>JARQOC010000011.1:209302276-209947843 GCA_033576535.1 Allobates femoralis | reverse complement strand
ATGGGAGTCTATGGGGGAAGTTGTGGCAACATCGCAGTTGCAGCGTTACACAGGGCGATGCAGGCAGATCGCCTGAGCAACAGACAGGTTTCCCAACATGTTGGGAAACCTGGCGATGTTGCTTAAGCGACTTATCGCTCTGTCATACACAGCAACTCAGGAGCGATGTTGCCGCAACTTAGCCACACCCCTAAGTTGCCGGCAACATCGCCTGAGAGATCGCCAATTAGATCGCCATTAGAATAATACTTTTAGGGAAGAGACTCTCGTTACATAGTGAGTCTGTGGGATTTTCTTATTCACAGCTGTGCATGGACTGTCCAATTTCAATGGTGCACAATTACCACCTTCTATTTCCACAGTGTTGTGGGAAGAAGCCAAAAATTGCACCTTAAATCTAAGGTGCAAGGTTTAATCTAATCTAGGTTTAATCTAAAGGTCCTGTCACACGCGTCAATGTCGTCAGCGATCTGATCGCTGACGACATTGACGGCTGATCGCTGGTGAGCTGTCACACAGGCAGACTCACCAGCGATCATTTGACCAGTGACATCATGGAAACGATTTAAATATCGTTTCCACGATGTCCTGCTCCCGCTGCCAGCCTGCTGGAAGCGGGAGCAGCCTCGTCTCCAAGGTAAACTGCGGGTAACTAGGCAGCGCGCGCTGCCTAGATACCCGACCTGTACCTTAGTTACCAGCCTCCTCCGCTCACCCGGTGAGCGGAGGAGGCTGGTAACTAAGGTACACGTCGGGTATCTAGGCAGCGCGCGCTGC
Source organism: Allobates femoralis (assembly GCA_033576535.1). Taxonomy (NCBI): domain Eukaryota; kingdom Metazoa; phylum Chordata; class Amphibia; order Anura; family Aromobatidae; genus Allobates; species Allobates femoralis. The sequence continues at coordinate 209,947,066 of JARQOC010000011.1, read as the reverse complement.
CTAGTTACCCGCAGTGTACCTTGGATACCAGCTCCCAGCGCTTGTGACAGGCGCTGGGAGCTGGAATATCGCTCGCTCCCGGTGTCACACGCAGCGATGCTGCGTGTCCACCGGGCGACAATCGCCAGGTTTTAGGACTGATTCTAAAACCTGGCGATCATCAACCAGCGATTTATCGCTGGTTGATGCAGTATGTCACACGCGTCAATATCGCTGCAACGTCACGTGCAGCCGATATCGTGCAGGCGATATTGACGCGTGTGACAGGCCCTTAAGGTTTTTCAAAAGGTCCCAGTTATAGCTGGGAATGGGGAAGCGGCCACAAATGTTGCATTTGGACTCTGGAGGCTACATGTTGTTCCTCTGCTCACAATATGTAATGCAGAGATGGGGAGGGTGTGGATATCAAAGAAGGTAGGAACTTTCTATCCTAACGTGGGAGGAAAAGAATTTGTACCAATGTGTGGTTTTTTTTGTTTTGCTTAGTTTTTTTTATTTACACAGGTCTGACTTGCTTAAAAAAACAGTAAAGAGCCAGATCAATTACACAGGTGCGACTTGCTAAAATACAGTGAAGAGCTGGACAATTTATACAGGTACAACTTTTTAAACCACAATAAAGAGTCAGATCATTTACACAGGTGCGAGTTGCTAAAATACAGTAAAGAGCCAGTTCATTTAAGGTATTTTAGCAAGTCACACATGTGTAAAAGCATCAGATCATTTACACAGGTTCAACTTGCTAAAAAAAACAGTAAAGAGTGGGATCATTTTATTTTTATTCTGATATAACAGGTATAAAAACTCACAAGATAAGGCTGGTTTCACATAGCGTTTTTTTTCCTGTCCGTGGGATCCTACTTTTTGCAGGACCCCACGGACAGGAACGGACACCACAGGAGGTGACCTCCAGATGCTACTTCTGTGTCCGGGTCCGTGACTTTCACGGGCCCCGACAAAAAAAGGGCACTTTCACTTGAGCAATGTATATACATACATTGCATAAGTGAAATAAAGTAAAAGAAAGGTTAAAAATTAAAAAAAAAAATTCATGCTCACCTCTCCGGCGTGTCCCGCAATGCCTCCACCTAGCTCCCGACAGCTTAAGGACCTGATTGGGCAGAGCAAGCCGATCAGCTGATCGGTCACATGACCGGCATCAGCTGAGCGGTTTAAACTCCATGCCCACTAAAACCAATCGGTGGGCAGGTCACATGACCGCATCAGGTGAGCGGTTTAAATCCCACGCCCACCGATCGGTTTAGACAGGCGCAGGGTTTAAACCGCTCAGCTGATGCCGGTCATGTGACTGATCAGCTGATCGGCTTGCTACGTCCCACCAGATCCTTGTCAGGAGCTACATGGAGGCATCGAGGGACGCCGGAGAGGTGAGCATTACATTTTTTTTATTTTTTAACCCTTCTTTTACTTAATTTCACTTCCACTATGTATATACATTGCAGAAGTGAAATTAGACGGCACAGAGCGGTTTTACTGTACTGAACATGCTCCGTACACTATAATTGGGTCCGAGAAATGATCCAGTGTTTTCTCAGACCCGTGCTCCATAGGCCCCCCATGTTAAAGGCCACGGATCGTGTCAGATCCGATTGTGTCCGATTTGGTCCGCTGTGCCCAAAATTGGAGCAGTCTCCGATTTTGGGTACAACAAAAAATATTGGACACAATCGGATCCGACACAAATTGGATGCCATTAAGGGCAAATACAATGTGATCTGATGCCCATAGGGACACATGGGGGCTAGATCTGATCCGTGGCTGTCTGTTTTACACCGGACAGCCACGGATCCACAAAAATCGCAATGTGAAAGCACCGTTTGACAAGAGAGTAGAATACTCTTTGTATAAAATAGCACACTGGAGGTGAACAATGAAAAGCTGAATCAGCTCTAGGACAATACAAACACCATCATACCTGGCCTGCTTTCTGTGTAGCCACAATGCACGTCTCAGGTTCCCAGCATTCTCCAATAACAACTATTACTGCTCTGTATGGCCCAAGAGATCATTTTACATAGACTACTCCACAACTAGCTGCAGTTTGGTATAGAGCACCCTCAACTGTGCACAAAAGTCAGACTATAATATATAATCAGTTCTCATTATCTAAACTTAGGTTGTCTTCTCTGGTTGGGTCACTGGACACAGCAGCAGGTCACAGTGACATCTGACTGTACACAATGGTGGACATTACAAATATATGTCTCAATGTACAAAGTCTTTTAGATACTTTAAGGGTGCCGTTACACATAGCGATGTTCCAGCGATCCCGACAACGACCAGGATCGCTGGAACATCGCTGTGTGGTCGCTGGGGAGCTGTCAAACAGGCAGATCTCCTCAGCGACCAGGGACCAGGGAGCCACCTCCACATCGCTGGGTAAGCATGAGGATACTAGTAACCATGATGAACAGCGGGTATCTAGGCAGCACACGCTGCCTAGATACTCGCTGTTTGTCATGGTTACCAGTGTCCTATCGCTTAGCGCTGGCAACTATGATAAACAGCGGGTATCTAGGCAGCACACGCTGCTTAGTTACCCGGTGTCTATCATGGTTACCAGCCTGTGAGGTCACTGATCGCTGGTCTCTCGCTGTCACATGCAGTGGTGCCTGCTGACCAGTGGGAGACCAAGGACCAAAAAATGGTCCTGAAGAAGGTGCAGCGATCAGCGACCTCACAGCAGGGGCCTGATCACTGCTGCTTTTCACACACAGCGACATTGCTGGCGTGGTCGCTGATTTCAGCGATATCGCTGTGTGCGACGTACCCCTAAGTCTAACCTAATAAGTTGGGCATTGGTTAACAGAAAGATGCTGTAAAAAGTCTGCACACCCTTGTTAAAATTACATGTACAAAAACAAATGACTTACCGTAATCCACTTTAATATCACCCATAATCTCTACAAATCCATTGAGAAACACTGTTTTGAGGAAAAAAAATAAAAACTAAAATATTGGGGTTGCATAAGTGTGAATTTTTGCTGCGTTTTTGACCTGCATTTTTACCATGGTTTTATGCAAATGTATGCTTATCGATTCCATACGATTCCTGCATTTGGACTTACCAGCGAAACCTATGTGTGTTAGGGAACAGCTGTCTACACACATTGGTTTTTGCTCTCTGCAGAAACTGTAAATACCCCAGGATTTGCTGCGTTTTGAAAAGAATGACCATGTAAATTCTTGCTGCGTTTTTGCTGCAGTCTATGGCAAACACGCAGCTATTAAAACACAGAAAAACGCACAAAAAACAAAGCAGATCTCCTTCCAAGGAATCTGGAGATCCTAGAAACCTGGACAGGTTTTGCTGCATTTTTGACCACAGCAAAAACGCCCTGTGTGCACATACCCTTAATTTTCCAACAAAAGCCATCGGCCTATAAACAGCTTACAACTCAGCAAAGGGATCTGATTGTAGAAAGTTATCAGTCAGAAGAAGGCTACAACATTTTTTCCACAGCACTAGATACAGTATGGAGTGGCTTAAATTTGGCACAACAGTGACATTATCTTGAACTGGACGTCGCCCAAAAAGTGATAAAAAGACAAGGGGAAAATTAATCCCGGAGGCTGCCAAGAGGCCTACAGCAACATGAAAGGAGTTAGAAGATTTTCTTGCACATACTGGTTGTGTACTGCACGCAACAACAATCTCCCATATTCTTCATAAATTGGGCAAGTTGCAGGACAGAAGCATTTTCTTACAAAGCAAAACATCCAAATCCTTTATCATGTTTACCCAAAGCATGAGGGAAAACGTGTTCTGGTCTGGGGACACCAAGGTTGAACCTTTTGGCCATAATTCCAACAACTATGTTTGTCGCAAAGCCAACACTGTACATCACCAAAAGATCACCATACCCACAGTGAAGAATGGTGGAGGCATTGTATTCTGGAGCAGTTTTTTGTTCAACAACTGGAACAGGGGCTTCAGTCAAAGTAGAATTATGAACTGTATCTCTGTGTGGAGCAGACACATGTCCATGTGCTCAACATGGCATCTAAAGTGCTTTTATTATGATAAAAACTTGGATTAAAAAATAAATACATTTTTACACCAGGTGAGTGATGCCCAATGCATGATCTAAATAACATTGGGGGCGGTTTAAAAACAAAAAAGGACATGACAAGTTCCCTTTAACGGGGGGTGTGTAGCCGCTGAATGTTTGTACTGCACTGGCAGGGGTGTAACTACAATAGGTGCAGGGGTTGCAATTGCACCCATGCCCTGGAGCCTAGAGGACCCCAAATGTCCCTTTGGCCCAAAGAAAAAGAGTAATGCTATTAAAGATTTGCAATAATTGAGGGCCTCATTAACTTTACACTACTGTGCGCCGGTATATAATCCTTCATAGAGTATTGTGTAGCGGAAGACAATATTCAACATTAATATAAGAAACACCATATCCACCAATAGCAGCAGCCTTTTGGTAGTAACAGTCATCTTTTTATTTTTTTTTAATTGAGGGATAATTCGATGTTTGTTTTTTCTTATTGCTATTCATCATGTAAATTTGCCTATGTATTTCTTAATTGGCATATCTTTAAACTGCCTAGTTATGGCAATTATTCCTTATCCCACTGTATGTAACCAAGTTTACTTGAAAAATGCAATAAAAACATTTGAATGCAAAAAGAATAAAAACACTACTTGTAAGTCAAAGTGAAAATAGCAAAAAAAGAGAATACACATGCATTATAAAGATGGCGGGTGGATACAAGGTCGGTTCAGAGGTGACGGAAATGTGACTACTGTAGACAATTAGATCACATGGCGCCGTGCAAGGAAGTAATATCTTTATGAAGTCACAAATAAAGAATATTGTCTTCTGCACAGGGCCGCACACCTTCAGTAAACAGAGGCTCTAGGAATAGACAGAACGTCCTGACATCGGAGTACAGCCGGCCTCCCATGTATGTCCTGTGAAGCATACGGCCCTTCATACAAGCACAAAACATTACATGACATAGTCATAGACAATTACGCTTTTACACATTAGTAATGAATACTACATGTGAAGCTTGCAATTATCTTCCTTTTACACCGCACACTTGTAGATTAAAGCATCAGTAGAGTGACAGATCTGAGGGAAGGGACATTTACCTGCTGTAATCTTGGTGTACTCTGCCCCCTGCACACCCAGAAGAACAGGAATCGCTGGTCTGACACTTAAATGAAAGCCGTTCCTTTTAAAACCGACCTGTAACAATGTCATCAGTTCTCCGTGAAGTCAATGATCCAACTTATGGTGGGCTTGCGTTTATATACAGTGTGCAGAATTATTAGGCAAATGAGTATTTTGATCACATGATACTTCTTATACATGTTGTCCTACTCCAAGCTGTATAGGCTTGAGAGCCAACTACAAATTAAGTAAATCAGGTGATGTGCATCTCTGTAATGAGGAGGGGTGTGGTGTAATGACATCAACACCCTATATAAGGTGTGCTTAACTATTAGGCAAATACCTTTCCTTTGGCAAAATGGGTCAGAAGAGAGATTTGACGGGCTCTGAAAAGTCCATAATTGTGAGATGTCTTGCAGAGGGAGGCAGCAGTCTGGAAATTGCCAAACTTTTTGAAGCGTGATCACCGAACAATCAAGTGTTTCATGGCAAATAGCCAACAGGGTCGCAAGAAGCGTGTTGGGCAAAAAGGGCGCAAAATGAATGAGGAAAATCAAGCGTGAAGCGGCCAAGATGCCATTTGCCACCAGTTTTGCCATATTTCAGAGCTGCAACGTTACTTGAGTATCAAAAAGCACAAGGTGTGCCATACTCCGGGACATGGCCAAGGTAAGGAAGGCTGAAAAACGACCACCTTTGAACAAGAAACATAAGATAAAACGTCAAGACTGGGCCAAGAAATATCTTAAGACCGATATTTCAAAGGTTTAATGGACTGATGAAATGAGAGTGACTCTTGATTGGCCAGATGGATGGGCCAGAGGCTGGATCAGTAAAGGGCAGAGAGCTCCACTCCGACTCAGATGCCAGCAAGGTGGAGGTGGTGTACTGGTATGGACTGGTATCAGCAAAGATGAACTTGTGGGACATTTTCGGGTTGAGGATGGAGTGAAGCTCAACTCCCGGACCTACTGCCAGTTTCTGGAAGACAACTTCTTCAAGCATTGGTACAGGATGAAGTCGGTATCGTTCAAGAAAACATGATTTTCATGCAGGACAATGCTCCATCACTTGCATCCAACTACTCCACAGCGTGGCTGGCCAGTGAAGGTCTAAAAGAAGAAAAAATAATGACACGGCCCCCTTGTTCACCTGATCTGAACCCCATAGAGAACCTGTGGTCCCTCATAAAATGTGAAATCTACAGGGAGGGAAAACAGTACACCTCTGGGAACAGTGTCTGGGAGGCTGTGGTGGCTGCTGCACGCAATGCTGATCGTAAACAGATCAAGCAACTGACAGAATCTATGGATGGAGGCTGTTGAGTGTCATTATAAAGAAAGGTGGCTATATTGGTCACTAATTTTTGGGTTTTGTTTTGCATGTCAGAAATGTTTATTTCTACATTTTGTGTAGTTATATTGGTTTACCTGGTGAAAATAAACAAGTGAGATGGGAGTATATTTGGTTTTTATTAAGTTGCCTAATAATTCTGCACAGTAATAGTTACCTGCACAAAAGATATCCTCCTAAGATAGCCAAATCTAAAAAAAAAAAAAAAAAAAAAACAGTCCAACTTCCAAAAATATTAAGCTTTGATATTCGAGTCTTTTGGGTTGATTGAGAACATAGTTGTTGATCAATAATAAAAAATAATCCTCTAAAATACAACTTGCCTAATAATTCTGCACACAGTGTAGAGAAGCCAATCTGAACAAGAAGAGCTGCGGAGTAAAGGCCGGGTTACACGCGTCAATGTGTCGGCGAACCGACCAACGATCCAACTTGACCTACATCCCTGGAACAACGTTCAATGATCGCTAGTGAAGTGTCACACGTATGGATATCGAGAACGACGCAGCAACGAATCCGCGACAAGCGAACAATACTTGCGGTCGTTTGGTCGCCTACGTCCTTCAGTTCTGAATAGGCGAAGTCGTAAACAACATCGTTAACGGTGTCACGCACACCGATGCTGCAGGTTGGACGTATGATCATTGACTGATTTATGGTCCGGTTCATAAACCTCCGATCAACAATCAGCCGACTTATCGCTGGTCGTGTCGACATGTCACACGCCATGACGTCGTTTGGACGTCTCAAAACCCGTGACGTTTCAACGATATCGTAGCGTGTGACGGGCTCTTTAAACGTGGGAGACGCAACAGTGTCTGAGCCTCCTGAGTCTAAAAATTTATTTCAGGTTCCCAGTAAATAATGCAGAGGGCAGCCAACGCTGGAAAGAACCAATAGCAAATCGGAAGTGCAGATGAGCCAGAATGAAAGCTGGCCAGTGATGCAAATCAGATGTGGTCAAATCACTTGCAAAACCATTCACACCACTATACAATATAGGGAGCTGTATTACTTCCGTTGCACACTGACTTTAATCCGCTGGGGTGGTCTTGAGTTTGGCACCCCAAAAAATCTGAGTTAAAGTTCTCCTTTAAATTGTGCACTACTATGGAGGAATGTGATGCTCCGACAGCTCAAATTTTCCTTTCTTGGCGTCATTCTCCATTCCACTTCTCTTAAAGCTATGAACTACAGAAAACCCTGGTCCTATCCTCTAGGACAAATTCTTCCTCCCTTCCTTAGGTATCCATCCACACTACACCCAGGCAGGTCAAGGTTTAGGAGAGATCCAGCAGTGTAGTTTGTCTTGTCTATGTAGCAGGCAGACATCTACAATGTGCAGCATCACCACAAGATGTAGAAGCGCTGACATAAAAGCCGGCCCTTCCATACTTGGCTCAGCGACACTTGTAGATGTTGTCAGTGCCGTGTGAAGAAAGCGTGAATAATGCTATTTACAGCAGTTACATATTACACGTAATTCTGATGCAGCCACTGCTTTCACAGGAACATTCACTACATCTGCTGCTGCAATAAACAATATCACAAGGGGAGCAAAGGATTCATCAAAACCTTCAATTGAATAGTATAGAATTACTTGCTACAATCATCTAATAGTCTTGATGAGAGAAATTAAAAATTTACTTAGTCTGATGACTCGGTCAGAGTAAAGCAAGGGAACATCAGGTATTAAAGGAATGTGTCATCAAAAAAATTATATAAATCCATTTTTTTTTGTTAAACATGTATTTTAGTATTTATTTTTCTCATTTTCTTTATTTGCTATAGTTAAACAACCTGAAATCTTGCAGCCTCCAGCCCAATAATAGGCTGAACGTTCCTGATCAGTAGAGATCACTTTTCATGACAATCACAGGCAGGTTCCAGCAGAATGCAACATGTATATAACATAGGATCCACTTTTTACAATAGGTGATGGTCACAGCTCACCTCCTCACCCTCCCTGCCCAAGGACCTCTGCACAGGTCACAAAGCATGTCAATAAAACTCTGATATGTCAATGAACATCTTCAGACTAAAAGTTCCTATACTCCATGTGAGGAGCTTGCCATGAACTAATGACTACGGATTTTTAATGCACGGAACGCTGATTACATCAATGTTTTTGTCTTTTATTAGAGATTTGCTTATTTGTCAATTTTAAAGTCACTTGTCTGTACACAACTGGGAGAGGGAAGGGATTGTAACAATGTGTCATCCTAGTCAGCCTCCATCGCCATAACACAATCATGAATACATTAACATACAGTGTCTTGCATATAGTTGGAGAATCTATGTTTTTCCTCCTTTTGGCAGAGGGGGACCCCGTGGGTACACGCCTTCGCATACTGGCCGGAGACATCTTTTAATTTGATTTGAATGTACCATATGGTTAAGGGGGTTGGGTGTGCTTGTCTTTCCTCAACTAGGGGGCTGATTCCAAGAGAAGTATAATAAAAGACGACACATGCTTGCGGGAGGTCAGCAGGTGCTGAGAATTGGAAGCGAAACGATCTGTGCTGAGGCCAGGTCCTGAGCTTATGAATGATCTATAGAGTATGGTAGGGAGTTAGATACATGTGCTACATTTATTGTATCAAATGTTGGGATTTAAGGAACTATCCTAAGACTATTGTGGAGCTGGACACATGTGCTACAGTCGTGATATCCATCATCTGGAAGAACATCAGGACTATTGTCATCGGCTGGTTTGGGCTCTTGTGGACTGGGTGCATTGCATTCTGGCCAGCTACCTGGAGTTGCTATAATACCATGTACACATAAAACTCGTTGAATTGTTATCCAGACTATGTGATTATTACAACTCACAACTTCAGATCCTCACACTCCATATTGATGCAGTAAAGCATAGCTTTAAGTATTGTTAAAGGACGCTCAGGCAAGATGAAAACAGGATGAAGTGCTGGTGATCCGCAGGATTAATCCCTGAGGAAGGAGCAGAGGTTGCTCCGAAACGCATCAGAATAAAGAAACACCATTGCACCAGACTTCTCGTGTCCTGGCGCGGATCACCAGCACTTCGTCCTGTTTTCCAGTTGTTTGCCACGTTTCATGTGGGAGTGTGGATCCAGCGGCAGCTGTTGATGTGCAGATACTGCTTGTGGGTTCACACAACCAGACCAGGTGAGCAAATTTCAATGGGCGATTGCCCCTCTCTGCCAAAAGATAAGACCCTATGCGCCTTTTTTGTCTCTCACTTTTCTAGCTCAGGTAAGATGGCCACCCCCCTTATTATGTGCAGAAAATTGAAATAAAATATGCATTTCAGTATCTGAATTTATTGAGAAAAAAATTTGGCCACCCTCTTAAAATCTGAAGATGATTACAAAATATCAGTAATAATAAACTGATTTTCTTTTTAGTAGTCAGAGATTAAGAGCTTCCACCTGTGAATGGGTACAACAGTCTCACGTCAGTGGAAGTCATTGTTGCATCAGGAAGAAGGGACCGGCGGGGGACAAGCCAGCACCAAAACTGGAGTAGTGGGAGGATGAGCGAGTGACATTGCTTATTACGTTTATTATTATTTCTTGCTATTTTTACTCAGTCATAGGGCCACGTCACACACACAGGTATCTGTGCAGATATTGTTCACAGATCTCTGGTTGCAGTGAAATCATGGACACATTGTTACATTTGTACACAGCCACAAAATGGAACTATGTGTCCATGATTTCACTGCAACCAGAGATCTGCGAACAATATCTGCACAATTATCTGTGTGTGTGACGTGGCCCTTAGCCTTTAAAAAGTTTTGGAAAAGTACCGACTAAGAGGTGATGGGAGGTAACGTTGGTAAAAATCTTCCTCACAAATCTTAAGGTACCGTCACACACAGCAATATCGCCACCATATGGCTGGCAATTTGATGTGAGCGCGCACCTTCCGGGCACTTTTTTACAGATCACCGTCGCCCTGTCACACATAGAAATCTCGCGTGCGATGTTCGGCGATCCTGCATTCCGGAAATCCCCTGCCGCAGACCGGAATCAATTTCACATAGCCACATCGCTGCCAAATCTGCGCGCACACACCTCCACCGCATCAGCGATCTGGGCGTAGAGTGTGAGTGCACCGAGGAGACAGGTGTGACAGAGTGTTGTACACCGCGCTCCTACCACTCCGATTGGGCAACACAACTGCGTCGCCATTGGTCAGCCTTGTCAGGAAGTCTGCCCACTACATGACGCATGTGTCTTTTCTACTAGATCACTATTCAAATATGGCGCCTTAGCCATGGCCAGCCAATGGGAACGCAGGAGCGACCACCAATCGCGGCAGACGGGGCGCGCCAAACAGAACGCTCAGGCACGCCTCTGGAATTGCTTCCAGATGGCCTGAGCTCACTTTCTAAATCGCCATCGCCCAGTCACACTCCATGATGCGCTGAAATCGCCTGGTGGATATCGCCTGATTTCTCAGCAGAGCAGGGCGATCAGTCGACGCTCCACCGGTGATTTCACGCTGCAAGATCTCCCTGTCTCACGCCACTATGCACAAACAATGTGGTTTCCACATCGCCGAAATACACACATTTACGGCGATATGGAAGCCATATTGCCACGTGTGACGGTACCTTTAGGGTCTTTGATAGTTAACCTACAATAGTTCAAGAGGTTGTCTTGTCTAAGAAGCAAGGTCTGCAATAACCTGTATGGCTGCAGACATCTGAACCATGATAGCTTGAAATATGCACACTGTCATGATTCCCTTGTATTCCCCATGCCGTAGGTGGTTGCATGACCGTAGTTATGGATTTTCCATACCTGCAGTGAATTGCCAACTAGACTCCCCTCCATTAGAACAGAAGTGGGATGAGAGTCAAGTCGGCACATAACCACACGTCACGTAGCCACAAGGAGACATTGTCATGATTCAATATCCAATCATGACAGTGATCCAGTTGTGAAGTCGAAAGAGAAAAGTCTGCAGTCACACTATATGACCGCAGAGTTTTTTCCTTAGACTGGGCAAATCCTTTACTTTCACAGCTTGCCATAAAAGATCAATTGCTGGACATCCAAGAACTATACCTACTTAGAGCAGCGGTTGAACATTGCTGAGGTTTTGCAATGAAGTTTTTACCCACATGGCAATAATAATAATAATAATAATAATAATAATATTAAATGTATTCACTTATATAGTGCCATTAATTCCACAGTGCTTTACATACATCAGCAACACTGCCCCATTGGGACTCAAAATCTTAATCCCCTATCTATGTCTTTGGAGTGTGGGAAGAAACCAACGCAAACACACAGAAAACATACAAGAACAGCTAAAGTACATAAACCACGTACTTATAGTACAACTGAAAACTACTGGCATCATAGAGAGGCTCGAAGTAAAAGATTGTGCTGCAAGTTGTCTTTGACAAACAGAATATTCTTCTTTCTGGCTATTTGAAAACATCCATCATATATAACAAGTACAAAAGGTCATTTCCCAAACTGATTTCCAATTGTTCATAGATACTTACAAATGTAAGTGGAAATACAGAAAGAACAGTGCCAGAAAAACGAATTTTGGAACTAACAAAAGGAAGTCATGCAGACTAATAATCATATGTACCAGCTACAGCACTCAACCCACCCGAGTACGAGGGCTTATATAGTCACTATGGGTCTTGTTTAATTCTGCTAAAGGGTAAAGTGCTAAAAATAGTGAAAAAGTGCAAGTGCATTACCATATAGAACAAGTATTTAAAGGACGCCTGATAGGCACAGGTGGGGGCACCTGCACTGGCACAATCAACACTGACATGATATCTAATAGACGTCCGAACTGTAAAGGGTCTTATGTCACCGAGCTGTAGCGGCCACTTCATTAAAGGGGTAGTTTGAAAGCAAAGTACATTTCATTCTAAATCCCTACCTATTACTTTAATATACTTACGGTACATAAAAAAATTCCCCCTACTAGCTTTTTTTTACCCCCTACTTACTTTCTTCGTTTGAGAATCCCATAGCATGCTGGAATACAGAAACAAAGCTTCATCAGAGGGCAGAGGCTGTGGAAGTGACTGCAGCCTCTGCCCCCTCCCTGAAACAAAGAGTCATCAGTGAGACTCGTTTCAGGGGCTGGGCTAGTCCCTGCTGTCATCTGTAATGTGCACAATGACAGTGCGCTCTCTGTTGTCGGCTCCGATCAGATGGCAGCAGAGCAGAAGGCACTGGTGAGTGGCATCACTGGTCTCCACACGCAGAGTTTTCTGCCAAAGTGCACCGACAGTGCGCTCTACCTTGTTGCCAGCTCATTACTGTTGATCTGAGCCAAGAACAAAGAGCGCACTGTCATTGTGCACATTGCACAGCAGACATCACGCAGGGACTAGTGCAGCCCCAGAAATGAGCACAACTCATGAAGTCTCGTTTCAGAGAAAGGCAGGGGTTGTGGGAGTGACCGCAGGGGCTGCCCCCTAATGAAGCTCTGTTTGAGAATCCCAGCATGCACTGGGATTCTCAGATGAAGTTTCATCAAAAAGGAAGTAGAGGAAAAAATAGATTAGCAGTGAGAGAGTGTTGTTAGTGAAAGACACTAAGGATGTATTGTTCTTTCCATCCCATGTAAAAAGACATACTACAATCGATTGCACAGAGCACACTCAGCTCTGCTACACTCGGAAGCCTCTCCTAACAAACTGCTCAAAACATAAATCACATCGCAGGTATTTTACAAAGCAGAAAATACAGTGACCTACATACAGATGAGGAGAGCAAAAGATGAATAATTCAGGTATAGGCAGATTATCGAAACCGCAGAACATGGTGCAAAACTGCCCTGGGAGGGAGGACTACAGCAGACGTTTTTTTTCTATTTTAGGGCTCTGAATTAGGCAGATAATGCAGAGGAGCTGGAAGGGTGCTGGAAAAGTAGAGCACCTCAAATCAGGTGAATGTGATAATGATAGGTCATGACTGTAACGGAGTCTGTTCAGGAACACTGTGCCAGTTATGTGGGGTTGGTACTTGGATCTTGTTCAAGTTTAGCTGTGAAAATATCGTCTTATTGTCGGTGAGTAAGCCCTAGTTCTGTTATGGATTTTGGCATAAACTGGAAAGAATTACCATATCTACAACAAGAAGCAGCCCAGCACTGATGGCTTTTTGGCATGTAAGACACACTATTGGGCACAGCTCTACCTTTCCATATTCCTATCGTATCAATTTATAGCACCTGGTAGGAGCTGGCCATGAACTAATTACCGTACTTTTCCAGCACGGATATCTAGTGTTGCAACTTGCTCACCAAGCGTGTTGGGGACACTCAAATGGTAGCGGATTGAGGCAAAACAACCACATTTTTCCATAAAATAAGTTCCAGCAGTTTAGAAACACATCATAAACTGCATATAGAGCACAGTTCATTTACAACACATCGACAGAACATTATTGACATACCCGTCTGTCCCAATGGCAGAAACACCCGCCTGGCATTTACATTCGTATACCAGTGGAACATCAGTGACATATATCAGTCTGTTCCAATGGTGGATACCCCTCCTGGCAGTATTTGCATCGCCCCTTTTAGACCAATGGTTACCTTCAGGAGCTATTCCCAGCTCCATTCACTGGCTCCTAGCAGTCCATCATTCAGGAAACTGCCTCTCTGGGATCACTGACACCTGCCAGCTCCAGATCCTCAGCAGGACTGTAGCTTCCTGAAAACCACTGTGAGCTCCTTGTCACATACCTTCCAGGATGCCGGCCATTTTCACGCTTCCATACCAGGTGCGTTGCAGAACAACGGTCGCTCCGAGAGGGAGCCCTCACAGGTTCCTTCCAGGGCCCCAGCTGGTACCAAGCAAGAGATGGGTCCCATGGTTCCTGAACCTCATGCTTTCCAAGAAGCTGTCTGCTCCCAAGCATGGGATCTGGCCTCCGGGCCATATGTAACATAGTAACATAGTAACATAGTTTTTAAGGTTGAAGGAAGACTTTAAGTCCATCTAGTTCAACCCATAGCCTAACATGTTGATCCAGAGGAAGGCAAAAAAAAACCCATGTGGCAACACTAAGCTCCACATTGGGGGAAAAAATTCCTTCCTGACTATGTCTTCCAGGGCAACTCCTGCTGCCCAAACGCAGAGACAAACTAATCCCTTCACCACAAAGATTTTATTCCCTCAAACAACCAGGTGTGTGAGGAATCAGTTAGACAGACACTCCCCTGTCTTTTAGCTCACATGCAGTCTAGCACATGTAATTCACTACCTGAACCTATGGAACCTCAAGTTCCAGCATAATGGATTACTGCAACTTGCTGAACTACAAGTCCCAGCATATATTTGCAATGCAGCAAGTCGCTGCATCACACTAGCTAAAATCAATTATATTGTTCACAAGTTGAAGGGGATGTACCAGAGTGTCCCTTCCAGCCTGTGTTCATAAGACCATAATGCAAACAGACTACATTACCATTCAATGTCCTAAATCTGGTTGGGAGGGGTTGGGAGAGTCTTTTGTTCCTCCCTGCAGGGGGCCTCCTGTATTACACACTTTTGCAGACCAGCCAGAGGCTTCATTGAACTTCTTTTAGTTTTGAATTGAATGTACCTGATGGTTAAGAGGAATGTATATTCTTGTCTTTGCCCAACTAGGGGACTGATTCCAAGAAGGAGAATAGAAGAACACACGTGCTTGGGGGGAGATCAGTATGTGTTGAGAATTGGAAGCCAGGTCCTGAAACATATGGATTGACTATAGAAACTGGAGTTAATTCACGTGCTATGGTCTTGATATCTACTTTCTGAATTTTAGAAATTATCTTATGGACTATTTTGCCAGCTGGTTTCTGATCTTGTGCACTGGGGGCATTGCATTGTTGCCATCTACCTGGAGTTGCGGAAATACCCTGTATGGATACAAATACAATTTGTTGCATCGTTATCCTGTGTAGATGACTACTACAACCCACAACTGCAGAAATTCACAGAAGGTTGGGATGGCCACACTTAAAAGTTAATTTCACAGATTTGTAGATAATAATGTATATAAAGTAGATGTGCCAATACATAGGCATAAAGCATGCACACAATGCCAGCACAATATTACCTCCAGGAAAAGGCACAGTTATGGAGCTCAAGTGGATACTCAGACAGCTGAAGATGAAAAGCTTGGAGGCAAATCAAGAAATGTAATGTATCATGGCAAGTAAAGAGAATTTTGTTTACGTACCGTAAATTCTTTTTTCTTGAATCATCAATGGGAGACCCAGACAATGGGGTTTAGGGCACTGCCCTCCGGAGGCCACACTAGGTACTACAAGAACTGTAGACACCGCCCCCTCCGCTTATAAACCCCTACCGCAGGGAACATCCTCAGTTTGGTCCATAATCTGCGAGGAGACAACAGAAAAACCACACCCGAAACCTCGGGAAGACACCATGAACAGACGGGTCAACAACCCGGATAAACTGCCCCAACAGGGGACAGATCAACCGTAACATACAACGGAACACTGGGTGGGTGCTGGGTCTCCCATTGATGATTCAAGAAAAAAGAATTTACGGTACGTAAACAAAATTCTCTTTTTTCTGATCATCATAATGGGAGACCCAGACAATGGGGATGTCCTAAAGCAATACCCCAGGGCGGGAAAAAGTTCCTCAAAAGACGTTTGCATACGCGGTCCCCGTCAAAGGTGGGCAACCGCCGCCTGGAGGACCCGCCTGCCCAAACTTGCATCCGCAGAGGCATGGGCATGCACCATATAATGCTTAGAGAAGGTGTGCAGGCTAGACCAAGTGGCCGCCTGACACACCTGCAGAGCAGAGGCGCGATGTCGCAAGGCCCAGGAGGCACCGACAGCTCTTGTCGAGTGTGCCTTCAAGCCTACCGGGAGAGGCAAACCAGAAGACCGGTAAGCCTCTTGAATGGGTGCCTTGATCCATCTGGCCAAGGTAGATTTTGACGCCGCTGACCCCTTACAGCGACCTGCCGTAAGTACGAACAAGGAGTCCGAACTCCGGAAGGAGGCAGTTCTGGACACATAAATGCGTACAGCCCGTACGAGGTCCAGAGTATGGAGGTCGCGTTCAATCTGATGAACAGGAGCGGGACAAAATGATGGGAGCACAATCTCCTGGTTCAAATGAAAAGTGGAAACCACTTTTGGCAGGAATTCCGCCCGCGGGCGTAACACCACTTTGTCTTGGTGAACCACCAGAAAGGGTGACTTGCACGATAGTGCCGCCAGTTCAGAGACCCGTCTCAGGGACGTAATAGCCACCAGAAAAGCCACTTTCTGTGACAAGTAAGAAAGAGAGACTTCTCTCAATGGCTCAAAAGGTGGTTTCTGCAAAGCCGCCAAGACCATGTTGAGATCCCAAGGGTCCAGAGGCCGCCTATACGGCGGAACCACTCGAGACACCCCTTGGAGAAATTGACGAACCTTTGGGAGGAGCGCCAAGCGCCTGTCGAACAATACAGACAGCGCTGATACCTGACCCTTCAGAGAACTGAGGAAAGGCCCAACTCCAAACCTGACTGCAAAAAAGCCAATAGGGTCGGGATCGACAAGGGCCAAGGTACATGTCCCCCAGAGGAGCACCAGGCGAAAAAGACTTTCCACGTTCTGTGGTAAATCTTCCGTGACGTGGGCCGTCTAGCTCTGTTCATGGTGGAAACAACCGCAGGAGAGAAACCCCTGGATGTTAAGAGCCAGGCCTCAAGAGCCATGCAGTCAATCTGAGGGCCCTGGAATTGGGGCGGAAGAAGGGGCCCTGCGCGAGAAGATCTGCGCGGTCTGGAAGAGCCCACCGGCGTCCGCCGGACAGTTGCCACAGATCCGGATACCAGGACCTCCTCGGCCAATCCGGAGCCACTAGAATGGCTGTGTGACATTCCGTCTTGATTTTCCACAGGACCTTGGGCATCAGCGCCAGGGGCGGGAAAACATATGGCAGGCGAAAAACTGATCAACTCAGGACTAGAGCATCTGCCCCCAGAGACTGAGGGTCCCACGATCTCGCCATGTATTGTGGCACCTGATGATTCAGCCGGGAGGCCATCAGATCCACATCCGGGGTCCCCCATCTGATGCAGATGTCCCGGAAGACGTCCGGATGGAGAGACCATTCTCCGGCGTCCATCCCCTGTCGGCTCAGGTAATCTGCCTCCCAATTCTCGACACCTGGGATGTAGACTGCGGAAATCAAGCAGTTGTTGACTTCCACCCATGATAGAATGCGGTGGACTTCCGCTAGAGCCTGTGCACTCCTGGTTCCTCCTTGGTGATTTATATAGGCGACAGTCGTCGCATTGTCGGACTGAACCCGAATTGGTTGTCCGGATAGGAACACCCGAAAGGCCAGGAGTGCCAGATAGACCGCCCTGAGCTCCAGCACGTTGATCTGCAACGTCGTCTCTGCACGTGTCCAGAGACCTTGAGCTCTGTGGTGTAAGAACACCGCGCCCCAGCCCTTCAGGCTGGCGTCGGTGGTCACCACTAACCACGATGGCTTCAGGAAGGATCGTCCCTTTGATAAGTGACTCGGCTGAAGCCACCACTGCAGAGCATCCCTGGTCGGCTGGGAGAGGACCACCAGCTGATTCAGAGAGGACGTCCTCTTGTCCCACCTCTGGAGGATTTCCAGTTGCAGAGGACGGAGGCGAAACTGTGCGAAGGGCACCGCCTCTATTGCTGCCACCATGCGTCCCACCATCTTCATCAATACCCGTAGGGATGAATGAGGTGATTCGAGGAGATCGCGTACTCCTGACTGGATGGCCAGTTGTTTGGCTCGTGGTAGGGACACTAGAGCAGAGTCCGTGTGGAATTCCATGCCCAGGTACGTCAGTGACTGGGTTGGAACCAGGGTGGACTTCTGGATGTTGAGAAGCCACCCGAACTGCTCCAGAGACTGCATGGTCGCCTGCAGGCTTCGCTGACACAGGTGTTCCGATGGCGCTCTGACCAGTAGGTCGTCCAAATAAGGAATGACGGCGTGTCCCTGCGCATGCAGTAAGGCCATCATTGATGCCATCACTTTCGTGAACACCCGGGGAGCCGAGGCCAACCCGAAGGGCAGCGCCACGAATTGGAAGTGCTCCTCCCCCACCGCGAACCTCAACCATCGTTGATGAGACGGTGCAATGGGTATGTGAAGGTAAGCGTCGCGAATGTCTATGGACGCTAGGAAGTCGCCCTGCGACACAGCCGCGATCACGGAGCGCAGGGATTCCATGCGGAACTTCCGAACCAACACATGGCGGTTGAACAGCTTGAGGTCCAGAACCGGGCGGAAGGAGCCGTCCTTCTTCGGGACGATAAAGAGGTTGGAGTAGAAACCCCTGAACCTCTCCCCAGTGGGCACTGGGACCACCACTCCGTCTCTGCGGAGTCCCTCCAAGACCAGATAAAAAGCCTGAGCCTTTTCTGGAGATGGGACAGACCGATGAAATCGGTGTGTGGGTTGTGACGACAGCTCTATCCTGTATCCTCTGGAGACTACGTCTCGAACCCACTGATCTTGGATGTGGAGTCGCCATTTGTCTTGAAATTGAGACAGGCGACCTCCAACCTGTGGGGAGGCAGGAAGAGAGAGCGAGTCATGCTGAGGTGGGCTTGGGAGCGGCAGCTGTTGTACCTGCCGACTTCTTCTGGCGACTCTTGGGGCGCCATTGCTGAGAGGGCTTGGCCCCACGGTCCGCACGAGTGGAAGACGCTGACGGCTGTGAGCTGGTACGAAAGGACCACTGTTTAGGGTTCCTTTTCACAGTATACCTAGGCTTAGGTCTGTTCTGTGGGATCTTGGACTCCGTAGAGTCTTTGATCAACTTGTCCAGCTCGGCACCAAACAGCCTGTCACCAGAGAAAGGAAGATTCTGCAGAATCTTCTTTGACGTGGCATCTGAGTCCCATAGACGCAGCCACAACAATCTGCGGATTGCTATCGCATTGGCCGAAGCCACAGCTGAGCGAGTGGCAGTCTCCAGGGACGCCGTCCTAGCATAATCAGCATAGGCCTTTGCCCTCTCTGTAAGTGCCAGGACTTCAGAGTTAAAACCTGCCAGGCCAGCAATCCCATCCAGACAGGATGTGATCGCCTGCAGAGTCCAGACCGCAGCAAAACTCGGGGCAAATGAAGACCCCACAGCCTCATAAGACGACTTGGCGAGTTGTTCGACCTGTCTGTCTGTCGCATCCTTCAGTGAGGAGCTATCAGAGGCAGAGAATAGAGAGCGTGCAGCAATCCTGGTCATGGAAGCGTCCACTTTCGGGGACTGCGACCACTCCTGAAGCACCTCCTGAGGAAAGGGAAAGCGGTTGTCCTTGGATTTGCGGACATAACGCCGTCCAGGGTGTACCCTGGGAGCTCTAACCACCCTTTCAAAATTAGTGTGGTCCAAAAAGGAACCACACGGTCTAGCCTCAGGTCGTAACCACTGGTAGACCTCCTTCGGGTGAACGGCTGTCTCCTGAGGGGGTAACCCGAGACGTAAAGTCTCGTTGATGGAAGACACCAGATCCTCCACCCCTTCAGCTGGTTCAGACACCGACCCGAGAGTTGAACCCCCATCATCCTCGTCACCGTCAGAGTGACGCTCCTCCTCAGAGAGGATCTGGAGCTCGGGTGAATCATCACGGCGAGCCCGCTTAAGGGGTCTCACGGTGGAAAATGGAGACACCCGGGGGTAGCTTGAAGGAGTAGCTGGAGCATCCAGTCTCCTTGTTAGTGCCTCCAGGGATTGCGACATGGAGGATAATTGGGACAACAGAGAGGCATTAATCTCGCTTTGTTTTTCCCATGGCCCTGGGATCACTTGAACCTCAGGGTAAAGCACCGGAGCTGCTGACTCAGCAGTGACAGTCCGGGCGTCTGGGCGTCCGCAATTATTGCAGGACCCCTCCACCAGTGTCCCGTTGCATGTAGCACAGACAGGTGTGGTACTGGCTGCCTTAGCAGCGCCTTTCTTCCCTGAGGACATACCCACGGTAGAGGAATATCAAACAGGAGAAACTTCACCGGAAACCGGTGGCTTACCGACCGCTGCACAGCGGTGGTGAAGGGAGCGGTGTGTGTGTGGCCTCCGCGAGGAAAGAAAACCTGGTCTCCCCTGGAGTGCAGCAGAGCAGTCTCCAACGATCCCAGCAGGAAAGTGAGGGGAAAAGATGGCCGCCGCTGTAGAAGCAGAGGGCGGGGCCGAAACACGCGGGAAGCACACACACACGCCCATCCAGGTCACATGGGCCGCTCCACATCTCTCCCGGCCGCCATTACAATAATGTAAGCGCCGGAGCCCGCAGCGCGGGAGGTATTAAACATAAATACCCGGGCTCACAGACAAAGTCTGAAGCCCACAGCCGCAGCCCCTGTGACACACAGGGCGGTCAGCCAGGGTGACCCCAGCACAGGGTCACCGCCAGAACCGCGGACCCTAAGGCAACGCGCGGTCTGAGTGTCATAAACACATCAGTGTCAGACACTACCCCCAGGCACACCGGAGACACCGGAGTATCTCAGTGCCGGTCCGGTCTGTAAGCACCATATCATGGGAGGCCTCGGACGGGGGTTCAGCACCAGTCCGGTCTGTAAGCACCATTTAGGGAGGCCTCGGACTGGGCTGGCTCTAGTCCGGTCTGTAAGCACCATTTAGGGAGGCCTCGGACAGAGCTGACTCCAGTCCGGTCTGTAAGCACCATTTAGGGAGGCCTCGGACGGAGCGGAGCTGTGCAAGGCTCCTATCTCCCACTTCTCAGAGCCCCCAGGAGGGATGGGAAGGAGCACGGCAGCGTACCGGGAGACACAGTGTGCCCAGGCACTAGGCCCTCCGGTACCTCGACCTGCATGTTCCCCGAAGGTAAACAGGGAGACTGCCGGAGGTCCCTGACTGGGACCTTCTTTACCTTGTCTTCATACGCCATCACGTAAGCTGTGAGAATGCGATGAGTGCAAGCAAAGCGTGTGGTACCTCCGAGCACACTAAGTTTAAAACTGAGGATGTTCCCTGCGGTAGGGGTTTATAAGCGGAGGGGGCGGTGTCTACAGTTCTTGTAGTACCTAGTGTGGCCTCCGGAGGGCAGTGCCCTAAACCCCATTGTCTGGGTCTCCCATTATGATGATCAGAAAAGGGTTATTTCTCATCTCTAGGACGTGACTGGAAGAACAGCCGGGGTTCATGTCAGTAGACTGAACTTGGGTTAGTTGTCAAAGCTTAACAGATGAAATGTCTGCTTCACTTTAAAAACATAATTACACAGAAAAATGATTTTTACCTATGAGAGTGGCTACCATACCTTCTAATATATAATCACCTACTGGCGTCCATCATAGACTTGCAGGGCGATGTCCACCAATCTCAGAATACAATGCGGCCACTGGAAGCCATGTCATATAAGTACACCCAAGTAATGAGTATGTTAATATGGCGCCTGCTGCTGGTGGCACAGACACCTGATGCTGACGCTCAACACGCCGCCCGACGAACACCTCCAGCCACCAACGCCAATAAGCTCAAACTCACAGGACCTGTGGCGATGACATGGTCATGGGCGGAGCCCAGTCACATGACTGACGGTGCCACAGGTCATTAAGCTGAACAGCACGGAGGAGCAGATAGCAGCACCAACCAGGTACTGCCGCACTCAGCCCGCACTCAGCCCGCACTCAGCCCGCACTCAGCCCGCACTCAGCCCGCACTCAGCCCGCACTCAGCCCGCACTCAGCCGCACTCAGCCCGCACTCAGCCCGCACTCAGCCCGCACTAGCAGCTAATCACAGAAGGGGGAGTGTGGAACTACAAGGCACAAGCTGGTGTACCTGATGTAGTCCAAGCAATTGTAGAGTGGTGCGGGTCGATAATAGTGGGTAAGGCAATGACTATGGACACTCTGGCACACTACATGAAAGTCATAGTACTGGTGGGGTGTGTGGACTTGTATCTGGTCAGCCATGCGTTCCTGCTGACCAGGACTAAATACACATTCAAACTGACAAGGAGACAACCAGCAAAACATCAAATGACAATGTCACATGTGGTAGCACTACACAACTTCCAGGGCGTTTCAATATTACAGCACAGATGGAGGAACGACGGCTGGTGATTATAATACACAAAGGATTATGTTACATATTTATTTTTTTATTAGGGTACGTTCAAGATTAGCAGCATTTTGGACACAAAGTATTTTCACTGTGTCAAAAATGTTGCGTAGTGCAATACAAGGACAGGGAATGGATTTCTAGAGATCCCTTGCCCATTGTGCTTCTCCTTGGCGCTCAGTAAACGGACATGTGCCGCGGTTTTGTGAGACGCAGCAGAGACGCTCATGTTCTGAGCAGAAGAATACAGCAAAAAATACACTGCATCCAGAATCCTGATCATGGGCACGGATGATGCGGTCTCCTGCAGAAAATACTAGTGTCTCCACAAGAAGCACGCTGCGTTTACAACATGAGGAAGCCTGATCGTGGGCACCTACCCTTACGCACCTTGGACCCATGGTTAATAACTTAAAGTAGGAGAAACCTTTTTTAAAGTCGTTCAAGACGTGCAGACTAATTGCCTCAAGTAAGAGGACATCAAGAGAAATCTTCACTTTTACTTTTCTAGAAAATGCGCTACCGACCAAGTATAGTTTTATAGAACTCCAAAAAAAGGGGTTTAATTTTATTTCTTTTTTTAAGGCTGTGCATGTTTACACTGAGCAGTAATGAATTGTCAGAGGATCATTGCAAAATAAAAGGCCATCTGCACACAGCGTTTTTTTATGCGTTTTTTGGTGCAGTTTTGTCAGAAATCTAAAGCCAGAAAAGTCCATGTGAATTCTGACGTTTTGTGCACATGGTGCTTATTTTTTCCCTTGCAGATTTGGTGCAGAAAATACTCTGCAGAATGGCAATTCTTCGGGCGTTTTTAAAATGTTATTTCACCCATTGAACTCAATTATCTCTTTTAAAAAAAAAAAAAAAATCCCCTCCCCACTCCCTCTCTGATTCTCCCCCCTCAGATTCCCCCCTCTCCTTTGCTCCCTCTCAGATTTCCCCCTCCCCCTGCACCCCCTCAGATTCCCCCTCCCAGATTCCCCCCTCCCTCCAGCTCTTTCTCAGATTCCCCCCTCTCAGATTCCCCCTCCCCCCACTTCCCCTCAGATACCCCCTTTTCCTCCCGCTCTCTCTGATTCCACCCTCCCAGATTCCCCCTCGCCCGCTCCCCTTCAGATTCCCCCCTCCCTCCCGCTCTCTCAGATTCCACCCTCCCAGATTCCCCTCGCCCGCTCCCCTTCAGATTCCCCCCCTCCCTCCCGCTCTCTCAGATTCCCCCCATTCCCCCACCCCAACTCCCATCCCCAACAGAAAAAGTGTGATGTCCTATCAAAAATATACCAGGACCCTGATAACAGTAGAAGATCGAAGATCGGGCCCAGCTGTCAAGCTTCCATTATAAATCATGCCCCTAATGTTAGTGTGGCCGCAGCCAAACCCAGGCTCTTCTTCATAGTAACAAAACCACGTAAAATGTTTGTGACGGCGGCTCATACCACACAAGGGGAACGCTACAGGTCAATGTGATTATGTAAAATGTCTGACATTCCTAAAGATAATAACCGATAGATCAGGTGTCTCCAAACCAACAGGAAGCACAAGCACCTTATAATATTAGACAGGAGGAACTGGTTTTGCCGATCCTGACGCTAATTATGGCATAGGACCTGCAAAGTCACTTACACTATTTAGGCGGTTATGGCCAACACGAAAGGCTTGAATAGGTGAAATCAGGCGGACATCACCTTCAATATCTGACAATGGCAATTGAATAGAGCAGTCACAGGTGCATCAGCTCCTATCAGCCTCCCCGAAATCTGATTGCAGGGTACCTATGGGTGTTCATGCCAGCTGGGGGCAACCAAGGGCCCAGTCAGCGCCATTTTTGTCCATTTGTGAGGCTTAGCCACAAGTTTTATAGGAGACCATGATGTGTCCCGTATATTGTAGCAAAGTGGTATTGTAGTATACTGTATAGTATAGAAGATCTGACAATCACAGGTTCAAGTCTCCTAGAGGAGTGTTACAAAACATCTGAATCACCTTCCTTTCCCTTGTTAAAAATAAAAAAATGTAAAAATAAATAAAATAACTAAAAATAAATATATTTTGTAACTCCACATGTGGAAACTTGCGTTTATTAATGAACCTGTATGATAAACATTACAAAAACAATAACAATAATCAAAATATCAGAATACATTTTTTGGTCACTTCACTAAGAAAAAGACTAAATGATAAAAAAAAAAGAAAAATCAAAATATAACACAAAAATGAGCCCTCATACAGTTTCCTCAATGGAAAAGCAAAATTATGTGGCCCGCAGAAAATGGTGACGTAGTAGTAACAGCCAGGCATTGTCTACTGGACTGCCAGAGATAGTATGGGAAATTCCCATTATGAGAGGAAGCTGCACATACTAGCAATACAGTATCACTTTACAGCAGAAGTCCTCACCTTTCTGACTTTGTGAGCCACAGCCGTCTCACAGAGGGGGGCCGCCAGCCGCAGCCGGCTCACAGAGGGGGGCCGCCAGACACAGCAGTCTCACAGAGGGGGGCCGCCAGACACAGCCGGCTCACAGAGGGGGGCCGCCAGACACAGCCGGCTCACAGAGGGGGGCCGCCAGACACAGCCGGCTCACAGAGGGGGGCCGCCAGACACAGCCGGCTCACAGAGGGGGGCCGCCAGACACAGCCGGCTCACAGAGGGGGGCCGCCAGACACAGCCGGCTCACAGAGGGGGGCCGCCAGACACAGCCGGCTCACAGAGGGGGGCCGCCAGACACAGCCGTCTCACAGAGGGGGGCCGCCAGACACAGCCGGCTCAGAGAGGGGGTCGCGAGCCACAGCCGGCTCAGAGAGGGGGTCGCGAGCCACAGCCAGCTCCCGTCCCCTCACAGTAGTGACGCCCAGAGCCCTCTTTACCGGTATCATGACAACCAAAGCTTTTACACAGAAATCACGCTGAGGCTCTATACCAAGATCCAAAGATTGCTAATTTATCCCCATCCAGATCTGCTCTTGTATGTGTGATAAATCAGTAAAGTGGAGACCTAGTGGTTAAACACCAAGCTTGAAAATAGCCGTAAGCCACATGTCACTCCCGAGCTACAGGTCAGAGAACAGGAGATATCTTTCCAAGGGAATTGTGGGATTTAATGTGACCATTCTTGCAGATATATAGATTAAACTGTATCACGCAAATGTATATCAAGAACAGCACAGCCCCTGCGTCAGAACATATCCAAGGACCGAATATGCTGCAAAACAAATTCTCTACAGTAAATCCATAGCATTTAGGTAATAAGAGGTCTCCTTAGGTGCCAAATTTTATGATGGCAGTTCCTGTGCAGAGTGCAGCAGCAGAGATGAGTTTGTGACCAGCTGCTGCGCTCTGCATATGTCACATCTGAGATGAGCAGCTAGAGGATCACATAAAGCAGGCTTTCCTCACAAAAAAAAAAACATCCCCCATATCAAAGGTACACACTAACATTATAGTAGATTTTTAAAAACCTTTTTCTAACCTTAAAGCACCATTAGGGTATGTGCACACTGGTAGGCGGGTTGGTCGGCGGCGGCTGGGCGGACCCGCCAGGAAGCTCTGCAGCCGTCCGCCGGCTTCCTGGCGGGTATGTGCGGCGGGTGACGGGCGGGTGCACAGCGGGTTAGCGGCGGCGGTTATGCAGCGGCTGGAAGCAGCACATGATTCTGCTTGCAGCCGCTGCAGAACCGGCCGGTTTATAGAACATGCACATTCGTTGCTAACCCGCTGGGAACCCAGCGGGTTAGCAACAGATGAGCATGTGTAAACCGCCGGTGTGTGCACAGCGGGTGTCGGTTTACATAGGTTTTAATGTTAATCCAAACGCCGGTTTGGATTAACATAAATTTACATAAAACTTATGTAAACCGACCGGCGGTTTACACAGCTAAACCGCCCCTAACCGGGCATATGTGCACATACCCTTACAGAGTTTGTTCTATTTTTTCACCACTGTAGTAGACGTGCTTTAAATGTAAGCACCCTGACACAGATCATATACCAGTACTCACCTTCCTTGGCTTCACCTCTTACCAACGCCGCCCGTTAATGCAGCGTCATCCTGTGCCTGTAACTTCTGACTGGCAAGGAGTCAAAAATTACATCACAAGCGCTCAATGCAACTCTACGAGGCCAGAACAAGGCTCCCATAGAACTATATTGAGCTGTAACCTCTGATGCACGTCATGAAACACTGGAGCTGCCAGTAGGTCACTTTTCACTGCAGCCCTACTGGAGCGCCGCTGGAAAGATATGAATGTGTGAAAGACAAGTATAAGATGGGGGCAAGGGGCTTAAATTGTATTTTAGATGAAACTCTCCTATACAAGTCTTCGTGTGAATAAAAAAAAACAAATAGATCAAATATGGGATATTCATGTAGCATCCAATTTTTATAGATACATTGCCCTAATTAATCTAGGAAACTGTATTTAATCTTATACAATTCAATACGGACGCACGGGTGCAGAAGACGGGCGCATGGGTGCAGAAGACGGGCACAGAAGACAGCCGCACGGGCGCAGAAGACGGGCGCAAAGATGCAAATTGTCCAAGTTTTCTGCATGAAAACTTATGGGACTAGCTTTCATATCCTCATCTGACTTTGGCCTGAGTTGGGGTTGTCTGGCACCTTAGCATTGATGGACTATTCACAGAATTGGTCATCAATGTCTAATCAATGCGTGTGTGGCACCCAACACCCAGGAGGATCAGCTGTTCCTGATGCCACCATCGGCTGGAACTATTATGTTGCAGAGCTGCACAGCAGTACAGTACAGTACAGTGACCGCGGCCAAGCACTGCACATCTGTCCCCTGTACTATTCTAATCAATAGGTGGGAGCATGCACAGCTCCGCAACCAAGTAGCTTCAGCTGGCAGTGGCACAGAGAACAGCTGATTGGCCATGGTGCAAGGTGTCGCACCCTCACCGATCAGACATTGATGACCTATCCTGAGAATAGTTCATCATTGTTAAACTCCCGGACAACACCTTTAAGGTAATAAAATAGATACATTAAAGAAATAAAGCCACAAAGAATGGATCAAAAAAGAAAACTCTATTAAAATTATATTTTCTAAATATGCGCACTTAGGAGATAACAAAAGTTAGCGGCCCAAGGCCTTGGGATACGGGAGCAAAATATACCCGAAGCAGTTGCCCTATAACACTGAGATAACACAGGTCACATGACTGATAATCCAACAGAATGTTAGAGCCCTACAATACATCCATGGTCTCAGGCTGCCCATCACCACCTGTATGTATATACACTGTGCCCACCACACATCACCTGAGGGAAGGCTCTGTGCTCACTGCTCCTCACCACCTGTATGTATATACACTGTGCCCACCACACATCACCTGAGGGAAGACTCTGTGCTCTCTGCTCCTCCTCACCACCTGTATGTATATACACTGTGCCCACCACACATCACCAGAGGGAAGGCACTGTGCTCTCTGCTCCTCCTCACCACCTGTATGTATATACACTGTGCCCACCACACATCACCTGAGGGAAGGCTCTGTGCTCTCTGCTCCTCCTCACCACCTGTATGTATATACACTGTGCCCACCACACATCACCTGAGGGAAGGCTCTGTGCTCTCTGCTCCTCCTCACCACCTGTATGTATATACACTGTGCCCACCACACATCACCTGAGGGAAGGCTCTGTGCTCTCTGCTCCTCCTCACCACCTGTATGTATATACACTGTGCCCACCACACATCACCTGAGGGAAGGCTCTGTGCTCTCTGCTCCTCCTCACCACCTGTATGTATATACACTGTGCCCACCACACATCACCTGAGGGAAGGCTCTGTGCTCTCTGCTCCTCCTCACCACCTGTATGTATATACACTGTGCCCACCACACATCACCTGAGGGAAGGCTCTGTGCTCTCTGCTCCTCCTCACCACCTGTATGTATATACACTGTGCCCACCACACATCACCTGAGGGAAGGCTCTGTGCTCTCTGCTCCTCCTCACCACACTGTATGTATATACACTGTGCCCACCACACATCACCTGAGGGAAGGCTCTGTGCTCTCTGCTCCTCCTCACCACCTGTATGTATATACACTGTGCCCACCACACATCACCTGAGGGAAGGCTCTGTGCTCTCTGCTCCTCCTCACCACCTGTATGTATATACACTGTGCCCACCACACATCACCTGAGGGAAGGCTCTGTGCTCTCTGCTCCTCCTCACCACCTGTATGTATATACACTGTGCCCACCACACATCACCTGAGGGAAGGCTCTGTGCTCTCTGCTCCTCCTCACCACCTGTATGTATATACACTGTGCCCACCACACATCACCTGAGGGAAGGCTCTGTGCTCTCTGCCTCCTCCCACCACCTGTATGTATATACACTGTGCCCACCACACATCACCTGAGGGAAGGCTCTGTGCTCTCTGCTCCTCCTCCCACCACCTGTATGTATATACACTGTGCCCACCACACATCACCTGAGGGAAGGCTCTGTGCTCTCTGCTCCTCCTCACCACCTGTATGTATATACACTGTGCCACCACACATCACCTGAGGGAAGGCTCTGTGCTCTCTGCTCCTCCTCACCACCTGTATGTATATACACTGTGCCCACCACACATCACCTGAGGGAAGGCTCTGTGCTCTCTGCTCCTCCTCACCACCTGTATGTATATACACTGTGCCCACCACACATCACCTGAGGGAAGGCTCTGTGCTCTCTGCTCCTCCCACCACCTGTATGTATATACACTGTGCCCACCACACATCACCTGAGGGAAGGCTCTGTGCTCTCTGCTCCTCCTCACCACCTGTATGTATATACACTGTGCCCACCACACATCACCTGAGGGAAGGCTCTGTGCTCTCTGCTCCTCCTCCCACACCTGTATGTATATACACTGTGCCCACCACACATCACCTGAGGGAAGGCTCTGTGCTCTCTGCTCCTCCTCACCACCTGTATGTATATACACTGTGCCCACCACACATCACCTGAGGGAAGGCTCTGTGCTCTCTGCTCCTCCTCACCACCTGTATGTATATACACTGTGCCCACCACACATCACCTGAGGGAAGGCTCTGTGCTCTCTGCTCCTCCTCACCACCTGTATGTATATACACTGTGCCCACAACATCACCTGAGGGAAGGCTCTGTGCTCTCTGCTCTGCTCCTCCTCACCACCTGTATGTATATAACACTGTGCCCACCACACATCACCTGAGGGAAGGCTCTGTGCTCTCTGCTCCTCCTCCCACCACCTGTATGTATATACACTGTGCCCACCACACATCACCTGAGGGAAGGCTCTGTGCTCTCTGCTCCTCCTCACACACCTGTATGTATATACACTGTGCCCACCACACATCCCTGAGGGAAGGCTCTGTGCTCTCTGCTCCTCCTCACCACTGTATGTATATACACTGTGCCCACCACAATCACCTGAGGGAAGGCTCTGTGCTCTCTGCTCCTCACCACTGTATGTATATACACTGTGCCACCACACATCACCTGAGGGAAGGCTCTGTGCTCTCTGCTCCTCCTCACCACCTGTATGTATATACACTGTGCCCACACACATCACCTGAGGGAAGGCTCTGTGCTCTCTGCTCCTCCTCACCACCTGTATGTATATACACTGTGCCCACCACACATCACCTGAGGGAAGGCTCTGTGCTCTCTGCTCTCTCCTCACCACCTGTATGTATATACACTGTGCCCACCACACATCACCTGAGGGAAGGCTCTGTGCTCTCTGCTCCTCCTCACCACCTGTATGTATATACACTGTGCCCACCACACATCACCTGAGGGAAGGCTCTGTGCTCTCTGCTCCTCCTCACACCACCTGTATGTATATACACTGTGCCCACCACACATCACCTGAGGGAAGGCTCTGTGCTCTCTGCTCCTCCTCACCCCTGTATGTATATACACTGTGCCCACCACACATCACCTGAGGGAAGGCTCTGTGCTCTCTGCTCCTCCTCAACACTGTATGTATATACACTGTGCCCACCACACATCACCTGAGGGAAGGCTCTGTGCTCTCTGCTCCTCCTACACCACCTGTATGTATATACACTGTGCCCACCACACATCACCTGAGGGAAGGCTCTGTGCTCTCTGCTCCTCCTCACACACCTGTATGTATATACACTGTGCCCACCACACATCACCTGAGGGAAGGCTCTGTGCTCTCTGCTCCTCCTCACCACCTGTATGTATATACACTGTGCCCACCACACATCACCTGAGGGAAGGCTCTGTGCTCTCTGCTCCTCCTCACCACCTGTATGTATATACACTGTGCCCACCACACATCACCTGAGGGAAGGCTCTGTGCTCTCTGCTCCTCCTCACCACTGTATGTATATACACTGTGCCCACCACACATCACCTGAGGGAAGGCTCTGTGCTCTCTGTCTCCTCACACACCTGTATGTATATACACTGTGCCCACCACACATCACCTGAGGGAAGGCTCTGTGCTCTCTGCTCCTCCTCACCACCTGTATGTATATACACTGTGCCCCACACACATCACCTGAGGGAAGGCTCTGTGCTCTCTGCTCCTCCTCACCACCTGTATGTATATACACTGTGCCCACCACACATCACCTGAGGGAAGCTCTGTGCTCTCTGCTCCTCTCACCACCTGTATGTATATACACTGTGCCCACCACACATCACCTGAGGGAAGGCTCTGTGCTCTCTGCTCCTCCTCACCACCTGTATGTATATACACTGTGCCCACCACACATCACCTGAGGGAAGGCTCTGTGCTCTCTGCTCCTCCTCACCACCCCCTGTATGTATATACACTGTGCCCACCACACATCACCTGAGGGAAGGCTCTGTGCTCTCTGCTCTCCTCACCACCACCTGTATGTATATACACTGTGCCCACCACACATCACCTGAGGGAAGGCTCTGTGCTCTCTGCTCCTCCTCACCACCTGTATGTATATACACTGTGCCCACCACACATCACCTGAGGGAAGGCTCTGTGCTCTCTGCTCCTCTCACCACTGTATGTATATACACTGTGCCCACCACACATCACCTGAGGGAAGGCTCTGTGCTCTCTGCTCCTCCTCACCAACCTGTATGTATATACACTGTGCCCACCACACATCACCTGAGGGAAGGCTCTGTGCTCTCTGCTCCTCCTCACCACCTGTATGTATATACACTGTGCCCACCACACATCACCTGAGGGAAGGCTCTGTGCTCTCTGCTCCTCCTCACCACCTGTATGTATATACACTGTGCCCACCACACATCACCTGAGGGAAGGCTCGTGCTCTCTGCTCCTCCTCCACCACCTGTATGTATATAACACTGTGCCCACCACACATCACCTGAGGGAAGGCTCTGTGCTCTCTGCTCCTCCTCACCACCTGTATGTATATACACTGTGCCCACCACACATCACCTGAGGGAGGCTCTGTGCTCTCTGCTCCTCCTCACACCTGTATGTATATACACTGTGCCCACACACAATCACCTGAGGGAAGGCTCTGTGCCTCTGCTCCTCTCACCACCTGTATGTATATACACTGTGCCCACCACACATCACCTGAGGGAAGGCTCTGTGCTCTCTGCTCCTCCTCACCCACCTGTATGTATATACACTGTGCCCACCACACATCACCTGAGGGAAGGCTCTGTGCTCTCTGCTCCTCCTCACCACTGTATGTATATACACTGTGCCCACCACACATCACCTGAGGGAAGGCTCTGTGCTCTCTGCTCCTCCTCACCACCTGTATGTATATACACTGTGCCCACCACACATCACCTGAGGGAAGACTCTGTGCTCTCTGCTCCTCCTCACCACCTGTATGTATATACACTGTGCCCACCACACATCACCTGAGGGAAGGCTCTGTGCTCTCTGCTCCTCCTCACCACCTGTATGTATATACACTGTGCCCACCACACATCACCTGAGGGAAGGCTCTGTGCTCTCTGCTCCTCACCACCTGTATGTATATACACTGTGCCCACCACACATCACCTGAGGGAAGGCTCTGTGGCTCTCCATGTTGCTGTTCCTGGGTCCTGTCCTCCTCCAGTATTTCCCTGTCACACTTCCGCCTTCCTCCTCCGGTCACTGCCCCGGGTCTCCACGCTGGCACCGCTGACGTTACCAAGCAGCAGCGCTCCTGCGCGTCCACAGCGCCAACTACTGGGAGCACATGAACGCGCAGAGCAGCTGAACACAGGCAAGAATGGCCCCCGCCGGCCACCGTACTGGACCTGTCATCCGAGATGTCAGAGGATGAGGGAGGGAGTGACGTCATCACTGGGCGGAGCCAGTCTGTCAATCACTGCGGGGACAGCGCTGGCTGTCCTGTCTGTGCGATCTGTCCATCATACAGCTCTGATCACGTGTCTGTCATGTCTGCCTGGGTCTCATGTCTGTCTGTCTGTCTAAATGTCTATGTATCTATCTACTGTATATCATCTATCACAGAAAAAAACTGCACAGCACTCAAGATATAATGTGAATTGGTGCCAGCTGCGACGCTGGAATAAACAACAGAAACATTTCTCTGCAGCACTCAGCTACTACCAATAATGCACACATGCTAACAAGCGGTATATGAGGAAAAAATTAAAACTTATCTTTTTTTCAAAAAACTCAATATTCTTATTTTTTTAATTTTCTGGGGTTCTTGGTACATACATTGGTCAATGTCTGTTTGCTCATCAACCACGACACGGTGACCCCAGGTCTGATGAGTCCTAAGCTGACATCCCTGTCCTCCTTGTCCTCCCTGTCCCACTTCTAAGTGGGTGGACACCATCTCAACCTCAGACCACCTGTGGGCGATGAGGGTGCTAAGTGCAGACATGGAGCCAGCAACTCCACATATTAGACAAAAAACAGAAAAAACTGCACAGCACTCAAAGATGCTGCAGAGAAAGTTTTTCTGGTTGTTTGATCCAGCGTCCCTGCTGGCACCAGTTCACATTGTGTCTTTGAGTGCGGTGCAGGGTTTTTTTTTTCTGTTTTTTATCTAATATGTGGAGTTGCTGGCTCCATGTCTGCACTTAGCACCCTCATCGCCCACAGGTGGTCTGAGGTTGAGATGGTGTCCACCCACTTAGAAGTGGGACAGGGAGGACAAGGAAGACAGGGATGTCAGCTTAGGACTCATCAGACCTGGGGTCATCGTGTCGTGGTTGATGAGCAAACAGACATTGGCCAATGTGTGTACTAAGAACCTCAGAAAATAAAAAAATAAGAATATTGAGGTTTTTTTTAAAAAATGTAAGTTTTAATTATTTCCTCATATACCGCTTGTTATCATGTGTGCATTATTGGTAGTAGCTGAGTGCTGCAGAGAAATTTTTTCTGGTTGTTTGATCCAGCGTCCCTGCTGGCACCAGTTCACACTATGTCTGTGAGTGCTGTGCAGTTTTTTATCTATCTATCTATCTATCTAATCTTTCTATGTTATCTTACCTTTCTATTTATCTTAGCTTTCTGTCTGTCACATCTATCTATCTATCTATCTATCGTCTATATGTGAATTATCTATGTATTCTATCTATCTATCTAACTATCTATCTCAAATTCTATTTAAATTCAAAGCAGCTCTATTGTCAGGACCGAATACACATATTAGTTTTGCCAAAGTAAGTATACAATAGGGATAGGGACTGTAGAGATGATGGTTTGGGACTGTAGGAACAATGGATTGGGGCAGATCCAGGGTGGGGGCTATAAGAACAATGGATGGAGAAGGTCCAGGGGGGCTATTCGAACAATGGATAGGGCAGATCCAGGGTGGAAGCTATAAGAACAATGGATGGGGCAGATCCATGGTGGGGGGCTATAAGAACAATGAAAGGGGCAGATCCAGGGTGGAGGTTATAAGAACAATGGATGAGGGCAGATCCAGAGTGGGGGCAATAAGAACAATGGATGGGGCAGATCCAGGGTGGGGGCTATAAGAACAATGGATGAGGGCAGATGCAGGGTAGGAGCTATAAGAACAATGACTGGGGCAGATCCAGGGTGGGAGCTATAAGTAGAATGGATGGGGCAGATCCAGGGTGGGGGCTATAAGAACAATGGACGGGGGCAGATCCAGGGTCGGGTTATAAGAAAAATGCATGGGGCAGATCAAGGGTGGGGTCTATAAGAACAATGGACAGGGACACACAGACCAACAGTTTCCGGTGCACTAAACAAAACAGACGGGGAGACACCGGGGAAAACAAACACAGCAGAGCGCCCGGCTCATAGGGAACAGGCTAGAGGTGACCTCCTGCACTCACCTGCGGCTGTGCCCTGATCTCCCAACTGTCCCTATATGGGTTCTTTCAACCCGTCGGCCAAACAGGATACCTAGTCCCTCGTTGGTCCTGATGTTAGCCCTCAATAGGGAAATAGCTGGCGGGAGCAGTAGTCCCAACCACTGTAATAATGAAAACAAGTGGGAGGGGAGACAGACAGGAGGACAACAAAAAGAACTTCACGCCTGCTGCCACTCTCCTAGGCAGCAGACGGCTTTGCAACGGTCAGGTTCTCCAGAGAGCTTCCTTCTCCTCAGGAAGCCAGGCCAGGAATGAGGTTCAATATCCAGCAAAGGATGCTGGAACCTTGTGACCATATAAAGGGGATGGGAGTGATCACAAACTAGCCACACCTGGTAAAGAGACTAAGGAGTCTGCTAGCAGCAGAAACTGATATCAACTTCTGCACTGCCAAAGGAAAGAAACACGTTTAAACTGAAGTCTCAATAAAGGAATGAGACAAAGGTCCCAAAAGTGTCACAAGTCTCCAAAGTAGGAGAGACCATCGTGGCACCTGCAAAGAAAAACTATAAATATGGCATTTTCTTAATTATTGATTTGTAATAAAAATAAACAAAAAACAAACTGAAGGCAATACTGTAATCTGTCATGCTTTCTGTATCAGTTTGATGATCCTACAGTAGTATACCCTTCACCCTAGTGCTGTTTGCATTCTGTAGCATGTATCTCTCGATTGTATCAGTGGTAGGCAGGTGGTGATTTTTTGCACGGTCAGTAAAGCAGTAGCGCCACACTTTCAATCTAAAAATAGCATGTAATAAAAAATATATAAACTATATTTAATTATTTAATATATTCACAATGTACTAAGCTAATGTAAGATAGAGACATTTACATATGGAAAACTATTAATAACAGAATTTGGAATAGCAAATCCCATAAAAAATGACTATGCAAATACACATAAGAGGTCCCTGATGAAATACCCAGGTTAGCACCAGAGGGTATTCCCGTAATGATAGCAGTCTGGGTGGAGATGAGAACACACTGAGCAGGGACTCTGCAAAGCAAGAAGGTCATGGATATTTTATGCTCTTTCTTCACTCAGTCATCAGGATAATGTCACTGGATCTGAATTATAAAGTATGACTATTTCCATAAACAAGAGATAGGAATTTAGGTGAGGTGCCCGCAATGTGTATTTGGTGCTATGTATTTTTGGTGCACAAAGGACGCCGCAGATTAGTTACAGCAAAGTGGATGGGATTTACAGAAATATTATGCTTTTTAATATTCTGAAACTGAACATGGACAAAAGAGAATTCATCATCTCTTCCCCATCTCACTCCACCCCGCCACTAGACTTTAGCATCAAAGTCAATAGCTTACTTTCCTCAGTCCCACATACTCGCTGCCTTATGGTAACCCTAGACTCTGCCCTCTCCTTCAAGCCATATATCCAAGCCCTTTCCACCTCCTGCTGACTCCAACTCAAAAATATTTCACTCCTTAACCAAGAATATTCTGAATTACTACTGCATGCCCTCATCCTCTCCCATCCCCACTACTGCAACCTCCTGCTTTCTGGCCTCCCCTCCAGCACTCTTGCAACCCTCAAATCTATCCTAAACTATGCTGCTCTACTAATCACTTCACTGGATCCCCATTGTCCTGAGGCTCCAGTTAAATACCTTAACCATGAAATACAAAGCCATCCACAACCTCTCTCATTCGTACATCTGTGAGATGGTACTTACCCACATGCAACCTGTGATCCTTGCAAGATCCTCTCTATTCCCCTCTTATCTCTTCTTCTGACAACCGCATACAAGATTTATCCTGTTCATTCCCCATAATCTGGAACTCTCTGCCCCAACATATCAGACTCTCGCTTACCATGGAAACCTTCAAAACAAACCTGAAGACCCACCTCTTCCGAGAAGCCTTACAACCTGCAGTAACCTCAGTCCACTATACTACACATCCACTAAACCGAGCACCACCAGCTCTACCGTCTCCTACTTTATCCTCACCCATCCCTTGTAGACTGTGAGCCCTCACAGACAGGGTCATTTCTTCACCTACTATAGCCTTACCCATACCTTGTAGACTTTGAGCCTTCGCAGGCAGGGTCCTCTCTTCTCACCTACTGTATCCTCACCCATCCCTTGTAGACTGTAAGACCTCATGGACAGGGTCCTCTCTCCTCACTTACCGTGTCCCCACCCATTCCTTGTAGACTGTGAGCTCTCGCTGACAAGTTCCTCTCTCTTCACCTACTGTATCCTTACCCTTCACTTGTAGACTGTGAGCCCTTTCGGGCAGGTGTGGCGCCCCACCATGTAGGTGCCACAAAAGGGGTACTACACCCAGAAAAGCGGTGTAGTCACCCCACTGCAATTGGAACAATGGTCTCTAGATGGAACCCTAGAGTAAACACCCACACACTAGAATAGTAGGTGGGAGGGACCCCGGGAGGATATATAGTGGCTTCTAGGGGGAACTAGTGAGAAGCTCAGTAGGAGTAGGAGTTGGAGTTAGCAGGAAGATGGAGTAAGAGCTGGAGCAAGGAGGGTCTCCTCGGCTGAGGGACCCAAGAACAGAACAGATCCCAGAAAGAAAGAAAGAGAGGGAAGTTAACTCAGTTCGCTCTAAGAAGGGGATTGAGTAACAGAAGAGTTTGCCCCGAAAGGAAGGAAACCGGGTACCGGAGCCCGCAACTGTGAGTTCCTATACGGCTCACAGAAAATCCGTTAAACTGGGATATTACAGATACGGCCCTGACTCCCAAAGAGCCCACAAGAGGGGAATCAGTCCTGCAGTCGGATCCTGTGAAGGACAAGGAAAAGGTTCACTCGACGGGTACAAGGGAGAGGAGACTAGAAAAGCAGCAGGAGGTCAGATCATCTTTAAGAGATTAGACTTCACCGCCACTGGGAGGCAAGGAAAGAAGGAGAAAAAAAGGAAAATAAGGAGGGATCCATCTACAGCCAGACATTCCAATTGCAGCATCCAGAGCATTTGCCATTATACCATCTATTGCACTGCTGAACTGTATGACTTTGGCAAAGTTTTCAGTAAAGTTACCCGGTGAAGTGAAGTTCCGACTCTGCTGCATACTTTCAATATAAATTGTTTTCCACAGCATCACTGCCCCGGTGGTTCAGTCCCGCCTTCGGGGACTAGTCCATCTAAGCCGCAGTACCGTCAACCACCGGAGGACTGTGGTGGCGCTGGTGAGCATCACCAGGCTCAGCAGGTGGCGTCACGAACTTATATACTTTCATTTATTTTTTTATTTATTCATTTGACCACCAGGGCCATGGCCTCAGGCAAGCCACCCGTGACATCCCAGACCCCAAAGCCGCCTGAGAGCTGAGTACCCTACGATGGGGCGCGTCACAGGGACCTCCTTATCTGTCATCACTGAGCTCCATTTACACCCAGCTTGTGACTGTAGTCTTTTAAGATCCATGACATGTTACACAAATCTTTGCTAAAAAAAATGTCTCACGATCGCATTGCCTCCTCTTCCAATGACACCAGTAGGGGTTGAGGAGGAACTGGAGTTTGAGGTGTCAAGGATCTCAGATTCCAGGATTGTTAGGGGTATCTTGTCGTATCTTGTTCACTGGAATGGAGTTTGGGGTGGAGGAGAGGTCTTGGGTAATTGTGTCCAACATACATGCCAACTCTTTGGTCAAGAGATTCCACAAAATATTTCCCCAAAAACAGGGACTGTATCTTAAGGGCCCAGTTGGTCCCTTGTGGAATAGGAGTACCATGAAAAATGTCATGAAAAATCATAAATCCCTGAGGTATTTCTACACCTTTCCATGCACTTGTCATCTTATTCAGAGTAGCAGCCTGAATCAGGATTCCCCATCCATCTACAAGTGGTTTCAATGTCAGATGGGTGAACGTTAATTAAGAAGAGGAAGAAACTATAGACCATCTACAGGGCTAGGCAATTACAGAAGGAAAACTGTTCTCAAGGAGACACAAATCCTGTTCTTTGTGGACTCAAGGGCAGACAACTGCATTTTCCATTGATAGATCAGAATACAGTTCATCACCTATGGAAAATTATAAATATTGGCGTGCGCATAAATCACACAAATATGGCAGAGATATTTTCAGCCTCAGGATTTCAGGATGAAAATAATGCACCTTTCCCCTTAGCTGTGTGACATGCCTATTAGCCTCAAACTAATATCTAGCAGCTGTAAGACCGTACACACATAGTGTTACCTATCTATAAACAGTTAAATTCATAATAGGAAACATGACGGCAATATCTCTCACTTCGGACACCCAGGGGCGAATTTATGAGGAAATCTGGGATTTCATAATTCTCTGTAGTTCTAAACTCATTTCACAGACAGACCCCACATGAAGTCACCAAGGGTTTGGTCAAGTGAGGGGTTATGATCAGACCATGTCCCTGTATGGTCAGATACATTTGACATGCTCCCAGGCCCGTGGGATACTCGAAACTGGGATACAGTTCAGCTGTGGAGTCAAGGGGGACGACACCAGTCTCTGTGACCCTGGCCGTGTCAATAAAAATTCGGGGATTAAAGATTTAGGGGATTGTTTGGTGTGACGCAACCCATGATGTTCGGCAATTGATGAACGACGCTGCGGTGCGGGACCTCTGGGGATGATGGAATTGCAGCCAGCTGCTTTCGCTCCCCACGGGTGGAGTGGTTCCCCAGGGCAACCGGTATGACTTTTGGCGGTGGTAGGGCTGTTCTGGCTGGAGAGGGGCATCGGAGCGTCTCGGAGGCAGGTTCTCTGTGGACTGCACGTCCCATCAGTCTGCAGCTCCGCATGCAGGAAAATAAACAGTTTCACACTCAGCTTCTGAGTTCTATACCCGGTTTACTTATCGTTTACATTAGCAATGCTGCCGGGTACTGCACTTTTCCAACCTGCGGTCCAGATAGTCCTCAAAGCACCGAGGTAGTTCGTCTAAGACACCCCTTTTATGTTCCTTTCTCTCACGGGTTGTATTCCTCTCAGCACTAACTGTCCACCTCTGCCTCATCTGCTGTTGCTCTCGTCCGACTCAGAACGAGCCTCTCACTGCAGGTCCTGCAGGTCCTCACTCCTCGACGTTCTCTTTATTACTCTCGACTGACTAAACTCCACTCCCTAACTTCCCACCCCACACTTCTCTTCCCTCCGTCCCCTGACCGAGCCCTCCCTCTATCGGGTCCGCCCATGGTCCCTGGGTCCTAAGGGTGTGTTGGGTGCTTTGGTGGTTGTCCCAGACTTACCATCCCATTTCTCTGAGAACAAAGATACCACACCCGTGGAATGGGTGCAGTACCTCTTGTGGTGACCAAACCGCAGGGGCGTCACACATTCATTACACAGTACATAGCAGGGACACATATATAAGATTATCTCAGCCTAGGAGATGTGGCAAGATCAGACCATGTCTCTGTACGGGCAGACACATCCATTACACAGTACATAGCAGGACCACATATATAAGATTATCTCAGCACAGGAGATGTGGTATGATCAGACCATGTCCCTGTACGGTCAGACACATCCATTACACAGTACATAGCAGGACCACATACTGTATATAAGATTATCTCAGCACAGGAGATGTGGAATGATCAGACAATGTCCCTGTATGGTCAGACACATCCATTACACAGTACATAGCAGGAACACATATATAAGAATATCTCAGCACAGGAACATTGTTTTCAACACATTCAATTGTGGAAATTATTATTATTCCAAGATCTATTGGTTAAAATTATCTTTGTTCATGGGAAAACCCCTTTAAGCCTCTTCTTACGTTACGTTCATCACAGGAAGAATGTCTAAGCCATTGATCCCACAGTAAGAGGAACATATATTATTGTGTATTTATTTTTTACTTTATTCCTTATGAAATTGGCAGGAACACAAAAACTAGCAGTGTGTCTAAAAAAGGTCTCAGCTAAGAGAGCCTACCTGTTTGCAAACATTGAATATGTTTCAAACCAGGATTATCTACTAATGCCTAGAGCATACTGGTAGTGTAAAATAAGGATTACAGTGCTCAAGTGAAGGTTGACATTTTACACCATTAAAGAGATATTCCCATCTGCAAGATCCTATTCCAATATGTAGTAGGTGTAATAAAAATAATATTAACAAATACCTCCAAGTAGAAATGTAGTATAGTTCTCCTGATAAGCTTTATCACTTACCTTACTTACAGTACTGAGAGTGTTAATAAGGCGGGCAACAGGCCAGGTTTACGGGCATGCAGAGAGATGGGTGGAACTGACTGCTCAAATATTCCCACCCTGGGGTGAAGTATGGTGCATATAAGAAAGTCCGGGTGTATCATTAGGGGTCTGTGTATGGAGTTAAAGGGAATCTGTCCACAGGTTTTTGCTATGTAAGATGAGGACAGAATTCTGTAAGGGT
This sequence comes from Allobates femoralis, assembly GCA_033576535.1. Taxonomy (NCBI): domain Eukaryota; kingdom Metazoa; phylum Chordata; class Amphibia; order Anura; family Aromobatidae; genus Allobates; species Allobates femoralis. Next base: position 209,905,784 of record JARQOC010000011.1, on the reverse strand, counting down.
TACAAAACAAAAAGCAACTGTGCTTCTCTTATCAGTGTGTGCTATTGTTTATCTAAACTAAAGGCTTTATCACTTAGTGATTACCATTAAAGGCCTACTTTGTCACACCCACGGCAGTCTAACATGCCCCCTCCTGTGAATGACACCTCACTGTTAATGCATGATCTCTATTGAGAGCCTGGTGTGGGAGGGGGCAGATATCCCAGCTCTGCTGTGTCTCTAAAACAAAATTCTTTGATTGTGTGAGAACGGCTGCAGACAGTAACCTATGCCATATATCATTGGATTCAAGGTTTCTTTGCCTGCATTATGCTGCTGTCAGATGAGGTAGCAAAAACCAGCTGACAGATTCGATATAAGAAGTCCTCCTGTATGATGTCTCTATACTATGACTTGTGTACTGGATACTAAAGTGACGATTTTTGCACTGTGCATCCTGTTTTGCCTGCACTGGAATGCCATTTTTTTTCTTGCTGTGCTTGCAGTATGCCTGGACATTTTAATTAAATCGCCTCCCATGCCTACCTCAAACGCAACTGAGTAAGTTGAGATCTCTACAGCGTTTATTAGTTTGTTTTATCCAACAGGCATGTGGTTTTTGTTTTTTACATGTTTGCAACTAATTCATCCTATTTTTAAAAAGTTGCTAATTTTTGCACTAATGCAATGCAGTCCAGCCCCTGAAATTATTTTATGTATTACAGAAATTTCAAGGAATTTCAGGAGAAATTTGCAATTTTGCTTTAAAAAAGATGCAAAAATAAAGAACATTTTTTTTATTTTGCATATAACTCACAAACCACGTTCCACATTTTGAAGAATTTGGTACAAAAAGATGTCAATGAATATCACAAAACAAAAAAAGTAACTTTTCAAAAAATGTAAAGGATGACTCTGACCCTTACTGTTTATTTCAGTGTGAGCCAATGTAGGGGTGTTGCACCTATGAATGGTTTAGGCACGCTAGGACTTTAAGAGACAGTGTGTTAGGACTTTGGATTTTCTATTGCCATTGTGTGTGTCTTGCCCCTTTTCAAGATGGTATCCGCTGCTTCATGTGGTCCTCCTCTCTGCCTTTATAAACCTCAGCCTACTGTCTAGCCATGCTTGAGTATTCAGTTGAATTCTTGGCTCCCAGTTTCTTGTGATCCTCAAATGAACCTTTTCTGACAAATCCTCTCCGGCTTTTCCTGTCTCTGCAGTCCTTATCCAACTGCTCAGTGCTTCTCCTGCAAATCTGCCTCTGTGTTTCAGACTCTACGTCAGCCTGCCTGACCTGTGATACATAAGCCCAGTGTGCCTGTAAGCTTTGCAGCTTCCCTGTTAGTTTTGTGCAGTTGTAGTTTCTCTGGACTTTTGCTGAACTTTGCGGGACTTTTCTTAAACTACACTGCAGTTTCAAGTTCAGGACTTGTTCTTATGACTACCTTTCACAGGTCTTCCTGGGAGTTACTAAACTCATAGACTGTTTCTAATGTGAATTGCTTCTAAAGGGACTTCCCTGTTTGTTTCCTGTTTCATGATCTTGCTCGCTTGCTGCATCTCAAGTTTATTAACTGCCATGTGTGTTTATTATAGATTTGTTCACCTTTAAACTTGGTCTCAGAGTGTCTGTGCTCCCATAGCTATTAGATTCCTGTGTAAATCCTTACAATACATTACACAGTGCTGCACTGCGTGCTTGGGTAGTGGACTGGTCTGTGTTCCCTTCTCTGGACTCTGCATTTGGATTATTCCAGGCTAAAAAGTGCAGGAAGCAGAGAAGCTGAAAGTGAAAGTAAAAGAACTAAAGAACTGAAGGAGAGACACAGGACAAGGCTGCTGGCCTGAGACTGTGAGAGACAAAATACATGTTCCAGATGACCCAGAGAGGTTATCCAGAGGACCCAAGGGACTCCAGGACCATGAAGGAAGAGGAGTTTCCCCCCTGCCCTCCAAGGAGAAGTGTACACCGGGGAGTAATACAGCATCGGGCCCCAGGACTGGACTTGGCTCCCGGTATTATTGTTAGTCTTTACCATTGTGCACACACATTAGGGTGTAGCATAAGCCTTGTAGCCAGAGCACGGTAGTCATGCAGCCTGAGCAGCAAAGGCCAGTGAGTTTGTAGGTGTACTATAGTTTTGCATATTTCTTGCTTTGTTAATCTACTGTTAAATATCCATTTGTAATATATGGGACGGTGGGTGTCTGAGCGTCCCAGCTAGAAACTGTAGTAATTGTTAATCGTGTTTACGCCACAGTGTACCCCTCCTCTGTGAATCTGCTTTATACTTAACTTTTCCTTTGTTTTTGCAACCTTATCTTGTGTACCTCAATTTAACTCTGCACAGTGGTGGTTCTCTGGCCATCACTTCACCAACATCAGCGTTAAAGGGTTTCTCCATTTTGGACAGTCTCTACCTTAACTAAGATCCTTAGCTGTAATCTGTGCAAAAACAAGAGGAACACACTTGGAAATTAGACATATGATAATAAGACTTCTAACCAAACCTCTTCAATAAAATGAGAATATTGTATTATGTACAGACATGTTTAACCAAGTTTTGTGGGTTAATAGAAAAAGAACAAGGATCAATGTTGACCTCTGTGCCATTCATTGTCTATGTGACTGCTGGAGTAAATGCAGTCCTGTAGAAAATGAAATGCAGTTGCACTTGTTAGTCCTCCACGTCATTCAGGCAGGGCTCTGCTGGAACTGCTAGGGGTCTTCGTGGTCGGACCACCAGCAATCAGTAAAGTATCCACTCTCCACAAGATAAATCCATAGTAAAAACCTCTTTATGGATTGCTTCCGAGGAGGATAAACCCTCATTATTATAGCTTTCTAGAACAGACACCAGGAACTCTCATAACAGGAATTTCAGATGCAAAATCAATGCTGAAAGACTTGTAAATGGAAGCTCACTTTGCCTCAGTCTCAGCTAAAACCAATGCGTCTTGCAGATTGACTGTTCCTTGACCATCTGTGCATTTTAACAATTATTTGTGCTTTTGTTTATTCATGTTCACCTTATAATAAAGCTGACATGGTATGATGCCTCAGGTCAGTACGGGTCCGTAGATACCAAACATGTATACTTTTACTGTTATCTAAATGGTGAAAAAAGAATTGCAATTTTCCACGACCCGTAGCGGTCTCATTTTTCGGGATCTGGGACTGTGTGACGACTTATTTTTTGCAGCTTGAGCTAATGTTTCTTATGATACCATTTTTGGGTAGATAAGTTCTTTTGATCGCCCATTATTGCATTTTTATTGCAATGTTGCGGCGACCAGAAAAACCTAATTTTGGCGTTTGGACTTTTTTTTCCGTTACGCAGTTTACAGATCTCATTATGGTAATTGATTTTATATTTTGATACATCGAGAATTTCTGAACACGGCGATATCAAATGTGAATTTTTTTAATAGCTTTATTTTCAATTGGGCAAAAAGGGGGTGATTTGAACTTTTATGTTTTTTTTTCATACTTTTTAAAACTTTTTTTAACTTTTCCTTTATTTTACACTGCCCCTTAGGGGCCTCAGTACTGCACACTCCAATCGCTTGTGTTGTAGAGAGATGCTTCACCATCCCTCTGCACAGCAGAAATAATCACTTTCTGCAGGCAACACAGCTCATTGATTGTTAAGATAAGATAAGATAAGATAAACTTTATTGATCCCGGAGGAAATTACAGTATTACAGCAGCAGAACAAAGATCAAGAACATTTCACACAGGAAGTGAGTGATGAGAGCACCTGGGGTCATCCGCTGACCCCGAACTGTCATGGCAATGCATTGAGGCCCAGTGATCACATCACGGGGCCACCAATGTCAGTGGGGAACAGCATAATCGTCGCCGCCTTAGGGTACCTTTACACGCCGCAACTTTTGGCGGCAATACGAGGCAATCTAACGTGCGCGTGCACATCGTTCATGGTTGCCTCAGATCGCCGAAGGCGCTTTTACACGCCACAATTTCACCCTCAACCTAAGGTGACGTGTCTCCCCGGAAGTTGCCACACCAACAGCAGGAAACATCCGGTTGCCTTCCCTCGCTGCTTCACACACTGCAATCCCCAAAGGAATGTGGGCGTACATGTGCAGAGCGGCGAGAACCTAGGAGTGCCAGACTGGTCTACACCGCACCCCAAACACGCTCATTGGACAATGCAATAGCGCTATGATTGGGCAGCCTGTGCTGGAAGGCTGGCTAATACATGACGCCATTTTCTTTTGGAGTTTGGCGCCAATACACGCTCAAATATGGCACTGTCTCAACTGACAGCCAATGGGAAGACAATAGCCACCACCAATCATCGCTGACGGGGAGCAGTCTCCAGCACACTGTGGCACGCCTCCGGGAAGTCAGTAGACGACGTAGATTCCATCACTATCGCCCCTTCATAAACCAAAAGCAGGAAATTTCGCATTGATGATTGCCTCTGATTTTGGAGCAGTGCTGTGAAATCGGAATCAGGCGCAACCTTTTTGATCGCCGCCAAATTCCCCAATTACACGCCGCAATTGTGAGGCAATTTCACGGCGATGGTGACGGGGCTACAGATTGCCGGTCAGATTCCTCTCCGCGTTTGCGGCGTGTAAATGTACCCTTAGGTTGACGGCGAAATTGCGGCGTGTAAAAGCGCCTTCGGCGATCGGAGGCAACCATGTAAAATTTGCACGCGCACGTTAGATTGCTTCTGGACACCGCCAAAAGTTGCGGCGTGTAAAGGTACCCTAAGGATGTGCAACACTATGATTCCAAATTTCATTAAAAAAATATCAACAGTTTCAGATAAAACAGACTTTTAAACATTGTCTATATGATCACGTCCCCCAGTGTCTGACTACATCTCATGGTTAAGCGGTACAAATTAATGAAAGAGATTGTGATCACCAGTAGTCACATTTATAAATGGCCGTATCCCAGCGGACACATTTTTTCTCATTACTGTCTGCTCGCTCAGGGATTTGTAAAAGATCAATCAACCACCAGGCACTAACAGTTTCCAATGCTCGTCGCAGGCCGGCTGGATGGGTATTTCCTAAAGAACGTCCATATATCTTCTCATCATATAGTATCTTTGCCGAACCTGTTTATCCCCATGGTAACAATCTTTAAAATAAAAAGTCTTATGTAGACTGAACTTGCAATGATAATCACCTATTTTTTTTAACTAATATACAGAATTTTGGTGTGTTATCAAGAAGGTAGGGCTCACGGGCAATGTTATCAAATGCATTATGTTATTTATATCCTCATTTAGCTAAGCATCATGTTATGAACATATACAGTTACATCTCAATGAATTAGAATATCATCAAAAAGTCAATTTTTTTTCAGTAATTCAATACATAAAGTGAAACGCATACAGTTAGGGCCAGAAATATTTGGACAGTGACACAATTTTCGCGAGTTGGGCTCTGCATGCCACCACATTGGATTTGAAATGAAACCTCTACAACAGAATTCAAGTGCAGATTGTAACGTTTAATTTGAAGGGTTGAACAAAAATATCTGATAGAAAATGTAGGAATTGTACACATTTCTTTACAAACACTCCACATTTTAGGAGGTCAAAAGTAATTGGACAAATAAACATAACCCAAACAAAATATTTTTATTTTCAATATTTTGTTGCGAATCCTTTGGAGGCAATCACTGCCTTAAGTCTGGAACCCATGGACATCACCAAACGCTGGGTTTCCTCCTTCTTAATGCTTTGCCAGGCCTTTACAGCCACAGCCTTCAGGTCTTGCTTGTTTGTGGGTCTTTCCGTCTTAAGTCTGGATTTCAGCAAGTGAAATGCATGCTCAATTGGGTTAAGATCTGGTGATTGACTTGGCCATTACAGAATGTTCCACTTTTTTGCACTCATGAACTCCTGGGTAGCTTTGGCTGTATGCTTGGGGTCATTGTCCATCTGTACTATGAAGCGCCGTCCAATCAACTTTGCAGCATTTGGCTGAATCTGGGCTGAAAGTATATCCCGGTACACTTCAGAATTCATCCGGCTACTCTTGTCTGCTGTTATGTCATCAATAAACACAAGTGACCCAGTGCCATTGAAAGCCATGCATGCCCATGCCATCACGTTGCCTCCACCATGTTTTACAGAGGATGTGGCGTGCCTTGGATCATGTGCCGTTCCCTTTCTTCTCCAAACTTTTTTCTTCCCATCATTCTGGTACAGGTTGATCTTTGTCTCATCTGTCCATAGAATACTTTTCCAGAACTGAGCTGGCTTCTTGAGGTGTTTTTCAGCAAATTTAACTCTGGCCTGTCTATTTTTGGAATTGATGAATGGTTTGCATCTAGATGTGAACCCTTTGTATTTACTGTCATGGAGTCTTCTCTTTACTGTTGACTTAGAGACAGATACACCTACTTCACTGAGAGTCTTCTGGACTTCAGTTGATGTTGTGAACGGGTTCTTCTTCACCAAATAAAGTATGCGGCGATCATCCACCACTGTTGTCATCCGTGGATGCCCAGGTCTTTTAGAGTTCCCAAGCTCACCAGTCAATTCCTTTTTTCTCAGAATATACCCAACTGTTGATTTTGCTACTCCAAGCATGTCTGCTATCTCTCTGATGGATTTTTTCTTTTTTTTCAGCCTCAGGATGTTCTGGTTCACCTCAATTGAGAGTTCCTTTGACCGCATGTTGTCTGGTCACAGCAACAGCTTCCAAATGCAAAACCACACACCTGGAATCCACCCCTGACCTTTTAACTACTTCATTGATTACAGGTTAACGAGGGAGACGCCTTCAGAGTTAATTGCAGCCCTTAGAGTCCATTGTCCAATTACTTTTGGTCCCTTGAAAAAGAGGAGGCTATGCATTACAGAGCTATGATTCCTAAACCCTTTCTCTGATTTGGATGTGGAAACTCTCATATTGCAGCTGGCAGTGTGCACTTTCAGCCCATATTATATTATATAATTGTATTTCTGAACATGTTTTTGTAAACAGCTAAAATAACAAAACTTGTGTCACTGTCCAAATATTTCTGGCCCTAACTGTATATTATATAGAGCAAGGGATCAGGAACCTTTTTGGCTGAGAGAGCCATGATCGCCACATAGTTTAAAATTTAAGGAAAAGTAAAAAAAAAATACATTTTAAGTTTTAATTTTAATGGTTTTTAAACTTTGAAACTAAATGTAAGTAAATGTGTTCATTTTATGTAAGACCAACACTTTTAAAGTACAAAAAGTCTGCAGTAACCCCATCATCCCCTTGCAGCCCCCAATATGGTACCCCCATTATCCCCTTGCAGTAACCCCATCATCCTCTTGCAGTACCATCATTAACCCCATGCAGTAACCCCATCATCCCCATGCAGTACCCCCATCATCCCCTTGCAGTACCCCCATTAACCTCATGCAGTACCCCCATACAGTATCCCCATCATCCCCTTGCAGTACCCCCATACAGTATCCCCATCATCCCCATGCAGTACCCCCATCATCCTCTTGCAGTACCCCTTTAACCCCATGCAATAGCCCCCATAATCCCTTTGCAGTACCCCCATCATGCCCTTGCAGTACCTCCATTATGCCCATGCAGTATTCCCATGCACTACCCCCATCATCCCCTTGTAGTACCCCCATTAACCCCATGCAGTACCCTCATCATCCCCTTGCAGCCTTTACCATGGAGCCAGTACCTGCGAAATAAAAAAATATACACACACAAATACTCACCCGCTGATCCTTCGCGGTCTGCACTGTATGGTGGGTGTTTCAAGTGCTGCTTTCTCCCTGCTGTTGTACTCATATGTTAAGCCAATCAGAGGCCAGCAGCGGCTGGCCAATCAGATTCCTGCTGGTGACGTCAGGCGTCACTGATTGGTTGCGGCTGCTGGCCTCTGACTGGGCTGCTGCTGTCCCTCTGATTGGACCGCGACTGCTGGGCCTCTGATTGGCTTCCCGTATGGGTACCCAGCAGAGACAGAGCGGCATCCATTTAGTTTGCCACCAGGGGGAGACAGGTCATCTTTAAAATCAGATTTTATGGGTGTAAACAATGGGTGGAGAACGATATACGGAACTATGAGTTAACTCTCCAAGAGGCGCTTAGGGCTATGAAAAAAATTGATCCCAACAGTGTGCGAGATGAAAACAAGTTGCTGACTGAGCAGTTTATTGAGGGACTCCAGTTTCATACCCACCGGACTCAGCTACGTATATTGGCCTTGCAAAACACTGACCTGTTGCCTGGGGCACAGAAACTTTGAAACCGTGTTATTGTACTTAGATGACGTCATAGTCTACTCGAAGACATATGAGGACCACTTGAAGCACCTGGCTGAGGTATTTGAGGCATTGTCCAAGTTTGGCATAAAAGTGAAGCCCTCCAAGTGCCATTTACTGAAGCCCAAGGTACAGTGCCTAGGACACGAGGTCAGCACTGAAGGTGTGGCACCAGACCCTGACAAAGTCACAGTAATTAAGGACTGGCCAAGGCCCACCACCATCAAAGAGGTATGGCAGTTCCTGGGGCTGGTATGCTACTATCGGAGGTTTATCAAGGCCTTAACGAAGATGGCAGCGCCCATGCAAGACGTCTTGGTAGGCCAGTCCAAGAAGGCCAAAAACCTGAGTCCACCATTTGAATGGGGCAGCAGAGACGAAGACGCCTTCAACCACCTGAAGAGGGCCTTGACAGGAGATGAGATTCTGGCCTACCATATGGGCAACTGTTTGTGCTTTACACCAATGCAAGCAATGTGGGATTGGGAGCTGTGTTATCCTAGGTGCAAAAAGTCAAGGAGAGAGAGATTGCCTATGCCAGCAGGAAGCTCCGTCCTACAGAAAGGAACCCCAACTATAGCTCATTTAAGCTAGAGTTCCTTGCCATAGGCTAGGCTGTAACTGAACGTTTCAACCATTACCTGGCTTCAGCAAAGTTTACCATCTACACAGACAACAATCCATCTAGAAACCATGAAATTAGGAGAACTAGAGCAGCGATGGATGGCCCAGTTGTCCAATTAAACTTAACCATCAAGTACTGGGCAGGGCAGAAGAACACCAACGCTGATGCGCTGTCAAGGATGCCCCACTTGTCAGATGCAGGAGAAGACCCGGAGGAGCTGGAAGAGGTAGAGTTACTGGATTTTCACCACAGCAGAGTGTCCCAGTGTTCCCATGAGGTGAGAAACAAGCGGCCTGTTATGCAAGAGGCAACGTTCAATCCATTACCCCATCACGGTTGGGCTGAGCGCAGGGTAGCGACCCAGCCATCTCCCTAGTTAAAGAGTTGCTGAAGCAGACTGACTCACGCACAGGTCCAGATGCTCCACAAGAAGCACAACAGTTGTGGAAAAAGAAGGGCAAGTTGTTCTCCTATCAAGGTAAGTTGTGCAGGCAGTAATCAATGCATGGACCCATGAATTTGTATGGCAGATAGTGGTCCCGAAGAGAGATGTCCAGATGGTCCTGGAGGGATACCACGATGGAGCAGGACACTTCCAGTGGAAGAAGCTGGAGGTTCTGTTACGTGAAAGATTCTACTGGGTTGACATAAGGAAAGCCATTGAGAACTGGCGCAGAAACTGTGGCCCATGCAACCTGCGAAGGAATGATCGTGACAGTCAGAGAGCGCCTCTACAGCCTATTGTCACCAAGCAACCACTTGAACTTGTAGCCTTGGTCCATGTGAAGTTGACCCCGAGCCGGTCAGGCTATGTCTACGCCCATACCATTGTAGATCACTATTCACGCTTCTTGGTTGTAGTGCCGGTGAAAAGCCTGACAGTGAGGACAGCGGCAAGAGCCTTTCAAGCCCATTTCTGCAGACCCCATGGCTATCCTGAACAGGAACTGACAGATCAAGGTCCAGCGTTTGAGGCAGAGGTGTTCCAGGAGTTTTGCGACTTGTACGGGTGCAAGAAAATAACAACAACGTCATACCATCCACAGACCAATGGCATGTGCGAGAAGAGGTAGTGATAGACCTATTAAAGACACTGCCCTTGGAAGAGAGGAGCATGTGGCCAGAAAAGTTGCCAGATTTAGTAGACTTGCACAATCATATCCCTGTGAACTCTACCAACTGTACTCCTGCCTACCTGATGAGAGCAAGACCTGGCAAGCTGCCCATAGACTTAGACATGGGAGTGTTAACACCTGAAACAAACCCACCAGAAGCAGATTGGGATACAGAGCGTCAGCAAAAGTACCATAAAGTGCAAGAGTGTGTTAAAAAAAAACTGTCACAAGCAAGAGAAAGGCAAGAGAAAGCCTACAACAAAAACACACCTGCAGTCCCCTTAACAACAGGAGAGCAAGTCCTCAAAAGAAAATGTGGGAGGCAGAGCCATACACCATATTACCTTCAAACTTTGACAACACCAAAGTCTGCTTAATTAACAAAGACGGAGGAGAGACCTCAGTGGCAGTTTCAAGAGACCATTTGAAGAAATGCCCTGAACACTTGAGAAACAAAGACGTCCAACGTACACCTCAACCCACAGAACAGAAAGAAGAGATGATTCATACTGTCCTTGTCGATTTCCCCAAAACATGGACACAGATAAATTGAGCAATAGTAGTTCCTATGATGACCTTTCCCCAAATTGTCATACCTGAACCAGTTGAGACTCAAGAAAGACCTTAAGAACCACCTGCTGTAGCAGTGCAAGAAAGTCAACCCCCCTGCTAGCGTTGAATTCGTCAGTCCCATGGTGAGTCTAAGATGACACTCTGGTATACCAGTGCTACGTAGGTCTACACGTAGACTATTGGATAGTACACGCACAACACCAGTGGTAGACACTAGCAACCAGACCATACCATCATAAATACCTGTACTGCGTAGATCCTCCCATAGTAACAGAGGTCAGATCCCAGCTCCTTATAGGGACTGTTAGCAAGTTAAGTGAGTAAGTTTAAACCAGTTGAAAATGTAAATATGCTTTTTTTCTTGTAACAATGAAAATATGTAATCACCAAGCCTACAGGACTTACTGTATGAACGTTTGCATATCCTTGAACATTTACCTTTAAGTCTGGACCAATATGCCACAGGACTGGTTGTGGTAAAGACAATCTTGTATATAATTCCTCATAAGCCAACAGTGGAAGGACTAAGCGCCGTAGTGACTGTGTTTTCCCAATTTTTCTTGTTTTTTGTAATTTTTCATTTTTAAGACTCTGTACAATCTATCTACTGTTATTGTTGTTTGTTATGTTTTGCAAAAAGTGTTTCCTCAGTCCAGGAGTACTGAATTTCACTAGGGGAGAAATGTGGCACTCCAGAGTCCGGTAGCTACAATGGCCTTGCCTCCCTCAGGTGGTAGGATCATGTTTGGAAGCAAGATAGGGTATTCACACTAAGTAAGCGCACATCACACAACACCTTCCTGACTCCAGACCTGAAGGGGAGCTCTGAAACAAGAGTTCACAGGAGCTCCCCTATAAATTCAGGCCTGGGAGCAGGGTTAGGCAGTTCAGTTCCTAGGAGGAGCAGTGTCAGGCTCGTCCGAGAATAACCACTAACCAGTGTGAGGGACCCGTAGGAGAGGGTCTAAGGAGAGAAAAGGAGTAGGACTGGGGAGTGGAGCCATTACCCGTTTCACCGCAGAGCAGAGCGCCAGAACTGGACACCGGAGTCCGAGGTTGTAAGGGTGCTCTAGGCCCAGCAGCCAAAACCGAAGGGTGGGAGACTCCACGTCTCGCGGCCATACCAAGGCACCTGGAGGCACAGCAGCATGAAGAGCTCAGGGACAGTGGTCAGAGAAGTGATACCCGGGAAGGGCTCGAACTGCCTGCAATACCGGTGATAGACTTTCCAGCAGGAGTAAAAGCTTGGCTACAGGCAGCCAGGACCAGCAAAGAGGAGCACAGCAGGGAGGACTCAGAACTTGCCGGGTGAGGAGGCCCTTAAGTTGTTTCCAGGCCACCCGGATTCCTAACAACATCTGTGGAGTGTACCTTGGCTTCTACCTACGGCAACAGTAAAGGAAAGTACACCTGCGTGTCTGTCAGTTATTCTGCCCTTAGTCCTGCACCCCTACGGCCTACCACCGCCATAGACTTTACCGGTTGCCTCAGGGAAACGCTCCACCTGTGGGAAGCGATATCACCACAGCTGCCCATACATCATCCCCGGAGATCCCACATGCAGCACCAGCCTTAATAGCCGGATACCACGGGTGGCGTCACAACACCTATCACTTAAAGGGAACCTGTCACCTCATGTAAGCCCCTCTAACCTGTCAATACCTGTCCCAGCAGCACCCAAATACTTTCTAAATCATCCCTGTCTGAGCTCAAGGGGGTTTATAAAAGTGAAATAGTATGTTTTAATAACTTACATCATTTTTGACAGGTGGGCGTTTCTGACGGAGGGGCAGTGTCCCCAGGGCTGCGCTCCCCCCTCCTCTCTGCTCCAATTACACCCCATGGGCGTAGTTCTTGCTGCATGACTGCGCTTTGTATTTTCAAATGCCCCCGCTCTGAATTCTATGCTGCGGCATCACGTGATGTCTGTGCGCGTCATTTCCGGTGATCAGCAGTTCGCCGGGTGTAAGGCCGTCTTCAGCATGCCTTCTGCGCATGCTCTGAAGGTGGCCTGTGATGTGTGGAGCAGAAGATCCGGATATCATTCAGATATGATCCGGGTCTTCTGCATCACCGGAAATGACGCGCACAGGCATCACGTGATGCCGCAGCATAGAATTCAGAGTGGGGTCATTTGAAAATACAAAGCAAAGTCATGCAGCAAGGATTACGCCCATGGGTGTAATTGGAGCAGAGAGGAGGGGGGAGCGTAGCCCTGGGGACACTGCCCTCCGTCAGAAACGCCCACCCGTCAAAATTATGTAAGTTATTAAACATACTATTTCACTTTTATAAACTCCCAAGAGCTCAGACAGGATGATTAAGAAAATATTTGGTGCTGCAGGGACGCTATTGACTGTTAGGGCTTACATGAGGTAACAGTTCTCTATAAATCCTAAACCCCAGAATCTTGTTAAGACTGACCCCAGGGTCACGAAGCCGGTCTCACCTCTGTGACTCCTCTGGAAGCGCCATAAGCCCGTTCCGAGTGTCCCAGGCTCTGGAACACGTCAACAGCTCTGCTTCATAACACATCATACACACAGGCTCCATTCTGTACACCTCGTACACACACGGCTCTGCTCATAAACATCATACACACAAAGCTCTGCTCTGTACACCCTCATACACATACGACTCCGCTCTGTACACCTCGTCCACTCACGACTCTGCTCTTTACACCTTGTACACACACGGCTCCACTCTGTACACCTCATACACAGAGGCTCTGCTCTGTACACCTCGTACACACGCTCCGCTCTGTACACCTCGTACACACGCAGCCCCGCTCTGTACATCTCGTACACACAGCTCACCTCCGTACACCTCGTACACACATGGCTCTGCTCCGTACACCTCGTATACACACGGCTCCACTCTGTACACCTCATACACACATGGCTCTGCTTGTACACCTCGTATACACACGGCTCCGCTCTGTACACCTCGTACACACGCAGCCCCGCTCTGTACATCTCGTACACACAGCTCACCTCCGTACACCTCGTACACACATGGCTCTGCTCCGTACACCTCGTATACACACGGCTCCACTCTGTACACCTCATACACACATGGCTCTGCTTTGTACACCTCGTATACACACGGCTCCGCTCTGTACACCTCGTACACACGCAGCCCCGCTCTGTACATCTCGTACACACAGCTCACCTCCGTACACCTCGTACACACATGGCTCTGCTCCATATCCCTCGTACACACATGCGGCTCCGCTCCGTACACCTCGTACACACATGGCTCTGCTCCGTACACCTCGTATACACACGGCTCCACTCTGTACACCTCATACACACATGGCTCTGCTTTGTACACCTCGTATACACACGGCTCCGCTCTGTACACCTCGTACACACGCAGCCCCGCTCTGTACATCTCGTACACATAGCTCACCTCAGTACACCTCGTACACACTCGGCTCTGCTCCATATCCCTCGTACACATGCGGCTCCGCTCCGTACACCTCGCACACACTCTGGCTCTGCTCGTACACCTCGTACACACTCGGCTCTGCTCCGTACACCTCGTACACACTCGGCTCTGCTCCGTACACCTCGTACACACATGGCTCTGCTCCGTACCCTTGTACACACGTGGCTCCGCTCCATATCCCTCGTACACATGCGGCTCCGCTCCGTACACCTCGTACACACACAGCTCTGCTCCGTACACCTCGTACACACACGGCTCCGCTCCTACATCTCGCACACACTCGGCTCTGCTCCGTACACCTCGTACACACACGGCTACGCTCCGTACCCTCGTACACACACGGCTCCGCTCCTACACCTTGTACACACGTGGCTCCGCTCCATATCCCTCGTACACATGCGGCTCCGCTCCGTACACCTCGTACACACACGGCTCTGCTCCGTACACCTCGTACACACACGGCTCCGCTCCGTACACCTCGTACACACACGGCTCTGCTCCGTACACCTCGTACACACACGGCTCCGCTCCTACATCTCGCACACACTCGGCTCTGCTCCGTACACATCGTACACACACGGCTACGCTCCGTACACCTCGTACACCTCGTAACACACACGGCTCCGCTCCTACATCTCGTACACACACGGCTCCGCTCTGTACACCTTGTACCCACTCAGCTCCACTCCGTACACCTCGTACACACACGGCTACTGCTCCGTACACCTCGTACTACACACACGGCTCCGCTCCTACATCTCGCACACACTCGGCTCTGCTCCGTACCATCGTACACCACACAGGCTCGCTCCGTACACCTCGTACACACACGGCTCCGCTCCTACATCTCGACACACCGGCTCTGCTCCGTACACTCAGCTCCACTCCGTACACCTCGTACACACTCGGCTCCGCTCCTACACCTTGTACACACAGCTCTACTCCGTACACCTCGTACACACTCGGCTCCACTACATCCACACTTTAAATCCCTCCTGACCCCACACCTAAGCTTCATCTCATCGAGCACCATGACACACAGCACAGCAGAGTCCTCCATACACTCACACTGAGGATCTGATCATGTGACCTCCTGACTCCTCCCCTCCATGTGACATCATCACAGGTCCTGTCAGCACAGAGCAGCCATATTATATCCAGTGTGCAGCTCTGCAGGTGAAGGTCTGTGTGTTCTCTCTCTATTCCTATATGATCTACATGTCCTATGTCCTCATATGTTCGCCCTATTATCTCCAGTAATGGTATTATTACACAGGATCTTTATGATGTTATGTCATCTTCTCCCCATTCAGGTCCCCACAATATCAGATCCTCACAGATCTCTCGGAGGCAGAGTCCTCTCCCCTCACCTACTGTATCCTCACCCATCCTTGTAGACTGTGAGCCCTCTGTGGCATGGTCCTCTCTCCTCATCTACTATATCCTCACCCATGCCTTGTAGACTGTGAGCCTTTGTGGGCAGAGTCCTCTCTCCTTATCTACTGTATCCTCACTCATCCCTTGTAGACTGTGAGCCCTCGTGGGCAGGGTCCTCTCTCCTCACCTACTATATCCTCACCTGTCCCTTGTAGACTGTGAGCCCTCGCAGGCAGTGTCCTCTCTCCTCATCTACTATATCCTCACCCATCCCCTGTAGACTGTGAGCCCTCGTGGGCAGGGTCCTCTCTCCTCACCTACTGTATCCTCACCCCTCTCTCCTCACCTACTGTATCCTCACCCATCCCCTGTAGACTGTGAGCCCTCGTGGGCAGGGTCCTCTCTCCTCACCTACTGTATCCTCACCCATCCCTTGTAGACTGTGAGCCCTCGCAGGCAGTGTCCTCTCTTCTCATCTACTATATCCTCACCCATCCCCTGTAGACTGTGAGCCCTCGTGGGCAGGGTCCTCTCTCCTCACCTACTGTATCCTCACGCATCCCCTGTGGACTGTGAGCCCTCGTGGGCAGGGTCCTCTCTCCTCACCTACTATATCCTCACCCATCCCCTGTAGACTGCGAGCCTTCGTGGGCAGGGACCTCTCTCCTCCTCCGCTGTATCCTCACCCATCCCTTGTAGACTGTGAGCCCTCGTGGGCAGGGTCCTCTCTCCTCACCTACTGTATCCTCACCCCTCTCTCCTCACCTACTGTATCCTCACCCATCCCTTGTACACTGTGAGCCTTCGCTGGCAGGGTCCTCTCCCCTCCTGTACCTGTCTATACCTTATATTGTTCATGTATATTGTACTTGCCTATGCCTTTTCACATGTAAAGCACCATGGAACAATGGCGCTATAATAATATTAGTCTTCCCATTCAGGTCTCTACAATATCTGATCCTCTCAATGGAGATCTTCTATATAAGAGAATTTTCCTGATTGACCCATCAAGGATGGCTCTGGACAGGGACAAGATGGCAGAGAGGATATTACACCTCACCCTAGAGATCCTCTTCCGGCTTACTGGAGAGGTGAGAGATTCTGATGACAATGTCACATTACATCATTCTTATCTATGGACAGAATAACAGATGACAGAACTGGAGAGGTGAGGACTCTGGATATGTCTGTAGTGAGATTTATTAATGTGTCTCTCCATAACCAGGATTACACAGTAGTGAAGAGAACCTCTAGTGAGCGCTGTCAGGGCCCTGTGTCTGAGGGAAGACCCCTAAACCCAATCACAGGGCCTCCACCTCACCCCCTGATACATGAGGACATCAAAGAGCAGAAGATCCTAGAACTCACCTACAAGATGATTGAGCTGCTGACTGGAGAGGTGACACTGCTGGGAATGCGGGGACATTATACAGTAACGCTATGAAGGGATCGGGGGGTTGACTGTATCATTGTATGTGTCAGGTTCCTATAAGGTGTCAGGACGTCACCGTCTATTTCTCCATGGAGGAGTGGGAGTATTTAGAAGGACACAGAGATCTGTACAAGGACATAGTCATGATGGAGCTTCCCCAGCCCCTCACGTCACCAGGTAATGACAGGAAAATATACACGGCCTATAATTATCTGTATGTAAAGAATGAATTCAATCCCTGTATATGTCTCCTTCAGCTCTTTCCAGTAAGAGGACAACACCAGAGAAATGTCCCGGTCGTCTTCTCCCACAGGACTGTAAACAAGAAGATCCCGATGTTCCTCAGGATCATCAGGTAGATGGAGAGAAGGTGTGATGAGATCTCCCTATGATGTGTAGACGGCTATGAAGGTCTTGTGATCAGTCTTGTTGTATGTATGGTACAGTAATTATAAGGAGTAGGAGAATCACCCTGATCCTTTAAAGTGCACCTGTCACCCCCTTTGGATGTTCTAAACTGTGCCCAACAGCTGTAACATGATGTAATTGGGGTTCCTGTAACCCCTCTATATGCCCAGATTAACATTTATTCTCTCCCACACTGTATATGTAAATTAATTTTGAAACGTTCTGGGGGTTGTCTGCTCTCTGTGATCCACGCTGCCCCCCTGCCTGCAATACTCACCCCGCTCCATTAAAACTGCTGCCCCTCCTTTTGTTGAGTGATAGGCACTACTCTCGCGCTCAATTGAAGGTGCACAGTGCCCGATTCTACTGCACAGGCGTGAGACTTCACAAATCTCGCGAGACTTTGGGCAATGTGCAGCTTCAGTGGAGCATTGTGACCCGTGCCACTGCGCAGGCGCGAGAGAAGTGCCTGTCACTCAACATGCATACACAGGAGGGGCAGCAGTTTCAGTAGAGTGGGGCGGGTGTTCCTGGCAGGGGGCGGTGAGGACCACAGAGAGCAGACCCCCTGGACCTTTTCAGGAGTTATTTATATACAGCGCAGGAGAAAATAAAAGTTAATTTCTGATTTATGCAGGGGGATGTCTGGGCATATAGAGGGGTTATAGGAACCCCAACTACATCATGTTACAGCTAGTGGGCACGGTTTAGAATGCCCAAAGTGGGTGACAGGTTCAATTTAATGATAGATCACATAACAGCTAAGATAATGCTTTTTTGTGCCATATGACTTTTTTCTCACATTTTTCTGTGCTATTTTAAAAACAGTCTGTGGGCATGGCCAGAGTTTGCCAGTACTGTGTGGTTATGGTCAGCATTGTGTGAGCATTTCCAAAGCTTCTGAGAGTAGCTGATTGTGAGCTGTGCGATGAGGCAGCTGACAAGGGGTTAACAGAGATTGCTGTGTGGAGCCAGATGACAGAACAGAGAAGCTTGTATAGAGGAGTTTACATCCTGACACTGCTCAGCTCTGTGCTGTAATCTGATACATTGTCTCATTGTGAGCTGCAGTCAGCTGTGTAGGCCACGCCCCTTCACCTTATATGGATACATGCCCGTATTCACTGTGAAGAGAAGGTTTGAGCCCTCTCCCCACATGGGGACTCTGGACAATGATGTCGATGTATGTGATATTCCATCAAGGGGTTAAAGGTTTTATAAAAAAAAATCAAGTTGTACCCTATCCATAGGATAAGTAGTAACTTGATGCTGGGTGTCCGACAATTTAGGCCCCCCAGTGAGTCCATGCACAGGTATCAGTAACAGTATAGGTATCAGGTATCAGTATCATGATACTGGGATTTCTCCTTCGCCTCATTGGGGGACACAGACCGTGGGTGTTATGCTGCTGTCCACTAGGAGGCGACACTAAGCAGAATCTGCAAAAGAGTAACAGTGACTCCTCCTCTGCAGCATACACCCCTGGAACAGGCATTGCCTCACCAGTTTTTGCTTAGTGTCTTAGGAGAGCACACACAAATTTCCTCTCTTCGTTCGATCTCATGGATTCGAAGAAAAGTGGGCCCGGAGCAGCCCCCGGCATACTCCCTCCTCTCACCACCTTGTGGGCTGCAGAGCTGAGGTTGAGATTTTCCATTTTATAACTTTTATATGCCGTTCCTCCTTGTCCATCCCCCCTTGGGGTTTTGGATTAAGTAGAGATACACACGGACCTCCATGAATCCTCATGCGTCCGTCCTCCTTCTCCAGCCCCTGTGGGTACCTGGCTAGAAGGAGAGGCCCCAGCCACCCTGAGGTCGAGAATAGACCCGGACCTCCCTCAGGATAGGGGCTATAGATCCATCCATGATGTCGAGAACAGCATCCCGCTGCCCAGGACCTCCATCTGGATGTGGATAGAAGGATCCTCCCTAATGGTATTAGGTGGAGGCAGCACCAGGTACAGGCCCTATCTGGGCTACAATCCCTACACCTACAGAGCCACAGCTAGTACTGCGGACTCAGGGACCTTTGAGGGAAAATGGGGTGTAATATGGGTCCCCCCCAACCCCCCCGGTAGTACTGCGGACTCTGGGATCTCAGCAGTGACATGGGGTATAATATGGGCTCCCCCCAACCTCCCCTGCTATATTAGCAGGGACAGGGACTGCGGCAGTACCAATGCCTTCACAATACCATGGGCCAGAAGCCCCTACGCTCCCTGCACAAAGGCCTCAGGCAGGGAGGCAGCCTGGTCCCCGGCGCAAAGACTAGGAGGCATCCGCCACACAGGATGCAGCTCCTTCCAGCTTCCCATGCTGCCAGTCACCTGGGGCCCCTGGGGCAGCAGACACATACCGGCAGCAGAACGCAGGAGATACAGCCTTCTGGACCTCCTGCGGGACACAGCGCGGCAGGGCCCAGGCCTTTCGGCGAGGTCCGGGTGTTTTTTGGCCCCCTCCTGGACATCCGCGCCGGCCCGGAGCCATTTGCGGCATGGGGTTTCTAATTTAGGCCGCGGCTTCGGCCTAGTGTGAAGCCGCCGCATATTGCCCGCCCCCGGCCCGCCTTTCCGGATGACGCGGATAGCGTCATAGCGGGGGCGGACCGGACAGCAGCCTCATCATAACGGGGGCGGGACAGCTGTTTCTGGCGCCTCTCGTTCTCTGCGAGAGCTGCTGCGCGCGCTTTCAGGGCTGGAACGCCCCCTCTACAGGCAGTGGCGGCCATTGTCTTCAGGAGGGCACTGTTAGATGCAGTGCACATTCATCCATAGCGGTGGTGCCCTGCTACAGTCACACAAATAAAGGGGATTTGGCAGGGCTCTCTATAGGCTCTATCTAGCAGCAGGACACTACATGCATAGAAGCTCTGTCCTTCATAGAGCTTCCTCCCTGCTGCAGCTGAAAGGTTTTAAGACAATCTGCACAACTAGTGCATTATTGTTTGGGATTTTGAGTACCTCAGCAGGGTTTACCCCTGCGTCAGTCATCAGGCACAGTCCGCATAATATTATCAGGGTTTCAGCAACGCTTCCCCTGCAGCAGCCCTCATGTAGTGCAGCCGCAGCCTGGTGTCAAGTGTCCTAGAAGTGCCACCTAGCAGCCTTCTCCCAAGAGTATAAGGCTGCCCACAGGGACCCTGGAACATACAATCGAGCTATGCTGTGTTCCAGTCACCAGTAGCAATGGCAGGACATCCAGCAGTACTATATCCCACTGCACCTTGTCCGCTTACCTCCGCCATGAATGGTACCATAGGCTACGAGAGGCAGTGCAATAACGTGTTGTGATTTAGAGGTTATAAAAAAAAAAAAAAATTGTCAGCATTCAGCACGGTAACTGAGCTAGTCAAATGCAGGTTATTGTCGGCCCACCTAGGGATACAATTAATGGTCTGCCTTTAGGTACGCATCTGCATTTCACATTTACATGTGTATCTTGCAGTTCACTTCATGGCCGCCGATCTTGCGCTGGCGACCCAGGCAGCTCGGGTCGTGTCCTCTGGACTATCTGAATCGTAAACCCTGGACGCTACCAATTTTCCTGCGATAATTGTGCCCTCTACCATCGCTAGTAGATTGCCATCTGGTTACGTGAATGGGAAGCGAAAGTCCTCATGTGGAGGCCATCACATTTCCTCAATGCCTCTAGATGCCTGTGCGGAGAAGTACGGGTCAAGATTAACCTCAGGCGCTAAGACAGCTGAAGCGCTTCCCATATCCAGGACACATCAAGACTGCCCTTATCACCACCGGTATAACAAATTCCAGTCATTGGAACCGTTAGGAAGGGTCTGAGATATGCTCATTCTCCCAAAGATCGGTCATCACGCAAAGACCTCTTTAGTGATAGACTTACTGCAGGTTTGGCTAATAGGTTTTTTTCTCGGGCCCCACTATTGAAAACCTCATTGGAGGCTCATATATCCCACAACTATCTAGCAATTGTTAAACTTTCCGCGAATGTTTGCCAGTTCATCTACCGGTATCTGGAATCTAGGTACCATGCACCCCTCGATCCCCTCTGTTGGGGACTCGGGCCAAAAATTGTGTCCGCACAAGTATACCCGGATCCCATCCACACATCTCAAATAAAAAGCTGTCAATCTCATCACTATACCTATATTAGGTATTTCACTTGACAATATCACGCACAGGTCCTCGGCTCCGCCCGCTTCAACACTGGACCTCACAGTCCCGCGACTGCACTATCCCAATCGATGGGCCCTACGGCCCTCAGCGGGGCGGTGCCATAATCTTCTCCCGTGCAGTCAGTCTTTCTCGACTTAGTAGTCAGGAGTGACTACTATAAGATCAATAGCTCATAAATGCAGCCCGAGGTTGGAAATGGCTATAATACGTTCCTACGGTCTCTCAGTTATGGACATCTTACTCCTCAATGCATTATTTTAGGAGTCTGAGTACACGGTCCCTGGGCACGTTAAGAGGTACCGGTTTACAGATTACCCTCATGGGGCAAAAACCAATTGTAAGGCATAGGTTACACGAACTCCTAGAGTCCCAGCTCTGCTGTGTATTCCTGAAGGCCACACTTTGCAGCATCACATTTGCAGTCTCAGCCATATCGGTTTTTCCCTGACAGCCCTCTGATCCTTCGTTTGGAAATCCACAGTCTCCAGCAATTTCCTCAATCCTTCAGAGCGGCTATAAGAGCCTACACAGGGTAGTAACAACATGTAAAGCAGTTCCATAGGTGCAGCTGCACCTACTGCCGATTCAACTATCCACGCTCACACATGGTCCAGGAACAAGATATGGAGTGATGTACTCCCATCACAAGGTACAGGCCAGTAGTTCCGTTCACGCCTGTAGGCGTCCCTCGGTCTACGAACATTCGGGCAGTATCTCTGGTACTGAAATCATTCAGTCACCCTCTGACAGTTGGACTTATTGAATACAGTCGGACTACGCCACAGTTGTAGCATATGTCAACCGCCTGGAGGGAAACCTCAGTCTCCAAGTGATGACAAATAATCGTCACACCCCTCACCGGGTGGAATTCCGCAATACGGTTCTGGCAGCGGTGCTCATACCAGGCTAGCTTGTCAACAGATGAACTCCGGAATGCGTTCCTTGCATCCAGATGCCCCTGTCAAGGCTGCCAGCACCAGGAAACGACAAATGTGGTCCTGACGGCCTCACGCCTCATGCTAAGGTTCCATTTTTTTCTAGTAGGTCCTAGGTTCAGCCGCCATAGGACAGAGGTACTAGTCCAAGATGGACCTGTTTTTTTCTGTCTTCCCTATATTCTTTTCCACTATCAGAATAGTGCGGAGGGTTAAAAAGGAATGTCACTGGATCATCCCTGTGTTCTCAAGCGGGCCCAGATGCATTTGGATGCAAGATCGTCCAATTCATACCGGCAGTACTAGGACGACTAACCGAAAGTCCAGACCTGCTCTCTCAGGACCAGTTCTCCCTCGGAATTTCTCAACTCTGACGTTCGTGGCATAACCTTGACGCCTGGAATCTACACCAGGAGTTTTATTCCCTGAATATTGTAGTGACCACAGTCACAGCAAGTATACCAACCTTCTCGACTATATACCTCGCGGGCGATCGGTTTGTTTATCTTTAGTTCCAAGCACACATATGGGTGATTTTCCTTGACCCTATTTCATACCAAGAACTTTTCTTTTCTTACACTCAGACCTAGACTCAGGTCTGCCTTTGAGATATCTCACACAGCAGGTTTTCAGCCTGTTTTACTTTCTTACAAGAACTTCTTGTCACCAGGTCTCCATGAAAACCCTTTTATTCAATGGGTCTCCTTTTTAAGGTCTTCACTATTCCCGTGATATCGGTTCTTCGTCCTCTCGGCTCTATAACAGCCACCTTTTTGGCCTCTAGGGGATTTTACCCTTAGCATTTTCATCCAGAAAGTGATATGTTTAGGTGGCAATTCAGCGCTCTCATGTAAACCATCTTGTCTGGTCCTCTACATGAACAAGACTGTCCTACAGTGATACATCCTGCTTCTCAGACGGTATACTCCTTCCACCTCAATGATTGTGTCTCTGCCATCGCTGAACCCGACTCCCATTCGGGCTGGCCGTAGAGAACCTACATAGGCAGGATTTTGTCAAGTCCTTGCGCATCTAAGCATCCAGGACCAATGCCTCTTCAAGAGGTTGGATTCCCCGTTTTTTCCTTATTCCAGGAGGAAGAAATAATCACTTATCAGCATATAAGGCTCCTTTGAGCTAGTGGATTAGTCTAACCAATCAAGACGCTTATAACATAGAAACCTCATTCATTCCCACAGTGTTACAGCACCTTTGATTACGGCCATGAGGGCTCCTTAGGCCGTTCGACACCAAGTGTCGCCATAATGAGTGTATAGACAGCCAAAGAAGTTGGCTTACGCACATACTCAATTCTCTACAGGGCTTACACTCATCCCTCGACAATGCAGGTCTGGGTAGACGTGCGCTACAGGCGACAGCAGCACGCTTGTAGGTGCATAGTTCCTCACTGACCAATTTCAGTGTGGCTAGTTTCATTACTTTTTCCCACCCAGGGACTGCTCTAGGACGTCCCACGGTCTGTGTCCCCCAATGAGGCGAAGGAGAAAAGGAGATTTTTGTGTACTCACCGTAAAATCCTTTTCTCTTAGCCTCTAATTGGGGGACACAGCACCCACCCTGGTTTTTATTGTGGGTTCTGTTTCACAGTTCTTAGTAGTTTTTTAGCTGTTATATGGTTGACATTGTTCCACAGTTCTTACGCAGTTTTCAGCTGTTAACATGTTGACTCATGTTTGCATTGATCATGTTTTAACTGTCGAATGCTTGAACTTGGCCTGTTTTTCGTCACAGGCCTTGTAGTAATGTGGGCCTGTCTAGTGACAGGTCGTGTTATACATTATTGTTCTGTCGATTCTTCATGGGTTGCGCACGTGCCTGTGTAGCCACAGGTTTTGTTGTAGTAATATTACTTCTAATACCCCGTGATTAACTTGTTAGTTATATCTGTCTACACAGGTTCCTGTGTGGTTACGGGCTCTATCTTTACTGTATTATGTATTAATTCTCCTACTGCTTTAGCACAAAACTGGTGAGGCAATGCCTGTTCCAGGGGTGTATGCTGCAGAAGAGGAGTCACTGTTACTCTTTTGCAGATTCTGCTTAGTGTCGCCTCCTAGTGGACAGCAGCATAACACCCACGGTCTGTGTCCCCCAATTAGAGGCTAAGAGAAAAGGATTTTACGGTGAGTACACAAAAATCTCCTTTTTACAGTCATGTCATGGATGGAGATGAGTTGCCCATGTTCCGATTCTGCTTAATTCATTGTATATTGGACTGCTGAGTACAGAACTTGGTTATTTTTATCAGTCCCATAGACCATGAAGATAATGGCAGCAGAACATGCCCACTTTCACTTCATTCAGTACGGGGCTATGAACTTCCTCGTACCTGTTGGAATTTTTTTTGGTTAGTAAACCCACTGATCACGATGACATTGTGCTAGATCTCTACATTGTGCTTTGATTGTTGTGAGCTGAAGAGGGTGGGGATTGCCATTTACCTTATCTGCTTAAAGAGGTTTAATCACAAACAAAGTACATTTTAATAGATAGATCTTGGAATAATAATACGTAACACAATTGTATGTTGTAAAAACAATATTCCTGTGCTGAGATAATTTTATATACCATATGTGCCCCTGCTATGTACTGTGTAATGGATGTGTCTGACTGTACAGGGACATGGTCTGACCATACCACATCTCCTGTGCTGAGATAATCTTATATATGTGTCCCTACTATGTACTGTGTAATGGATGTGTCTGACCATACAGGGACATGGTCTGATCATACCACATCTCCTATGCTGAGATAATCATATATATGTGTCCCTGCTATGTACTGTGTAATGGATGTGTCTGACCGTACAGGGACATGGTCTGATTATAACACTGTGGTCCCCTTTAAGTTACTTAAATAGCTTGTTCCAGCTATGCCCTTGACTCCCTCATACACAGGAACACCTGGAAAAAGGAGAAAATACGACATTTTTGCATCTTAATGCAGTACCAAATGCTGTATGTATTAAGGGGGTGTTTTATTTTTGTTTTACTACGTTTCCACAATAACAGCACTTAACCTGGAAAAGAAAACTTTTTCTGTCACTGCTCATCATACTTTTGTGAGGGGCTGTGGTGACATCCTAGTTGTGTGTGGACCATTATACTGTGTGAGGGGAAATCATTCTTGTGTAAGGGGCTATAGTACTGTGTTGGGGACTGTGAGGAGCTTATACTGTGTCAAGGGCTGTGTGGACATCATACTTGTTTCTAAGGCTGTGAAGCTTATACTGTGTGAGAGGCTGTGAGGAATCGTACTGTGTGAGAGGCTGTGAGGAATCGTACTGTGTGAGAGGCTGTGAGGAATCGTACTGTGTGAGACTGTAAGGAATCCTACTGTGTGAGAGGCTGTGAGGAATCGTACTGTGTGAGAGGCTGTGAGGAATCAATACTGTGTGAGAGGCTGTGAGGAATCCTACTGTGTGAGAGGCTGTGAGGAATCCTACTGTGTGAGAGGCTGTGAGGAATCAGTACTGTGTGAGAGGCTGTGAGGAACCGTACTGTGTGAGAGGCTGTGAGGAATCCTACTGTGTGAGAGGCTGTGAGGAATCCTACTGTGTGAGAGGCTGTGAGGAATCCTACTGTGTGAGAGGCTGTGAGGAATCCTACTGTGTGAGAGGCTGTGAGGAATCAGTACTGTGTGAGAGGCTGTGAGGAATCAGTACTGTGTGAGAGGCTGTGAGGAATCGTACTGTGTGAGAGGCTGTGAGGAATCGTACTGTGTGAGAGGCTGTGAGGAACCATACTGTGTGAGAGGCTGTGAGGAATCCTACTGTGTGAGAGGCTGTGAGGAATCCTACTGTGTGAGAGGCTGTGAGGAATCGTACTGTGTGAGAGGCTGTGAGGAATCGTACTGTGTGAGAGGCTGTGAGGAATCCTACTGTGTGAGAGGCTGTGAGGAATCAGTACTGTGTGAGAGGCTGTGAGGAACCGTACTGTGTGAGAGGCTGTGAGGAATCTTACTGTGTGAGAGGCTGTGAGGAATCCTACTGTGTGAGAGGCTGTGAGGAATCAGTACTGTGTGAGAGGCTGTGAGGAACCGTACTGTGTGAGAGGCTGTGAGGAATCTTACTGTGTGAGAGGCTGTGAGGAATCCTACTGTGTGAGAGGCTGTGAGGAATCAGTACTGTGTGAGAGGCTGTGAGGAATCGTACTGTGTGAGAGGCTGTGAGGAATCCTACTGTGTGAGAGGCTGTGAGGAATCAGTACTGTGTGAGAGGCTGTGAGGAATCGTACTGAGTGAGAGGCTGTGAGGAATCCTACTGTGTGAGAGGCTGTGAGGAATCCTACTGTGTGAGAGGCTGTGAGGAATCAGTACTGTGTGAGAGGCTGTGAGGAATCGTACTGTGTGAGAGGCTGTGAGGAATCTTACTGTGTGAGAGGCTGTGAGAACTACTGTGTGAGAGGCTGTGGAATCAATACTGTGTGTGAGAGGCTGTGAGGAATCTTACTGTGTGAGAGGCTGTGAGGAACCGTACTGTGTGAGAGGCTGTGAGGAATCGTACTGTGTGAGAGGCTGTGAGGAATCTTACTGTGTGAGAGGCTGTGAGGAATCAATACTGTGTGTGAGAGGCTGTGAGGAATCTTACTGTGTGAGAGGCTGTGAGGAATCATACTGTGTGAGAGGCTGTGAGGAACCATACTGTGTGAGAGGCTGTGAGGAATCCTACTGTGTGAGAGGCTGTGAGGAATCCTACTGTGTGAGAGGCTGTGAGGAATCCTACTGTGTGAGAGGCTGTGAGGAACCATACTGTGTGAGAGGCTGTGAGGAACCATACTGTGTGAGAGGCTGTGAGGAATCCTACTGTGTGAGAGGCTGTGAGGAATCCTACTGTGTGAGAGGCTGTGAGGAATCAATACTGTGTGAGAGGCTGTGAGGAATCAATACTGTGTGAGAGGCTGTGAGGAATCATACTGTGTGAGAGGCTGTGAGGAATCCTACTGTGTGAGAGGCTGTGAGGAATCATACTGTGTGAGAGGCTGTGAGGAATCCTACTGTGTGAGAGGCTGTGAGGAATCCATACTGTGTGAGAGGCTGTGAGGAATCCTACTGTGTGAGAGGCTGTGAGGAATCTTACTGTGTGAGAGGCTGTGAGGAATCCTACTGTGTGAGAGGCTGTGAGGAATCTACTGTGTGAGAGGCTGTGAGGAATCTACTGTGTGAGAGGCTGTGAGGAATCCTACTGTGTGAGAGGCTGTGAGGAATCCATACTGTGTGAGAGGCTGTGAGGAACCTACTGTGTGAGAGGCTGTGAGGAATCTACTGTGTGAGAGGCTGTGAGGAATCCATACTGTGTGAGAGGCTGTGAGGAACCATACTGTGTGAGAGGCTGTGAGGAATCTTACTGTGTGAGAGGCTGTGAGGAATCATACTGTGTGAGAGGCTGTGAGGAATCGTACTGTGTGAGAGGCTGTGAGGAATCATACTGTGTGAAGGCTGTGAGGAATCCTACTGTTGAGAGGCTGTGAGGAATCCATACTGTGTGAGAGGCTGTGAGGAATCTACTGTGTGAGAGGCTGTGAGGAATCCTACTGTGTGAGAGGCTGTGAGGAATCCTACTGTGTGTGAGAGGCTGTGAGGAATCCTACTGTGTGAGAGGCTGTGAGGAATCCTACTGTGTGAGTGGCTGATGTGTGGAGGCTGTGAGGAATCGTACTGTGTGAGAGGCTGTGAGGAATCCTACTGTGTGAGAGGCTGTGAGGAATCCTACTGTGTGAGAGGCTGTGAGGAATCGTACTGTGTGAGAGGCTGTGAGGAATCGTACTGTGTGAGAGGCTGTGAGGAATCTACTGTGTGAGAGGCTGTGAGGAATCATACTGTGTGAGAGGCTGTGAGGAATCTTACTGTGTGAGAGGCTGTGAGGAATCATACTGTGTGAGAGGCTGTGAGGAATCTACTGTGTGAGAGGCTGTGAGGAATCATACTGTGTGAGAGGCTGTGAGGAATCATACTGTGTGTGTGAGAGGCTAGTGAGAGATTCTGAACCTACTGTGT
The DNA here is from genome assembly GCA_033576535.1 of Allobates femoralis. Taxonomy (NCBI): domain Eukaryota; kingdom Metazoa; phylum Chordata; class Amphibia; order Anura; family Aromobatidae; genus Allobates; species Allobates femoralis. Next base: position 209,877,455 of record JARQOC010000011.1, on the reverse strand, counting down.
GAGAGGCTGTGAGGAATCATACTGTGTGAGAGGCTGTGAGGAACCATACTGTGTGAGAGGCTGTGAGGAATCCTACTGTGTGAGAGGCTGTGAGGAATCTACTGTGTGAGAGGCTGTGAGGAATCCTACTGTGTGAGGGTGTGAGGAATCATACTGTGTGAGAGGCTGTGAGGAACCATACTGTGTGAGAGGCTGTGAGGAATCCTACTGTGTGAGAGGCTAGTGAGGAATCCATACTGTGTGAGAGGCTGTGAGGAATCATACTGTGTGAGAGGCTGTGAGGAATCTTACTGTGCTGAGAAGCTGGTGAGTGAGGAATCATACTGTGTGAGAGGCTGTGAGGAATCTACTGTGTGAGAGGCTGTGAGGAATCCTACTGTGTGAGAGGCTGTGAGGAACTACTGTGTGAGAGGCTGTAGGAATCTACTGTGTGAGAGGCTGTGAGGAATCTACTGTGTGAGAGGCTGTGAGGAATCTACTGTGTGAGAGGCTGTGAGGAATCCATACTGTGTGAGAGGCTGTGAGGAATCAGTACTGTGTGAGAGGCTGTGAGGAATCCTACTGTGTGAGAGGCTGTGAGGAATCTACTGTGTGAGAGGCTGTGAGGAATCCTACTGTGTGAGAGGCTGTGAGGAATCATACTGTGTTGAGAGGATCAGTGTGCTGTGAGGAATCCTACTGTGTGAGAGGGGCTGTGTGAGGATACATTACTGTGTGAGAGAGGCTGTGAGGAATCTTACTGTGTGAGAGGCTGTGAGGAATCATACTGTGTGAGAGGCTGTGAGGAATCCTACTGTGTGAGAGGCTGTGAGGAATCAGTACTGTGAGAAGGCTGTGAAGGGAGATCCTACTGTGTGAGAGGCTGTGAGGAACCATACTGTGTGAGAGGCTGTGAGGAATCATACTGTGTGAGAGGCTGTGAGGAATCTTACTGTGTGAGAGGCTGTGAGGAATCCTACTGTGTGAGAGGCTGTGAGGAATCCTACTGTGTGAGAGGCTGTGAGGAATCTTACTGTGTGAGAGGCTGTGAGGAATCATACTGTGTGAGAGGCTGTGAGGAATCATACTGTGTGAGAGGCTGTGAGGAACCATACTGTGTGAGAGGCTGTGAGGAATCAGTACTGTGTGAGAGGCTGTGAGGAATCAGTACTGTGTGAGAGGCTGTGAGGAATCATACTGTGTGAGAGGCTGTGAGGAATCCTACTGTGTGAGAGGCTGTGAGGAATCCTACTGTGTGAGAGGCTGTGAGGAATCATACTGTGTGAGAGGCTGTGAGGAATCAGTACTGTGTGAGAGGCTGTGAGGAATCATACTGTGTGAGAGGCTGTGAGGAATCCTACTGTGTGAGAGGCTGTGAGGAATCCTACTGTGTGAGAGGCTGTGAGGAATCATACTGTGTGAGAGGATGTGAGGAATCCTACTGTGTGAGAGGCTGTGAGGAATCCTACTGTGTGAGAGGCTGTGAGGAATCTTACTGTGTGAGAGGCTGTGAGGAACCATACTGTGTGAGAGGCTGTGAGGAACCATACTGTGTGAGAGGATGTGAGGAATCAATACTGTGTAAGAGGCTGTGAGGAATCCTACTGTGTGAGAGGCTGTGAGGAACCGTACTGTGTGAGAGGCTGTGAGGAATTGTACTGTGTGAGAGGCTGTGAGGAACCATACTGTGTGAGAGGCTGTGAGGAATCATACTGCGTGAGAGGCTGTGATGAATCATACTGCGTGAGAGGCTGTGAGGAATCATACTGTGTGAGAGGCTGTGAGGAACCATACTGTGTGAGAGGCTGTGAGGAACCATACTGTGTGAGAGGCTGTGATGAATCATACTGTGTGTGAGGCTGTGAGGAATCTTACTGTGTGAGAGGCTGTGAGGAACCATACTGTGTGAGAGGCTGTGAGGAGTCATACTGTGTGAGAGGCTGTGAGGAATCAATACTGTGTGAGAGGCTGTGAGGAATCTTACTGTGTGAGAGGCTGTGAGGAATCATACTGTGTGAGGGCTGTGAGGAATCATACTGTGTTATGAGATCTTCAGCCCTCTAAACCTTCGCCTGACCAGCTGTACCCTCTCCTAGTGTATCCTCACCCATCCCTTGTAGACTGTAAACCCTCGCGGGCAGGATCCTCTCTCCTCACCTATTGTATCCTCACCTATCCCTTATAGATTGTGAGCCCTCACAGGCAGGGTCCTCCCTCCTCACCTACTGTATCCTCACCCATCCCTTGTAGACTGTGAGCCCTCGTGGGCAGGGTCCTCTCTCCTCACCTACTGTATCCTCACCCATCCCTTGTAGACTGTGAGCCCTCGAAGGCAGTGTCCTCTCTCCTCACCTACTGTATTCACACCCATCCCTTGTAGACTGTGAGCCCTCATGGGCAGGATCCTCTCTCCTCACCTACTGTATTCACACCCATTTCTTGTACGGGCAGGGTCCTCTCTCCTCCTGTGTCTGTGTGTGCCTTGTATTGTTCATGTTTATTGTACTTGCCTACAGTATTTATGCCCTTTTTCATATGTAAAGCGCCTTGGAACAATGGCGCTATAATAATAGTAGTCTTCCCATTCAGGTCTCTACAATATCGGATCCTCTCAATGGAGATCTTCTATATAAGAGAATTCTCCTGCTTGACCCATCAAGGATGGCTCTGGACAGGGACAAGATGGCAGAGAGGATATTACACCTCACCCTAGAGATCCTCTTCCGGCTTACTGGAGAGGTGAGAGATTCTGATGACAATGTCACATTACATCATTCTTATCTATGGGTATAACAGATGACAGAACTTGAGAGGTGAGGACTCTGCAAATGTCTGGAGGGAGATTTATTAATGTGTCTCTCCTTACCCAGGGTTACACAGTGATGAAGACCTCTAGTGAGCGCTGTCAGGACCCTGTGTCTGAGGGATGGGGAAGACCAATGAGCCCAATCATGGGGTGTCCACCTCACCCCCTGATACATGAGCACATCAATGACCAGAAGATCCTAGAACTCACCTACAAGATGATTGAGCTGCTGACTGGAGAGGTGACACTGCTGGGAATGCGGGGACATTATACAGTAACGCTATGAAGGGATCGGCGGGTTGACGGTATCATTGTATGTGTCAGGTTCCCATAAGGTGTCAGGACGTCACCGTCTATTTCTCCATGGAGGAGTGGGAGTATTTAGAAGGACACAGAGATCTGTACAAGGACATAGTCATGATGGAGCTTCCCCAGCCCCTCACGTCAACAGGTAATAGGACTAAATACACACGGCCTATAATTATCTGTATGTAAAGAATGAATTCAGTCCACGTATTTGTCTCCCCCAGGTCTATCCAGTAAGAGGACAACACTAGAGAGATGTCCCCGTCCTCTTCTCCCACAGGACTGTAAACAAGAAGATCCCAATATTCCTGAGGATCTTCAGGTAGATGGAGAGAAGGTGTGATGAGATCTCCCTATGATGTGTAGACGGCTATGAAGGTCTTGTGTTCAGTCTTGTTTTATCCACCTGCTTTATATTTATTATACTTGTGTAATGAGAATGGTGGAGATGGCAGATTAGAGCTGATCACAGATGTGCCTTCTGTCTCCATACTATTTGTTTCAGGGTGAATATCTGACCCATAATAATACTACAGAGACATATGTAAGGGGTGCTGAGCGGTGTAAAGATCAGATTCCTACAGATCACCGCCCAGGTAAGTAGTAACCACTAAATGCAGAGAAGTCATAGATTGTTTTCAGTCACCGTCTTTGGCTATTTTATCGGTGGTGTAGTCCGGCCATATCACAATCATTTTATTACCACTTTTAATTTATGTAGTCACCTGGCAGCTCAAAAGATGGCTACCATGAACGGACTTGGCACTATCTACTCTGTTTTCTGTATTTCAAGGATTGGCTTGGTCTTCACCCTTTAACCCTATTAAGGGATTTGGACTTATACAGGGGCCCCTGGCTGGGGACACAGCTGCGAGCTGGTGGTGTAAAATGGCAAGAAGAATAGTCAGGTAGCTGGATCAGAACCAGGAAGGCAGAGAAAAGTAAATATCAGAAGCCTCGACAGTAATCTGTTTCCTGTTGTCACCCTGGCCTGTTTACTAATACACAAGCCGAGAACTAACCAAACAGGACTTAACCAAAGGAGAACAAGGCTATATCTGGCAGCTTCCAAGAATATGCATTGAGCGTTAGTAGGGCACGGTGCTTTCTAAAGCAGAGAGCTGATTACTCCAGTTGGACTGCACACACACCGATACTGGACGGTGCTACTGGTCCCAACTAGAGATGAGCGGTTCGGTACAGTTTGGGTCGCTGAACTTTGAGTGTTGAGCAAACCTGTTCTGGTTCGGAGTTCGGGTGCTTTAGGTTTTCAAAGCATTGGATCGTGCTTCGCTGTGGTCTGGTACAGTTGATGATTGGCCCATTGGATGGTTGTATGGTGGCGGAGAGTTTAACTGCCAATCAGTGACTTCTATTGAGGTTTGGGGTCACGAACAGTGCGCCAAAATGTTTGGCGGCACCGCCCAAACCTGAGCTTCCAAACGTTCGCGCGTCTCTATTTTATTGCCCAACACATAGTGCCCAGATTGTGCTTCAGGAGTCACACACCGTAATCGAAAAATGTCAAATAGTTTCTTTGACTGCAGCGATGCCAAATACGCTATATCACAAAAGTGAGTACACTCCTCACATTTTTGTAAATATTTTTATATCTTTTCATGGTACAACCCTGAAGATATGAAGGTATGACGCTTTGATACAATGTAAAGTAGTCAGTGTACAGCTTGTATACCAGTGTAAATATGGTGTGTCCTCTGAATAACTTACACAGCTAATAGTGTCTAAACGGCTGGCAACAAAAGTGAGTACACCGCTAAGTGAAAATGGTCCAAATTGTCAATATATTGTGAGTCCAGACATTTCCATAACGAATATAGAGGGAATTTGACCTCCTTACGGGTCAAAGGCATTGAAAGGGTCTTTCGCTCTCATAAGGGCGGGGACTGGTAAAGAACCTCACGTAATCGAGAGGCCATTGGGATTCTAGCGCTAGATACGTGTGCTCTGAAGGGCCTGAATTACAGAAGCAATTACATAAAAGAAAAAGGAGGAAAAAGAAGGGAAAGGATGAGGGAAAAAAAATACTTTTTTTCCTCTTGTTTTTCTATGCCGCTATAGTCCAAGACTGTATAATGAATCAATTCCCTTTGCTTGTGGGCTTAAAATCTATGACGAGTATTTAAACATGTAGGCTACGTTGGGTTTTCTCCTCCTGTTTGCCTTACCATTTTAGCCCAAGACTATATAATAGATCAATTCCCTTTGCTTGCGGGCTTAAAATCTATGCTGATGATTTATACATTCATGGGTGTAAATATGTAGGCCACGTTGCTGTACAATATTCTCTTTGCCTGTGGGTTTAAAATCTATGATGAGGATTTGTATATTCACAGGTGTAAACATACAAGCTAAGTTGTGGTGTTTTTTTTTATTTGTTTTTTATTTTTTTTGCCCAAGACTATATATATATAGTGAGTCAATTCCCTTTACTTATGGGTTTAATCAGTCTTTGAAAAAATACATCGAACTAGAGAAATGCTTATAACAAGCATAAACATAACATACAAAATTGGGTATTTATTTATACTGTACACTGTAAGATCGGATATACGGTAGATTGCATGGAATTTATACAGATGGAATATATGAATATGGCGTGGTATGCCATAATGTATGTTATAAGTAAAATGAACGTAGTAGGGTTGCCTAATTGTTTATGGGTGAGCTGTGTGAGTGTGAAATATGTGTGTATATATTTGGGATATTTTTTAATGTAAGGTGTGCCTACCAATAAGAGGTCTGTTATCTAGAAATGCGTCCGGCAATTCCCCTGCGTGGGGTCACAGGATGATTTTATATGAAGATTTCTGAATAAAGACCTTTTATACAGCATCTGAACAGTGGCACTGGATTTTCCTTTCTATTGCATTGTACGGGTAGATGCTAATCACCTATACCGGTTGCTTGGGAATCCTGGACGATCATACGGTGGAGCTGCACAACTCCTGCCCCTTCTCCCTCAACTTTTGTGAACCTCTGGATATGACGCTGAGCATGTGCACTCAACTTCTTTGGTCGACCATGGAGAAGCCTGTTCTTAGTGGAACCTGTCTTGTTAAACCACTATATGGTCTTGGCCACAAAGCTGCAGCTCCGTTTCAGGGTATCGACAATGTTATTATAGCCTAGTCTATCTTTATGTAGAGCAACAATTCTTTTTTCTGATCTTCAGAGATTTCTTTGCCATGAGGTGCCAAGTGAAACGCCCAGTGACCGATAAGAGAGAGTGTGCCAGTGATGAAATCAAATTTAACATACCTGCTCTCCATTCACTCCTGAGACTTTGTAACACTAATGAGTCACATGACAATGGGGAGGAAAAATGGCTAATTGAGCACAATTTGGCCATTTTTCCTTTAGGGGTGCACTCACTTTTGTTGCCAGCGGTTTAGACATTAATGACCATGTATGGCGTTATTTAGAGTGCACAACAAACTTACACTGTTAGGCTGCCTTCAGACTTGCAGATGCCTCTGCAGCGTTTTGCAGAGGCATCTGCAAGTATCTGCATGCAGACCGCGGCCCCTATGCTATGTTTATAATGGAGCGCACGGCGGTCTGCAGATGCTTGCAGACCGCCGTGCGCTCTCATTGCCCGCCATTAGTGATCTGTGCGCAGGCGGATGCCTGCGTAAAGATCACACACTCTCGCCCGCACCAGGGACGCAACATCTCGCGTCCCTGGTGAGGACGAGAGTGTGTGATCTGTACGCAGGCATCCGCCTGCGCACAGATCACTAATGGCAGGCAATGAGAGTGCACGGCGGTCTGCAAGCATCTGCAGACCGCCGTGCGCTCCATTATAAACATAGGGGCCGCGGTCTGCATGCAGATACTTGCAGATGCCTCTGCAAAACGCTGCGGAGGCATCTGCAAGTCTGAAGGCAGCCTTATACAAGCTATATGTTGTATCAAAGTATATCCTCAGTGTTGTCTCATGAAAAGAAATAATATATTTACAAATATAGGAGGTGTGTACTTCCTTTTGTGAACATAGATGCTATGACACTTTTACCACTAATTATGTGGAAACCCTTTCATTTTCCCATTGACAGATGATGGTCTGAATGGAGGCTTGTGTTTTGCTGGATGAGTAGAATTTTGCATAGTTATCATTGTCTTCTACATAACATTTTTGTGGCTTTTTATTCCAATATTTGTGAGGCAGATTGAACAAACAGTTGCACACCAAGCTCTACTGGCTCATGCCACGAGGTCTTCTATTGGTCTGAACTATCATTGTAGACATGTTAAAAATTATAAATTTCAGGTAAACCAGTATTTAATAAAAAGATAATCAGTTTTATTTTTTGCAGATGATTGTACCAGGAGATCAGAGGGACAACTGACATCTTCAATTTATAGATCACATGAACTTGAAACCACACAAGATACAATTGATGTGAATGACATTACTCCAGATATCCCATCATCACTTCACAGCAAAGATCTATCATCTGATCATTTGAAAGAGGTTCTCTCTTCTGATTCACTACAGACTACTAAGAAAAATAAAAGTCACAAAAAAGGCATTAAAAAACAAAATGCTCTTAAAGTAAAGAAGCCATTTTCACTTTCAGAATATGGAAATAGTCTTTCCCTGGAAACATCTTTTGTTAATCATCAAAAAATTAACACAGAGAAAAAGAGTTTTGCTTCCTCCAAGTTTGTGAAATATTTTAACCGGAAATCAGATCATGTTAGCCATGAGAGAATTCATACTAAGGAGAAGCCTTTTTCATGTTCAGAATGTGGGAAATGTTTTGTGAAAAAATCATACCTTGTTAGACATAAGAGAACTCACACAGGGGAGAAACCTTTTTCATGTTCAGATTGTGGGAAATGTTTTGTTCATAAATCAAATTTTGTTATTCACCAGAGAACTCACTCAGGGGAGAAGCCTTTTCCATGTTCAGAATGTGGGAATTGTTTTCTAAAGAAATCACATCTTGTTACACACCAGAGAGCTCACACAGGGGAGAAACCTTTTTCATGTTCAGATTGTGGGAAATGTTTTGTGCAGAAATCAGATCTTGTTATTCACCAGAGAAGTCACTCAGGGGAGAAGCCTTTTTCATGTTCAGAATGTGGGAAATGTTTTGCAGGTAAATCAAATTTTGTTAGTCACCAGCGTACTCACACAGGAGAGAAGCCATATTCATGTTCAGAATGTGGGAAATGTTTTTCAAAGAAATCACATCTCGTTACTCACCAGAGAACTCACACAGGGGAGAAGCCTTTTTCATGTTCAGATTGTGGGAAATGTTTTGTAGAGAAATTTGATCTTATCACACATTACAGAACTCACACAGGGGAGAAGCTTTTTTCATGTTCAGAATGTGGGAAATGTTTTGTAAAGACAGCAGATCTTGTTAAACATCACAGAATTCACACAGGGGAGAAGCCGTTTTCATGTTCAGAATGTGAAAAATGTTTTGTAGATAAATCATCTCTTGTTAAACACCAAAGAATTCATACAGGGGAGAAGCCTTTTTCATGTTCGGAATGTTGGAAATGTTTTGCAGATAAATCAAATCTTGTTCAACACCAAAAAATTCACACAGGGGAGAAGCTTTTTTCATGTTCAAAATGTAGAAAATGTTTTGTACAGAAATCAATGCTGATTAGGCACCAGAAAACTCACACAGGAGAGAAGCCATTTTCATGTTCAGAATGTGGGAAATGTTTTGCACAGAAATCAGTTCTTGTTAGGCATCAGAAAAGTCACACAGGAGAGAAGCCATTTTCATGTTCAGATTGTGGGAAATGTTTTACACGTAAATCGTATGTAACTACACACCAGAGAACTCACACAAGGGAGAAGCCTTTTTCTTGTTCAGAATGTGGGAAATGTTTTGCAGATAAACCACATTTTGTTAAGCACCAAAGAACTCACACAGGAGAGAAGCAATTATCATAACTAAAATGTGAAAAATTAATTACTGGAAAATCATGTTTTGTTTACCATCACAAATAACTCACACTGGGAGAAAGTATATATTTTGGTGACAATTTGTACAAAAAACATAGACCATTGTATAATTGAATGAGAGAGGGAAATTAATTTAGAAATTACACTATTTTTTTGGACTATTAAGACACACTTTTAACACACAAATATGTTGCCAATAAGTGAGTTCCTAGAAGCAGCTTTCAGTGACATTGTCTTTCCTAAGCACTATGCTCTCTCCTGCCTCACACTGATCTATATGATCGGTGAAGAGCGGGAGAGGAAGCTACCGGGGCCTGAAGCTGCACCTTCTGAGGGATCAGCTGAAGAAACCTCCACCCGACTAGCTCCAGGATCTTTTAGGTGATGTATTCAGTCACATGACCTGTGGTGTGTGTGTGTATATATGCTCTGTAGAGTGTTCATTAATGTCCGTCCTGTGAAACTATATGTAATAAATTATGGTGCAGAAAAACACTAACAATAGATTTATTGCTTCCGTGTTCTATTCTAGTGAATTAGAATTAAAGGAAATCTGTCAGGTCAAAAATCCATGTGTAACTGCTATCCTTTTCTAATCCCTCCCTCTAAGGCTGCCTTCACACTTGCAGATGGATCTGCAGCGTTTTGCAGATGCATCTGCAAGTGTGAGCATGCTGACCGCGGCCCCTATGTTTATAATAGGGCGCACGCGGTGTGAAAGCTCTCATTCACTCCTATATGTGTACTGTCAGCAGGCGTATGCCTGCTGACAGATCACACACTCCCGCCCGCAGCATGGACGCTACATCTCGCGTCCACAGTGCGGACGGGAGTGTGTGATCTGTCAGCAGGCATACGCCTGCTGACAGTACACATATAGGAGTGAATGAGAGCTTTCACACCGCGTGCGCCCTATTATAAACATAGGGGCCGCGGTCAGCATGCTCACACTTGCAGATGCATCTGCAAAACGCTGCAGATCCATCTGCAAGTGTGAAGCCAGCCTAAGCTCGCTCGGTTTATATATTTCTTTTATTTACATTTCCCTCCTATCCTCTGTAAACTTCAAATAAAGAGATTAATTCCATCTGTCAATCACAGTGAGTTCTCTGCTGTCCACTCCCCATAGGATGAATATTCATGTCACATCACTGCTCAGGAGATTAATGGGGGTGGGGGGGCGGGCTGCATCCCCCTCTCTACTCTCTTTGCAGAAAAACCAAGAGGTCAAATAAAACACAAAATCTGTTACAGCACAGCAATGATTCCTGCTTACAGAAATAAATGGAGTCTAGATCAGTTAAGGCAGGCCTTCAATAGCTCTCTCCCACCTGTCCTCAACAAAACAGAAGCTGCTATTGGAAACGGAAACCGTACTGCATGTAGAGCAGAGGGGGGAGAGAGCTGCTGAAAGGAAGTGCATAATTAATGACATTTTATAACACAGCCGGACTAATCCTCTGTGCTTATAATGGAGAGGACTAATGCAGGAGCTCCCTGCAGGGTCTGAAAATGCTGATAACATGGAAACGACAAATGGTAGAATAATGATTTTACATGTTTTTGAAAGGTGTGCCCATGCACTATTCAAGGGTAATATTAGTATCATACTGAAAAATGTCCCTTTAATGATATTTACCCCTTCACATTAAACCACCAGGAAAGATTTAATTAGTAGGTAAATGTTTTTCCATTTTTATACCATCTAAGGCCTCCTTCACACATGTATAAAAGTAGTACGTGAAAAAATGGCATCATCAGTGTTTTCTATCAGTGTACCCTCCACTTTTTCCAGTAAGGATAAAGAAAGAGTGCAATTACAAAATTCCTTCCATACTTTGCAATCTTTAACATGTACAGCACATGGCCGGGTTGTTCAGAGACCCACAGACACAGACTTGTATTGCCCCTTGTCATACATGCTGCTGAGAAAAAAAAGGACCAGACTCCTGGTTCACACCAACACACCTTCCATGTGAAAATATGGACATATCAATATCACCATAATTTATAATGGCTGTATAAAGGATTGGCACTCATTTTCTTTCATATCCTGGTAATGATTTTCTTTCTTTAATCATAGCAGTCATTAGTAATTATCAATGAAGCGGCATTTCGGCTTGTTCACTCAAGCCTTTAACAAAAATTATACAAGGTTACACACTAGGTGACTACTAGGTTTTATACAGTGAACCAAGAGACAAGCGACTAAACATCTGATAGCAAATGTAACAATTTATTTTCAAAATAAACAAGGAGGCGACAAACACAACAAAGAACAGACAGCCCAAAAAGGGGTGTCTCCCAATAAAAGTATTGGTGCATTATAGTACAAAATATTTTTACATGGATCATAATCAGACAGAAAATTGTCACAGCAGTGAGTATCCCTTGTCCAAAAAATTTAAACATATATGTCACGACAAAGTACATAAAGTACATGTATATTGTCAGCTTACTATTTTTAGCATGTCACAATGGATAAAATACAAGTGTAAATGCATAATTATAAATATATAAGGACAAGAGTACACTCAGATAACAATCAGATCGACCCCATAATATAAGCAAAAAATGAAGTTAGGTATTGATGTAAAAATTAGCTTACAATATCCAGGATAGTGATTACCATCCTTACTAAACCATTTTTAGACATAGATCTAGCGATCTGAAAGAAGCAGAACAGAAGCTGCTGAAAGTTGATTGCTAGTGCTGCATCAATAAGAAATCTCACCAATATGGTGCTCAATCACGGGAGACACGGACCCCGATGGCCATTTCGAGACCTTCGTGTAAGCTGACAATATACATGTACTTTATGTACTTTGTTGTGACATATATGTTTAAATTTTTTGGACAAGTGATACTCACTGCTGTGACAGTTTTCTGTCTGATTATGATCCATGTAAAAATATTTTGTACTATAATGCACCAATACTTTTAATGGGAGACACCCCTTTTGGGCTGTCTGTTATTTGTTGTGTTTGTCGCCTCCTTGTTTCGTTTGAAAATAAATTGTTACATTTGCTATCAGATGTTTAGTCACTTGTCTCTTGGATCACCATATCTCTAGCGATTTATCTGTTCCATGGTATATACCCCTCCTTATTTGTGAGGGTACTTATGAGTATTTTGATGAAGGTGCTAATTTCAATTTTTAGGTTTTATACAGGCCTATCTGCAAAGAAGCCCATCACTTGAAAACACTCTTCTACATAGTAAGATATTACAATATCACTAATGCATGTGGTTATAAGAGAAGAGATGAAGGTCTACCTGTACCAAATGCATTTCCATAGCAATTGATTTCATTAACTTTTTTCTAAGGACTATTTACATTACTGTTCAAAAGTTTGGAGTCACTTAGAAATCTCCTTATTTTTGAAAGAAAAGCACTTTTTTTTTTTTTAATGAAGCTAACATTAAATGCATCAGACATACACTCTATACATTGGTAATGTAGTAAATGACTAGTCTAGCTGCAAACGGCTGGTTTTTAATGCAATATTTGCATAGGTGTCTAGAGGTCCATTTCCAACAACCACCACTCCAGTGTTTTAATGGTACATTGTGTTTGCTAACTGTGTAAGAAGGCTAATGGATGTTTAGAAAACCCTTGTACAAGTACTGTATGTTAGCATGGCTGAAAACGGTTTGGCTGATTAGAGAAGCTATAAAATTGACCTTCCTTTGAGCTAGTTGAGAATCTGGAGCATTACATTTGTTTGTTCTATGAAACTCTCAAAATGATCAGAAAAAGAAGAACTTTCATGTAAAACTCAACAGTCTATTCTTGTTCTTAGAAATGAAAGTTATTCTATGCGAGAAATTGCCAAGAAACTGAAGATTTCCTACAACGGTGTCTATTACTCCCTTCAGAGGAGAGCAGAAACAGGCTCTAACCAGAGTAGACAGAGAAGTGGGAGGCCCCGCTGCACAACTGAGCAACAAGACAAGTACATTTGAGTCTCTGGTTTGAGAAATCGACGTCTCACAGCTCCTTAACTGGCAGCTTCATTAAATAGTACCCGCAAGACGCCAGTATTTAATACATATGCAGTACATCATTAGATATTATACCATCACTTATAAGAAGACCGTCAAAAGATTGTATGATAAGTCTTCCTAATCCATGTGGGTGTTCATCATCATCATCATCATCATCATCATCATCATCATCATCATCATTATTATTTATAGAGCACCAATGATTCCATGAGAAAGAGTTACATACAAACAAGTTAAAAATACAATGAACAAACTAACAGTGACAGACTGATACAGAGGGGAGAGAGGACCCTGCCCTTGCGGGCTTACATTCTACAGGACAGTGGGGGGAGAGACAGTAGGTTGGGTCTGCTCGGGTGTTGGTGGAGCGCCAGGTCCAGTGGTGGTGCGGTGGCACCAAGGACATTGCAGGCTGTAGGCTGGTCTGAAGAGATGGGTTTTCAGATTCCACTTGAAGGTTCCGAGTGTGGGGGATAGTCGGACGTTTTGGGGTGCAGAATTCCAGAGGATGGGGGATGATCGGGTGAAGTCTTGTAGGCGGTTAGATGAGGAACGTACAAGTGTGGAGGAAAGAAGGAAGTCTTGGGAGGATTCTAAGATTATGAGTTGGATAATATCGGGAAATTAGTTCAGAGATATATGGGGGGACAGATTATGGACATCTTTGTAAGTCAACGTTAGTAGTTTGAATTGGATACGCTGGGGACATGGGAGCCAGTGGAGGAGCAGTGAGGAGAGACGTGCATTAGTTGGGCATCTGTTCATAACAGATGATGTGTGTAAATTGAACTTCACATTAGCGTTAGTTCTGCATATCAGGTCCATATTGATGATAAATTAAGTCCTCAGTGAGGGCTTCCCTACCTCTGGTCCTAGCATATGTTAAACAGTGACCACTAGGTAATGCACTGCCCTTAAGTGTTATTTGTGATTTTTTTTTTCCTTTATGTATATTGACTGTTACCCACAATGTACTATGTTGATATGTAAATGCTAAATGCTACTACATATGGGGGATAATCTCCTTGTTGGGAATACGCGCAATATGATCTGGTGCCCATTGTGATATTTTGTTATGCTATGTGTATCCACTATCTATCCAGCCATTTTGCACCTATTTTAATGTGGGTTGCACCTTATAATAAATCTCATCACTTTTTTGTAAATCAGAAAAAAACTCTATTGCCTCCTTTGTTTGTATTGAGATAAAGGTTTGTAGTCTCTCTAGGTGACTGCAGTCCTCTGGATTCTCACAGCGCGTGCACTGCACACTTTCAGGATTCTCTTGTGCTAATGGCAAGATTGGACGGTCATGTGAGCACAAGTATAACATTTATATACTTCTGACTAAACGTGTCCAGCCTCACTCAGTTCTTTTTTATTGATCGAAGTCTCGCATGTCTAGTCAGCATGTAATTCTATGTCTATAAATTACATACTTGTGGTTACGTGACCTCCCACTCTCACCACCGGCACCAGAGAATCCTGACAGCATGCATTGCGTGCACTGTGAGATTTCAGAAGTCTGCATTCACAGAGTTAGACATAGAGTGACTGCAGACTTATCACAGACTTGGACAACCCCTTTAATGCGCCTAACAATTAAAAACATAGTAACCATGGCACATGGAACTTTATTAACATAGCCATATCTAATGTAATCTTACACGTTATTGATTGTTACATGTGTCAAGGATCAGAACCAATAACGGCACAAAACTACATCACCATAACCCTCATCAGCAGTGGCGTAACGATTGCGGTCGCTGGGGTCTCGGGTGCGACAGGGCCTGGCCCGTTAAGGGGCCTGGGCCACCCGCAGACCCCTGTGACTGCCGATCCCAGTGCCGGGCGCCCGCTTCACATGGAAGTGCGTCTCCAAGGTTGCACATCCATGTGACTGCACGGCAGCACAAACGCTGCCTTAGATTAGTGTGTTGGGGAGGGGAGGCGGCAGTGCCAGCCTGCGTTCCACTGCAGAATGCATATAAAGCAGGCTGGTGCTGCCTCCACACTAGGAGAAGGAGTCACATCCCGCTTTGCCGGCACCGCCTCCTCCTCCTCCTGAGTCTGTAAGGAGACGGGAGTAGCGGGGGAATCGGGAGAGGGAAGTACAGATTTATTTATTTTTTATAAATCCGTGCAAGAAGGGTAGAGGATTATGGGGGAGGGGGGGGAGCATTCTACTATATGGAGATTGGAGAGGCTAGGAGGCTGCACTATAAGGAGAGGTTAGGAGGCTGAACTATATGGAGGGGCTATGAGGCTGCACTATATGAAGGGGTTATGAGGCTGCATTATATGGAGGGGCTATGAGGCTGCACTATATGGAGATCCATGAGGCTGCACTATATGGAGAGCCATGAGGCTGCACTGCATGGAGAGTGCATTATTCTATATGAAGGGCTATGAGGCTCCATTATACTATATGGAGGGCTGTGAGGCTGCATTATGCTATATGGAGGGATATGAGGCTGCACTATACAATATGGAGGGATGTGAGGCTGCATTATAATATATGGAAGGATGTGAGGCTGCATTACACTATATGGAGGGATGTGAGGCTGCATTATACTGTATGGAGGGATGTGAGGCTGCATTATACTGTATGGAGAGATATGAGGCTGCATTATACTATATGGAGGGGTGTGAGGCTGCATTATACTATATGGAGGATAATGGAGGTGCATTATAATATTTGGATAACTATAGTGGCTACCTTATGGGGGACTATGGGATGCATTATAATACATAGACGACTATGGGGGTACATTGTAATGTATGGAGGAATGTGGGCATGCATTATAACAATTGAAGGACTATGGTGGCAGGAGGAGGAAGACCATATAAACCATGATGAGGGATATATATATCACAATTAGGGCCATATAGAGCAAGATGAGGGACATTAATACATCATGAAGGGGGAGAGGGGTCAATCTGTGAGTCTTTAAAGTATTTAGAACATTACACAGGGCCCATACATCTGACCAACATATGCGTGGGGGGGCCCCCCCAAGTCTAAATTTTACACCGGGTCCCACCAGCCTCTAGTTACGCCACTGCTCATCAGTACAGAAACACTATATCAAAACCCTTATCATTAAAGAAATACATTTAATATAACAACATCAGTACGGAAACACATCCATATGCAGTGGGGGAAAAAAGTAGTCAGCCACCAATTGTGCAATCATAGGTGACCTCAACTATGAGAGACAAAATGAGAAAACAAATCCTGAAAATCACATTGTCTGATTTGGAAATATTTATTTTTTAATTTTGGTGGATAATAAGTATTTGATCACCTACAAACAAGCAAGATTTCTGGCTCTCACACACCTGTAATTTCTTCTTTAAGAGGCTCCTCTGTCCTCCACTCATTACCTGTAGTACTGGAGGCTCCTCTGTCCTCCACTCATTACCTGTAGTACTGGCACCTGTTTGAACTTGTTGTCAACCTCAAACAGTCACACTCCAAACTCCACTATGGTGAAGATCAGAGAGCTGTCGAAGGACTCCAGAAACAAAATTGTACCCCTGCACCAGGCTGGGAAAACTGAATCTGCAATAGGCAAGCAGCTTGGAGTGAAGAAATCCACTGTGGGAGCAATAATTAGAAAACGGAAGACATACCAGACCACTGATAATCGCCCTTGATCTGGGGTCACTGTGATAGACAGATGGAATGAATCTCTTTTTTGCAGTTTACAGAAGAAAGGGGGTGAGAATAAATAAAAGAAATACATGAATAGAAGGAGCTTCACCAGAGGAATTAGAAAATGATATGTTACATATGGATTTTTGACCTAACACATTCCTTCTAAAACACATTTGGTTTAAGATCCTACTAGCCAGAGCAATATCAATTACCGTATATACTCGCGTATAAGCCGAGGGGGGTACTTTTCAGCCCAATTTTTGGGCTGAAAAGTACCCCCCTCGGCTTATACGCGAGTCAATACGGCAGCCCCAGCAGCCTCAGTAATCCAGGGCCCCCCCAGCCTTGCTCCGGTAACCTGTAAAGTAAAATATACTTATCACTGTCCCGCTGCCGTCCGCGCCGCCGTTGCCGACATCGCGATCCTCCATCTTCATGCGTCTTCTTCCAGTTTCCTCTGTTCGTCGCAGGCAATGACGTCATTGCTGGTGCCGAACACAGGAAGCCGGAAGAAGACGCATGAAGATGGAGGATCGCGATGTCGGCAGCGGGACAGTGATAAGTATATTTTACTTTACAGGTTACTGGAGCAAGGCTGGGGGGGCCCTGGATTACTGGGGCTGCTGTATACTACCGCTGGGGCTGCTATATACTACCACTGGGGCAGGGCCGGCTCCAGGTTTCTGTGGGCCCCCTTTAAGTACATATCGCGGACTATATATGTATATATATGTATATATATATATTGCCGCACACTTACCGCAAGCCCCATAGACAATGCATGGGGCTTGCCGCAAACGTGCAGCAAGTGCAGCCGCTAGATGGAAAATGTGGCAGATGCTGGGTTTTTTTTACCGCAACTGCCACATTTTTAAAAAAACTCCTATGTGAAGGCAGCCTTACAGGAACAGTGACTGCTGAAACCAGCAAGAGCTGTTTCTGACAGTGAGTATATTACACAGTCTTAGGAGCGGGCTAAAATGCGTTTGCGTTCCCTTGCACTTTTTAAAAATACCCTTCAAATGCAAAATGTTGCATTTTTGTGCGTCTGAGGATGCTTGGTATATACACAAGCATTCTCAAGCACACAAATAATGCAAGCAGCTCAATGGAGCCGCACTGCCATATGGGTGGCACCGCAGCCAAGCAGAGTGTCTGGCCGTCCGGATCTCTCTCTCTCCTCACCTGTCTTCTTGCCGCTCCGGTCGCTCTGCACATATCAGCACAGTGATGACATAGTGCCCCTCCATGCTGAGCTTCAGAATGCAGACGGCGGCAGAAGAGACTCTGGAGAAGAATGCTGCTGGCAAAGGCGGCTGGGACTATAGGAGCGGAATCCGCGGGGGGCTACCACTGGTACACATACTTCGTACGCACGCGGCTCCGCTCCGTACACCTCGTACGCACGCGGCTCCGCTCCGTACACCTCGTACGCACGCGGCTCCCTCCGTACACCTCGTACGCACGCGGCTCCGCTCCGTACACCTCGTACGCACGCGGCTCCGCTCCGTACACCTCGTACGCACGCGGCTCCGCTCCGTACACCTCGTACGCACGCGGCTCCGCTCCGTACACCTCGTACGCACGCGGCTCCGCTCCGTACACCTCGTACGCACGCGGCTCCGCTCCATGCACCTGTACACACTCGCCTCTGCTACATTTACACTGTAAATCCCTCCTGACCGCACACATAACCTTCACCTAATTGCCATACACCTAGTACACACTCACCTCTGCTACATTCACACTGTAAATGCCTTCTGACCACACACAAACTTCACCTTATTTGAGCATCATTCATGGTGGCCAGCACAGTCCTGGATACACTGAGGAGCTGATCATGAGACCCCTGACTCCTCCCCATCCATTGACATCATCACAGGTCCTGTCAGCCTGAGCCCAGAGTGTGCAGCTCTGTCGGCTCCCGTGGAGGGGGGAGGAGGGAGACCTCCGGTGCTGCAGGAGCCTGAAAATGACCCCCCAGCTGCCCCCTGGATATGGCTCTGGCTGTGGGGGCAGTGCTCAGGGGCCCCTGAGGCTAGGGTCACACTTGCATTGTGACCCTAGCCTTATGCAAGTATTGTATGTTGCAGCGCATAGCGTTTAATACTATGCGCTGGAGGCAGCCCATAGAAACCCGACGTTTACCTTGACAACCACTGGTTGTCAATGTAAACATCGGGTTTCTATGGGCTCAGTTGCTGGCAGCGCAGAGCGTTAAACGCTCTGCGCTGCAGCAGACAATACTTGCGTCAGGCTAGGGTCACAACACAAGTGTGACCCTAGCCCTCAGGGGCCCAGTGGGCCCCCTCCAAGCAGTCGGGACCCGGCACTTGCCCGGGTACGCCGGGTGCTGACGCCAGCCCTGCACTGGGGCTGCTGTATACCACCACTGTGGCTGCTGGGGCTGCTATATACTACCACTGGGGCTGCTGTATACTACCACTGGGGGGGGGCCTGTATACCACTGGGGGTGGGGGCCTGTATACCACACTGCTGGGGGCTGTATACCTGTGCTGGGGTCCACCCTCGGCTTATACACGAGTCAATAGGTTTTTTCCAGATTTTTGGGGCAAAAGTAGGGGGGGTCGGCTTATACACGGGTCGGCTTATACACGAGTATATACGGTAAGAGTGTTTTTGGTGAAGGTAATTAAACAATAATTCATGTACAATACAATTAACATTTGATTTTCGTCAGCAGATACATTTCCTGGTAAAGAGTTTTGACTGACAGCAGCAGTAAATAGGCAGCTGACAAATGAGCAGAATCTATGTACGGTATGTCCTTATTTATTTCTGGACTTTCTCTGCAACTCTAAATTCAGGAAGGAAATATAAGCAGTTTCATATTTTCAGCAGATTTATAAGTCTGTCACAAATCCTCTGACATGGATCAGTTTGTGGCAAGAAGCCATTTCTTTGAAGTATATACAAAGCAAAAAGATAAATCAATGCACCAGGATTGGAGTGCAGAAGGGTGGCAGCTCTGAAGGCAGTACACTAAAGTGACCTAAATGTGGTGGGGCTCAAAGAGGACCTGTCACCTTTGAATGTTTTAGTACATACCCGTATTCTTATGAAATAGCAAACCCGGAACATGTTTTCTCACAACTCTATGATGTGCCGTTCCTCTGTTCTTCCTAATGAACATTTTTAAATTGACCACAAAATGTAATCATTATTAATGTCAAAAGGTGCGTCCTTACCCAGTCTGGCCCTATCAGCACTGATTGGACAGAATAGACCCACCCAACTGGTAACACTCGCGGCACTCACGACTCGGATGTGACGTCAAAGGGTCAAGTAAAAAACAAACGAAGGCTGCTTTCACATCAGCGGTTTTTGCCGTTCGCGGCAGATGCGGTGAAAAAACCGCATCTGCCGCGATTACCGCATAACCGCAGCACTTGCGGCACAGTTGTGGCAAGCCCCATGAAATGTCTATGGGGCTTGCGGTAAGTGTGCGGCAGGTGCGGAAAGTGCGGTTTCGGGACTTCCGACAGGTGCGGCCGCAAAAAAAAACCGCGGTCAGCCGCGTTTTTTTTGCGGCCGCACCTGTGGCAAGTGCCGATACCGCACTTGCCGCACCTGCCGCAAGCCCCCATAGACTTTGTATGGGGCTTGCCGCAACTGTGCCACAAGTGCAGCCGGTATGCGGTAATTGCGGCAGATGCAGTTTTTTCACTGCATCTGCCACGAACGGCAAAAACCGCTGATGTGAAAGTACCATAAGGCCCCTTTCACATCAGTGTTTTTCGCTGATCGCGGCAGTTGCAGTGAAAAAACGCAACTGCCGCGATTACCGCATAATGGCCGCACTTGCGGTTCACTTTGAAGTGCCATAAGATCTAAGGACACAATTAATAATGTCATATTTTCCCATAGGAATCTTCAAGTGGAATATTGTGACCACCATGTTTCTGAGCATATTTTTACCATCCTAGACACACCAAACATGACAACAGATCCATAATTCGTGTTGATATTACATCTCTGAAGTTTCCCAAGGCCAACAATCCTGGCGCTTGAATCCAAAGGATTATGTTACCTAATCACAGATAATACAGTGGATTGCTGTGAAATCAGATTATGATTGAGATGGCTTTGAAATATTGCATTCCCATAGTTCTAGCCTGCTGTCCGGTCTGAGATCTGGGTTGGAGGCAGTCAGTCTACTTTAGGGGCAATAACCGTCACCTACTTATTAGCATACCTTTAACACTGAGAATACATTACGTCTCCAGACCTCAACAGTGCAGGTTTTCAGGACTTCCTTAATATTGCACAGGTGATAATTGAATCACTTGCACTGGTGATGATTCCAACCCCTGGGCAATGCTAAGGGAATCCTGAAATCATGCACTGTTGGCGGCCCTCGAGGACTGGAGCTCCCGACCCATGTCCTTGATGGTCAGCTCCTAGCTAGTGTGGTCATCTTCTTGTTGGTGATGATACTTAGAGTTGTGCACTGGTTTGATATTTTTATTCACCTGATCCATAACAGATTCTGCCAGGTAGTTCATATTGTTCTAAATCACAGGTAGCATGAATTAAGGTTTCCTCATCACAGACATCTGCATTCGCAGCTCCTTGTCTTCCATTTATGCTGCATAGCTTCTCAACTCAAATATTCAGCCCTAATTCTAACCCAACCACTGCACTGGTCATGCTATGTATCATGTTGTCTTGCCCTAGAGTGTCCTATTAATCAGTAGAAAAGAGACCCAGCATGCATTTTGGAATTACATGTAAATCACAATAAATTGGATTCTCTCCAATGTCAGGCAGGATCTTATTTGTAACGGTGTGTGGATAGGAGCCGCTTTTAAATGCCAAGGCAAAATTTCAGTCCCAATATGGCACACGTTAATCATACCACTCTATGTCTGAGCTCTGCGGGGGTGTAACAATTGCAGTCACAGAGATCACGACCAGGCCTGGGGGAGGCGGGGGTCTGCTTACCCCAGCACCTACTTCAGCTGGATGTGTGTCTTAAGTGTGCCGTTGGGTCCCTACACCGCAATACAAGCAGCCGGCCAATCAGAGATGGCTGGCAGCTAACGTTGGTGTGCTGTGCATGGGGGCACAAGGCAGTGATATCATGCAACATGGGGCATATGCCAATGTCTAGCTGCCAGCTGTAAAAGAGGATGCTGTGCAACAGAGGAGCTGGAGAAGGTGAGCTGAATGGGTTTTTTAATGCAGAGGCAGAACAGGGAACATACATACCAAGATATGGGACATATATACTAGGATGCACTCAGGATGGGGGACATATATACCAAGATGGGGGACTTATATACAGGGAAATGGAACATATATACTAGGATGAGGAACATACGTGCCTGGAAGGAGCTCAGAATCGGGACATACTAGTGTATCTCAGTAAATTAGAAAATCATCAAAAATCAATATCATATTTCCATGTTTCAAGGCATTTCAGGGAGTCCTGAAATGCGTTGATTAATAAATCAATATTACATCCATCCTTTGATGCCTCAATGAATACGGCAGTTTTCAACCTTACATCCTCCCTACTTTAATTTTCTGAGATAATGACCTTTGGGATGTCATAATCATCAACATTAACAGAAATAAACACTTGAAATAGATCAGATCACTCTGTTTGTAATGACTCTATGTAATACATGCCTTTCACTTTTTAGACTGAATTATTTAAATAAATTAACTTTTTGATGATATTCTAATTCATTCTAATTCACTGAATATGCCAGGGTGCACCCAGGATGGGGAACATATATACCAGAATGGGAGATAATATATGTGCCTGGAAGGAGCTCAGGATGGGGACATATATACCAGGATGGGAGACATATGTGCCTGGAAGGGGCTCAGGATGTTGACATATATACCAGGATGGGAGACATATGTGCCTGGAAGGAGCTCAAGCTGAGGACATACATACCAGGATGGGAGACATATGTGCCTGGAAGGAGCTCAGGATGGGGACATATATACCAGGATGGGAGAAATATGTGCCTGGAAGGAGCTCAGGATGGGGACATTTATACCAGGATGGGAGACAGATGTGCCTGGAAGCAGCTCAGGATGGGGACATATATACCAGGATGGGAGACATATGTGCTTGGAAGGAGCTCAGGATGGGGACATATATACCAGGATGGGAGACATATGTGCCTGGAAGAGCTCAGGATGGGAACATATATACCAGGATGGGAGACATATGTGCTGGAAGGAGCTCAGGATGGGACATAATACCAGGATGGAGACATATTGCCTGGAAAGAGCTCAGGATGGGAACATATATACCAGGATGGGAGACATATGTGCCTGGAAGGAGCTCAGGATGAGGACATACATACCAGGATGGGAGACATATATATCTGGAAGTGTCCAGGATGAGTGACAATATACTATGAAGTGTGAGGAACATAATGCCTGGAAGAGCATCAGGATGTTGACATATATACCAGGATGGGATACATATGTGCCTGGAGGAGCTCAAGATGCTTGGGGAAGAAAAGTGTACTACAGTCCACGCTGCCAGGATCACTCACTTCAATAAATGCACGAGCAGAAGTTGTTCAATCAAATCCTTCTTTATTCTCCTACGCGTTTCAGTGCCCTCCTGGCACTTTCATCAGGGATACCTTCTGCTCGTGCATTTATTGAAGTGAGTGATCCTGGCAGCGCGGACTGTTGTACACTTTTCTTCCCCAAGCATCTTGTTACATCTCCACGTGAGTGTGGCCAGTGGAAGTCCAGCAGCAGACATCAGGATATTATCAACAAGCCTTCAAACCAGTTGTGGGTCTCACAACTGGATCAGGTGAGTGGATCTGATTTCTCACCATTGCACCAATTAGTGTCTAGTGATAAGGGCACTATTGCGCCTCTTGTCCCCCCTCCCTTCTCTCTTTTTTTGGAAGGAGCTCAGGATGAGGACATATATACCAGGATGGGAGACATATGTGCCAGGAAGGAGCTCAGGATGGGGACATACCAGGATGGGAGACATATATATCTGGAAGTGTCCCAGGATGAGTGACATATATACTATGATGGGGGACATATGTGCCTGGAAGGAGCTCAGGATGTTGACATATATACTAGGATGGGAGACATATGTGCCTGGAAGGAGCTCAGGATGGGGACATATATACCAGGATGAGAGATATATGTGCCTGGAAGGAGCTCAGGATGAGGACATACATACCAGGATGGGAGACATATATATCTGGAAGTGTCCCAGGATGAGTGACATATATACTATGATGGGGGACATATCTCTATGAAGAATTTAGGATGGGAACATTACTACATAATGGGGGAAGCAGACATTGTCTGATAAGATTTCGAAAACTAAAAGAGGTCATTCAACTTTCAGTTTGGGGGGGAGGGCGAGTAAAAGATGGAACATGTCCAAGTCTTGAACTGGGGCTCATCGGACTCTAGTTACACCACTGGAGTCTCTGGCAACGTTTGACTCCTAAAAATAGAGAAAAAATGCATATATAAATCTGGGTTTCGTGTAAACCTATAATCACAATTTGCAGCTTAGTTTGCTCTGTACATTGCCCTCTATTATGCTGTACTCTTAACTGGAAATAATTCAGCGTTATCCTTCCCAGAAGGCTTTTTCGGTTCCATTACGAATGTTTTAATGAATTGGTCACTATAAATGGCTATTTTAATGAGCTGGTAATCATATAATGTATTTCTTTACATTGGGTATCAGACAATATATTCTGAATTGCTCTATACTTTGCACATTCATCATGTTGCTGCTTCAGGGTCACTGAAATTTATTGCTATTTCCTACAAAAAAAAAAAAAAAGTTCCCTAAAGAAACAAAGAATATTCAAGAAAATGAAATATTTTCTAGACGCCCCTGCCTCCATGCCATCGGCTACATCATTGTATGAAGAAATTACCTCTTGCTTGTTTAATATAGCAGAAAATATGCAGGTGTGAAAAGCATCCGGAAAGGTTCCCAGCTGTGGAACTTTGTGATACCTGTCACCTTTAAGCAGGACTCATAAATCATCAGTGGAAATGTAAATGGTCGGGTTTTGAGAGTAACTGAATGCATAATGATTTCATTTATACAGACGACGTGCGCCATCATAACAGATAGGAGCGAGGCTCCTTTGTTGATCTCCCTGCAGGAATTAGGTAAAGATAACGGAAAGTCATTTGCATATCTTTCCCGCGGCGAGATTGTGCCATCTTTTAATGAGGTTCTTTCTAAGCGGGTATCGGCGTTGACTGGAAATATATAGAAATGGAGAAGTATTCCGGAGGACGGCGCTTGGGATGCCACATCCGTTCAGATATGTATTTGCAGATTCATGTCTTGCTTTGCTGTAGGGCTTTTACTCTCAGAACATAAACTGGCCGTATCAGCCCATCAAAGTTTTTCAAGATCAATTAACAGATGCGATGGAATGACAACTATATCACTTTGTGCCAAGAGATTAACTACTTTAGCAATTTACAGCAAATTAGCGTTGACTGTTTTATAACTGAGCCCCAGTAAAACGCTGATCCACGATATAGCGCCATTTCTAAAGTTTAGGAAATGTTTTGTGTGACAAATTTGGGTTACATAAGCCTCAATGTACCCCTATAGTCTGTGACAATAAGAATGCCTTCCGTAAGAATAGTCATTGCCTCCTTCAGTGCCCCAATAATGACAGCCAACTATTTTCAACAGTCAATGGTCAAGTCCTGTGTTATAGAAAAAACATCTTTTATATGTAGCACCTGCTGTTGATGCTATGTATCGAGAGTGCCTATAACTGCCACTCCCAAGAAGCTTAGCTCCTCACAAAATCCAGGAAGAGGAGGAGCAACAGGAACAGAGTATAGAATTTACAGATTGAACAATCTGGAGGGGAAGGGGGGAGTGTGAACTGTAATAGGGGAGAGAGGTAGGGTCAGTCATCATGGCAGTGTGAAGCAATACTCTATGGCTTGTTTTGTGTGAAAAGACTGTGAGCCCTGCAGATGTACCACAACCCCAGACAAGCCAGGTTACCAGGAGCTACATACCACCACCTGGCCTCCCACCTAGAAGAAGGATTCTACCTGCCATTCTCAGCCTTTCCACACAACTGGATCCTAAAGCCCCTGTTTGGAATGTTGAATGAATACACATTTGCAACAAAAGCTGTGAGTAGTTACTGCTATGCAGGGGTTCTTTGCCTAAATTATGCTGCTCTCAGATAAGGTAGCAGAAATCAGCTGACAGATTTCCTTTAATATGAACTAAAATGCTAAATTCTTAGAAATGCAGCAACAGATAGAAGATTTAAAGAAACTGAGAGATCTACATACTCATACATATGCGATTTGGGGGGTTGATCTTCCTGAACGTTTCCTTTTTAATGAGGAAAGTAGTGACTAATACAGACTTGAAGGGAAAGCTGATCAATCTTGTTGAAGAACACAAATGTTAATCCCATAAATCCAAATTTTATGATTTTTTTCATTGCTTGGTGGTCTGGATTAGGGATGAACGAGTAGTGAAATATTCGGACTATACTCGTAACGAGTAGGTCCTAATATTCGGGTACTCGTTACGAGTTCAATGTAAGTTAATGGGAAATGCGAGTACTTTCACAGTGTAACTATCTACACTGCAAAAGCGAAATAAAAGTTAATAAAAGGTGTTAAAAATAAAAACAAATAACATACCCACCTATCCGACGGCTGTCCCGGGACCCGAAAAGAACACATCTGCTGGTCTGACAGGACCTTACGTCTGATGACCAACCAGATGGCCGGTAGTTATCAGGTGGTGTGTGATGTCAAACACCACCTGATCGCTACCGGCCATCTGGTTGGCCATCAGACGTAAGGTCCTGGCATGCCAGCAGATGTGTTAGAACATCTGATGGCCAATCAGATGGTTTGTAGCGATCAGGTGGTGTGTGATGTCACACATCACCTGATCGCTACCGGCCATCTGGTTGGCCATCAGACGTAAAGTCCTGGCAGGCCAGCGGATGTTTTCTTTTCAGGTCCCGGGACAGCCGTTAGATAGGTGAGTATGTAAATTTTTTATTTTTAACACCTTTTACTTCACTTTGGCAGTACCTATAGATACACTGTGAAAGTGAATGTACTACTCACTACTCCTAACGAGTAATCGCAAGGAAACTCGCGGAGTACGAATAGCCCGAATAACGTACTATTCGGAGAGTACCGAATAGTTATGAGTACACTCGCTTATCCCTAGTCTGGATTTAATCTCCAATCCACTGACAGTTCAGTTATTATTTTGGTCTTTTCCTGTGTTTTGAGCATTGATTTTAGCTGAGATTCATTTATTTTGCTCAATGTTCTTTCTTCTCCACATTTCCCTGCCGGCTTTCTGCTATGATCTTTATTTTGGTTCTCTGATCATCTATTTTCTGGGCAACAGGGAATCAGACCTAGTGCAATTCACCTCATCTTGAAGAAGGGTTTTCATTTGTGCCACTCAGGCCTGGCTCTCGATACAGCTTATATCTAAAATTAGATTAATACTTTGATACTTCGGTAAACCTTTTTTGGCTTTTTACACTTGACCAGTGTTCTGGCACCCTCGCTCTGTACTCCTGAAGAAGGAGTTGACAGACAGTTAAACTCTTTCCCATCGATGCATTGACTTGGATGCAGGAGGTCCTTTTCAACTATTATTGATAGGATACCGTATATACTCGTGTATAAGCCGACCTGTGTATAAGCCGACCCCCCTACTTTTGCCCCAAAAATCTGGAAAAAACCTATTGACTCGTGTATAAGCCGAGGGTGGACCCCAGCACAGTTATACAGCCCCCAGCAGTGTGGTATACAGGCCCCCCAGTGGTAGTATACAGCAGCCCCAGTGGTAGTATACAGATTCCCCAGCAGCCCCAGTGGTAGTATACAGATTCCCCAGCAGCCCCAGTGGTAGTATACAGGAGCCCCAGCAGCCCCAGTGGTAGTATACAGATTCCCCAGCAGCCCCAGTGGTAGTATACAGGAGCCCCAGCAGCCCCAGTGGTAGTATACAGCAGCCCCAGTGGTAGTATACAGGAGCCCCAGCAGCCCCAGTGGTAGTATACAGGAGCCCCAGCAGCCCCAGTGGTAGTATACAGGAGCCCCAGCAGCCCCAGTGGTAGTATACAGCAGCCCCAGTGGTAGTATACAGCAGCCCCAGTGGTAGTATACAGGAGCCCCAGCAGCCCCAGTGGTAGTATACAGCAGCCCCAGTGGTAGTATACAGGAGCCCCAGCAGCCCCAGTGGTAGTATACAGGAGCCCCAGCAGCCCCAGTGGTAGTATACAGGAGCCCCAGCAGCCCCAGTGGTAGTATACAGCAGCCCCAGTGGTAGTATACAGCAGCCCCAGTGGTAGTATACAGGAGCCCCAGCAGCCCCAGTGGTAGTATACAGCAGCCCCAGGGGTACATATAGCAGCCCCCAGGGGGTACCAACAGCCCCCAGGGGGTACCAACAGCCCCCAGGGGTACCAACAGCCCCCAGGGGGGACCAGCAGCCCCCAGGGGGTACCCAGCAGCCCCTGGGGGTACCAACAGCCCCCAGGGGGTACCAACAGCCCCCCAGGGGGTACCAACAGCCCCCAGGGGGTACCCAGCAGCCCCCTGGGGGTACCAACAGCCCCCAGGGGGTACCAGCAGCCCCCAGGGGGGACCAGCAGCCCCCAGGGGGTACCCAGCAGCCCCCAGGGGTACCCAGCAGCCCCTTGGGGGTACCCAGCAGCCCCCAGGGGGTACCCAGCAGCCCCCTGGGGGTACCAACAGCCCCCTGGGGGTACCAACAGCCCCCTGGGGGTACCAACAGCCCCCTGGGGGTACCAACAGCCCCCTGGGGGTACCAACAGCCCCCTGGGGGTACCAACAGCCCCCAGGGGGTACCCAGCAGCCCCCAGGGGGTACCCAGCAGCCCCCTGGGGGTACCAACAGCCCCCAAAAGCTGGCACTGTCCCCCCTTGTAAGGCCTCCCCCCCCGCTGCTTATACATTACCATCCCGGTGTTCTGATCGGCGCCACTCCTCGGTGCTTCTTCTTCATCCTCCCGTCCTCGCTCGCTGCATCCAGGATCTCCGTTGGTCGCGCGATGACGTCATATCGCTGCGACAGCCGGAGAACCCGGATGGATGCAGCGAGCGCGGACGGGAGGATGAAGACGGCGACGCAGCACCGAGGAGCGGCGCCGATCAGAACACCGGGATGGTAATGTATAAGCAGCGGGGGGGGGGGCCCTTACAAGGGGGGACAGTGCCAGCTTTTGGGGGGGCCATATGCACTGCTTCCCCCTGCGCTGATTGACAGGGGGAAGCAGTGCATATATAATGAGCGGCCCCACGTGACGGGGCCGCTCATACAGCAGCCCCCCCCCGCCTCCTCCAGCCTCCACAGCCCCCGGGACACAGCCCCCCCGTATATGACTCGTGTATAAGCCGAGGGGGGGACTTTTCAGCCCAAATTTTGGGCTGAAAAACTCGGCTTATACACGAGTATATACGGTAAGTGTAAAACTATAAAAACAAATGAAAATACTGAGATACATAGCATTACATTTGTTACAGGAACGCAGTGTAATTGCACAGCATGGTGAATACACAATAGCTAAAATGGCAGAAAACTACTTGATGATAAACATGTAGAACAGAGTAGCTATTTTATACAATTTGCTGAATATAACTAGAATATAGAGACTCACCGAATGTGCTATGTAGAGGGAAATAAACAGATGAGCTGAAATCCAGAGAGAAAGATTGATCAGCATACCAAGATGTCAGCATCTATGAGGCTATAATGGCTTCTGAAGAAGAAGGGGAGAGGCTAAAGCAAGGACTGATGGGAAATGTATAGTAGCCTTGAGGGGCAAAATTAAATTGTGCACTAAAAGATAATGTAATAAGAGAACATTGTCAACAAATGGCGCTGTTGGATAAATTATCACTGAACAGCAACTGAAACAGCTTTATCACAAGCAAGTAAACTAAATGTACGCGTTTCTAAGAAAGGCATGACACTCCCCGTCTGGCATCCAGGGGATGCCACATCAACTTCAACTAGAGCAATAGAATAAGTTCAGAAACAGTCTAGCATTTGAACTCTCTTCCACTGAGATTTGTACAAGTGTTTAGTAGTAGTCTCCGGACGTCGGCGTGCTCACATTAAACTTCTGGGTGAGGAGAGTTGGAGGAGTGACCAGAGTTAAGTCATCAGGATCATTGGATATAGGAACCAGTGGTCTAGCGTTCATAGTGGCTACTACCACGGCCATGAAAGTTGTGAGAGTCTCATGAACAGTGGGTACCAGTTGATACAGAAGTGCAGGCCCGACCAGCCAGGTGCTGTCATTAAATACACACAGCTTCCTAAAGAGAACTTTCTCTGAGGAGATATACATGTACGGCCTGGGTATATGCAGGTCAGATAACATTTTTAGAGAGTCCCTCCAGGTCACCCACGAAACTTCTTTCCCAGGAGAAAGTGGGGTGTCCCAATCAACCGCGTCTACAATTAACTCTTGTAGCAAGGTCTTACCTTGGATGATCACTGGTGGAGCGAATGACAAATGAGTCATATAGATTGTGGATTGTGGACAGGACGCCTTGTAGTGTGAAGGGTTTTTGCTCTAGATAGACTTGGAACGTGAAAGCATCAGACTTTAAGACCCAATTGAGTCCTAGACTGCATTGTACAGGAAGAGAGTCTGTGGATGAGTCTAGGTCTTTCAATTCGGTGGCGTAGTCTTCTCTGCTGTGTAAATGTGCCAAGTTGGCATGGTTCTCCTTCACAAGGAATTTGTTGGGGCAGGGTAGGAAACAGGATGGACAGCCACTCTCCAACGTGTTCGTGTAGAGAGAGTAAACGTTGTTTACCTTGTGAGCGTCTCTGAGGCAAACGTCCCCTATAACTACCCATCCCAGGTCTAGCTTCTGAGTGTAGGGTGAGTTATGAGGACCGTTTATCTGTTTCCTCAACTTGTGGACTCTGATGATGTCTCTCCCCAGCAAAAGGACTAACTTGGCTTGGAGATTGAGTGCGGGAATGAGATGCGCTATGCTTCTCAAATGAGGATGATGTAATGCCGCTTCTTCTCTATTGTTCGGGATAGCATTACACTTGATTAATGTAGGAAGGGGTAAGGATGTCTTCCCCTCCAGGGATTCGATTTGATAACCTGTAGCTCTCCTTCCAGATTCTTCACTCACTCCTGTGCATGTTTTTAGTGAGTAGGATGAGCTGAGTCCCTCGATTTTAAAGATGTCAAACAAAGCTGAGCTGGCAAGTGATCTATTACTCTGGTCATCGAGTATAGCGTAGAGTTTAACCGTCTTTTCTCTGTGGCCAATAGGGTAAACTGTAACAAGACAGTTCTTTGAGCAGGATTTGTTAATAAGACCTTCTCCGCAGACTTGAGTGCACTGGGGTGACACTTTAGGAGGTGTACTGTCTTTCTACTCCCTGCCATGCTCTGCAGGTCGGTCTATGGATGTGGGGGTCTGCAGGGCTGGCCCTGGGTGTAGAGCTGTGCTGTGCTCTTGGCTGTTACATTCCAAACAAGCAACACTGGCTTTGCAGTCTTTAGCTGACTGCCGCGGCCCCCACCCCCGGTTCTCCCCGCCGCGCAATGGTCAAAAAGACACATGTGATATCTTTTCCAAGCTTTATTGAGGGTATAAACGTAACACCACCCATATTTTGAATACAGGGGTTGGATTGTTTTGGCCGCAGCTCAACCGTAGGCACAAATCCGCCTTATAACCTGAGGGGTAGAGGCCCGATGCCGCGGCCGTCCGTGGCAGGTAGACTCTCACCAGTGCCCTCATCCACCAGCTGCGACTTGTTAATTCATAGTAACCAAACATTAGGGAGGGAGGGTGGGCGATGCTCACCCTGTGAGCAGTATGGTAAAGAGGAAGATGATGTCAGGGGACGAATCTTATAAGGCCTGGGGGAGGGGCTTCCGACTGATGAGGTTGGGGGCAGCACCCATCATTCATTACTCGGCAGGGAGGAGCGGGGGTTGCATGATAACCGGGCTCGGCAGTCAGGGGCAGCAGGCTGCACCTGCAGCTGCGGTGCCCTTACAGACTGCCGCGGCCCCACCCCCGGTTCTCCCCGCCGCGCAATGGTCAAAAAGACACATGTGATATCTTTTCCAAGCTTTATTGAGGGTATAAACGTAACACCACCCATATTTTGAATACAGGGGTTGGATTGTTTTGGCCGCAGCTCCACCGTAGGCACAAATCCGCCTTATAACCTGAGGGGTAGAGGCCCGATGCCGCGGCCGTCCGTGGCAGGTAGACTCTCACCAGTGCCCTCATCCACCAGCCAAGGAGTAGTGAGGGCATAAGCCCGAGCTGCGACCCCACCGAACAACCATTAAACCGAACTGCTCCGTCCTGTCTCCTGAAAAAGAAATTAACCAGGTCGAACTTGCTTATGTGTAACCGACTTCCGAGGCCAGATGGCCCTTGACCGAATCCAAGTGAAAACTTTGCCCGCAGGGCAGCCACTGCTCAGCAAACCACGGTCGGGGTTCTACCCGGATCAACCCATCTGGAAAGAAAAAGCCATTAGCATCTTTTCGTCATTCCCTATGCGACGTTCAACCTGACAGGTCAACCTTCTCCCTTCCGGGAACAACAACTAGCATCTCCTGATATTATCCACCGTACCAGGTCGATATTCTCCCATCCTAGCTTAACGGTTCCCATTTTAGCATGTCTGTAAGGCCCATGTCAAAAGTGTACCTAAACATGTTCTGTTCGACCCAGGGAGAAACCAGTCTTTGTGATGGCTCGTATAGAATGTGAAATATTGGGAAATGTAAACCTATTCTATGACATACGACTATAAAACAGGGTGACTTGGGACTAAGGCATACTGATGCGCTGCTGATGGAATGCCTGCTGGGAGGCGCAGCCATTACAGATCTCACCCTTGCTTTAGCTGCGAGAGTTTTGCAAAATTGGGCCCCTGTAGGGGTGGTCCTCCAATATTGTGGGGTTATAAGCAATTTTAAAGACGAAAACCATGTCAGGCCTCTCGAATGACCTTGTAGCCTTCAGTTGCGAGGCAAAAATTTTTTTTTTTTTTTTTTTTTTTTTATATAATATACATATCAATGATATATGCAGAATAGTGTTTACATGCCTTGTAAGTTTCACCAACTGGCGATGCACATTATTGACCAATCCGTATGCCCTGTATACCCAGGTTTAACCATCGTACTATGTAGCAGGGCCTATAGAAGATTGTCGTGTTGCTGTTAAGCGTCCGGGAAGGTGCTGATATGTTAATGTCGAGGATATGAAACTAGCACCTGAATGTCCTCCGAAGCGGTGAGCCTCTAGGCATGCGAGGACGCTGCCTGTGAACTACCTGTGTCCGCAATGTATAACCCGAGCATTATTGCATGTGCTACTGTGCATGTTTGCCAATGGTAGTAGGAAAGTGATGTATGTCCCCTTGTCATGCCACTGCTCTTGAGACTATGACTTTTTTTTTTTTTTTTTTTTTTTTTTTTTTTTTTTAACTGTTATTGTCCTGTTGATTATCTATCACATATTCACATAAATGTGTAGATATGATATGCACCCACATCCACATATATTCGTACGTATATATGCATAGATACACATACGCATGTATATGTACACATCCAAAATTTTTTTTTTTTTTTTTTTTTTTTTTTTTTGGGCATTACATTAAATCTTTGTGTAGCTGACCAGACATCTGGTGAGCAGGGGGCTGTAAAACCTTCATGTAGCTGACCAGGCTGTTAACATCTGGTATTGATAACTGAACCTAAGCATGATGTGGCATGTTGCAGGCTACCACCGAGTGCGGCATGGGCATGGGGAGGAAATCTAAACCAAAATGCAAATTGCGTCCCATCCCATGAAACTTAAAATTAGTTCCCACCTATGATAGCTGGAACTCGTGCGGGAAATGGCATGCCGTAGTCTAGGCGGGGTTGCAGTCCATTGTGCAGGCATGGGATAGGGGAAAACTATCTTTTTTTTTTTTTTTTTTTTTTTTTAAATTAAAACCTGTATAGCTGACCATTACATCTCAGGATCATGGCAAAGGAGCCGAATACCTATTCTGCGTACCAGAACCAGCGAGACTCCTCATCATGCGTACCAGTTAAAGCGGGCCTTACCATACACGAGCTTGATGGAATGTGCACCTGAATTGTGCCAACCTGTACCTGTAGCATACCATGGAAATAGACACATACATGTTGACTTGACAGAAGAGTGTAGGTAAATGTATGTATATGGTGAATTGTGAATCCGTTTCCGTGATTTCATTACCATGTGTGGTACCCATTGCAAAAGCGCTTGCGTGTAATCATAAAGGGGCATGATGTTACTTGCACTTGGGACATCCCGTGTGCATATTCTCCAGAAAGGAGAGGTTACTCCCTGTGATGTGCTAAGTATCCCCTTCTGTAACAAAGACTGAAGATTAGCATACGCTTTAGTATAACGTCACGTGTGAGGAGCATGTGATAAAGTGCGGAGAATGGGCTTCTTGACCTTTGATGGGGATGGGGCTTCCTTGATAACTCCACGGAGGGAGAAGCCAGCGGCAATGTAGCAACATTTGTGAGGTGCCCCAGCATCTGTCACACTATTCCCTTGATTGACTGTTGTGAGTTGCATACAGTATGTATTACGGACTTGTTTAGCATTTGGGGAGACCTTTTAATGACTAAGTGGTGATATGCAGGCTGTGGGATATATATGTGCGTGTATGCACCTGGAGTTGCCAGAACATACTAGAAACAGATACATTCAGTGGTGTATCAATGCTACTTGTGAGAAGGAGAGAAGCGCAGATCTAAGTGCAGATATAACGAAATTCTAGCATAGACAGAAGGAAAGTTCCTCTCATTGAATGTCTCGTTACCAGTATGGAGTGCAGGAGTGAAGCTGATCCCCTCCAGCAACGTGCCGGATGTCTTCCCTCTGATTATTTCGCAATTTATAAATCGTGGAATGCATATATTGCGTAGTGATTACCAACAAGTGATCTGTTCTAGTATATATATATATATTTATTTTCTTTTTTTTTTTTTTTTTTTTTTTTTTTTTTTTTTGCATGTTGATGACTATGGCTTATGCCCAATGAAGTAAAGGTCCTTAAAGACACAAACTTGTCTTCTATGACGTCCTCTGAGGAAAACTGTAAACTGGAGCTGAGGTTTCATGCCGGTATTACACGTGAAACCCAATTATTCAGTAATAACATGTCATTCACTGGATCAAGCTCCAGGTGCTTGCGACTATGTGCTGCACTTTAATTTTGTTAGATAATCATGCATAAAGATTATAAACTGTAATGAGTCTATTCATGACGTTGGGTATGATCCGGGGTGGGTGCAGGGGTTGTGACCGCACCCGGGCCCTGCCGCCCCAGGGGCCCCAAAAGTCCCTTTGGCCCATAGGAAAAGAGTAATAGTGTTAAAGATTTGCAATAATTGGGGGCCCCATTGGAGCTTTCGCATCGGGGCACCCGGGCCTGCAGTTACGCCACTGGGTATAATAATGATGATGTTCTGTGGTAGGTGAGCTATTATCACTAATGTGTGCAGTCACTGTAATATAGCAGTTAACTATTAATATGCACCTATACTATGTGTAAGCACTGTCTCTTTAAACATTATTTATTTGTTTGCCATACCTCTATGTGTATATTTGTATATGCCAGGACTGTAAATGCTATGTGTGACTACCATACTCTCCGCATGAGTGAAAAGGGGGGCTCAGCTTTGGGGTTAATGGTGGCATCCCCTGGGGTCACAGCCCACCTGATGTTAGTGCATGCAGCAAGTGTGCACTATTGCAGCATTGTAGAACCCGGGGCCCCCATACCGCTGCCCATTGTTAGCTGTGTGACCTCTGCGAACCCTGTGCTCTACCATAGCTGCTCTGCAGATGCTGTCCTCGTCCCGCTCAGCTCCTTATTCCAGCAGCGTGGGGAGGATGAAGGGTTATAAATCACTCTGCCGAATTGTATGAGACATAAAGGGGTGAGTAAAACGAATTTTTTTTTTTTTTTTTTTTTTGTCAACATATCTCAGGGGTACCAGAAATGCCCTGATAAAAGGCAAATCCCACTGACTTAGTCTATATTCTAATGCATAGAGATGCGCCCGTAAATATCCTGCTGTTGTATTATTCCATGCTTTGTTAAATACTAGAATGTAAAAGCATGGAGCTGGATGCTTTGTTAAATACTAGAATGTAAAAGCATGGAGCTGGATGCACTCCCCGCTTTAGCAGCATGACCACTGCTGCAGTGGGCGGTCCCACCCCGGGATGGCCGGGGTGCTGATGTGTAACGTGGTGTAAGGGCGCCATGCTGACCAGGCCATCTGTTGCTATACTGAAGGAGCGCGCTGCCCGCTTAGCTGTGCGAGCCCTAGCTGATCCCAGCCGGAGGGAGACACTGCATCTTTCTGACCGGAGTACTGCTGTGTCTGCTGCCTGGTGGGAGCAAGTGTGTATATACAAAATATAGGCCTGGGGGCTCTACGCAGGGACCTTCCATCTTGGTGCTTAAAATTGTTTGCAGGCGGGTGGAAGGACCCGCCATCCTCCTCTCACCCCCCCCCCCCCCCCCGGTGCTAGGCGCTCTCAGCCCTGCAGCCACTCCGCTGTTTTCGGTCGACCGCCGGCCCGGATGTGACGTAAGTCACGTGGGCGGAAATTAGCCGCTGCACCGGAAGTGACGCGCCTGTGACGTTAGCGGGGCCAGCGCCGTTCTGCGCCTGTCTGTGCAAGCGGGTGATAAGCGCCCGCATCACGCGCTTGCTGCGCCAGTGTGGCCTGCTGTGCCAGAAGCAGCGGTACTCGGCGGGTGGCTGGTGGGATGTGCAGGGGCACGACACGGAGGTCGGCTGTGTGATGCACCATGCTACGTTGCGGGGCACGAGGGAGGCAAGGGGCCCGGCTGGTAAAGGGGGCGGCGCTGCTCCTTCTCCCTCCTCGGCTGCAGCTCCTGCGTTGTTTATTGTGAGGCTGAGGCAACGCCCTATAACGCACCCATCCAGGTCTACGCTTCTGAGCGTGACAGGGGCCTTTATGTGTCTCACTTGCGGCTCAGATGAATGTCCGTCCCAGCAAAAGACAAGTAGAGATTGATCGGAATAATAGCGCATGCTTTAATGAGGATGATGTAATGCCGCTCTGAGATCTGCGGGATAGCATACGACTGATTATGGGAAGGTGGTGCTCCCTCAGGGAGTCGATTGCCTTATGGCTCCCTCCCAGTCTTCCTCATCCTGTGCTTTCAGGGGTGGCAGCTATCGTTGATGTCAGGGCGGCGTGATCTATACTCTGAGCATGTATGGTAAAGAAGATGGCCTAAGGGTAAACTTAACCAGCAGCTTGGCAGGTGTATAGCTTCTCGCTGACTGAGTGACTGGGGTGCACTTTAGGAGGTACTCTTTCTACTTCTCGGCGGCAGGTGTGGGGTCTGCAGGGTGGCCCTGGTGTAAGCGTGCTGGCATCTGGGCTGACAGCTCCACACAAGCAATACTGGCTTGCACTTAGCAAAATGGGATGTAGACGCGCAACATCTGTAGCATGTGTTATTCTCTTTGAGGAAGATTTTACGGTCTTAAGGGATTTTTTTCTAAAACTCCTGCACTTTTGTAGTGGGTGAGGCCTTTTATGTAGGGGGCACTCCCTTTCCAGGTCAATTGTTAGTGACCCTTCGGGTTCTACTGTACTATGGGTCTTGTGTGATGAGTCTGCAGAAGCACATTAGTTTTGTGTATGGTGACAGGTGAGCCTCTGGGGTTGTGGACTGGAGCAGGCTTACCTGTTCTTGGGTTGACAGGATCTACAGCGGAAAGGTTGAAGCTGGTCTTCGTCTGGCTGCTGGTGGACAAAATCTACAATGTGGAATGGAGGGAACACCATGTTGTGATGCTGCTTGTAATCTCACCTAGACACTGTCAAACGTAAGTTTCTTCACTGCCAAGACCTGATACAAGTGGTAAGTAGTTTGCATATCCCCATGCTGAGGTGTATTAATGGTCCATCCATTGACACTGTTCTTAGGGGACCTGTGAGCGCTGGCAGGTCTCCTTACGCATTGGTTTGGCCGGACATTGGAGTTCTGCATATAGGAGGAAAACTACACAATTCTCTCTGTATAACCATGATGAACAGTTCTGTTATATACGGATTGTAATACAAAATTCTTCCACACCGATTTAGTTGAAGAGGTGATATCTTTCTGTATCTATACGTACTGAGGAGATGCCCCAATTGCAGCTCGTCCTGAAGTGCTGCATCGTGTAATACCATGGGCACAAACCTTCTCCTCAGTGGTGTTGGAGTTCTTGAGTCTAATTCTCTTAGCATGTGTTTATTGAGTTATAAAAATTTTAACCTGAAGGGATTCTTCTTCCTTAGACCAAACCTTATAACCACATGGGTGTTGATGTTACTCTGTGCGTTTGGCAGATTGTCTACATCTAATGTCTAGCCAGCGGTGGGACGTTTCTGAAGGAAGCTTTCGACACCTGTAACTTTCAGGACGGTCAATAAACTTTAAGAGACCTTTGGTGAGTAACTCATGACGTGCAAAGAATGGGGCAGTCTATCTAGGAGGTGTCGGTGTGTGTTGCCATGATGAGGTCTCAGTGAGCTATTGTTGCGTAAAATGCATCTTCGTCATGACAGTCACTGTCGGAGTCCTCAATCTTGAAAGCGTTCCTGTGTAGTAGGGATCCACAGGTTTGGGTGGTGGTCGCACTGATGGTAGAAGGTGGACAGAATTATCTTAATGCTTAATGTGGTGATGAAGGTTGATGGCTGAATGACAGGATTCGGTATCTCTCTTGGAGCTGAATGTAGATGATATCTAATGAGGCATGCTGTAGCACGTAGTCTGAAGTGCGTTGTGAGATATCACGATGATTAAGTTCAGGTCCTAGCCTTAAGCTGAAACTTTTCATGCATGCTCTCTTCTAAGCATGTACTTCAGCTTCTACTGCTGCTGCTTCCGTGTCTACGGTGAGTTTTGCAAGATTAGCTTCTAGATGTGTTTTTTTCCTTCTTTAATTTCCACTCCTGTTCAGCGAAAGCAGCTCTCACTTTGGCGGCTTCCGCCTTCGCCCTGGCGGTGGCAATTGCAGCGCTGCTCACAGACTTCCGTTAAGATGATGAGCTTACGTGGAAGCAGTCACATAAACTTCAGATCCTATATCTGACATCTGTATGCTGCTTGACTGTTCTCTGCTAGAAGTCAGTGTCTGTGCTTCGACCCCGTTTATAGTAGTCATTTTACTATTCTGGCACCCTCGCTCTGTACTCCTGAAGAACGAGTTGACAGACAGCTAAACTCTTTCCCATCGATGCATTGACTTGGACACAACTTTTATTGATAGGATAAGTGTAAAACTACAAAAAACAAAGGAGATTCTCAGTACAACATATGGGACATACATACCATTACATTTGTTACAGGACATGCAGCATAATTGCACAACATGGTGAATACACAATAGCTATAACAGAAGAAAACTACTTAATAATAAACATATAGAACTGACTAATTACATTATACAATTTGGTGGGTGTTAGAGGATTATGGGAATCTTAACTCACCGATTGTTCTATGTAGAGGGAAACATATGAGCTGAAATCCAGAGAGAGGGATCAGTATACCAGGATGTCAGCGTCCATAAGGCTATAATGGCTTCTGAAGAAGAAAGGGTGAGGCTAAAGCAAAGGTTGATAGGACTACACTAGCAGGGGCGTAACTACAATAGGTGCAGGGGTTGCGATCGCACCCGGGCCCTGCAGCCGAGGGGGCCCCAAATGTCTCTTTGGCCCATAGAAAAAGACTAATACTACTAAAGATTTGCAATAATTGGGGGCCCTGTTGGAGCTTTCGCATCGGGGCCCCGAGACCTGAAGTTACACACTGTACACTAGCCTTGCTGGCCAAAATTAGATTGTACACTAAAAAAGATGTAGTAACAGAACATTGTCAATAATGGCACTGTTGGATACTTTGTCACTGAACAGCAACAAACTTCACTTTATCACAGGCAAAGTAAACTAAATCTACGCGTTTCTAAGAAAGGCATGACAACAGTATCAGGATTTGGTAGGAGCAGACCCAAACACTGGTAGTAATGGAATAGACCATATCAAAGACCTGTATGTTAAAGGTTAATAGTCACCACTGTGCTGTGGGAGAGAAGGGGGCGCATAGCAGAGTGCCCTGACACCCAACACGTGTCACAGCCTAAGACGGCTTCCTCAAGGGGAAGGAGCCATGGTGGAGTCCGCCTGCGTCCCTAAAATACAAGTTTTATTAGTGTATAGTGCAGCTCATGTGGCACCCTACCATTACAGGAGCCACAGACCTACCTAAAACATGGATGGATTTCCACAGTGGGTACCCAAAGTCATACAACATCTTCCACCCCAGATCTGTAGGGGAGCTCCTCTTGCTGCCTTAAGCAAGATCCCCTATAAATACCGGTGCTGGGAGCAGAGTTAGTCAGTGTGCAGTTGCTAGGAGAACTGTGAAGGCGTCCTGGTGTGTCGGAGCCGTGCCAGGCCCGAGCCAGTTGACAACGAAACAGTTACCAAGCCTAGCCAGTGCAAGGACCTAAGAGTGAGCTTGAGGGCAAGGCGAGAGGAACGAAGTAGAAGCAGACTGGGGACAGAGGAGCCGTACTGGTTCACCACAGAAAGCAACCCGGACACCAGAGTCCGAGTCTGCAGGAGAGCATCTAGCCCAGCAGAAACACCAGTTCACCGAGGAGACTCCAGTCTCCGGGACACCTGTACAGCAACCAAGAAGGGAGCCAGACACCGCAGGAGAAGACATAGCGGTAGTCCACGCGGAGGTTTCCCTCCATAAAACACAGGTGATAGAGACACAGAGGAGGCCAGGCCTAGTCTTACACGGGGCAGAGGTTTCACCAAAGGAAAAGTGACAAGGAGGCCCTATACTCACTTACTATG
Organism: Allobates femoralis; assembly: GCA_033576535.1. Classification (NCBI taxonomy): domain Eukaryota; kingdom Metazoa; phylum Chordata; class Amphibia; order Anura; family Aromobatidae; genus Allobates; species Allobates femoralis. The sequence goes on along the minus strand of JARQOC010000011.1, from coordinate 209,836,737 downwards.
GAGATTCAGAAGTGTTTCCCGTCCACCGGAGTGTACCCTGGACCGTGCCTGCAATACCACCAGTAAAGGTACAGAAACGATCCACAGTGCGTGTGTCAGTTTGTCCATCCCTACACTCGTCCGGCTCAGAGACAGTAGCAGCAGCCCGGCTGCCCAGCCACCTCCCTGTGCAAAATCGCCATCCATCTCATCACAACCCCGGGGACCCAGCTCTGCCTGTGGGGAGCTAAACCATCCAGCTGCCCGTCCATAATCCCCGGAGACCCACGGCAGCGCAGGTGCCATCACCAGAAACCTCAGGTGGCGTCACAAGACATTTATTATTTCTCCACTTAAACTTTCCCCCCTTTTTAACAAGTGACCCCAGGGTATGGGTCCGGGCAGGCCACCGGTGACATCCCCCCATAACAGCAAAACGCCTGGATACCGAGCTCCCGCAGACCCCTGGGCGGGTCACTCACCTGCGCGTGGTGTTATTTCTGAATGATTCCAGACTAGAGTGATCGCTAATATACTGTATAGTATCTAATACAAAAGTGATGGACTTTCATATAGTTCATCCATCCCGAGTCACCTGCACATCCCAGTACAAATAATTCCCAGTTATTGACCATTAAAGGAAAGCTCTACATTTATAGTCTATATTAGAGAAGTGCCTGACCTCAAACACCTGATATCCACCTACAAGCTGGCAAGAAATAATAGAGGTTGACAGATGATGATAATAATGATGATGATGATGATGATGATGATGATGTAGGGTCTGTTCTTACCTGAGGAATTCAAGATCCTTCTTCTCATCATTCCAGATCCATGTTCCTGTATGTGGTTTCCTTATCGGATGGGAAAGTGAAGAAGAAACATCAGTTCTAAATTCAGACTGAGAACGTATCACCGGACTAATGATGATCAGGAAGTGTTTAATGATATTAATGAGTAGGAGTGTACCGTACGGTGGTCATAGGTCAACACCTTCCTAACCTGTTCAGCGAAACATGAGCTTCTGCAATCTCTTAATCACTAATGCAGTTAATGCATTTTTTTAGACCCGTATAAGACTTGAGCTATAAATGAGGGGAGATAACATAAATTTCATCTTCCTGTTTTACTGCCATTTTGGCTGGAGGATTTAGGTCACTTACCTGCTCCATGATTTTGGTATAGATAGACCAAAATTAGGAATTTCATTTAATCTTATTAGTATGTTACCAATGGCCTTTTAGGCTGGTTTCACACTACGATTTTTGCAATCCGACGCTGTCCGATATAAATCGGACAGCATTAGATCCAACTGATCCCTGCAATCGGATGCCAAATAGGCATCCGATTCCGACGTTTTGCAGGATTAGATTGCCCGGCTTCTCCTGTCATCTGCTCCTCTCTGTCTCCTGTCACTGTCACTGTTCTCCCCTGGTGCTCCCCACTTCTCCCCTGGTGCTCCCCACTTCTCCCCTGGTGCTCCCCCTTCTCCCCTGGTGCTCCCCTTCTCCCCTGGTGCTCCCCCTTCTCCCTGGTGCTCCCCCTTCTCCCTGGTGCTCCCCCTCTCCCCTGGTGCTCCCCACTTCTCCCCTGGTGCTCCCCTCTTCTCCCCTGATGCTCCCCTACTTCTCCCCTGGTGCTCCCCTTCTCCCCTGGTGCTCCCCCCTTCTTCCCTGTGTTTCCCTCGCCTCCGGAATAAAGAATAATAAACCATCTATTCTCACCCGTCCACGAGTCCCCCGGCGTCTCCAGCTGTATCTTCTGTATCTGCACAGAGACTGACACACATAAGGTATGTTTTATTCCTGATCTATTGAGCTATGTTTATTCCTTTTTGTTGCTGAATAAAGAAGCTCTGTTGTCACACGCTTGGAGAGTACCTTAATAATCCACTGCCAACAGAGGCCCTGGATTCAATCCCCAACATCTTCATGTGTTTGCCCGGCTAGCTCAGCTTCTTGAGCACAAGTGTAGCGGTCATTGGGCCAGGGTACTCGACTCTCCAGGGTTAACAGTTAAGGGGATGTCACAGTGGCCTTCCCTGGATGTCATGGCCATGACTGGTCATTGAAAAAGGGGAATTTAAAGGGAAAAAGTTTGTTGTGACACCATCTGAGGGATCTGGGCAGATTGCACCAGCACTGCTTATAGTAGTTCCCAGGGAATAGGTGTTGTGGCAGCTTGATGGAGCGGGCTGCAGGGGTGTAGGGAAGGTGATGATGTAAATGATGGTGGTAGTAGTTTCAGGTGTAGGAAGGAGTAGACAGAAACAGAATGTTGCAGTTCTTACCAGTCACTTTTGCTTTCAGTCTAGTGTAGTGCAGAGACAACCCAGCCAGGGTACTGTATTCCCCAAAGGTTGCAGGTTGGCCAGCTCACAAGTAGTCTGGGTCCACTCTGCTGAGACATAAGTATAAGGCCTTTCCTTTCTGCCCTTTGCTGTCTGACACTCTGTTACTCCTTTCCATCCTAGTGTCCTGGTGGTTACAAGTCCCACAGCAGGTGACTACATGTCCGGCAAGTGACAGCCTTGCAAGTCCTCTTAACCCTCTGCAGTTCCTTTGCCTGGGAGAGTCCACCTTGGCGTCCACTGCACGTGAAGTTCAGTGACCTCCGGATTCTCGGCTGGTCCTGGAGATACCAAGACCGAATTGGGGACGGTACCCCTGTACAGTTCCTCTGCCTGTCCATCCAGCCCGCTGCAGATTTGGGTCCTCAGGCCTGGAGTTTAGCAGCCGACCCTCCTGTGTGGGTCCTGCTCTCTCCTCAGCTGCCTGACTTCCCTAGAACTCATTCCATCCTCCTTCTATGCTGTCCTCTCTCTTTCTTCCCCTCATTTACTGACTCCCCACCCTTAACCTGACTTCTCCCTCCAGCCAGCAGATGGGAACTGCTCTATTAGCAAGCCTCTTTCGCCCAGCATCTCCCCGGCCAGGAGTTTGGATTGGTGTTGGGTGTGTGAAGGTGGTCTCAGCAAAGTTTCTCTTCTTACCTGCGAGCATGATGCCACATCTAAAGGATAGGTGCAGTACCACCGTGGAAGACCGAACCGCTGGGGCACCACACAAGACTATTAATCTCAGGGTTGTGTCTTTGAGCCCCATGTTGAGCAGCTTGCTATTGCCTCCTTTTTCCTTCTTTGAGCAAGGGGCTGGACCAGATGACCCAGGAGGTCCCTTCCATCTCCACCATTCTATGATTCTTTGTTTGCTTATTGAAGACTAGCCCTATCCATATTGCCAATTAGTGCAAAGATGATGATACCTAGGTTCAGGGGCTGACCTTGAACCCAGAGGGCCCTGATGCAGGCATGGAGCGAGGGGAAGGAGGGGAAGGTGCTGGCGGCCATTCGTTTATTAGTGAAGCGGCTCTCCTACCTGCTGAGCCGCGCTGTGTGCATTCCTGGGAGCCGGAGCACAGAGGAGAAGAGGAGTGGGATCAGGCAAGGAAAGCAGGAAGCTTCCTGCTTCCCTTGCCTGACCCTCCTCTCCTCTGACATCGGATTACGGGGATCGGCTGGGGGCCCCCCTGCAGGCTTGAGGTCCGCCCCTGCCTAGGTTAGGATCCACTTATAAGTCAGAAAAAAATTGCTGCTCATGTTAACTTTAGCCATCCTTGCATTACACTTACTCTAACTCATCTGGATGTTTGCCATGTAATACTATATTTGTCCAGTAGTAGCCACTGCAGGACAAATTCTAGACTGACTGCTACCGGGGAAAAAAATCAGTTGTTTGCTGGGGTACTAAGAGGGGGGGGCCAAAATTTCAAAGTGGTTGTCACTCATGAGAAGAAGCCACTTTAGGACTAACATTGACATGGATCTGAAGAAACTCATGGTTCATACCAAGCAGTATAAATGACGTACTCGGGATAAATTGTTTTTCAGTTTTATAGCAGATTCACAAATCTTGACATTCTCCGAAGAATAACACACAACCCTTCTGAGAACAGTGAAACACGGTCTGCCAACAGAAAAGCCGATGTTCTTGTGAGTATTTGCACAGGGAAGCTCCATACACCAAACCTTTACTGAACTATAAATTTGGGCTTTCTCCGAGCTATAATTGGATATGTCGGGACTCAGAGCTGCAAGACTATGATTACTTGCTCAACAACACTGTGAATGAGAAGATGAAAGGAAGTAATGTCTCTAGTTTCTATGAATGGAAATGCCGGGTTGTTCTCGTCCTGGTATAAATAATGCATCAAACTCCGTTATTGATTTGTTTCTTCCTGCAACCACAGAAACAGAACATATCACACTATTGTCATACAGGCTTAATATGAAAACCATCAAACTATGGATAATATGAAATGATATAAAGGGGATGTGTAATCAGAAAATGATCTGTTGTTTAATTCAGGCTTTTATGTTACCGTATCTTTCACTTTATAAGATGCACCGGATTAAAGACGCTCCCCCAAGATTTGGTGAAGGAAAAGAGAAACATTTTTTTAATGTTACATGGGGTCTGTCTTATAATGCCAGAGTCCATCTTACAATCAGTTTATATGTCCCCCATCCTGGTGCATATGACCCCCAATCCTTGTACATGCCCCCCCATCCTAGTATATATATCCTTCATCCTGTAGATGCCCCCATCCTAGTTACATATCTCCATCTTGTAGATGCCCCCCATCCTAGTAATATATATCCTCCATCCTTGTAGATGCCCCCCATCCTAGTATATATAGCCTCCATCCTTGTACATGCCTCCCATCCTAGTATATATATCCTCCATCCTTGTACATGGCCCCCCATCCTAGTATATATAGCCTCCATCCTTGTACATGCCCCCCATCCTAGTATATATGTTCTCCATCCTTGTACATGCCCTCCCATCCTAGTATATATATCCCCCATCCTTTTACATATCTCCCCATCGTGAACCTACCATGGCTTACGGAGAGAAGGTTGGAGTGGTGGAGCGAGGGTGCAGGAGGCAGGGCCCACAGAGGATATAGTCAATGGGACGAGGATGTGGGCCTGAGTTGTTGGGGTGTCATGGGGGTGTGTGATGGTTGCCACCATTTTCAGGTTTCTGTAGACATAGGCTAGTTGTGACTCTGCCTCTACCGCCCGGTACATCCAGAAAATGGCTGCGTAGGTGGCACATGGGCAGATTGAGATCTGCAGCCAATTTCTGGAAGTGTTGGGTGGTAGAGGCAGAGTCACAGCTTGCCTATGCCTACAGGAACCTGGAAAATGGCGACCGCCACTGCACACTACCATGACACCCCCACAACTCCAGTCCTGCAGCTTTATCGCACTGCTCACATCTTTCGAGGACCCTGTGTCCTGCACCCGCGCTCCATCACCGCAACCTTCCCCTCGGTGAGTTAAAAAAAAAACAATATTTGGATTGTAAGATGCACCCCCATTTCCCCCAATTTGGGAGGAAAAAGGTGTGTCTTATAATCCTAAAAATACAGTAAATGTATTTGTAGGTAATGTATGTAGGTGCCGGGTTTGGGGGTCCCTGGTAGCCGTGGCGGTTGAGGCAGGGCCTAAGCTGCAAAGTAGATTGGGTCCCGCTGAGCTGGGCCCTGCTGGCCCATCAGTGCAACAATCATATTTACAGTCACCGTCATTGAGGTTTAGGGCACAGAAAGTCTGTAATGCTTCTTAGAATAGTTTATTTACAAAGTCTTTTGAGACATGGGCACACATCTTGAACATTGCAAAGAAGACACAGGGGTAGCAAAGAAGATACAGTTTACTTTGCTTGCTTGCTGCTCCCCATCATCCTGATATCACTAGGTCTCATATTGCAAGCCACAGAGATCTGCCATGAAGTCATACAGTCTTTGTTGTACATGTCCTACCCTTTCTGTAGGGATCCATTCAAAGGACTATCGTAGGCCTCTACCAGACAAAAGGTTTCGGCGATAGCCGATTGGGCCAAGATCTGGTTAATAAACGCTGTGGGGTAAGACAATACGGGGACCCCGCTAAAGGCAAGAGGGCAGGGGCCAGGATCGGGAGGGGCACACTCATGTCTGCACAAGGTTCCCATCCCGTTTCCAGTTCCAATTCACGGATAACACCTAAAGGGTCCGCTTTATTTTAGCTTGGCCGGTGTTTAGTTAATTTTCCAGTGGTTTAATATGACTTTGGGACTCTCCTGCCTCCTCCGCGCACTACAAACCCTTTTATTAGTTAGGCCCGCCCGTTAGGAATACCAATAATTATTAATAAACCCTTTCATAGCTGGGCACAGCCTGGGGGAGCAGCTTTACACCTCTAGCCACTAGATGGATCTTAGCTAGACAAACATGTTTTACCTGCACAATCACATAAAACATAATGTACGTTTTAAAGAGGAATAAAATTACTTTGACCCCTTACAAATATTCACATCAGTTTTTTCACATAACAATCTAGATTTAAAAATAAAACTTGCATTTTTCACATTGGCCACTATTCATAATGTTACACTTTTTCTTCTTGTTGGTTGTATGTTCTTTGATTATTATTTACTGAGATTGGTGGATTCTGTATTTTCTACTGTATACAGAGTTGTTACCTCTCATTGTAATCTTGTCTGTGATGATAATGAGAATGTTGAAAAGTGTTCTGTAAAGATCAGGAAGAATGAGTCTCTAGTATAAAACCTAGTGGCCAGTATTAAAACTGCCAGATTTCCGTGTTTCTTTTTAAGGGTGCACTCGCATCTGTAGAAATGGTCTGCGAGTGCAATCCGATAAAACATCAGATTGCACTTGCAACCATGTTAAACAATAACACCATGCATATCTGCGATTTTTTCTTCCGCACGAAACGTGCCGAGAAATAATTTGCAGCATTCTGAGATTCCGCCAATGCAAGTGTATGGGTGCGCGCAGCGCTCTGACCGTGATTTTAGCATGGACATTTCCTTGTAGGAAAATATCAGAAAAGATAGTGTGGCACCCCTGCAGGGGATTGCCACAGGATCCACCGATGCAAGGAGGGATTTACACCTTGGTACACACAGCACACAACACTTTCCACCCCAGACCTGAAAGGGGAGCTCTACTGGCTGCCTTAAGTCAGATCCCCTTGTGGAGCCCACTGGGACGGGGTACTCGGTACCGGACCGGTGTATCACGGGGGTTATCACGGCAGTCCTTGGTCCGGACCGTGTCCCGAGCCCACAAGTAAAAGGGGATATTTACAGGGATTTGTTGTGACGCCACCCATGGGTTGTGGTCAGTGAGGAGACCACTGCTGCTGCTGTCAGGAGGATGGATGGATGAGGAAGCAGCAAGATGGATGAGCCCGTCATGGGTTGGCTGCTCCTGACAGGGTATAAGATGTAAATACAATTCTGTTTGCAGGGAATCACGGGAGACTGAAGCAGGGTTCAACGGGTTTTACTTGCAAGTTATTCTCAGTGCAACAGTTTACAATTCTTTCACACAGATAACTCCGTACACTCTCTGAACCCTCTGCAGCCAGGTTTCCTCTCTGAGACCCTTCACTTTCTCTGTAACCTTTCCGGCTTTCCTCTACTCCAGTGATGGCGAACTCCAGGCCTCGAGTGCCACCAACAGTGCAGGTTTTCAGGATTTCCTTATATTGCACAGGTGTTAATGTGATCATCTGCACTGGTGATGATTTCAACCTCTGTGCAATGCTGAGGAAATCCTGAAAACCTGCACTGTTGGTGGCACTCGAGCCCTGGAGTTCGCCATCACTGCTCTACTCAGTTCTTCTCTGTGGCTATATGGGGCAGCTGGGTCCCTTTGTCTGACTTTCCCCTGTGTGTGGGTGGCAAGCCTGGGTCCTATGCGCTGCTGATCCTCCAGCCCGTGTGTTGGGTGACCAGACCTGGAATCTGTGCCTCCCCGTTGGTGTGTCCATGTACCAGCGTGTAGCTAAGGTCACCCAGAGCCGACTCTCTGGTCCCAGCCTAGCCTTGGGGTGTCCCTGTCTTGCAAGGGATCACCGGGCTCTCTCCGACCCGTGTGACTACCTGGGTACGTCAGGGGAATCTCTCCTACCAGTCGTCTTTCAGCGCTGCCGTCTTCCTCGAATCCAGCTACACTGGTCCGGTCTCTGTCTCTCCCTTCCTTTGGGCTGCAGGCTATGGTGCGGGCTTTCTCTCCGGGGAACGGTGTCTCGCAGGATTCTGCGCCTCTAGGGAGCCCTAACCGTCAGGAAAGTGTCCTTCTCCTTTACTGGTCTTTACTGGTCTTGTCTTTACCTCTCGGCACCCACTGGCCTACTAACTAACTCCGCCTTGTGTTCTTCTTTTGTACCTTGCTCGTCACCTGACCTACTTTCCACCACTTCCCTCTAAACCCACCCCTTACCCGCCTAGAGTCCCGGGCTCCAGGTTGGGTGCTGTGTCTTGTGGGTGTGTATTTTGAAGGTGTTTGGTGTACAAACTATCTCCACCTACCTGGCTGCAGTTCCTACCTGTGGCCACCCTGGTCGCGGGGGCACCACACCCTTTAAAAGATCCAGGCCTGAGGGGAGGAGTCATTTAGTCCCAGTAGTTAGTCCAGTTAGTTCCAGTCAGGCAGTGAAGAGAGCAGGAGTGAGGAGCTGGTCGCTGGGAAAGATCCAGGCCCAGGATCAGGGAACACTGACCCAGCTGTGCTGCACCCTTGGGAGAGGGTCGGAGGCCAGTGGAGGAGTAGGAGAATTAAAGAAGGGAACATACCAGGTTTCCCTTTAGCACACCCGGACACCGGAGTTCATTACTGCAAGGCATCCAGTGCAGCAATAAAAGCCCGGAAGGACCAGGAGGACCAAAACCCCCTGAGGTAAATAGAAAGAGACACTCAAACTGACCAAATACAGGACCAGGGGCCAAAGGAGGAATAGGGACCCCGCAGAAGGACCTCATTGTCAGTGATAGAGTAAAGCCCTGAGAAGGAGAATAGGTGGCGAGTTCAGTTACATGCAGGACTTACCCCAACTCACAGTACACGGTGACAGAGGAGGCCTCACAACTCTCCAAGGAGAAAGACCCAAATTGCACCGGGGACCTGGTTACTTCTCTGGACTGTACCTGTTACCTGCCATCAGTAAAAGGTACCGAAACAAAGACTACTGTGTGTGTGCCTGTTGAACCACCGCCATCCACAGCGTTAACTCCAGAGACACTACTACGACTCCCCTCATCCATCCCCACTGCCCATAGGTAAAGCTCCACCTGTGGGGAGCTGTACTACACTGAGCTGCACCTCCATCACCTCAGCGGCCGGCCACAGCACTGGTATACACTTTACCAGGTACCACAGGTGGCGTCACGTAAACAATCCCCCTTCACCACTATCATCCCCCACCATTCCCCACCATTGAGGGTCCGGGACCAGGGACCGACCAGCCGTGATCCCCCATCCAAGTCGCCATCAGCCCCGGTACCCGAGTACCCCCTACCCTGTCGACCACCTCAATAGACAGATAGATAGCATAGAAATTTAGATAGGATAGATAGATGCTAGTAGAGCTACATCGGGCTTACAAGTGTCCCGCTGCTTACTTCCGTGGCTGCCCATTAAGCTTCATGCATATTCACGGCATTAACCGCCAACAGCCAATCACACACGTTCACACTCTGTGAAAACCTCTGTGATTGGCTGTTGCAATCAGATTGCATTTCCTCAATCTGGACTCTGTCTGTGCTTGGTTGCCATACACATTAGTGTATGGCAACCAACCTGCCATCATAGTGTGTTAAATAAATAAATAAGAAAAAAACGCATAGTGCTTCACACTATATTTCAGTCTAGCCCAGATAAAGTGAACATCTGTGACCTGCCACTCTCAGCTGCTTAATTTTTCTTTGGGTGGTAAAAAGAAATGCATAGGGTTCTGCCCTATTTTTAATTGCCAGCCAAGGTAAAACTAGGCAGCTGAGGGCTGGTATTCTCAGCAGGTGAGGGCCAATTGTTTTAGGACTCCCCAAGCTAAAGAATAGCAGCCTGCAGCCACCAGTGAAAATGGTGTATTTATCGTACTGCCATTTCCATGTACTTTACCAGGCTCTTCCAGCGACCCTGGTGGTGGTGGCATACTGAGTAATGATAGGGGTAATGCGAGCTTTGTATTGCCAGCTGGAATTAAGCCCGAGATTCTTAATGTTGGGTCAATACTAGACCCGGCCATTACAATCTCAAATAAATAGTAAAGAGGACACAACACACACAGAAAAAAAACATTTTATTACAAATAAAAACACAGACATTTAGTGACTCCATCTTTATTTACCCCTCAACCCTCATACCCCTCTTCGATCCTCTGTGACATCTTCTCTCTTCTTGACATGACGCACTCTCAGCTCAACTTCATAAGGGGCAGCGGGGATAGCATCCTATCCCCATGGCCTGAGAACTCTGAATGGCTGAGGTGAGAGCTGCGGCATAGTAAGCAATGAGGTCACCCTATAATACCATGGCATAGTAACCACTAGCTCGTGGTTACTATGCCAATGGTGTCCTCGAGTGACCTCAGTGACTCCCGGCTTACCCAGTCACTATCCCCGCGGCTCATTGATTCAGTGATCGGGTATGTCGGGACTCACTGAGGTCACCTGAGGACACCATTGCCATAGGCTAGGGTCACACTCGCATTTTTTTTTTTTTTTTAAATCCTGATCCTGTTTTGAGCTTTCAAAAAGCTTGAAACTGGAGCAGGAAACGCTCCTCATAGGAGCCCATTATAAAAACCGGATTGCTTTACAAGCAATCCGTTTACCGGCTCCGGCTCTGCAGCCTGTGTGAAAAATCACGCAGGCTGCAGTTTTCGGAGCGGTTCTAAGCTCCACAATGCGGTAACCGCATTGCTCAGGATGTGTAATCCTGAGCAATGCGGTTACTGTACATGCTTTGCTTATCCTGGCTGTGGCCATCATGTCTCTAGGGGGTGCCCACTCAGGTGGGCATATAATGTGTTAATTACTCATGTACAGTAAGCCGACTCCTGTCCGCTCTGTACATTTTTCTGAATGAAGCCGCGGCTTAACTGACAGCTGTGCACATACTATCTGTGATGTACGTATAGTATGTGCGCTGTCCGAGGTCCTGTACGCATTTACAGTAGATCTATGGGCAGCGCAGCGCCATAGATCTACTGTAAAAGCCTTCAGGACCTCAGACAGCGCACATACTATACGTACATTACGTATGGTATGTGCACAGCTGTCAGTTAAGCCGCGGCTTCATTCAGAAAAATGTACAGAGCGGACAGAAGCCGGCTTACTGTACATGAGTAATTAACACATTACTGTATATGCCCACCTGAGTGGGCACCCCTTAAGGTACCTTTACACGCTGTTACTGTGCCTAGCAACCGGTATCAACCGTACGTGCATGCGCACGTTTTTGACGGTTGATACCGATCGCCGATGGTGCATGTACACTCCGCCATTGCGTTGTCAACTGAAGGTATTGTGGTTCCACGGAAGTTCCGACAGATCCTGCGGATAACTGCCTGTTGAATCCCGTCGCTCCTTCACACGCCGCAATCAGTAGGGGAATGTGGGCGTACATGTTCTGCGGCTCCAAAACAAAGGCGTGACAGAGTTGTGTATTCCGTGACGCTAACACGGTGATTGGACAACGCAATAGCGTCATGATTGGGGAGCCTGCGCAGGAAGGCTGCCTAATACATGACGCCATTGCAATTGTGTAGTGTGAATGGTCAGCTCTTTAAATATGGTGCCCTGTGAAGGGACAGCCAATGGTAACACAGTAGCCCCCACCAATGATCGCTCATGGGGCGCAGTATCCAAGAGGCTGTGTCACGCCCCTGGGAATTCACTAGGTGATGGTGATTCCATCCCTGTGCCCCGTTTAGACGCCACTACCATGGCAATTGTGCCTTTGTGTTGCCTTGGATTTTTGAACACGGCTCGGAAACAGGTATCCGATTCAACTGCGGGAAACCGATCACTTTCCCAATTTACACGCCGCCACTTCGTATCAACTTCAAGGCAACAGGCACAAGAATCCCCACTGCCAGGCAGTTGCTACCACGTGGTGCTGGCGTGTAAAGGTACCTTAAGAGACATGATGGCCACAATTATTAATAATATTTATTCTTTTTTAACAGTGATAACACATGCTCATCCCTGCGGCAATCCGGTTACTGATAGCGGCTTCAGTCACACATTTTGCTAGCAAAATGTGTGGGAAGCCAATTGCGTTCACCGCATCCGGATCTAGATGCGGTAAACGCAATTTCAGTAACAAATGTGTAACTAGCCATAGTAAACTAAAGTGTGGTATGATCAGACCATGTCCTTGTACAGTCAGACACATCCATTACACAGTACATAACAGGGACACATATATCAGATTATCTCAGCACAGGAGATGTGGTATGATCAGACCATGTCCTTGTACAGTCAGACACATCCATTACACAGTACATAACAGGGACACATATATAAGATTATCTCAGCACAGGAGATGTGGTATGATCAGACCATGACCCTGTACGATCAGACACATCCATTACACAGTACATAACAGGGACACATATATACGATTATCTCAGCCAGGAGATGTGTTATGATCAGACCCTGTCCCTGTACAGTCAGACACATCCATTAACAGTACATAGCAGGGACACATATATAAGATTATCTCAGCACAGGAGATGTGGTATGATCAGACCATGTCCCTGTATGGTCAGACACATCCATTACACAGTACATAGCAGGGACACATATATATGATTATCTCAGCACAGGAGATGTGGTATGATCAGATCATGTCCCTGTACGGTCAGACATGGCCATTACAGAAGTAAATACCAGGACACATATATAAGATTATCTCAGCACAGGAACATTATTTAAAGAAATTCAGTAGTGGAAATTATTATTATTCCAAGATCTATTGATTAAAATTAACTTTAAAATTAACTTTGTTCGTGGGAAAACCCAATTAAGTATTGTAAAACATAGAACAAGTGATTAAATGATAATAGATTCAAGTCTCCTGTCGAGACTAAAAAATAAAATTAATAATAAGTAAGTTAAAGGCAAGACTCTTGGAAGAAGGGGAGCAAAAATAACAAAAACACTACATTTAAAAAAGGGAGTTTAAACAGGAGTCCTGCACATTATTTTGTATTTGGGGCCTCTCTGGTACTTCCTCGTGCCATTGATTTCATGAGTGGCATGCACCATTGGATTCGATATATTAGGAATATGAATATCTGTCTATATGGGGCTATAGCACGGTACAGCCGAGTGCATGGGCCCTGGGTCTCCTTGGATTAGAGGCAGTACCTTGTCCTCACACAACCGTACATTAATGAGATTGATATACTTATAAGCATAAAAGCCCAAATCAGAGGAACGGTAACTGTAATTATGTGCTGTGCTGACTCCCACACACTAAGCGGTAGGTAATTAAGAGTGCGCAGTGGTAAAATACATCTAGAGATCTGCTGAGGGCCGCACAATAGTTGGGCACAATACCAGAGCTGGAAGACAAATTCACATACACTTCAATGTTGCAATGTATTTGATCAGTTCTCCAAGAAAGCTGTCAGCCACGGAACGTATGTGAGGAGCGCTGCACCTGCACTCTACATAATCATGTTCTGCAGGAAAAATGCAGAGAATTTGGCTCTTGAATCCATTTTTTTTAGAGGTTATACACACTTTCGGCAGCTGGGGGCGGTAATGAATAAATATTTGTTTGTTACCGTCATTGTATTCTTTGCGGCATGTTAGCCCAACTAAGTCAGTGTTATCTCACGGCACAGTGCAATGTCCGCCGGGCGGTATGGAAGAATTTAATTACCAAAATGTACACAAAATACGACCGAGGAAAATGTCCTATGTACAATAAATATCATGTGATGCTAAATATCAGCCAAAAATGTATACAGTCCTTCCGACTCGGCTCCAACAGCAAAAAAAATGGGGGCTGAAAGATTGGGTATCTTGGAATTCAGCATGGCTTAGGTACCATAGAAGTCCAGTCTGACAATGGCTTATTCTCCTCCTCTACCTTACTAAAATAAACATGCACACTCAGTTAAGGGAACTTGTTATAGGATTTAGAAGTCACATGGGATAGCTCATCAGTATGAGATCAGTGGAGGTCCTATACCCGGTCTAGCAGGACAAATTACCCCCTTCCCAGATGAAGCCCAAGTGTCACGCACGTAGTATAGTGGATGGGGGAAAGGAAGCCGGATGATAGTAACGGGCAAGAAAACCTGGGTAGCTAGTCTGGCCCTGGACATGGGGTCCGTAGCTATCCCTGTATCCAGAGGTACCTCAGATGGGGAGGAGGTCTGGGCCACCTCCCTTGCCCTCTGCTCCTCTACCCGCCCTGTTCTACTCCCTCTCAACTCTCGCCACAGGCAGAAATAAACAGCAACTTCCAAGGAAATGCACAAAGAAGCTTTAGCAAGTGCAAAGACGTCTTCAGCTCACAAGGTCAAAGGCAGAGTGAAACTTTATCAGCAACGTCAGTTGGAGGAAGAGGAGGCTATTTAAAGGCCAGCAGCGTGGTCACATGACACCACAAATAGCAACAGTAGCTTCAGCATTAACCCCGAAATAACCAAAGGCAATTTACTGCAGCAGGGTATTTCACATGAACTGCAGAGCAGTCAACACGTGACACCAAATATAGTTTGGCCCAGGCCAGAATATACCCCGGGGATTAACTGTCCTAGGCTAAACAATACCCAGGCCAGAATATACCCATCTAATGTAGAACCCAAATATAGTCTGTTCCAGGCTACAGTATACTCTAAGGGAATAAGCTCTATACCAGGTAATAATGTTATCAGTTCACTGTATTTCTCAATCTGTCTCTAATTTGTTGAAAGGTGTGCAGATCTTATTTTTATCATCCTGAGACACAATACGACTGCAGGGGTGTAACTACAACAGGTGCAAGGGTTGCAAATGCACCTAGGCCCTGGAGCCTAGGAGGCCCCAAAAGTCCCATTGTCCTATATAAGAAAACTAATGCTATTAAAGCTTTGCAATAATTGGGGTCCCCGTTGGAGCTTTAGCATTGGGGTCCATGAGCTTCAAATTACGCCACTACTGCTGGAGGCATAATATTGTCTGAGGGGTATATTTTGGCCTAGGCCAATTTATACCCTGGAGTATAATCTGGCCTAGGCCACTTTAATCCCAGGCAGGAGCGTAACTATAATAGGTGCAGGGGTTGCAATCACACCCGGGCCCTGTAGCCTAGGGGGCCCAAAAGTCCTTTTGCAAAACATGAACAATAAAGCGCTCCCATAGGGAGAACCTGGTGATCTAGTGTGGGTGAATTATACGGTGAGTAAGGGGTAGCCTCTCACCTATAGAGGTTGTGTGCCTCCGCCACAACCTCAGTGTAGCGTGTATCCCTCAGGGACCTCCAGGCGCCGGCTCCGCTCTGACACTGCACACATCGGGTTCCTGACCAGCTCCTAACTCCCTCCAATTGGATGGATTGCGGTCATCTGAGTTGCGTGTCACCGGTCACGGGGTCTGACATCACCACAGCTCCTATTATCCAGGGCCGCTTGTTTAGAATTATCAGTGCCTCCCCGCACCTCCGGTAACACCTCTGCCAGGGAGGGTGGTTACACAGAATTGAGGAAACAAATCCTTATTGGTGTTCCCCGGCGCTCCTAGCCAG
This sequence comes from Allobates femoralis, assembly GCA_033576535.1. Taxonomy (NCBI): domain Eukaryota; kingdom Metazoa; phylum Chordata; class Amphibia; order Anura; family Aromobatidae; genus Allobates; species Allobates femoralis. Next base: position 209,821,152 of record JARQOC010000011.1, on the reverse strand, counting down.
TAACCATTTGTTTCCAAAAGTCCTTTTGGCCTATAGAAAAAGAATATTGCTATTAAAGATTTGCAATAAATGGAGGCCCCGTTGGAGCTTTCGCAACGGGGTCCATGAGGTTTAAGTTGTGTAACTGATCCCAGGTATACTCTGGCCTGTTACATCGGCACCCCCACCAGTCAGCTGTTACTTTTTCTAGTGGCCGCTGGATGACAATATATTTCCAGAAAAATATATATAAGACTGGCGTCACCGTATATGTAGGTGCTGCCAGAAAATAATTATACTTACAACAATAGATATCTGCCGCGACACTACTATATATGCAAACTATAAATTAATGAGTGGCACTAAAGAAAGAAGATCAACCTGAATTGTGCAAATGTGTAATGCAGAAAGCTGCCCTGTGCTAAAATTGAAATCAGAGGTCTTAGTCTCATCAGCGGCCACTGAGGATGAAGCCTGGCACCCACTTCAAGGGGCCTCCACTGCCAGGTCCTGACACTATGCCCTAGTGAGATGGTGAACTGGTGAAATCTGTGTGGGCTTATATGTCAGTGTGAGGTCCTAGCACACACCTGTTTTTAATTACATCCTTAGACATATAAGCCCACACAGATTCCACCAGTTCACCATCTCACTAGGGCATAGTGTCGGGACCTGGCAGTGGAGGCCCCTTGAAGTGGGTGCCAGGCTTGATCCTCAGTGGCCACTGATGAGACTAAGGGCCCTTTCACATCAGCGGTAATTTGAAATCGCGGCAGATGCGGTGAAAAAAACGCATCTGCCGCGATTGCCGCATAGCCGCCGCATAAGGGCCCTTTCACATCAGCGTTTTTTTAAATTTGCGGCAGATGCGGTGAAAAAAACGCATCTGCCGCAATTACCGCATACCGGCTGCACTTGCGGCGCAGTTGCGGTAAACGCCATGCAAAGTATAGGCGTACTTGCGGCAAGTGCGGTTTTGCACTTGCGGCAGGTGCGGCCGCAAAAAACCCCGCGGTCAGCCGCGTTTTTTTTTGCGGCCGCACGTGCCGCAAGTGCAAAAACCGTACTTGCCGCACCTGCCGCAAGTACGCCTATACTTTGCATGGCGTTTACCGCAACCGCGCCGCAAGTGCAGCCGGTATGCTGTAATTGCGGCAGATGCGGTTTTTTCACCGCATCTGCCGCAAATTAAAAAAAACGCTGATGTGAAAGGGCCCTAACAGCTGCACTTACTATGGCGATAACCGCAACCGCGCCGCAAGTATAGGGGGACTTGCGGCAGGTGCGGCAAGTGCGGTTTTGCACTTGCGGCAGATGCGGCCGCGAAAAAAAAAACCGCGGCTGACCGTGGTTTTTTTCGCGGCCGCACCTGCTGCAAGTCCCCCTATACTTACTATGGCGATTACCGGAAGTGCAGCGGTTATGCGGCGGCTATGCGGCAATCGCGGCAGATGCGTTTTTTTCACCGCATCTGCCGTGATTTCAAATTACCGCTGATGTGAAAGGGCCCTAAGACCTCTGATTTCAATTTTAGCACAGAGCAGCTTTCTGCATTACACATTTGCACAATTCAGGTTGATCTTCTTTCTTTAGTGCCACTCATTAATTTATAGTTTGCATATATAGTAGTGTCGCGGCAGATATCTATTGTTGTAAGTATAATTATTTTCTGCCAGCACCTACATATACGGTGACGCCAGTCTTATATATATTTCACATATTGTCTTTTTTGACTGAGCTCCCTTTATATATTTTTTCCCCTTTCCTCTTTTCATAGTCTGGTAACCACTCATGGACTCCAGTGTGAGGTCCTAGCACACACCTGTTTTTAATTACATCCTTAGACATATAAGCCCACACAGATTTCACCAGTTCACCATCTCACTAGGGCATAGTGTCCGGACCTGGCAGTGGAGGCCCCTTAAAGTGGGTGCCAGGCTTGATCCTCAGTGGCCACTGATGAGACTAAGACCTCTGATTTCAATTTTAGCCCAGGGCAGCTTTCTGCATTACACATTTGCACATTTCAGGTTGATCTTCTTTCTTTAGTGCCACTCATTAATTTATAGTTTGCATATATAGTAGTGTCGCGGCAGATATCTATTGTTGTGAACAATATTTCCAGAGCTACAGAGCATAATTTCATTCAAAGAATAGGGTGCGGAGCAGGTATTACCTCATTTGTGCGGGTGTCAGGTGTAGAACCCTCCCTGATCCCATATTGGTGACCTATTCTGTGCGACTGAGAACCCATTTACCATGTGTCCTCAAACCATCCCTTTTGGTGTCGTACTGACCTGAATAATCAAGCTGTCAAGTCATTTTCATAGCAAAATGGATCGGAACCCCAAAAACAAAGGCAGAATTGCCACTTGTGTTTATCATTTCCCAACACTTGGACATTTTTTCCCCAAAGTTTTTCAGTATATTTTATGATAAAATTAATGGTTTCAGTAAAAACGACAACTTGCACTGCACAAAATAAACCTGTGTGGGTGGAAAAATGAAAAAGTTATGGCTCTCGGGAAAAGGAGATGAAAAGATAAAAGCACAAAAACAAAATAGAAATCGCCTGTTCAGAAAGGGGTGGATTTTGTTGGATTAACTGACCCCTAACACACAACCTTTCAGGCCGGACACAGCACAGGCAGTGACATAACAAATATGGTGGGTTGTTATTGTAGTAAAATAAAAATGATGATTGGTTGCTAGGGGCTAAAAATACTTTTTCTCTTTTAGGCCTATAGTGTCTCTCCAGATTTAGTTAATGATTCCAAAAGATGTAAACTCCATGTAAGGCTATATTCACATGTTCAGTTTTTGGTCAGTGAGCAGGACCAGGGCCTGGGTGGAGACTCAGGCCTCTCCACCATCAGGAGTACACCTGGGATAGGAATAGTTCAGGGCTCCCTAGCTTAAGGCGTCCCTGTTTCCTTTTTACCCTAAGTCATCCTGACATTAGCAGCCTGTTTACACTGTGTAACATGAAGCTGTATGGACAAGGATATTTATACTGTAGGAGCTCTATGAGAATTGGGTCTAATTTAGATCAATTTCATTATTCCTTGGTGGGCAATTGGTCACACTACTTTTCTCTTTTCCGAGAGAAGCCACCACTCTGTGACGGATGTGAAGCTCCACTAGGTCAGTGGCTCTTTATCTTAGACTCACAATGGTATAATGATCTATTTATGTGTAAGTATATAGGATACATTAAAAAAATACAATCAGAGTATAATGACTCCTGAAATGGCTTTTATTAATGGACAACATTCAGACAGTACAAAGCATGTTCCTTCATGCTGACTTCAACAATAGAACAAAAAGACTATTGAAATGCTAATAATGCTAATAAATTCAATTTACCTGTTCAACCCAAAAAGTGAGTTCACACGTGGTGAAATAATCACAAATGTTTAGCTTATAGTACACATTATGTGGACCACAGTCATTTGCATGCAATTTGCCCACTGCAATTGGGACTATGGTCACTAGATGGAACCCTAGAGCAGCACTCACACACTAGAATAGTGGGTGGGAGGGACCCCGGGAGGGTCTTAGCGACCTGTAGAGGGAGCCAGACAGCTCAGTCGGTGAGTGGATAGAGTTGGAGGAAGATGGAGTAGAAGCAGGCAGACTGCCTGCAGGGAGCAAGAAGGGTCTCCTCGGCTGAGGGACCCAGAACAGGAACAGATCCCAGAAACAGAATGAAGCAAGAGAGAGAGAAACTTAAGGCCAAAGTTCACGCTAATGGGGAATTGAGTAACTAAGAGTTTGCCCCATAGGAAGGAAACCGGGTACCGGAGCCCGCACCTGTGAGTTCCTATAAGGCTCACAGAAAATCCAAAGAACGGGGATATTATAGATACGGCCCCGTCTCCCAAGGAACCCACGAGAGGGCGGCCAGTCCTGCAGTTGGATCCTGCGAAGGACAAGTAAAAGGTTAACCCGACGGGTACGAGGGAGAGGAGACTAGAAGCAGCGGGAGGTCTGATCATCTTTAGGAGGCAGACTTCATTGCCACTGGGAGGCAAAAGAGAGAAAGGAACAAGAAAAGGAACATAAGGAGGGTTCCATTTACAGCCAGAAATCCTAACTGCAGCATCTGGAGCATTTGCCGTAATACCATCTAACTAACTGTTGAACTGTAATGCTGATGAAAGTTTTCCAGTAAAGTTACCTGGTGAAGTGAAGTCCTGACTCTGCTGCATCCTTTCCATTACAAACTGTTTGCTATACAGCATCACTGCCCCGGTGGTCTAGTCCCGCCTGCGTGGACTAATCCATCTAAGCCGCAATACCATGAACCACCGGAGGACTGTGGTGGCGCTGGTGAGCATCACGAGACTCAGCAGGTGGCGTCACAAAGACAAAAACTTATTCCCATATCAATTCCCCTTTATTAATCTGACGGCCTCGGCCTCGGGCAGGCCACCCGTGACATCCCAGACTGAAAACAGCCCGAGAGCTAAGTACCCGAGCCCTGGGGCGCATCATATGCACATGATACAAAACAACCCCATTTAGATAAAGTTCACACTTGTCTCGGAGCACAAATTCTATTATTTTTGTCGGAATAAAAAGCCGAGCACGCTGTACTTCTTCTGTTACAATCACAGTCTACCGAATGGAAACTAAATGCACCCCATTATAGTGAATGGAGTCCATCCGACGTTGTTGGTATCTGTCATTGGATATTCTACTAGAGTAAACTCAGACCAACATGGACATGATTCACAGGGGTATTACATTTTTAGCCACATGACATGCCACAGAAATCTGCCAAATGTGACCATACCCTTAAAGGGGTTTGGGGGGGCCTCGATGTGAAAGCTCCAATGAGGCCCCAATTATTGCAAATCTTTACTAGAAATGGTCTTTTTCTATGTCAAAGGGACTTTTGGGGCCCCCTAGGCTCCGGGGCCCGGTGTGATTGCACCCCCTGCACCTGTTGTAGTTACGCCCCTGGTTATTGAGAGGAAGCTGGGTGCTTTACCCCTTGGTATGATCAATCATTGGGGTCTCAAGACCATCGCTCCTTCTCTGTTTAATACTACTAAATTGGATCTATAACATATAAAAAATATAAAAAAAATTTTAAGAATAGCTTTTCATTGTCTAAATGTAATATGTTCACATTTGTAGATAGCAAGCAAAGATATTGAAAAGTTCAGAAATGGAAATATTAATATTATTATTATTCCACGTGTAACATGTTTATAAAGTAAAAAGCAATTATAAACCAATTTCTGGGCAGCAGCACAATCACTGACATAAGGGATCCAGCTTTCCTTCAAAATGCAAGAGCCAACATCCTACAGCATGTGCACAGGTCAGTCACTGGGAGCACCCTGGCAGGCAATGGGTTAACCCCTGTCCTCTTCTGCGGTACCCAGGATGAGCACATCTGCGCATGCCTGCAGCATCCTCTCTGCTATCAGAGCCCCATAGGGATGCAGTGACGTCACAAGCCATCCTTACAGCCCCCCTCCCCAAATACTGAGCTCTGGAGCCAAGAGGGAAACATGAGGCTGGAGTGAGTGGGAGCAGGCACAGACCTCCTCCTCTTCACCCTCCCACCCACCTAGCCATCACCTCTCAGCCTACCCACAATCTAGACAGCAAGGAGGGAGCACACAGCAAGCAGGAGCCATGCACACATCCATGGAGTTAAAGAAATCCATCTCTGCCACCCTGGAGACAGACAAGCCAATGAAGAGATATGGAGCAGTGGAGGAGACTGACTGGACAGCAGGAGGGCTGGGGAGAAGTAAGTCCTGTCATTGTGATATACCTGGCAGGGAAGCCTTCATATTACCATTGTGTGTATATAGCATTGTGTCTACACTGCATCCGCTATGGACGGGAGACATTCCCAAACTGCAGGAATGTTCCATGGACTCACAAGCTGAGACTGGCACCTGTGCCATCTGTGGTGTCAAGGGGTGCCAGGAGACACTGCACCCAGCATTATATGTATGTCCTCTGCATAGCATATATACAGAGAAATCTATCTATCTATTCAAACCAACTCTATCTATCTACAATATCTATCAAAACCAAGTTATCTATCTATCGATCTATCTATCTATCTATCTATCCACAGTATCTATTGAAACCAACTATATCTACAATAGCTATAAAAACCAAGTTTATCTATCTATCTATCTATTCAAACCAACTCTATCTACAGTATCTATCAAAACCAAGTTTATCTATCTACAACATCTATCAAACCAAGTCTATCTATCTATCTGTCTATCTACTCACAGTATCTATTGAAACCAACTATATCTACAATATCTATAAAAACCAAGTTTATCTATCTATCCATCCATCTATCTATCCATCTATCTATCCATCTATCTATCCATCTATCTATCCATCTATCTATCCATCTATCTATCCATCTATCTATCCATCTACCTATCCATCTACCTATCCATCTACCTATCCATCTATCTATCAAATCCAACTCTATCTATCTAAAAAAAAAAAAGATATCTATCTATCTATCTATCTATCTATCTATCGAAAACCAAAACATTGTGTTAGCTGTAGCAGCACAAATTCAGAATATAAAATGTATTTTCTTATGATTTCATGTGATATACCCACACTAATATGAAGAATAGCCAGTATCGACAGTATCTATTGAAACCAACTATCTATCTACAATATCTATCAAAACTAAGTTTATCTATCTATCTATCTATCTATCCATCTATCAAATGCAACTCTATCTATCTATATATAAAAAAAAAAGATAAGTATCTATCTGTCTATCTATCTATCTAAGTAAAAAAATGGAGGCAGCACTTCCTTCAGTTCAGTTATATGGGCTTTATTCCCAGGACAGCAACGTTTCGACTCAGTGGTCTTTCTCAAGCAGTCTATCTATCTATCTATCTATCTACAGTATTTATTGAAATCAACTGTATCTACAGTATCTATCTATCTATCTACTGAAATCTATCTATCTATCTGTCTGTCTATCTACGCAGTATCTATGTACTTATCCATCAATCCAACTCTATCCATCTATCAAATCCAACTCTATCTAAAAAAAAACAAAACGATAAGTATCTATCTATCTATCTATCTGTCTGTCTGTCTGTCTATCTATTTATCCATCTATCGAAAACCAAAACATTGTGTTAGCTGTAGCAGCACAAATACAGAATATAAAATGTATTTTATTATGATTTCATGTGATATACCTACACTAATATGAAGAATAGCCAGCTCACCCTTCCGAAGTAAACTTGGATCCTCTTACTCCAATCCAAGGGATACATGCACGGGCTGGGCAAGAGTTCACTTGTGCCAAATCAATCATACAAGACCAGGTTGTCCAGTGAGGCTACATCCATTCCACGGAATGATCAGTTAAACATTTCAATCTCATTCTATAATGTAAAAACATATCCGATCCATCCAGGTAGACCGCGTGTATAAAGCAATCATAGGTTAGAGTTTATACGACAACGTGTTTCGGCATGAAGCCTTCATCGCGGTCGTGTTGCCGAAACGCGTTGTCGTTCAAGGTCTTACCTATGATTATACACCCTGTCTACCTGGATGGATTGTATATTTTTTATCATTATGGAATAAAATTGGAATTTTTAACCGATCATTCATCATCATGGAATGGATGGACAACCTGGTTTTGTTCGATACCAACACTAAGTAGCAAGTATTTGTATAGTGTAAGGGAAGTAATACATAGTTCGCTAGATATTTTAAGATAAAAATCTGAGAAATGTGACGTGCATTTGCATTCAGCCCCCTGCAGTCTGACACCCCTAAGTAAAATCCTGGGTGACCTATTGCCTCCAGAATCACTAAGTAGTAAAGTGTGTCTACCTGAGTGTAATTTATTCTCAGTATAACTACAGGTGTTCTGTGAAGGCCTCAAAGGTTTGTTGGGGAGAATTAGTGTTAAAATAGCTTCATGGAAACTAAAGAACACCCCAGGCAGGTCAGGGATAAATTTGAGAGTAAAGCAGGGTTAGGTTATACAAATATAGCCCAATCGCTGAACATCTCATATGGAGCACTATCATAAAATGGAAGGTGTGTGGCACAACTGCAAACCTACCAAAATATGGTGTCCACCTCAACTGACACCCCAAGCAAGGAGATCGCTAATTAGAGAAGCATGGTCATTATTGAAGGAGAAGATAGGATCCACAACTCAGGTGGGAGAAGCATTAGGGTACTCTCACACTGGTGTTTAAAAAATAGGTCAGGTTTTCATCCAGTAAAGTTGGATGAGTGAAATCCGTTTGGTTTCTTAGATGTCATGTGAGTGCTATGGGACTGTGTGATCATCTTTTCCCACCTAAGCCATTGAGGGAACACAGCTGGATGTGGAAGAAGGTGCTTTGGTCAGATGAAACCAATGCAGAATTTTTGGCTTAATTTTCTGACACATACAGTGTTTTGCATTAACACTGTATATCAGCCTGAAAACACCATCCCCACCGTCATGCATGGTGGTAGCAGCATCATGCTGTGTGGAGGCTTTTTTTCAGCAGGGGCAGGGAAGACTGGTCAGAGTTGATTGAAAGATGAATTAAGCTAAATGCGGGACAATCCTGGGGGAAACCTGGTAGAGGCTGCAAAAGACTGAAGACTGGGGCATAGGTTCACCTTCCAGACCTACAATGAATGGTTTAGATCTAAACACAAACATGTGTGTGAATGGCCCAGTCATAGTCCAGACCTAAATCCTATTGAGGACCTGTGACAAGACTTGAAAATTGCTGCTCCATCGAATCTCACTGAAATACTTTGCAAACAAAAATGAACAAAACAATTCAGCTTCTAGATGTGTAAAACTGGTAGAGACATGACGGCAAAAGACTTGCAGCAGTAACTGCAGCTAAAGGTGATCCTACAAAGTATTGACTCAGGGGGTGAATACTAATGCACATAACAACCACAGAGAACCTTGTATCATTTCCTTTATACTTCACAAATACTTACTACTTAGTGTTGTTATATCACATAAAAACCAAATAAAATACATTATGTGGAAGTAAGGTCAAAATTTGTAATAAAGAAACATCCGCCTTGAAACGCATAAACTATTCCGGTCTATTATGGGACTTCTTTGTCTTACATGTTTCTCGACCTCCCATCTTTTTTTATTGCCACATTTTTAATAATTGGACAATAACGTTGCAAAAAATATTGGGGGGCGTGCCGCATCTTTGTGGATTTCATGTTTAGGTGGATCTTTTTTTTTATTGTGCTACGTTGGGAGAAAGCATATTATTTGATGAATTATGATATGACTTGATTTTCTATAATTTTCACTATTTTGGATTATTGTAACGAAGTGTATAAACACAAATAGTAAGGGGAGAAGCCATTAATTAAAGGGCTGTTACTTTGTTCTTCTAGTTTATTATACTTTATTTACTTCTGCTATATCGCGTACTCCTGGTTATGAGAGATGTCAGGTTTTTTACCAGTAGATAATTCTGGACTATTGAATGCTGGATTAAATGACTTGAATTATACACAAAGATATGTTATTTAAATTAAAAAAAAATGTATGTCATGGAAAATAATAAAGGGTTGAGCAGATAGTAAAAGTCAATGGTGCAACAAGAGCTCAAAGGTAAGAGGGATCACTTCCAGGTTCAAAGCATCTTCTAAACTGCAATAGGGCCCATATACTATTCTTGCAAAGGAGCCGTCTTCTGTTTTGGTCCACTCTTGGTTAAAGTGGGGCTACTGGATAACGATTTTCCATATGTGCATGAGGCTAGAAATAGTCTAAACCCTTTTAAGCTCTTTTGCTACAATTGCCATGGCTTAAAGAGCTGTCCACTTAAAGTGTACCTATCACCCCTTTTGGGCATTATAACCTGTGCCCAGCACCTTAAACATACTGTAATTGGGGTTCTGGTAACCCCTTTATACCCCCAGACTGGCCCCTGATAACCTCAGAAGTTAACGTTGAATGTGTCCCGCGCGGTATGGTAATGAGCTGTACATGGTCGTGCGGGATGTGGCTTACTTCAGTCCGAGCCGCCCTGTGCCTCAAGATCCCACACTTGTGCCTGTAATACCTGCCCCACCACCTGTAAATTCCACCCCCGTGCCTGTAATACCTGCCCTGCCACCTGTAAAACCTGCCCGTCGCCTGTAATATGCCACCCCTCCTGTGTATGTATGGAAGCAGTGACGGCAGTCGCGCCTGCGCAGTGGCTTGGTCCATGTGCTCTCTTGAAGCCTCAGTAACCAAAATCTCGCGAGACTTTGTGCAGCTGCAATAGAGCACAGTGACCCGCTCCACTGCGCAGGCGCAACTGCCGTCACTGCTTCCATACATACACAAGAGGGGTGCATATTACAGGCGGTGGGGCGGTTATCCAGGCACAGGGGCGGCTCGGACAGAAGTGAGCCCTCCCACCGACTGTGTAGAACTAATTACCATAGGCGCAGGACACATTCAAAGTTAATTTCTGAGGTAATCGGACCTGTCTGGGGGGTTAAAGGGGTTACCAGAACCCCAACTACAGTATGTTTAAGGTGCTGGGCACAGGTTATAATGCACAAAAGGGGTGACAGTTTCACTTTAAAGAAAACCTGATGTTCAGATGTGTTTACCGATATTAAAATATAATTTTTATTTATTTATTGGCCTTCAGTTTGATCTCAAGCAATGGTGACTTGATGGATGAACTTTCTGTAGGAAGTTTGAAGACTTGGTCAGCAGCCTAAGCAGATAGGTCCACTCCAAGTGGTCTTCTTCTCCAAGTCCAATAGGTCCACCAGGATCTTCTATGAAGTCTTAGATAGGTCCACCAGGGTCTTCTCCAAATCCCAATTAGGTCCATCAGGATCTTCTTCAAGCCTATATAGGTCTACCAGAGTCTTTCCATTGTTATCATTACAGTATTAAGCCATTGGTTGCTGGTCCTCCTCTTTGTCTTGTACCTTCCATTCTTCCTACCATAATGTCCTTCTCAAACGATTTCTCTCTTCGTACGGTAGTGTCCAAAGTAGGCAAATCTTATTGCGTACTAAAAGTTTCATTTGATGTCTCGGTTTCATAGTTTGTTCCAGGTCCAAGTTTTTGTATGTACAGGAAAGAGTTTTCTAAATCAGTGTATGATAGTGTTGTGTGAGGGGCTGATTGACCTCTTATTTCGGAAGCTAAGCCCTCTTTTTCATCAATTATTGGCTGAGACATACAGATGACGCTCTGACACAGGAAATCTTCTGCTGTGCCTGGGCATAAACCCAAAAGGTTGTTTTGAATGGGTGAAAAGTTGTGTCCTGGTATTTTGGGGTGTCATTTTAATGACAAGTATACATGTTACTATTACTCTCTAATGTTATGACCTAAATCCTATATTTTACTGATGGAAGTATATTGTTATTGTTATATTTTACCTACTGTAAGGTATGTATTTGAAGCTTGTGGCATTTTCGCAGACACTAAATAAACCATCTGGCAGAAAAAAAACATTTATGGTTGTGTTGAGGATATAAACAGAGCTCGAGCATCATGTGGTTGACATTCAAGAACAAGAGATCTATCTATATCGCAAAGAAGGATGGTCTACTTGTGCTGCTATCCAGCCATTCTTTCCAGAGCTTACCGCCATTACAAGCATATATGCCTAATATAATATGTCTTGGTTCATTCATTTTATATAGATATGTGGTTGTACAGTGTTTGTTGCCCTTTGCTGCCATCTACTGGCCACTGCTATATTGTTTTCATATACTGTGGCTGCACTTTTCCAGGATGCCCTTCTCTTCCTATAACTCCTCCTACCTTGTTTCCTCACCATCCTCTCCTTCCTGGTCAGAGCCATCTTAGCATAATCATGAGTTTAGAGCTGGAGAGAGGATTTTCTTGTTACCCTATCCATCATCCCAACTTCTATTCTTCATGCTTCCTTGTTCCTTCATCTTCCCTCGTCATTCGTAACTCATCATTTGTCAAGCTGTAAATGACTCCACAATCAGGAGTATTTACCTTGACCTGTCTGCAGCAAAATGAGATATTTTATGCATACAGTGAGAATAAAACACTTGTCACAGGTTCAAATGCTTAAGAAATTCTGTTATTATATGGGAAAACATTCCATTTTATAATGTACAACCCCTAGGTATGTCCTCAATTTCTCATTACTTTTAATTGGTTATACAAAAGTTGAACACTACTGTCTATTGGTTAGTAATAGCTCAAATCTAATTGGATTATGCAAAGATACTTCTGATTGGGTAGATAGATCAAATTATCTGTCATATGAAAACACTTATGATACATAAAAATACAGCTATTCTTTACTTTCCCTGGACAAAATAGTGAGGTGCTTGACCTGGCTGAATTGCCGAATCTTTGTAGCCATCTTCAACATTCTTCTACAGATAACAACCACTTGGAAATATAACAACTACTGTGCTAAACTGGTTGAATTCCCCAGATTCTGTGAAGTACAGATAACAAATATCGATGAATTAAAATCTGTTAGTAATTACTTAGGGGAAAGTTCAATCCAGATAAGGTGAAAAGAGCTGGGATGAGATGCCGTGCTGACCACAAAGATAAACACAGAGTTAATCACACACTCTGTTTATTTTGCCTACTCATCGTGTCTTCATGGCATATGAGCCATGAAACACTGCAGGCATAAATAAACAGAGTGTGTGATTAACTCTGTGTTTATCTTTGTGGTCAGCACGGCATCTCATCCCTCTCTTTTCACCTTATCTGGATTCTACATTGTTCAGCTGAGAGCCTGCAGCGACCTCTTGTGTGCTTTTATTGTAGTTGTGACACTCACAACTACATCAGGTGAGTCTAACCATTTGGGGTCTGAGGGACCTATAAAATAGAGGTACTCCTATGTGCGCTTCCTTTCTCTTTTAATTTAGGGGAAATTTCAACACACATCAAAATATGCAGTACAAAATACAAATGTTATAAGATATCTTTGCCTATCTACATAATATCCATTTCTACAAAAAAGGGATTGTCTATAAACAACCTAAAGTTCGCCCACTTCATCTTCCTTCCTGGTTTAAGTAAATGTACCTGAACAGGCTAAAAAGGAGGACAGTGAGTAACCCATACCCATTACTTGTAAAGAGATCTGAGACATCCCTCAGACACATCTCACCTTCGTACATCAGCGGCAGAATAAAATGGTCTTAAAAGGGTTGTCCACTTTCTGTTTGCAGCGTTCTTCCCCAAAAATGCTGATTGCATTTTTGCCCTTCTTCTGGAACTGTAATTATTTGAATAAATCTTGTTACAAGTGTTTGATTCATAAACTGCGCCACCACTGGAAAAATGAAGTATTACATGGCACCCATGAAAATAATTAGGCTTATAATTATTAATATATTTTTTTTTTATTCCATGCTGCTGTACATGTGAAAAGGGTTTACAGGCAAAACAGTAATGTAAATTACAATGAACAAAAAATACAGTGAAAGACTGGTACAGAGGGGAGAGTACGCTGCCCTCGTGGGCTTACAGTCTAATGGGGAAGGAGACTGTGAAGACATGAGGTTGTGGGTTGTATTAATCACAAAGGCAAGTTAACGATGCAATTCTTTTTATTTATTCTTCTGTCCATGGTCTTACAGCAACTTCGGGTAGATGGCCAAACTGATGTGTCCTCAGTCCACGAGATTCCAAACGAAGGCCGGTATTTCCACTGCCTTCATACCAGGCGATACCCACTGTCTGCTAGCTTTTGGTTGGCCCAAAGCATGTGTATCTTCCACCAGTATGTTCTGCAGTCACAGCCTATGCTCCTCTAGTTGACAGTAGCGTGTGTATCCAGCTCCAGCCGGCAGACATTAACTTGACTTGTGAACAACATGAGACATCATTGCCAAGCTGTAATGGGGCTCAAAGCCACATGAAAAGTTATTGAGACATTGACTTTTTCGTTGGGGTATACCCATCACTGGTGTTGGCTTATGTTTGAAGAAATTGTTTGAGATGAGGAAATCACCATTGCATGCTTCTATCTAAATGCCCTACTTTCATTATAAAATATCACTATAGCATGAGCGCTTTACATTTACCATAAATTTCAGCCGAAAGCCAAATATCCCTAACTTCTTGTGAGTAGTGTATGTAATGTGCAGACATGCTGGGTCCCCTAGACACAAGAGCTAGTCTTATTACTCACTCCCCATTCCTTAGTGACTCCTTTTTTTATACTGTCCAAAAATATAAACGGAACACTTTTGTTTTTGTTCCCATTTCTCATGAGCTGAACTCAAAGATCTAAAGGCCCCGTCGCACCTTGCGACATTGCCACCGATTACATAGGCGACGTAGGGGCGTGGCCTATCGGCGGCGACATCGCCCCTACGTCGCCTAATGTAAAGGGGCGATGTCGGCGCCTCCGAGAGGTTGCCTGGTTTCACATCAGTGATGTGAAACCAGGCGACCGATATGGGGCGATGTGTACACATCGCCCCATGTAACCGGCTGCCTGCAACCTGACAGGCGATGGGAGCCATAGGCTCCCATTGTCCTGCATCGGCGCTGGGATTTTCAGACACCCCGGCGACAATGCCGCCTGTCAGCTCGCCGGTGCGCTGCCAGAGGTGTCGCCCCATGTAAATGGGGGATGGCGACGCTGGCGGGGCGCCAAAAACGTGCGCGCACCCACCAGTCGCCGCCGACATCTCTGGCGGCGTCGGCAGGTGTAACGGTACCTTATGACTTTTCCAATGGTCACAAAATGCTTTTTTTTCTCAAATATTGTCCACTAATTTGTTGAAATCTGTGTTAGTTGCATTTCTCTTTCACCGAGATAATCCATCCACCTCACAGGTGCGACACAAGAAGATGCTGATTAGACACGATTATTGCACCGGTGTGCCTTAGGCTGGCCACAATAAAAGGCCACTCTAAATTGTGCAGTTTTATCACACGGCCACAGATGTCGCAAGTTTTGAGAGAGCATGCAATTGGCATGGTTATTCCAGGAATGTCCACCAGAGCTGTTGTTGAATGCTTATTTCTCTACCATAAGCCGTCTCGAAAAGGTGTTCAAAGAATTTGGCAGTACACCCAACCAGCCTCACAACCGCAGACCATGTGTAACCACACACAGTACCTCCACATCCAGCATCTTCACCTCCAAGATCGTCTGACACCATCCAACCGGACAGCTGCTGCAACAATTGGTTTACAGAACCAAGGAATTTCTGCACAAACTGATAAACCTTCTCAGAGAAGCTCTCCTGCATGCTCATCATCCTCATCAGGGTCTCCACCTGATTGAAGTTTGTAATAACCGGCTTGAGTGGCCAACTGCTCATATTTGAAGGTGTATGGCACGTTGGAGAGGTGTCCTCTTCATGACTTTGTAGTGAGGTGAGCAATTCAGACTGTATCATAGAAATGGATATGGAAATGAACTGTGCACAGTCCGCTACTGCTCCCTTGTGGACAAGTGCTGAAACAAACGCAGGGAAGTGGGAAATTCCCTTTTCAGCAAAAGTGTTTACCCAGGAAGAGAGAGAGCAGGAAGTCAGTACAGATCCAGAGCTGAGCCAGGGGAGACCTGCCTGTGGATGTCTGTTGAAAGAGGGCTACTTTGCTACACCTTGCCGGAAAAACGAGCCTCCGTGACTGATCCTGGGCCACTGGACTTTGGTGCTGTGACTCTGGCCGCTCTGCAAAACCTTGCCCGCCGAGCACCCGGAGTGCATGTGCAAGGGCCGTGACCGACATAAGGGAGCCATTTGTACTGCCGTGATCTCCCTCCTGCTGCTCGGGGTGCCCCAGAGACTGAGAGAGACTTCTGTGCTGCTGTGGGCTCCCTTCTGCTGCTCGGTGTGCCCTGAGACTGGGAGAGACTAACAAAGAAAGATTCCGTTACCTGCGGAAGGAGACAAAAAAAGAAGACTGAGGAGTTTCCCCCTTCAGCGCTGCACCGGGACCCGTCCTCGTGAGATCCCCAGGCCTGCTACGTGGGAGCGACATCTTCTTCTGTGATAGACTGGTACGTGATTTTAGGGAAAGTTAGGGAAAGATACCTTCATTGTTGTGTTTTTTTTTCTTGCTGCGTACCCGGAAGAAGTGAAGATCCAGAGACTCTAATATATACAAGTGCGTATATAGTTCGGTTGACTGTGATATAAACATGTTTGACAGTAAAGAAACGTTATTACCGGTTAAACCTGAGTATGGGGATTCTGTTGAGAAAGATCATACACACACACCTGCGGCCTTGCCACCGGTCGCTACATCCCGGTTTTCAATATACAGGTCAGATGGTAGCCTGGCGGTAAATGGTGGTCAGACTAGCTACTGACTGGTATTCTGCCCCCCCCCCCCATATCCCACCATTACCATAAAATTTCACATGTTAGAGTGGATTTTTATTGTTGCCAGCCTAAGGCGCACCTGTGCAATAATCATGCTGTCTAATTGGCATCTTGACATGCCACACCTGTAAGGAGGATGGATTATCTTGGCAAAGAAGAAGACCTCACTAACAAATTTAGATGAACTCATGAACAATATTTAAGAGAAAAAAGCCTTTTGTGAATATAGAAAAAGTCTTAAGGCCCCATCACACCTGGCGACGGGACTGGGGATGTCGGCGGCGACTGGCGGGTGCGCACACGTTTTTTGCGCCCCCCAGCGTCGCCGTCCCCCGTTTACATGGGGCGACACCTCCAGCCCCGCGCCGGCGAGCTGTCAGGCGGCATCGCCGCCGGGGTGTCTGGAAACCCCAGCGACGATGCAGGACAATGGGAGCCTATGGCTTCCATCGCCTGACAGGTCGCCGGCGTCCGGTTACATTGGGCGATGTTTGCACACGCCCCATGATGGTCGCCTGGTTTCAGAGAACTGCACTGAAACCAGGTGACCGCCCGGCACCGCCAACATCGTCCCTTTACATGAGGCGACGTAGGAGCAATGTCGCCGCCGATGGCCACGCCCCTGTGTCGCCTATGTAATCAGCGGCGATGTCACCCTGTGTGACGGGGGCTTTAGAACATTGAGTTCAGATGTGAAAAATGGTACAGGAGTGTTGCGTTTATATTTTTGTTCAGTATATTTTAGGATGTAATAGTGAATGTATTTTCTAAATCAAGAAACCCCATAGACCCTAGATATCTGCCATCAGATTCCAAAAAAAATATGGTTGTCTATCCACATATTCCAACCAAGCGAAAACCAAAAAAGTCCAACGATCATTGGTCTTCGAGACAGTTTGGACCATCTCGAAGGACAATTATGTAATGTCCATGGGCATTTTTTGCCTTCGTTGCTTTCGAGCATCTACCGTATCTATTTTTCTCCGATGCACCCGGTGTGATGCCGCTCTCTTGTCTACAGTAACAATGACAGTTAATTTGATGATCAGTTAAGATAAGCTTCAGTGGGATCATGCAATAGATGGACTGCGCGGGGAAGGTGTAATAGCTGGAGAGTTATTGTGTTCACGTTACATATTTAATGAGGCTATTTTGAGTAAATTCTTTTGATTCCTGCATTTGCAGTCTGGTGAGTCATCCAGACAAGAGATCACACGCAGTAATCAGATACCATTAAATTAACACTTTCCAGTACCAGTCATGAACAAATCCCAACAGAAAATATTGTGTTGTGAAGCTAGCATCTAATTGGTGGGAGGATATTATCATGGCAGAGAAAGAGATGAAGAGCACATCATATGTACATGAATTCCCATTAGGAGAAAGCAGTCACAACCCCTTTGATCAAAGTTTTTTATACTAATCAAAATATCTATATCTACATTTTTTCTCTTTACTTGCCTTTTGGAAATGTCATTTGTATCACGGGTGGTAAATTCTATGAATGCTGGAGGTTCCAGGACTGATGGAGATAGAAACAGATGTAGCCAGCAGAGTACAGCACTAAGGCAGAGGTTCCCAACCTTTCTGACCACACTCAGCTCTGAAAGATGGTTGTGAGCTACATCCAGCTCTGAAAGAGGGGCAGGAGCCACATCCAGCTCAGAGAGAGGGTTCAGAGCCACATTCAACTCAGAGAGGGTCATGGGCCACATTCATCTCTAAAGGTACCGTCACACAGGGAGTTATCGCCGGCGATGTTGCCGGCGATCGCGGGAGCGCGCATCCCTGACAACATCGCCAGGGAGATGTCACACGGAGCAACTTGCCGGCGATTTCGTCAGCTAGTTGCCGCGGCTATCGCTCGCTGGGTTGCCCAGCAACCCAGCGAGCGGTAATCCGCAATGTTGGAGATAGGCGGAATCGCCCGCAACATTGCAGGTTGCCGCGTTACACAGGGCGATCAGGCATGATCGCCTGACCAACATCGCCAGGTTTCCCAACATTGTTGGGGAACCTGGCGATGTTACTCAGGAGATTTTGTGCCTGATTATCGCCCTGTCACACGAGGCAACTCTCCGGCGATGTCGCCGCATCCTGGCCACGCCCCTCAGTTCCCGGCAACATCGCCGGCGATATCTCCCCGTGTGACGGTACCTTAAGAGACGGTTGTGAGCCACATTCTACTTTGAAAGAGGGTTGCGAGCCACATCCAGCTCTGAGAGAGGGTTGTGAGCCACATCCAGCTCAGAGAGGGTTGTAAGCCACATTCAGCTCTAAGAGAGGGGTGTGTGCCACATTCAGCTCAGAGAGGGTTCAGAGCCACATCCAGCTCTGAGAGAGGGTCGCAAACCACATTCAGCTCTGAGAGAGGGTTGTAAGCCACATTCAGCTCTGAGAGAGGATCACAAACCACATCCACATCCAGTTCTGAGAGAGGGTCGTGAGCCTTATCCAGCTCTGAGAGAGGATTGTGAGTTACATTCAGGGATGAGAGGGGGTCACGAGCCACATCCAGCTGTGAGAGAGGGTTGAGAGCCACATCAAGCCCTGAGAGAGGGTTGAGAGACACATCAAGCCCTGAGAGAGGGTCGTAAGCCACATTCAGTTCTGAGAGAGGGTCAAGAGCCGCATCCAGCTCTGAGAGAGGGTTGTGAGTCATCCAGACAAGAGATCACACGCATAATGGTGACAACCAAAGCTCCATTATTAGTATAATATCCATCAAAGGTTTTCCACAGAATTTACACCGGGATAGTATCCCAAGATCCAGGAGT
This sequence comes from Allobates femoralis, assembly GCA_033576535.1. NCBI lineage: Eukaryota > Metazoa > Chordata > Amphibia > Anura > Aromobatidae > Allobates > Allobates femoralis. Next base: position 209,802,061 of record JARQOC010000011.1, on the reverse strand, counting down.
TCACACTTTACCCCTATTCAGATCTGCTCTTATGTGAGGAGCTACTCACAACACTCACCATCCTGAGACATCCTCTTCATAGCTGTTTGCCAGACCTGGTGCTAATGTACCAAGCTGGAAGACAGCTGCATGCCACACATCTCGGGCCTGCGAGCCACATGGGACCCCTGCTCTAAGGCAATGAAAGGTGAACTATTACCCACGGTGTGACCTCCACTTCAAGGTTGGCTTGGGTGGCCTGCAGTTGGACCCCCAGCGGTCAATGAGGCTTACCCTATCCTTTGGAATAACTTGCTATCTTGCAGTAAGATCTCTAATAGTTTTCAAACTACAATTTTGATGAGGAGAGAGGACCCTGCCCGTGAGGGCTCACCTTCTACAATCAATGGGTGAGAATACAGTAGGTGAGGGGAGAGGACCCTGCCCGCGAGGGCTTACAGTCTGCAAGGGATGGATGAGGATACAGTAGGTGAGGAGAGAGGACTCTGCCTGCGAGGCTCACCTTCTACAATCAATCGGTGAGAATACAGTAGGTGAGGGGAGAGGACCCTGCCCGTGAGGGCTTACAGTCTGCAAGGGATGGGTGCAGATACAGTAGGTGATGAGAGAAGACCCTGCCTGCGAGGGCTAACAGTCTACAAGGGATGGGTGAGGATACAGTAGGTGAGGAGAGATGACCCTGCCTGCGAGGGCTAACAGTCTACAAGGGACGGGTGATGATACAGTAGGTGAGGAGAGAGGTTCCTGCCCGAGAGGGCTCACAGTCTACAAAGGATGGGTGAGGATACAGTAGGTGAGGAGAGAGGTCCCTGCCCGAGAGGGCTCACAGTCTACAAGGGATGGGTGAGGATACAGTAGGGTAGGGGGAGAGGAACCTGCCACAGAGGGCTAACAGTCTACAAGGGATGGGTGAGGATATAGTAGGTGAGGAGAGAGGACCCTGCCCGCGAGGGCTCACAGTCTACAAGGGACGGGTGAAAATACAGTATACATAAATAAAGTCTTTTGAAGCCAGCTATGTTTGATCCTTAAGAAAACACCCATGGGGAAGAGTGCAGGACCACTCCCACTTGGCTAAAAAACTAAAAGACTGGATTTACATACAGGTAAGAGGGGGTGATATCTCAGAAATTGAGAGAAACAATACCAAAAAAACAAACAATGCCGGATTTAGGAGCGCAAAATTTACACTAGGTACAAAATGACAAATTTATGGCAAACGACAGGTCCCTTTCAAGTCCTACAAAATTACTAACAACAAAACTCAAGTCTTTTGCCATCTGTAGATGGGGATGATGCCATTATCAGCATATTTATCTAGGGCGAGGGGATTTCTATTAGGAAAGCAATGAAGTTTCCTTCATAAATGTATTTTTTTTATTAATTGTGTTGATATATTGTATATTCTGTCTCAACTAACTGCCTCACTGATTGCCAATCCAGTGTACAAACATTTTTTTTATAGCAAACCAACAAGCTAATTATGTTTTAGGTCTGCAAATATCTTCTTAAGAAACTCATGTTGACACATGGAGAACCTACATTCATGAGTGTGTCACACCCTGCTTTGACCTGCTTTGGGGGTATCTGGGATTAGAAGGTCACGGCGTTTGGCTGATTCAGGTTCTTTTTAGAGAATGCCCGGCAATTATCATTTGTAGAGAAGAATTTTTTCTTTCTAGGGCTGAAGGGATTAAGAGTTCTTTTCTTATCCTGAGAATCCTTGTATCTTTAAGCTCAGCTGTTATTTCTTATGGCCACTCCCTTCCTTTTTTTTAACTGACTTCTAGCTCTCTCCTATGCCAGTTATAGATCTTCTATGCTGACCTTTCAGGTGGAGTTGTTCCAGTTGACGCTGTGGAGTTCTTTCCAGTAGATGCTATGAAAAACCTTTCTGGAGAAGCTGTGGAATTCTTTTGTGTTTTGTCCCATTTGCTTGTGTGACGACACAGTTTTTCTCAATGCATGGCATGGGTTAAATTTTCTTAATTTGGCCAGACATATAGGCCTTATATTGGTTATCTCATGTTCACTAAGACATGGTTCTTCCCAGACGATTCAGAGCCTTTATTGTCTGAGGTTGTGTATTGCCAATTTAATAACCTCACCCCCTCTGTCTACATCACTCAAAGTGAGACTTAAGCATTCGGTTTGAAATGCCAGCCAATAAGAGCACAGCCTTATTCCACCAGTCCAGTAATAACACAATACCCTAAGAGAGGAGTGCTCAGGATATATAAAAGGGCCTGCTTCAGTCACCAGGAGTTTATATGCTACATGGCTTCAATCTAGGGGCTCCGGTCCTGATTGGAAGACCACAACCTCAGCCTGTTGTATTCTGTCACCTGGTGGGTTCCTCTGTGTCTTTACAAGCTTATGAATAAGCCCTTGTCTGCTGAGTTTGAAGATTTTTCAGCATTACAGCTGAAACATTAACTGTATCAAGTGTCACTGACAGCAAAAGGGACATTTTACGTCATTTTTGAGCGCAAACATTTTTGTTACCTCAAAAACGTATTCACTATATGAGAAAGACAGATAGATAGATAGATAGATAGATAGATAGATAGATAGATAGATAGATAGACAGACAGACAGACAGACAGACAGACAGATAGTCCAACCTTTGGCTGGACAAAGGACGCATGTGTCCGAAACGTAGCTATTCCCTATACTTATGGCGGAATAAAGGCATAAAGTCCAGATTGGAGTACTGCAACTTATTTTACTTCATATGTATTGAAAGCAGCGAGGTTGAACTGCACCCACCAGGCATTGCTGCTCTGTTTTTTATCTACACTATCTATCTATCGGGGCCGTCACACACGCTACGATATTATTAACGATATCGCTGGAACGTTTCTTGCTTGCAGTCACTCTAACGACATCGTTGCATGTCACACGTCGATGTTACAAGCAATAAGTGGTCAGATCGTTCATCGCAGATATGAGACTCGGACCCCATATCATACAATGTCGATCATGCAATCTGCTGCATCGTTCTGTGTGACCCCGTGATAACGATCTCCTTAATGATTTCGCCTTTTCACATCATTGACAATCATCAATCGCTGGTTGTGTGAACACTACCTGCATGTAACATCGTTGCTGCATCGTGAACGTTATCTATACATGTGACACCTCACTAATGATGTTGTCCTCGAGCGCGCACCACTGAGATCATAGGTGAGATCGCTCACAAAATAGTAGTGTGTGACAGCCCCTTATCCAAAAGGAAAGAATACCAGCACTCCTCATAAGATCCAAATTCTGCCTTTATTGGGCCATCAGATGTAGCATGCGACGGTTCAGGCAGAGTCGCCTTTTTTCTGTGCCTGAACCGTTGCATGCTACATCTGATGGCCCAATAAAGGCAGAATTTGGATCTTATGAGGAGTGCTGCTATCCTTTCCTTTTAGTTCGTACGTACAGCAAATGGGAGCATTGCTTGTATCGAATTGCACCCTGCCATACTAGCTGTGCTGCTCTCTTTATTTAATATCTATCCATCGTATCTTTCTGTCCTATCATCTATCTATCCTATCATCTATTGCAAACGCAATATAATGCAATACTGCAGATTTGTAGCATGATGTTATATTGGGTTAGTCTTCTAACGGACTGAACCGCTGCAGTTCGCGTTGCATACATGCCTATTTTGCCTATTTTGCCTATTTTGGCATGCGTTAGTGTGCGTTTGTTGAATGGAAGCCTATGGATGTGTTAATATGTCTGTTACATTACAGATCCGTTAAACGGACAGCACAAACACTTAGCCTAAGGTGGGAAGGAGTCATGTTCATTTTGTCATTTATATCTACCTTTATTGCAAGTAAACCATAATATCTACAAGTATTATGTAGTATTAAGAAGAAGAGATTCATACTTATACCATGACTGTTCTCATTGCTAGTTTACAGGTGCATGTGAGCGTTCAGGGCCTACTTTAGTAGACTGAGCTTTCCCCTGTTATACTGATCAAAGCATGTAACTCCTTTTCGTCTGCTGGAAGAAGGGTATATAGTTCTTTCGAGCCCATTTTATATACTACTATATTTCTTCTACAGACTAGGCTACGTGAGAATTAACTGACTGCGCTCAGTTTGCCTCTGTGATGGGGGTTAGAAAGGCAAGACCTGCAACAATCAACCGTTCACCTCTCGGAAGGCAATTCTAAGGGGCTGTCTAGTTAAATACCTCTCCATAGACTTCAAACTACTTGACTACAATTTGTACATACAGTTACAGAAGGAAGAGGAGCCCTGGAGAATGTAATGGGTGAAATTTATTATAGTAAATGCTCTAGATTTCTGATACAATTTTCACCGTAACATGTTTTTCATGACGTTCATGCATGACGACGGGGGGGGGGGTGACTTATGGAAAGATTGTGTGGTCTAAGTGCAATATTATTTATAAGAAAAAGTCCCAAAATTTCACAAAGTAAAAAAACCACTGGGTACTATGAAGTTAGACTAGACAATCTAACCGTAAAGCTGGGCGATGGTGAAATGACCAGCTTTAAGGTCATAAGTGGAGTGTGTCAGCTCACTTTGTTGCACCCTTGCATACTCTTCACCCGCCTCCTGGTCGGAATGCATCACAACGGCTGGTGACCGGACACACAAGCAGCAGACAGGTCAGACACACCAGAACCAAATACACAGTGCAAACTGCAATAACCAAAGGGAACAATGATACCCTAGGACAGAGCCCAAACATGAATCACCTCAGAAGCACAGAAACATTGACCTCCACCAACCTACTAAACTGAAATGCTCAGTAAAAAATAGAGCAGATGGCAGGGCCTAAATCTGTGTCTCAGCAGTCACCTGACTATATTGATAAACACTAGGGAAACCAAAGTCCCGGGGACTGTAAACAGTATAATCGATGAAAACAGCGGCATCCCGCCTCTCAGCGATATTAGGAGTAAATTTCCTATAATGCAATTCCCGGTGTCAGGACTCCGGATGTTCTAATGGCTTTTTGAGCATTCTTGCCTTTTCCAAAATGGTGTCCTCTGCTTCATTCCTCTCCATGTGTTTTTTGTCTCCCAGCCTTTATAAACCCCAGTCCATCTATTAGTCCTCCTCTAGAGTATTCTGTCACAATTTCAGCCCTTGCTCCTCCTTCTCCTGCAAACCCTGTTCTCCTCTTGTGACTGCTCATCAGAGATTCTGCGTCTTACACCTGCTGCCAGCTTGTCTTGCGTTCCAAGTTGCTCCTGCTGCTTCTGATGCTTCCGCTCTTGCCAGACCTGTCCTGTGTCACGTAAACTTGTTGCTTAATAAGCTCCCTGTAGTTTTCTCATTTATTAAAGATACAGTAGCAGTGTATTACACTGTTTAGTGAATGGGACATTTTAGTAAATCTGCTCTGCATCTGGTTCTGGACTTGTTTTTTCAGAGACTACCATTGCCAGGCCTCCTGGGTGTTACTGAGTTATTGACTTTGCTACAACACTTCTCTGACTGAACTTTGCCATTGACTTTTGTATCACAGCTTCTCCTAGTGGTACAGAGCTTAAAAGACTATTCTGCTATTTGCTTAATCCTGTGTAGTTTAAGAGACTTTTTCATAAAGGCTTCATTTAATATTTTCACAGTGTGTTTATGAACTTTGATTTTCCGCTGAACTGTCTTTATTTATTCACCATGTGTTACAATACAGACATTTTTCACCGATAAACTTTGTTTCAGTAGTGTCTTGCTTCACGCAAAAAGATTCCTGAGCTATCCATTATACTTACTACACCCGGACTGAGCAAACACCCACCCCCCGGAGGTGATAACCTGCCCCTCATGCCCAGTGAAGGGTGACAGGTGAGCTACTGGAGCTAACACTAACACTGGGGTCACTAACCTGTGGCTCATGATGTGTAACTTGAGGTTGTCTTCCAGCGGGGTGCATTAGCACCAGGTCTAGAAAACAGCTATGAAAAGCAGATCTCCAGATAGTGAATTTTGTGAGTAGCTCCACACAGAAAAGCAGATCTAAATGGAGGTAAGGTATTCTGCCCCAGAGTGATTTCTGGGGAAAATCTTTGACTGTCATTATATCAGTAATAGGGGCTCTGGGTGTCATGACTGGGAGAAGGACGGGAGCTGGATGTGGATTGCGACTCTCTCTCAGAGCGGGATGTGGTTTGTGACCCTCTCAGAGCTGGATGTGGCTTGTGACCCTCTCTTAGAGCTAGATGTGGCTTGTGACCCTCTCTTAGAGCTAGATGTGGCTTGTGACCCTCTCTCAGAGCTGGATGTGGCTTGTGACCCTCTCTCAGAGCTCAGTGTGGCTTGTGACACTCTCTCAGAGCTGGATGTGGCCTGTGACCCTCTCTCAGAGCTGGATGTGGCTTGTGACCCTCTCTCAGAGCTGGATGTGGCTTGTGCCCCTCTCTCAGAGCTGGATGTAGCTTGTGACCCTCTCTCAGAGCTGGATGTGGCTTGTGACCCTCTCTCAGAGCTCAGTGTGGCTTGTGACCCTCTCTCAGAGCTCAGTGTGGCTTGTGACCCTCTCTCAGAGCTGAGTGTGGCTTGTGACCCTCTCTCAGAGCTGAGTGTGGCTCGTGACCCTCTCTCAGATCTCAGTGTGGCTTGCGACCCTCTCTCAGAGCTGGATGTGGCTTGTGACCCTCTCTCAGAGCTGGATGTGGCTCGTGACCCTCTCTCAGAGCTGGATGTGGCTCGTGACCCTCTCTCAGAGCTCAGTGTGGCTTGTGACCCTCTCTTATAGCTGGATGTGGCTTGTGACCCTCTCTCAGAGCTCAGTGTGGCTTGTGACCCTCTCTCAGAGCTGGGTGTGGCTTGTGACCCTCTCTCAGAGCTCAGTGTGGCTTGTGACCCTCTCTTATAGCTGGATGTGGCTTGTGACCCTCTCTCAGAGCTCAGTGTGGCTTGTGACCCTCTCTCAGAGCTGGGTGTGGCTTGTGACCCTCTCTCAGAGCTGGATGTGGCTTGTGCCCCTCTCTCAGAGCTGGATGTAGCTTGTGACCCTCTCTCAGAGCTGGATGTGGCTTGTGACTCTCTCTGAGCTGAATGTGGCTTTCAAGGTAAGAAAGGTTGGGGACCTCTGGTCTAATATATATAAACCAGCATAAGCCATTGTAATACATCTATTCCATTCAAAGACTATCTAGTCTACGTTTTCCTTGTCTAAATAAATGCGCGTGTGTAAACTTAAATATTTAAAGAGGCTTTTTAAAAATACTAGTTACATACGGTAAAGTTAGCATTATGAATTTCTTTGGTTGCATATTAATGGATCATCACCACATTGCCGAGAAAAGTTGACTATCAACCTCTCACTTTGCGTTCTGTATATTGTACCTTTCCAACAACAAAGTGATTACAATAATGGTATTACACCGTGATTCACCACAACTGCCCACTGGAACATGCTATTACTGCATTATGTCAGTCCTCACTATTGATTTCCCATTTTCCCCTAGGAAGAGATTGTAATTAGACACATGCAATTATTTGTTCTACAACTTCTATCTAGGTGATACCCTAAAAGCAGCAGTAAATGCCTTTAGACATGCGATCTGAGGAATGAAGGGAGATCTTTAGTGGAGAAGCATGTTCACCAGGGCATCCACGCCAAGGGGATCATCAATAATTAATAGACTTTTTGACCTTGTTTTCCCTATTATAGAAAATGCTTTGTTACAGTGTGATGATATATATTATATACTTTTATACAAATATATGAATTGTTTGCTAATTTAGAAGCCACATTATACTCACAGACCATTTCATGGCCAAACCACTTATGTGGAACATTGTATTTATATGAACTTATAGAAGTCGCTAATGATTTATCCATTAAAAATATGGTCGAGCTGATCCTTTTATTGGTAGTGTAAATGTGTTGTTCAAAAAGAGCTGAAACATGCTACAAAAAACATATCTCGTGCCAGAAAGTGTATCCCCAGGCATATGTATATACTTAGCCGTGAACCCCCAAACTTTCATCACAGAGCTCTGTTTGCTGCCAGTGAATAGAAACTATTTTGTTCTTAGCCAGTGATTGAAAATCTGTCCTGATCATGGCCGGCAAGAATAGTCGTGCGACCTGTTATAAGATAGAAGGGTACCTTATTCTTGGGATAGGTTCTCAATATCAAATTGTGGGGTTCCGACATCCAGCAACCCCATAATCAGTTGTTCAGAGCATGTAAACATGTAAAAGGACCTTTCAACAATTTTACCATAATCAGCTGCCTACATCATGGATCTGAATAAATCATATTTTATTTTTATACTTATTTATCGAGTTCAATTTTTATATCTTTCTATTTGTACACAAAAATCTCTGCTGTAGAGATTTTGGGTAGTAAAATTTTGACAAAGACACACAACTCTTCTCTCTTTCCCCGGCAAATAATCAGTGGCAGGTAGATCTATGTGACCTGGGTAGATAGAAACACCAGTCTTTTCATATCACAAAGAGAAAGCCAGACCTGACCTTGTTTGGAAGGAGGAGGGGTGTTCCTTTTCTCCCCCTGCATGACATCTTCTGCTTATGATTGGTCAACGTTATGCAGAGGAAGAAGTACACGCCCCCAGAGAAAACATTCTGGTAATTCACAATCAGTCTTAGAAAAGTTTAGTATTTAAACCTTATAAGCTAATATATCTCCACAACACAGATAGACAAGTAAGGCTGCCTTCACATTTGCGGACCCCTCCGCAGCGTTCTGCAGAGGTGTCCGCAATGTGACAGCAGCGGCCACGAGCTCCTATCTTTATAATGGGAGCGCACGGTGCTGCGCTTGACCGCGCATGACCATGCGCACCCATTCACTCCCATATGTGATCTGTGCGCAGGCGGATGCCTGCGTACAGATCACACACTCTCGTCCGCACCAGGGACGCGACATGTTGAGAGTGTGTGATTTGTGCGCAGGCATCCGCCTGCGCACAGATCACATATGGGAGTGAATGGGTGCGCACGGTCAAGCGCAGCACCGTGCGCTCCCATTATAAAGATAGGAGCTCGCGGCTCCGCAACCCCTCCGCAAATGTGAACCCAGCCTAAAACAATAAAATCTATATGTTATTCAACTTTTCAGCCACTATTTAATGATTTGTCCAATTTAATATTCTAAAATTGTTGAAAGTTTCCAGGACTAAGTGCCTTATGAGGAGGAGATTTCACAATCTCCTCCTCTTTTTTTGCATTTATTAACTTTATAAGAATTTTTCAAGAATTTAGATATGTGTATATGATTGTCATTGTTTTATGTTATAATGGGTTTTTTGTACCGGTTTTGAGTAACTTTGCATAAGATCGGATACTACGTCACCGAATCTTCTCCCTATGGTGATGTTACCATGATACAGCAAATTTTTAAACTTTGGCGCCTTTTTGACTATAAATTGTAATGTACACTTGATCCTCTTGATATCTCCCTGAGGAAGGAGCCGGGAGAGGCTCCGAAACGCGTCGGTGAAATAAGGCTACAATTTATCCCAGGATTTCCGGTGGTTCTGGTATTTTCTTGGGCAGCAGCGCGGACGCTAAGGCACTTAGGCCTGGAAACTGATCTACACCACAGTGAACTGTGAAAGTGCAGTCCCTGCAGCAGCTGCACTGTTTGAGCGATCATACCGGTTGTGGGTGACACAACCAGACCAGGTGATTAGCTTTCATATCATTTACCATCACCTATCTCTTATAAGAGATAAGACCCTATTTGCACATTCTCATTTCCACAAAAATTGGTGAAAGGTCATCTTTAAACAGAGGTGCATTGTGCAAGTTTGTTCAATGTGTAGCATCTGTTGCTGAGTACCACACATCCACTTCTATTCCAGAAAGTAGGAGCTGGCCTGCAGTACTTGGTTATATGACTAGATAGTCCCTTTAACAAGTTTTGCACTTGTAGATATAATCAGTGTACAGTTGTGTCTGATTTTAGAAAAAAATCAGATCAGTAAGAGTTCAAATCTTGGCATTCCCACTCTCAGCTATTACCAGCTATGGTAGTGGCCGTTTCTGGGGACTGAAGATCAGCTCCATCACATGTGTAGTGTCTATTCCTAGGTACTGAAGTTCAGCTCCATCACATTCATTCTCAGTCAGATCCGTCTTCACACTGAATACAGCCACATAACCATATAGGGGAGGGGGTGTGGTCTATACTGCTGACTGCATCTGATGAGGAAACAATGTATCAGATTAGCTTCCTGGGTACTGAAAATCAGCACCATCATATGTGGTGTAGTGGTCGTTCCTGAGTACTGAAGATCAGCTCCATCACATGTGTAGTGGCCTTTCCTCGGTACTAAAGATCTGCTCCATCACGTGTCTAGTCGTCCTTCCTGGGTACTGAAGATGAGCACCATCACATGTGTAGAGGCTGTTTCTGGGTAATGAAGATGAGCACCATCACATGTGTAGAGGCTGTTTCTGGGTACTGAAGATGAGCACCATCACATGTGTAGAGGCTGTTTCTGGGTACTGAAGATCAGCTCCAACACATGTGTAGAGGCCGCTCCTGGGTACTGAAGATCACCTACATCACATGTGTAGAGGCCGTACCTGGGTACTAAAGATCCTCTCCATCACGTCTGTAGTGGTCCTTCCTGGGTATTGAAGATGAGCACCATCACATATGTAGAGGCTGTTCCTGGGTACTGAAGATCAGCTCCAACACATGTGTAGAGGCCGCTCCTGGGTACTGAAGATCACCTACATCACATGTGTAGAGGCCGTACCTGGGTACTAAAGATCCTCTCCGTGATGGAGAGTCTGTAGTGGTCCTTCCTGGGTATTGAAGATGAGCACCATCACATGTGTAGTGGCTATTCCTGGGTACTAAAGATCATCTCTATCACGTGTTGTATCCATTCCTTGGCACTGAAGGAAGGTACAGAATCATTGCTAGTAGGCATCCTCATTTTGGAACATTTTGCAGGACCCTCTCTCCTCCTTGTGCCTCTTAAACTGCAGTCTACATGTAATTGGCAATAGCACAATGTATACATATCCTAACATTTCTCAGAAATGTGAAAAAGACCGGCTTTCTTCCTGATCTACTTCTGCTACCTATGAATATAATGTGACCCCTATCTATCATTTCAATTACACACTCTTCTGCTGACATGCTGGGTATACACTGCATTAGGGGACGCTACAGAAATAAATCTTGCCGATGTCTCATAGGGATAAGATGTATCATACACCAGATGTTAATATCAATGATTGACTGCCAGGTTAAAGTCTACAATGCAACAGAAGCCCACCTCCGCCAACTCATTGTGCCATATGGCATTACATGCTCCAGCATGCACAGCACAAACGTACAAGCAGAGGCTGCCAGCTCATTAAACCAGGCGCGATAGGAAACAATCCTTGTCTGTAATAGGCTAAAGTCATTATGGTCAGAATTTTACTAAAATATATTCTAATTTGTGACCACTTTATACTATAGAGATTGCAGAAAATATTTGGTTTGGTGAACTCTAAGTCAAATCTCTTAGATTTAAACAGTGCTCTACATTTTAGGAACTCCAATGTAGAAAATATAGGATTTCAGTGTGAGAAAGGAAAGTCTTTGGGAATGTGCAACACATGAAAGTGTTTAAATTATTATTTAATAATAATGGAGAGCAAGTGAATTAATAATACACTTTCAAATATACTTCATTAGACAATTCTGGTTGAAAACCATTCAGAAACCTTCTACAAGGTGTTCCCACTATACTGAGTGTGAAGCAGACATATGTTCATTCTCAGTCAGATCCGTCTTCACACTGAATACAGCCACAACCATATAGGGGAGGGGGCGTGGTCTATACTGCTGACTGCATCTGATGAGGAAACAATGTATCAGATTAGCTCATGGTACAGCGCACTGCTGAGCAATGTCAGGATCACTGTAAACTCCTCTTTCCTTGGCACAAGCTTCTGATCTGTCATCTGGCTCCGCACATCTTCAACAGGATCTCTGTTAACCCTTTCTCTGCTATCACATTGCACTGTTCCCTATAAGCCTGCTCTCAGAAGCTGTGGAAATACACACACAGTGCTGGCAGACACTGAGGGATGCTGGCCACGCCTATACAGCCATAAAATGCGGTTTTTGAAAGAGCACAGAAAAATGTGAGAAAATAAGTCATATGTCACAAAAAATCTTTGCCTTAGTTGCCCTAGCATTAACAACCAGTGCAGTATTGTGGGTTTTTATTTCAATGAAATGACATTTACACTAAGTATTTGGTGCAGAAAAATTGCAGTATATCAATTCTTTCTGTATTTTTGCCTGCATTTTTCTTATTGACTTCCTTAACAGAAACACAGGCAAAAACATCTGAAATTGTGGCAAAACCGCAAGTTTTTGCTGAAGTGTTTTTTCTGCTATAAGATGCAGATTTGGTGTAGAAATTTCTGCACCCAAATCTGCAATTTGGGCACATTGCCATAGGCTGGTTTCACATTGCAGTTTATTTGCATCCGTGTGTATCCAGCTTACACTGGATGCACCCACATCCATTTCCAGCCCCAGTTTTGTACTTTTTTCCCTGATCCGGGTGGTCACGTTTTTTTTCCTGAGACAAAAAACGCAACATGTTGCATTTTTGCTCTCCGTGTCAAAAAACGTGACCTTCCTGATCAGGGACAATGCAGGTAGAATTAAAATGGTTCTCTATTGAACCCGAATCCAGGGGACTCCAGATCCTGCTTGATCTGGACCCCGAATCCGGGTTTTTGATCTGTGCATGCCCTGCACACAGTTCTAAATGACATGTCCCCTAAGGGACATGTCATTTAGAACCGGATCCAGGAAAAACAGGTGCACTACCAGGTGTAACAGGCTCCTCCCGCACCGGTATTATTACGGATCCATGAGCCCGAATCAATGATAATACCGGAGCTGGTGCAGCCTGCTGCATCATTGCAGGGGGATCCGGGGGAATCCGTGGGGATGCAAGACTTTACATGCAACCACAGAGTTGCAAAATACGGCTGTGTGAAACTAACCTTAGTATGAGTGAAAACTTAAGCAAAAATGCTGAAAGAATTGACATGTTGCAGGTTTAAATCTGCACCAAATCTGCAAGGAGAAAATAGGCAAAGGCTAGGGTCACATATGCGGCATGTATTTTAAATCCTGATCCGGTTTTGAGCTTTCAAAAAGTTCAAAAACGGATCAGGAAACGCTCCTCATAGGAGCCCATTATGGTAACCGGATTGCACTACATGCAATCCGGCTCCGGATCGCACTACATGCAATCCGGCTCCGGATCTGCAGCCTGTGTGAAAAATCATGCAGGCTGCAGTTTTCGGAGTGGTTCTGTGACCCGCAATGCGGTAACCATATTGCTCAGGATGTGTAATCCTGAGCAATGCTGTTACCGTCTACTTTGTTCATTCCTGCTGCCGCAGGGATGAACAAAGTGTTAACTGTTTAATAAACATGAAATATTAATATTAGTTGTGTGCAACATGTCTCTAGGGGGTGCCCACCCCCCCTAGAGACATGCTGCCCACTCCTGTGGGCATGTCAGGGGTTAATAACCCATTTACAGTAAGCCGGCTATTGTCGGCTCTGTAGATTTTTATTGATGAAGCCGCGGCTCCCCTGACAGTGGAGCAGATACTGTACGTAATGTACGTATAGTATCTGCCGCTGTCCGAGGTCCTGTAGGCATTTACATTAGATCTATGGCGGTGCACAGCCCATAGATCTACTGTAAATGCCCACAGGACCTCGGACAGCGGCACATACTATAAGTACATTACGTATAGTATGCGCACAGCTGTCAGTGGAGCCGCGGCTTCAATAATAAAAATCTACAGAGCCGACAGGAGTCGGCTTACTGTACAGGCAATATTACCATATTACATGCCTACCTGAGTGGGTAGCATGTCTCTGGGGAGGGGTGGGCACCCCCTACAGACATGATGGGCACAATTATTATTAATATTAAATCTTTTTGTACAGTGTTAACACTTTGCTTATCCTGGCGGCAGTAACATTTTTGGCTGCGTTTTTGCATTTGGAAAATGCACATGCGTTTTTTCATGCATTTCCATGTGAATCAATGGGGGCAAAAATGCATGAAGCAAAACGCAGACCAGGCTTAGATGTGAAAAGGGCCTAACACATTTTCAACATACTTCTGCTATCCACCTGCTCCTATTAGCTGATCTTCCTGGGGCCAGAAAATACCTTTATTGTTGTTCCATGTTTGATCCTTCTGGTCTGGAAACCAAATTCGGCCCAACTGAGCAGGACACGATCACTGGTAGGGGTGGGGCTACCTCTCTGTGAGTGACAGCGGTCTGGACATGCCACTGGTGGGGGTGGGGCTTCCTCTCTGTGAGTGACAGCAGTCTGGACACGTTACTGGAGGGGGTGGAGCTGCCTCTGTGAGTGACAGCAGTCTAGACACATCACTGGTGGGGGTGGAGCTGCCTCTGTGACAGCAGTCTAGACACGTCACTGGTGGGGGTGGAGCTGCCTCGGTGAGTGACAGCAGTCTAGACATGTCACTGGTGGGGGTGGAGCTGCCTCGGTGAGTGACAGCAGTCTGGACACAAGAAAGATGATGGGAGTGATGGTGTGTCACGGTCCGCGCTGCTTCTGGATTAAAAACTCACCAAAGAGCCCAGCAAACTTTCATCCTCTTTATTCCTTAATCCAACGCGTTTCAGCGCCACAACCCGGCGCCTTCCTCAGGGTTGTGGCGCTGAAACGCGTTGGATTAAGGAATAAAGAGGATGAAAGTTTGCTGGGCTCTTTGGTGAGTTTTTAATCCAGAAGCAGCGCGGACCGTGACACACCATCACTCCCATCATCTTTCTTGGAATATACCACGATCCAGTGGTAGGTGGAGGTCCTGCAGCAGCTTGGAACATTGATTCCTAAACGCAGTCAAACCAGTTGTGGGGACCACAACTGGACCAGGTGAGCGGCCACACAGCACCACCATCTACATACTAGTGTCACTAGTGATAGGGCACTATTGCGCCTCTTGTCCCCCCCCTTTTATATTTAGCAGTCTGGACACGTCACTGGTGGCAATGGAGCTGCCTCTCTAAGTGACAGCAGTCTGGACATGCTACTGGTGGGGGTGGGGCTGACTCTCTGTGAGTAATAGCAGTATGGGCACACCTACACATATTCCACTTCACTGTCCTCTCTGGCCCACCAGTGGCGTGCCCTGCTCAGTTGATCCAATACCGGGGCGCCAGACTGGAAAGATCAAAGCTACAACAACAATAAATGGTATTGGTGAGCCTCAGAGAGATCAGCTTACAGGAGCAGAGTAGGTAACAGAAGAATATTGGGAAGAGTTAGTTAGGGAAAGTTTGGAGAAAAGAAAGGAGATCACATTGGTAGTGGAAAACCTCTTTAAATGAGCAAGTTTCCTCCAACATACCAAAGTAACTAGTGTTTGCTTTGTGTTATTCATGCACAGATTCAATCTGTGAAAAAAATTTGCTCAGCTGTTCTGCCCAAAAGAATAATATTAGTCTGAACGCTGTCCATGAGCTATTTGTTTTATCCATGGACAGCACTTAGGCAGAAAATACACTCATGTGAATCTGGCCTTAACAGGCTAAAAAATCTGGATAAAGAAAAATTCCAAAAATTTGTATGTTGGCAGTCACTGGATAGAGTTCTTATAACCATTGATGGATTTTTTTCATTATCATTATTAAAGGGGTTATCCGGTCCTGTGGAGGTCTGACTCTTAGAATACACATTCATTAGGTTTTTATTAAGGTTATGAAAAACCAAGCAGAACCGCTGCTAAAAGTACAGAGCCGTCATAACTGACACCATTACTAATCTAATATAGCGTCGATCTACCCTGAATATATGTCATCAGTTTTATTGAGGTGGTTAACCCCCTTTAAAGGGAACCTGTCATTTCTTCTTTTTGTTATTAAACCACCCCAAATGTTATATCGATCATGTAGAGTTCATTGGTAAACTTTTTTGTTGTTGTTTTTTAAATCGTATTCATCCTAAAAAAAAGCATTTTTGATACTAACATACTTTTATTAGCTAGCTGGGCAAACAGTCAAGCAGTCATCTGGCTGTTTAATGGTTCACAGATATGTCACTTAACTTGTAGCAATGCCAAATGCTTTGTATAAAGGACCTGTGTGATGTCACGACCATGTGACCGTAATGGGCAGAGCTAAATCGTTTCAGGTCAATGTAGATTTAGCTCCGCCTATTATAGTCACATGGTCATGACATCACACAGGTCCTTTCAGCATTTTCTGAATTCCTACAAGTTCAGTTAACTATTAACCAGCTGGATGACTGTATGACTGTTTGCCCAGCTAGTTAATGAAAATATCTAAAATGATTTTTTTGGATAAATACAACAACTTAAAAGAAAGGTTATTAATGAACACTACATGATCTAAGTAACATTGTGTGTGGTTTAATAACACTCAGGTTCGTGTGCTAACTCTGAGCCTAGTACAATGCCTTTGGGCAGCATTTCTTTGAAGATTTTCTTCTATTTATTTTCTGCTCTTTTATTTTGAATGCATGTGACTCACAGGCACCTTTCGCCATTTGTCTGATGAGTATTCTACCCCAGGCATGTCCAATACTAGACGATGCTGCCTTCCAATGTTGCGCCCACCATGAGCTCGTCTTCATGATCCACCCCTCGCTCCAATATCAGCCTGTCAGTGAACAGTGTTGGTAATAGTATACATCAATAGTCAGATGACGTTTGCTCTATTTGTAAGCAAATTATCTCAGCAATGAAAATTAGTAAGAAAAATAAATATGCCAGTCTGCGTTTCTGACATTTAAGAGACTGTAGAGATTTGTACGCGTAATTTGCAGCTGGCATTTGCTAATAAGTAAAATGTAGATGAAAATAAGGAAAAGTTAATAAATATCAGACCACACTGGCAGATGGGGATGACTATATTGTAGGAACAGTAATGTGAATTAATGTAAAATTTAAGTAATTTATATGAGACAAAGTAGAATTTTTGGGGCTAAATGCAAAATGCTATGTGTGGCAGAGAACTAAAACTACACATCACCTTGAAAACACCTTCCCCACCATCACACATAGTGGAGGTAGCATCATGCTGTGGGGAGACTTTTTTTCAGCAGGGTCAGGAAAGCTGGATGGAGCTAAATACAGGGCGATCCTGGAGGAAAACCTGTTAGAGGCTGGAAAAGACCTGAGACTGGGGCGTAGGTTCACCTTCCAGCAGGACATTAACCCTACACATACTGCCAGAGCTACAATGGATGGTTTAGATCAAAGCATATTCATGTGTGTGAATGGTCCAGCACAGTCCAGACCTAAATCCCAGAGAATTTGTGACAAGATTTGAATATTGCTGTTCCCAGATGTCTCCATCCAATATCACTGAGCTACTTTGCAAAAAAGAATGGGCAAAAATGTCTCCTATGAAAATATTAGAATCAAAGAGTCTTCAGTGGTTGATACCTTTTAATGGCTAACTGAAAAGATGGTAAACAGAGCAAGCTTTCGAGACTCTATGGCCTCTTGAAGGGCAGGCATATATTGGCCAATGCATGCGCTAAGAACCATACAAAACAAAAAAAATTTACCTGAGTTTTTTTTAAAAAACGTTTTCGTTTTTGTTTTTTCTCAAAGTAATACCTAGAAACATCATTGTTTGCATATATTGGCTTAACCAGTGTGCTCCTATAATTTTGATACACACACATATATATATATATATATTGCGAGGCACAGCCGGCATGGTACATCACATGGGCTTTGTGAGGCATGGTCTGGCATGGTAGCTCATGGCCGGCATACAGCACAAGAGCCTGTTCACATGAGCCTGTTTTAGGCCACGTGCACACCTCCAGTATTTGATGAGTTTTTTACCTCAGGATTTGTAGCCAAAACCAGGAATGGGTGATAAATACAGAAGTGGTGACGTGTTTCTATGATACTTTTCCTCTGATTGTTCCACTCCTGGTTTTGTCTACAAATCCTGAGGTAAAAAACTCACCAAATACTCAACGTGTGCACGTGGCCTTACTGTGTGATTACTGTGTTAAATGCTCACCTGACCAGTGCACAAATGGTTAACTGCCCAATGGAGAAGGAATGGGACACCGGTATAGTGCAACAGCTTCCGGGTGGCAGGAACAGGAGCAGCAAGTCCAGACTACCCGGGTGCCGGTCATAAAGTCCACAATAACGTATATCCACAAAATAGAAAAGACGGCACTCATCGGGATGTTGCTGTGCTTTTTACTCAGGGAGGGGGATGGCTGAGGTGACGACGGCACCGTTTCGGGCGACTTGCGCTTCCACGGGTCACGAGACAGCAACATCCCGGTGAGTGCCATCTCTTCTATTTTGTGGATACAAATGGTTAACTGCAGCCAAGTCTGCGGCTGAGCGTGAATGCTGATTGAAAGCACTACATTGCAGGTGAGGGTGTGGCAGCCAGGATAAGAAGCTGCCTGGTGTTCAGTCAGGGAGAGCGTTCAGTCTGTGAGAAACATCCAGCCAGTGAGGATGTGAATGTCAGAGGGGTTCCATCCATTTGGGACATGAGGGAAGCCTGCCCTTCTCCATGCGGGAGGCAACTGTCCCTCTGACGGAGTGTGTGAGAGCCTGTGGCCAGACGGCGGGTTGTGATGGCTCCTGGAGTTGGGGAACCTTGGCCGAACCTGGAGGGTGCTTGCTCAGATGTATGGAGCTGTAGCCGTGGTCCAGAAGACCTGCCTAGGTATGGAGGTTTGGAGGCAGCTGGTGTCCTGAAACACATGCTGAAGGAGACCTTGGGGACACCTGGTTTACCTGGTAGCTCAGGTTTGCTAAACCCGGTCTGTGCCTGGAAGGGCACCATGGATATTATATGATGGGCTGTGTGTCTGTGGAACAATATGTATGTATGTGCATGGATATAGTATGATGGACCAGATGTGGTCAAAATGTCTCCTATAGTCATGCAAACCTGGTAGAGACATCCGCCAAAAGACTTGCAGCAGTAACTGCAGCTAAAGGTGATCCTACAAAGTATTGACTGAGTCGGGGGCTGAATACAAATGCACATAACAATTTTCAGATTTATATTTTTTTTTAAGAATTAGAACAAAATCTATCATTTCCATTATATTTCACAAATACTTGCTACTTTATGTGTGTTGGTATATCAGATAATATCGAAATAAAACGCATTTAAGTTTGTGGGTGTAACATGAAACAATATGGCAAAGTTCATGGAGTATGAACACTTTTTAAGGCACTATTCATGCCCGTGAGGCTGAATGTTTAGTTCAGCAGCCCCATTGCAGCCCCAATTAGTGGACAACCCCTTTAACATATTGATAATATTTGTTATTTGGCAACTGTACGACTGTAATATTTAGAAGTTTTACTTAGAAAATGATATTATTGCTGCGGATGCGCCTGCTTTCCTTCTTCCATCTATGCCTTTCAGTATTAGGCTGCTGTCCTCCGTATCTCTTGAGGCTTCTCAAGACACCTAAAATGTATAAAAACGCTATTGAGAATTCTACAATCACCCTCCATGAGGGTGTAATTCTATCATCGCAATCCATCCCACCACAAGACACTGAAAATACCTGTTTTGTATTTTTTTTTTCTTTTCCCCCTCTATGATTTTGCCGTCTTATGATTGGGCAGTGGCATACAGGAGAAAAGGTTAACACCCACTAAGAAGAATCTCCTTTATCGTCTCCTTGATTGAAGGTGAAATTTGCTTATAAACTTCAAAAGCTCAAATCTCCACTATGCAGAGGAGAATAAAAAACATTTTAATCAGCCCCTCTCCCCTTTTCACTGATATATCCAGTGTTAAATAAAAAAATACCATGAAAGGTCCTCTATAAGCCATACGCTATCAAGATTTAACATGGTAATTGCTGCTATTTTACTGTGTTTTTGCTCAATGTCAAAAGTCTCCGTTTCACAGAAAAATGAATTCTTCCAAACCAAATTGTAATCTTGGCATATCAAAGATAGGAGACGTAAAATTAACACTGGGACTGAAGTCATAAAGTTGTAAATCAGCTCTTACATGGTTGTACAAGTGAGACATTGACATTTCTGCTTGGCTGTAAAATCGGTAAAGGATGATGAAGAGTCAGCAAATCTGCAGTAATTAATCCGCAATAACTTTTTACAAGCCTAATGCATGAAGCTAAAAAAATACTATATACACCAATAAATAATAGGAAAAGGATTTTTTATCTTCGTTGAAGGACACCAGTGACGTCTGAGAGCTGCTGTCTGTCATCGTTGGCAGCAATTTCACAGTTTTTCCAGTATGGCAGCACTTGATGTTATCATTATTGCAAAATTGGCAGCAACAATTAAATAGGAAAAGGTATGTATGTCTGCACAGATCACACAGCAAGCCTAAAAAACATTCCTATAAAAGTCCATAAAAAATTGGACGTCTTGTGTCTAAGGCATCTCGTGACTTAATATCTGCTGTAATGCTTATTTCACATCTTAGTGCAGTAGATTGAAAATGTATGTATCTATCTATATATATAGTTATAGATATATATAGTTATACATGTAGATATATTTATACAAGTGCATCTCAATAAGTTGGAATATCATATAATAGATCAATTTATTTCAGTACTTCAATGCATAAAGTGAAAAATTATATAGTCATTACAGAGTGATGTATTTCAAGTGTTTTTTTCTGTTAATGTTGATGATTATGGCTTACAGCCAATGAAAATCCAAAAATCATTATCTCAGAAAATTTGAATAATTAACACAAGACACCTGCAAAGGATTACTAAGCATTTAAAATGGTCCCTAAAGGCCCCGTTACACGCTGCGATGTGGCAACGATCCGACTAATGATGTGGATCGCTGCCACATCGTGAACTGATCGCTGGTGAGCTGTCACACAGGCAGACTCACCAGCGATGAGGACCAGCGAGAACGCTGGTAACCATGGCAAACAGTGGATAACTAAGCTGAGCACAGCGCTTAGTTACCCGGTGTTTACCCTGGTTACCTGCTCCCAGCGCTTGCTGTGCGGCGCTGGGAGCTCATTCATCGTTGGTGTCCCGCTGTCACACGTGCCGATGCTAGGTGCCCAGCGGGAGACCAACGATAGATTTATGGTCCTGGGCATAAATCTACAATCAACGAGTTATCGTTGATCGTTGATACGTGTCACACACAACAATGTTGTTTCGACATCGCTGCAACATCACCAAACCGATGACGTTGCAACGATGTCATTCACGATATCGTTGTGTGTAACGGGCCCTTAAGTCTGGTTCAGTAGGCCACACAATCAGGGGGAAGACTGCTGACTTGACAGATGTCCAGAAGGCAGTCATTGACACACTCCACAAGGATGGTAAGCAACAAAAGGTCACTACAAATCGCGGTCCCAGAGTCTGGTGGACAATCCAAGCTGCTTGAGATCTAGCATGAAATTTCCACAATCAGTGATGATTTGGGGAGTCATATCATCTGCTGGTATAGGTCCACTGTGTCTTATCAAGACCAAAGTCAGCGCTGAAGTCTAAGAGGACATTTTAGAGCACTTCATGCTTCTCTCTGCTGACAAGCTTTTTGGAGATAGAAATGTCATTTTCCAGCAGGACTTGGCACCTGTCCACACTGACAAAAGTACCAACACCTGGTTTACTAACCGCAGTATCACTGTGCTGAATTGGCCAAACTCGCTTGACCATAATCTATGGGGTATTGTCAAGAGGAAAATGAGAGACACCAGACCCAACAAGGCAGACGAGCTGAAGGCTGCTATCAAAGCAACCTGGGCTTCCATAACACCTCAGCAGCCACAAGCTGATCACTGGCATGCCATACCGCATTGATGCAGTAATTCATGCAAAAGAAGCCCAACCAAGTATTCACTGTCAAAAGTAAATCACCTGGTCCCAGGCGTGTGCAGGACAAGGCCAAAATCCAAACGATCCAAAACTCCACCAAGAGAAAGTCCATTAGCTCCTCTTGTAGGGTAAAAATACTTCTTTATTAATCCAAATTTAAAAATAGCCATAGGTTCACATTAAACAGATGTCCCAGACACAAGAATAAGGTTTACACATTTCGGGGATATACCCCTTATAAGTTGCTGGACTTATCATATCTGAATCATATCTCACCATGGAGTATGGTCCATGCCTTAGGCCTCCTGATCAATTTTATCAAGGAGTTCAAATGTCTAAGGTCACCTTTATGGCCACCATTTAAGGATAGTATACTTTTTTCTCATATTGTCTCCACCTCCATTAATCAGTACTATATGCCTGGACAGGACACTAGTAGTTTTTTGTTGGGGTGCAAGTTTTTCTAGTTACATCACCATATATTTTTGGGGTGAAGTATCCCCACATATAGTGTGGATCTTAACACTTTGTGGTCAGACACTTTATGTAGATCTGTGGTGACTTTGTTTCACCACTATTTGTTGCACTTTACTTTGGTTTGTCTAGTTTGGTAATCAACTGTTGTACCCAATTTGTATTGCCTGCTTATACACTAGGGTTTTCCCCACCTAGCTAGGGGTCATCCCAGGGATATCCAGGGTTAGCCTACGTTGAGCAGGTCACCTATTTGTGCATATATGATTCCAACCTCTAGGTAGGGACATATCTCTATAGGGTGTACTGAGAGGCTTAATAGAGATCCCTATCTATAGCATTGTCCCCAATTTTATCCCCCCGTTTTTAATCAATGGGGTGTTTGTAAATATGTTTTTTATTATATATTTCTTTATAGATTTTTAAAGCATATCTATCTAATACTATATATAAATTTTAAGTGTTGGATTTTCTTTTATTGTAGGACTTTTGTATACAGTCCCTCCATATAATTTGTTATTCGTTAATAGAAATGAGCGAACCTGTTCGGGGCTGGAGTACAGTGGAATTCCATCTCCTAAGTGCTGGAGTCAGGACCACTGGGCTCCGGTACGTTTGGTGGCCAGGCCACTGCGAGTCACAACATCCAGACATTCGCTCATCTCTACTCGTAAAAACATAACCCAAAAATGAATAGTAAAATTTCAGGTTTTCTTCCATTCTAACCCTCTTAGGCCGGCTTCACACTACGGCGTAGTCCGGTCCGGGGCTGTCCAGTGTAAACCAGACAGCCCCGGACCGGTTTTTGGCCCCATAGTAGCCTATGGGGCCGGACGGCAGCTCTCTGCCTTCCGGTTTCCATCTCTCCGGATGAATCCGGGAGAATTCGGATTATTCTCACCGGATACAAAATCTCCCCAAAAACACGTATCCCGGATTCTCCTGGATCCTCCCGGATCCGGGGTAATCCGGTGCTCCCTAACATGGGAGCCTATGGGGCCAGATTGCCCCGGTCCGGGATGATCCGGGAACCGGACACCGGCAGCTGCACGCCTCTGTGATTTCAGGACTGTGGCTAGCTCCCTGTGAGCCGTGGTCCAGAATCATTAGCAGCTGCAGCTGTGTCTGGCTGCACACAGGACCGGAGGGCACATTTGGCCCTCTGGTTCTGTGTGCTGATCCGGGCCGGGGCTGTCTGGTTTGCCCCGGACCCGGACCGCACTGTGCCGTGGTGTGTGAAGCCAGCCTTAAATTTACTTTCATCACTTTTTATTACATTATATGGTACTAGCTGGGTGCCCGATGCACATGCATCGGGATTCTAGAAGAGCGAGTCTCTGACTCGCAATGGCCGCTTCGCGGCCAATGCTTCGCGCTGCTAAGGCGACTCGCCATGCCCGCTGCGCGGCATAGCGAGTCGCCTTAGAACTGCTCGCAATGGCCGCTGCGCGGCCAATGCTTCGGGCGTATCCACTTGACGACACCGACTCGCAGCGCGAGTGGACTCAGAAGGGGCAAAAAATCCATTCGCAATTATTATATGGTATCAAGCAAAACTACAACTTGTCTTGTAAAAGCGAGTTCTAATACGGCTTAGTCAATTAAAAAATTCTAAATCGAATTAGACAAAAAACAAAGCAAAAAAATGAAAAAAATTGCAGTTTATCCAACAGGCCTGTGCAGTCGGTAAGCCAAACATCCAACTCCGACTCCCCAATTTCCCCGAATCCGACTCCAACTCCCCCAAAATGGACACTGACTCCACGACTCTGATTCCACAACCATGGCTGTGAGGTCAGTAAGGGCCACGTCACACTGCTGCAGCTGCGTGCGCTGCACACAGGACCGGAGGGCATAATAGCCCCCCAGTCCTGTGTGCTGATCCGGTCCGCAGCTGTCTGGGTCGTCCCGGACAGAACCGGGCCGGATCATGCCGCAGTGTGAAGCAGCCCTAAGCCAAACATTTGACTCCAATTCCGACTCCTCAATTTCCCTGAATCCAGCTCCAACTCCACCCAAAATGGACACCAACTCCTCGACTCCATCTACATAACTAAGGCTGTGAAGTCAGTAAGCCAAACATCTGACTCCAACTCCGACTCCTCAATTTCCCTGAATCCAACTCCGACTCCACCCAAAATGGACACTGACTCTGACTCCAACTCCACAGCCCTGGTCTCTAAGAATTTAATATAATCTATTAAAAGGAGGAAAATTGGATGGAATGGTAACAAGTCACCACAGATAGCAGCAGGACAGGACTTGAAGCTTATGTATTAAATACTGACACAATAATGCAGCCCATATTATATAACATTATTTTCCTTTACAATTCATGTTTCATATAACCTCAGTCTACCTCTCCCACAGGCAAAACACAGACAATCCTGAAAATACATCTAAAATCAAATTCCACTGACATTTTAATGAAATGGTAATTTGGTTCTGGACAGTGTGTAGGAAAGCTTCAGGTTGGCCATGCATCATTGCACTAGACAGTTTAGCTTCCAGCAAAATAAATAAATTACAGAGCTTCCCGCAGTGGGAAAATCCTCTGGATTGGGAGGGTACAGCATACTCCGGAGAGGTCACAACCAATTCATAGCTGTAGGCACCCCTATACACCTGTCAAACATCCGCCTCTATGACCTCTAGTGAAGAAGTCATCAATCTCGGCAAATGCCTAATGCCCTAGATTTCTTACACAATGCTTTACTGTTCTTGGATTTAACAATAGAACTTAAATTATATTTTCACACTAAGACAAGGAGGCGACCTCTCTAAGGGCTCATTCACACATCAATTATCTTATACTAGTGCTTCCTATGGATTTCACTTGTACAGCGCTGCTCGCCATTATTGGCATCCCTTGATTTTTTTTTTTTTAGACTTTACAATATCTTCAGAAATAAATGGAAGTTTCCCAAAGTTCTATCCTCAGGATTTTTTAATTAGTATCCAAAGTAATACAACAATAAAACATTGTCAACTCACATGTTGCAATTTCAAAGAAGAAATAGAGTAAACAGCATGTGCGGCTATAAAGCCCCCTAATAATACTTGGTTGCACGCCCTTTGGCATTGATGGCTTTCTTTTAAGAATCTTTGGCAAAGATCAGTTGTTCCTTTTTTCATCTTTTCTTCAGGAATGGTTTCGTCCTTGGCCTTCGCCCATAAAGCTCTGCCTGGTTTAGTGTGTGGCATATGGTACTTGATGATACCATGACCCCAGACTGTTCCAGGTTGGCCTTCAGGTCTTTGGATGTTTGACGTTGTGTTTTTTCCACCATTCGCTCCAACCTTTGAAGACATCTCTTGTCCATTTTCCTCTTTCCCTCATGTCCAAGGAGATTCTTGATGGTTCCATGCTTGGCAAACTTCTTCTTATTTTTTTGCGGCCGCACCTGCGGCAAGTGCCGAAACTGCACCTGCAGCAAGTGCCGAGACCGCACTTGCCGCACCTGCCGCAAACTCCATAGACATTGTATGGGGCTTGCCGCAAGTGAACCGCTGATGTGAAAGCAGCCTTAGATTGGTCAGAGGTTTTATTGAAATACATATGATAGTCATCGGTGTCATCAAGTTTCATCCGAGTTTAGTCAGAGTTTCATTCGTTTTTCTCAATAGAGAAAAAACAAGTTTCTCGACCTTCTCCTATCTATCAGTCAGGGACTTAACTACAACAGGTGCAGGGGTTACAATCACACCCGGGCCCTGGAGCCTAGGGGGCCCCAAAAGTCCCTTTGGCCTATAGAAAAAGACTAATGCTATTAAAGATTTTCAATAATTGGGGGCCCCATTGGAGCTTTAAGTAATGTCACTGCTAGCAATCCATGATAAACTATAAGCTATAGTGCTATACAATAACTTTCATGGACCTATAGACTTGCATTGCCAATTTTGATGCAACACTTGGATCAATATCAGATACATCTCTGCAATTTTGCGCGGACCATTCAGTCAGCAAAAGAAATCAGTCTTGAGAACAGTCCCATTGACTGTATTAAGTGTTTTATTCTTCAAAGGGATTAGCTATTCTTGTGTAGATTAATCCTGCATGGTAGCAGAGCGGACATTTTTAGGGTGCGTGAACACGATCAGGGTATGCAGCGTTTTGGACGCAGCATCTTGCCGCTGCGTCCAAAACGCTGCGTAGTACAGTATAAGCATAGTGGATGGGATTTCAAGAAATCCCATCCTCACTATACTTAACTTGCCCGCAGCGTGTTTGGAGTTGCGGTGCGGGTTGCCGGCAGTCCGCTCCTCCGCAGCCTGTTTATTTCATGCCGCGGAGTCGGAATCGACTGCCACAGAGAGACTGCAGGGAGAAGTCACCCTGCACCCGCCGCACATACTGAGTACAGGGCGGCTGCAGTCTCCCTGCGGGCACCTGCGGCTTCACTCAGGTCCGGAGGAGCTGTGTCCAACACGCAGCTCCTCCAGACCGTGAGCACACAGCCTTAGCCGCAATACAAATAATCCATTCAGGGAGGATGTAGATGAACTCTAGTGCCACAGATTGGAAGTAGCAATCCTAAAGTCAAAACTGGCTCTTAAAAGAGCCTTTCAATATATGATTTAGGATTTACGCCAGATTAGAACCCCAATCTGGAGAGTTTGCATTTCGGAGGTGATTGCTCCTCGTCAGTGCAAAGTATGGGATCCTCCAGTTTCCGACAGTGCAAAGTATGGGATCCATTCTTCATCAATGCAAAGTATGGGATCCTCCAGTTTCCGACAGTGCAAAGTATGGGATCCATTCTTCATCAATGCAAAGTATGGGATCCATTCTTCATCAATGCAAAGTATGGGATCCTCCAGTTTCCGACAGTGCAAAGTATGGGATCCATTCTTCATCAATGCAAAGTATGGGATCCATTCTTCATCAATGCAAAGTATGGGATCCATTCTTCATCAATGCAAAGTATGGGATCCTCCAGTTTCCGACAGTGCAAAGTATGGGATCCATTCTTCATCAATGCAAAGTATGGGATCATCCAGTTTCCGACAGTGCAAAGTATGGGATCCATTCTTCATCAATGCAAAGTATGGGATCCTCAAGTTTCCGACAGTGCAAAGTATGGGATCCATTCTTCATCAATGCAAAGCATGGGATCCATTCTTCATCAATGCAAAGTATGGGATCCTCCAGTTTCCGACAGTGCAAAGTATGGGATCCATTCTTCATCAATGCAAAGTATGGGATCCTCCAGTTTCCGACAGTGCAAAGTATGGGATCCATTCTTCATCAATGCAAAGTATGGGATCCATTTTGGCTGTTTGAGAGGCTAAGACGAGGTCTAAGGGAACACCTTTTCTCCTTGTGGAGATTAATCCTCTATGCTAGCAAATCATGCTAGCAAGGAGAATCACCCCGAAATGCAACATCTGCAGATTGGGGTTCTGATCCGGTATTCATTCTAAGTCATATGGCAAAGCTCATTAAAGAGTCAATTTTGACTTTCAGGATTGCTACTTTCAGTAGGTGGTATAAAGTTCATTTACTTCCTTCCTGAATAGACAATTTGCATTATTCGTGAAAATCACAGCTAGAAGTCATGCGTGAAAAACGGAAATGGTAATGAGCCATACGCTGGAGTTGAGGACACAAGGCTAAACTGACGACGCATCCCTTATGTATACAGTATGAAGGCTGCATACATAAGTAGCGGCTCCAGAGCTCCAGATGTCTACATGAAAGCCTTTTCATATCCAGCAGAGGCAATGTTTAATAGAAGAGATGGCCCATTTTTCCAGCTCATTCATTTTGCTGTCAGCTTAAAGGACAGTTTATAAAAACTTTTATGTATACAGTATTCTAAATAAGATGACAGTGTCAAAAACATGGAATTGTGGAAATATTTTCCTTCTCCTTGTTTGAGTTAATAATTAAATGATTTGTGTTAATTAAGCATCAATTATTTATCTCAGTCATAGATGAACTCTTTATTCTTAAAAGCAAATGTATTTGCCGAGGGGTTTGAGCTTACGCTCCATGTTCTGTCGGGCGAGTGACAGATAATGTGACAAGTAAACAATCTGCAAATGACTTAATTCAAACGATTATGTTCTTACCATCAAGATATCATGAGTGTGCCACGTCCTGATATACACTCCACCTCTTAGGGACCTGTGATATGGGGGTCTCAGTGATAAATCGATTGCAGGCCTTCTGGAGAGATCACTTGACTGTTGTCTTGTTGATGTACATTGCCTTCCATGCTGAGTGTATGCTTGTATGGGAAGCAGGGTTCTCGCTATCTCTCCAGTAGAGTGTAAGTTCTTATGGTCAGCGGGGTCCTCTCTCTCCCTGTAGAGTGTAAAGCTCTTATGGTCAATGGAGCCTCTTACTCTCCTGTAGATTATAAGCTCTTATGGTCAGAAAGGTCTGCTCTCTCTCTGCTGTAGAGTGTAAGCTCTTATGGTACCTTTACACGCCGCTACTGGAGGATGGATACAACCCGCTACAGGCTACAAATGTAGCTTGTAGCATCAATATAGCCCGTAGTAGCGGCGTGTGAAGACGGGACGTGACAGCCGGCAACAGATACATCTGTTTCCGAGCACTGCTCGAAAACAGATGGCTACAAAGCTGATTGTAGCGAGCTGTATCAGCGTGTAAAGAAGGAACAGAAGGGTTGTTTCTACACCATGCTATGTAGCTGGGGCGTGACACAGGCTCCGGGTTTCCGCGCCCCCTTCAGCGATCATTGGAGGAAGCTCCTGCGTTGCGATTGGTTGTCGCCGCACAGGGCGGCATATTTAAGGAGCTGACGAGTCACACTACACAATTGCTCGAGGGTCAAGTATTAATCAGCCTCCTGCGATGCCTGCCCAATCATGGTATTATTGCTTTGTCCTATCAGCGTACGGACGTCTCGTAATCCACAATTGTGGCACGCCTATGTGCTGTCCCTGCTGCACCAGGTACGCCCATAGTAGCTGGTTGTAGCGGTGTGTAAATGAGCTAAGATGAGCTACAGATGGCTACTTGAGACACCCGGCGATGTATCTAGCTATAGATGTTGCGTAGCGTAGCGCACCTTGTGGCGGCGTGTAAAGGAGGTGCGTTTACCGTTTGTAACCGTTTGAGCGTGCTCGTGCACGTGAAGTAGCGGGTTGTATCCATCCTCCAGTAGTGGCGTGTAAAGGTACCCTTATGGTTAGTGGGCTCCTTTTTCTTTCCTATAGAGTGTAAGCTCTCATGATCAGCAGGGTCCTCTCTCTCCTGTAAGTGTAAGCTGTTATGGTCAGTGGGGCCTCTTTCTCTTCTGTAGAGTCTAAGCTCTTATGACCCGCAGGGCCCCCTCTCTCTCCTGTAGAGTGTAAGCTCATATGGTCAGCGTGGTCCTTTCTCTCTTACCTGTAGAGTGTAAGCTCTTATGGTCAGTGGGTTCCTTTTTCTTTCCTGTAGAGTGCAAGCTACTATGGTCAGTGGGGCCCTTTCTCTCCTGTAGAGTGTAAGCTCTTATGATCAGTGGGGTCCTCTCTCTCCTAGAGTGTAATCTCTTATGGTCAGTGAGGCCTCTTTCTCTCCTGTAGAATATATGCTCTTACGGTCAGCAAGGTCTGCTCTCTCTCTGCTGTAGCGTGTAAGCTCTTATGGTTAGTGGGTTCCTTTTTGTTTCCTATTCGGTGTAAGCTCTCATGATCAGCGGGGTCCTCTCTCTCCTAGAGTGTAATCTCTTATGGTCAGTGAGGCCTCTTTCTCTCCTGTAGAGTGTAAGCTGTTATGGTCAGTGGGGCCTGTTTCTCTCCTGTAGAGTGTAAGCTGTTATGGTCATTGGGCCTCTTTCTCTCCTGTAGAGCCTAAGCTCTAATGGCCTGCAGGGCCCTCTCTCTCTCTCTCTCTCTCTCTCTCCTGTAGAGTGTAAGCTCATATGGTCAGCATGGTCCTTTCTCTCTTGCCTGTAGAGTGTAAGCTCTTATGGTCAGTGGGTTCCTTTTTCTTTCCTGTAGAGTGCAAGCTACTATGGTCAGTGGGGCCCTTTCTCTCCTGTAGAGTGTAAGCTCTTATGATCAGTGGGTCTCCTTCTCTCCTGTAGAGTATAAGCTCTTATGGTAAGCAGAGTCCTCACTCTCCTGTAGAGTGTAAGCTCTTACGATCAGTGGGGTCTCCTTCTCTCCTGTAGAGTATAAGCTCTTATGGTAAGCAGAGTCCTCACTCATCTGTAGAGTGTAAGCTTTTATGATCAGCGGGATCCTTTTTCTCTCACCTGTATAGTGTAAGCACTTATGATCAGCGGGGTTCTCTCTCTCCTGTAGAATGTAATCTCTTATGGTCAGCGGGCTTCTCTCTCTCCTGTAGAGCAGAGGTGGGGACGCCATGCCCTAAGGGCCGCTAACAGGTCATGTTTTCAGGATTTCCTTAGTATTGCTCAGGTGATAATATAATCACCTGCAGATCTCATGATTCCAACCCTGTGCAATACTAAGGAAATCCTGAAAACATGACCTGTTGGCGGCCCTTAAGGCCTGGAGTTCCCCACCCCTTCTGTCAGCAGGGTCCTTGTCATCTCACCTGTAGAGTGTAAGCTCGTATGGGTAGCAGGTTTCTCTCTATCTCTCCCGTAGAGTGTAAGCTCTTTTGGTCAGTGGGTCATCTCTTTCTCTCTATTGTCCCCCTGTGCTTTCCAGTATTGAGATTTCTTTTTATCGCAGTGCCTTACATTGGGGTTCTAGGCTGCACCATCCTCAATATGAGAAAAAACTATTTTATGTGAACCAATTGAGTCCTTAACCAGCAAAATGGTACGTTAAGTGTAGAATTGGGAGGAAAGATGATGGGCTTTAATACAGGTGTAGAGTTTATAACTAAGTACTATTCAGAGATGTGAAAAGCTGCCATTTGTGTGATGACTTGAGCTTCTGTTATTTCTCTCCAAATTACACACTATCTTTGGGCAGAGCTGTAATTTGTCTCTCAGCACAGGGCTGTTCAAGATGTTTGAAGCTGCCAAAAATCTTTCAAGTGTCAGCTGCAGAATAATTGCCATAATCACTTTGTGAGTTGTATTACTACATGCAGGTCAGGAGCCGAGAAAATTGGAGAGAAAAAGTCCAGGTGTCCTCTTAATTTAGGAAGAATTGCCATTTATGCGTCTCATCTTGACACCTTCCATCTGTTTCCAAGGAAGAGAGTTATGAGTAAGAATATTGTAAACACCGATGTCGCGCTATTCATGTGTTTGCCTTTCCGCGCGGACATATGAATGAGGCCTAAACAAGATAATAATGGGAAAGCAAAACAGTAAAGGGTAGGTATTCTGGCTGTTCAATACGCTGCAGTATTAGGTGTCTGAACTATCATTTCTTCTGATATACATATGACTGTTACTCACATGAAAAGTGTCCCCAGATAGTTTAACTTGACCATCAAGACATTGAAAGAATCCAGAAGGAGTGGTGATGTTTTTCACTGAAAATCTTGTATTGATGTACAATCCAACAGATAAAAAGAGTGATTCTTAAAAGAGCAGTAAAGAGTGTGTCCATAATAAGATGTATGACAGGAACGAAAACATGTGGAAGAAGGAGGAGGAGTTGCTGACATCACTGAAACTACAGGAAACGGAGAGGGATAAAATATCAAAAGGCAATGCTTCTGCCTTGCAACACATACCACTAAAAACATTGAATAATTCCCATTCATGGGACACAACAGTCGAGGAAAAAATCAATATGGGTGGAATTTGAGGAAAAGACACATAGGATTGTACAGTATGACAAACAATCATGTAAATAAAAATCTATGTTTAGATGTCAAAAATTAACAAAGATGTTTTGTAGACCCTTCAGTGAATTACACAACGCATAATAAAGTGTCAGGCATACAGAACCATGGGTACATCATGTGCTATTGTTTGCCATTGTCATGTCCTGTGATTGGGAATTATTCTATGTTTTTTGTGCTGTGTATTGCATTTTTATCTGTTGCTAGGCAGAAGCATTCTTCTATTAGTATTTTGTCCCTTCTCTCTCCTGGTAGCTCTGTGATGTCAGGTTACTCCTCCCTTCTTCCCCATGTAATCTTACTGCAACCATTTTAGTTAGACACGTTTGCTGCTCTGTGCAGAATCACTCTTTACCTACTGCATTGTACATCATTTGGAATAACTTGATTTGGAATAACTTGTATTTTATTCATAGAAATCCCTGGTGTTTGTATAGGAGTCCAGTGGGTGGTCCTACAAGTGATTGACAGCTATCTGCATGTACAGTCATAGAGATAAAACTGTCAGTGAGTGGGATCGCCCATTGGACTCAAATACACAAACACCAGGGATTTCAATGAATAAAATACTGTACGTTTTACTGGAAAATATGATCAGTTCCTTCTATTTAATATCCGGTCTGCTGGTCCGATACATTTCCATCATGGCAGGTTCCCTGACTTTAGCTGATGTGATTGGCTGACAGATCCACCTGACAACACCTGATTGGCTAAACCATGCTGGCTTTTGAATTGGACCCATATGAGGCCTGTTTCTGGTGCAAGTTTTTTGTACACACCTGAAGAAGCTCCTGTCCTCAATATGGGAAATGATTTACAGATCCCAGCAGGCAGTGGTGTGTCATCAATGGCAGCAGACTACGCGGCTGCAGACCCCCTCTTTGCACCACAATTTTAACTGTATCAACATCGCGGATGCCGATACAATAAAAAGCAATGATGAAAGAGGGAGTGCTCCACTCCCTACTGCATCATTCTTCCCATGCGTCTGAGCTCTGACAGCTCAGCACAGTGAACTCAATGATGTTACTTCATTGCCTGTACATTATACTATATCGATGGACTATTGGCTGTGTATTATATTTTATGGATATCTATGGTGGATGCATTATACATGGAGGACTATGGAGGATTCTTTATATTTTATGGAGGACTGTGGAGTACATTAAGACTATATATAGATGATTATAATGTGCATTATAATATGTGGAGAACTATGGGCTGGGCATTATTCTATATGGAGGACTATTGGGGGTGCATTATATTATATGGAGGACTATGGTGGTGCATTATACTATATAGAGGACTATGGGGAGTGTATTATAATTTATGGGAGGACTATGGGAGGTCATAATACTAGATTGAGGATTATAAGGGGGGCATTATATTATATGGAGGACTATGAGGGGTGTATTATACTATATAAAGGACTATGGGGTATGTATTATACTATATGGAAGGAAATGTCAGGGCCATTATAATATTTGCAGGGCTGTGGAGGCTATTATACTATTTGGAGGGCTATGTAGGGGCCATTATAATATTTGCAGGCTGTGAGGTATTATACTATTTGGAGGGCTATGTAGGGGCCATTATAAATTTGGAGGCTATGAGGAGCCTCTATACTTTTAGGAGGGCTATTTTAGATCCATTATACTGTATGCAACCAATTATACTGTGTGAAGGATTGTGTGGAATCCATATTACTGTGCGGAGGCCATTATACTGTTTGTAGGGCTGTGGGAGCCTTTATACCGTGTGGAATGGTGTGGAAGTCATTATTCTATATGTAGGCCCATTATTCTGCTTTGACGACTGTGTGGGGGTCACAGTTGGGGATCTACTCATACTGTGTTGGGATCACGATCCGTTGCCAGGGTAGTTGAAGGGGGAACATAGGGTCATCATACTGTTGTGTGGAGGTACTGTGAAGAATTCAATGTGGAGTATCATGTAATTTTTTGGGACTTTTGTTGGCATCACACTTTACAGGTGCAACGTAAGGAGAAGCTAGGGCTTCAATAGGAGGAGATTACTTTAAAAGGGTGAAGGTTTTGACATATGCTATTATTTTTGGTGAAGGGGGTCCAATGGGAACTTCTGCTATGGGACCCATGATTTTTATGTATGTCCCTACCAACAGGTCCGTCCAGTAGCTTTGACTGAATTAGCTTAATACCTGGTTTGCCTTTAATTGTATTTTTCCTAAGTTAAGTTCACATTTAGAATTAATTAGATATATGTATAACAAAGGAGAGAGCCATCAATACAGAAGGATAGCATGCAATATAAAAAGTGCTTCTTTGCACATATTAATTCCAAAGCAAATACGGTAATTGATCCATTTTCTGAGCCACCCTGCCATGTCAAGGCATATCTCTATAGCGCAGTCCTACTCTATATATTTTATTTAAATTGGGCTTTGCGGCCTCCTATATACATTAACAGCAGAACTGTATAGCAGCTACACAAGCCTAGAACATCTCAGAACCACTCCATAGCGCCAGACAGGCAAGTGTGAATGTAGGCAGAGCAGACCCAAATAATATATGTATTTATATTCATATGTGCCTTTTTTTACATTTCATCAGCCATTAGTATTATTATCATCATTGATGTGTATGTATGAGACCTTGGCTTATGCAAGAAAAATTGTATTATTATTAAGTGCTGTTTTGGTGTACATATAAATTCCCTGTGCACTTTAGATCATTTTAGTTGAAACACAAATACAGAAAAAAGGATATTTTGCTATTTTTTTTTTTTTTTTTTTTTTTCTTTTATCTTTCATTTTATAAGAAATACCTAATTGTGTGGATACATAACTTGTATCATTTTTTTTTTGCTTTTACTTTGTAATAAAATGTGCTCTATAACAAAAAATATTTTGGGAAGTAACTTTTTATTTTTTATTTTTTGCATTTGTTCCTCCCAAGAGAACATAAAAAATCTCTGGGAAGAAACAGATTTATTCTTAATATTTTATTTTGCATCTTTTTCCACTGTTACTGTGGCACCTATAGGAGCACAAGTTAGAGAGGAAAACAGCCAATAATTGTGGCACAAGTCGTTTGCAGAGTTGATCTGGGTCGGCTATAACTCACCCTCTGTTCTATGCAAGGCAGATACCCAGCGGTCCTTCTATTCACTACATATTGCTCATCAAAAGTTATGTAAATTGCACATGAGCTGCTTCTGTTATCAGACCAGGGTCTCAAGCTGTGCCCTCTCAGGGCCTTCATCTGTTCAAACCAGGGCAATGGAGTAGGTAAGCGAAACATCTGACTCCTACTCCTCAATTTCCCTGAATATGACTCCAACTCAACCAAAATGGACTCCGACTCCACAATGCCAGCTTCACAACAGTGGCTGTGAAGTCAGTAAGCCAAACATCTGACTACTCAATTTTCCTGAATCCAACTGTACTAAAATAGACACTTACTTTGACTCCACCACCATGGCTGTGGAGTCGGTAAGCTAAACATCCAACTACAACTCCTCAATTCCTCTGAATCCAACTCACACTCCACCAAAATGGACACCAACTCCGACTCCATGACTCTACAACCATGGCTGTAAAGTCAGTAAGCCAAACATCCGACTCCAACTCCTGAGTTTCCCTGAATCCAACTCCACCAAAATGGACACCAACTCCGACTCCATGTGTCGAGCCCAGGCTTTGGGGTACTCGGGTATCAGCTTCAGGGTAGCGTCTGCTGTGTCACGGGAATGGCGGCCGCGCCTGATCCGTTTACAGGGGATTATGTACAGTTTGTCGTGACGCCACCTGTAGTTTCTGGTGATGTGTCACCAGCGCCACCACAGTCCGCCGGAGGTAGATGGTAATGCGGCAAGTTGGCAAAGTCCTCTACAGGTAGGGCTGGACCTCCGGGGCAGCGTTCCTGTATGGGGAACAAGTTCATTCACAAGAAATGCAGGCAGAGGCAAGATCACTTTACTGTTAGTTGCAGCAGTGTAGCTACAAGTCACAGTTCAGCACTTAGATGTTAGAAGAACAGGTAGCTAACGGGTGGCTGCAGGTGGATACCAGGTGGTATGGTGATACCCTTGGTGTTCCTTCATTTGCTAACCCTGTCTGTTCTTGTATGAAGCCTGGTGACTTGAAATCAGCGTGACCTCCTTTCCTCTCTCACCTTTGTTGCCGTCGGTGACCCTCTACTGGCTGGCCGCTCGTTCCTTTGGCGGTGCCTGGTACCCTGTTTTGGTCTGCTCAGGTGCCCGGGAGAATTGAAGACTCCACGGGAATCCAGATTCTCTGTGGTCCTAAAGTATCCCACAGGTGCGGGCTCCGGTGCCGGTAAGCTGTCTGGGAGAACCTGACGATGGCCCTCTTCCCAAACCGGCTGCTCTCCTGAAAAGCTCCTTTCTCCTAGACCCTCTCCTCTTCCTCCATCTTTCCCTGGTCCCTCAGCCGAGAGACCTAGCAGCAAAGACAAAAAGCTCAAAAGACCTCCTGGTTCAACCTAGAGGTGCTTTTTATTCCCTCCCAGGTAACCTCCCACTGTGTATTCTAGTGTGGGAGTGCTGGTATGGGTCCCACCCACCATCCTAGGGTCCACCTGCATCTGGAGCATCTGCACCTCTTTTACGGGTGCAGTACCCCTCTGTGACGCCTCCTTGGCGGGGCGCCACACATGACTCTACAACCATGGCTGTAAAGTCAGTAAGCCAAACATCCGACTCCAACTCCTGAGGGTACCTTTACACGGTACAACGTTTGAAAGATGTCTGCTAAGATCTCTTGGCGCCGCGGTCGTTTTTGACATTATTGCAACATCGCTGATAAGATGTCACACGTCTGGATATCATGGACAATTCACCAACGATGTTGTGAGCAGGGATTGTTTACACAACCCCGCGAACGATCAATGCTCATTGACATCGTTATCGCGGTGTCACACAGATCGCTTGAACGACATGGTCAGGTTTTAGAACATGTTCATAAACCTGTCAACTCCAACTTGACTAATTATCGTAGTTGAATTGTTCAGTTACACGCAATGATGCACTAACGATGTTGTTTTAACATTGTTGTACACGTCACTTTTCAGCGATGTCGGGCACGATTTTTGTGCTGTTGTAAAGGTACCTTGAATCCAACTCCACAAAATGGACACCAACTCTGACTCCACGACTCCAACTCTGACTCCACAGCCCTGGTTCCAACAACTACTGTAGCTTTATTCTGCCGCTGTAAATTGCTATGTGACTAAAGCCCTATTCCTATCATAAGTCTACATGACCATTAGTCACGAGTGGTATGTGTCCTATGCTACAAAGAGGGGGTCACATCACGAAGGCAATCATACACATTTCGAACTGTAATTATACATATAATCCAAGCTCATTAGACAAAACAACAATAAAAGAGCATTGAAAATGATTATTTTTGGCCTGTGGCAATAAATGTACTGGTTAGTGGTTGAAATGCTGGAACATAAACACATCTGCTGTTTAATCTGACAGAATAATTCGAAGACGATATTGTGTTGGTGCACAGATTTCATTAAGTTCATGGCCCGACCCATTTGTTTTAATGTCTCAGCTCATGTCAGATGTAAAACCATCTGCCTACTCAAAGAGACAATTAAAGTGAATAACTGTATGTGAGAATATTTGTTTTAGCGGAGATAATACCAGGCTTGTAAATGCCAGACATCTCATAATGAACATCGTACCATAATGAGTCAAGATAAACATAAATACCGGATAACGGGATTATGGCAATATTATTTCACTATTTTTCTGCTGTCCTTAAAGGGAGTTTTGACCCCTGTAAAACTGCTAATTGCTATAGTAAGGTGAAGTGTAAAGAAGTTAAAACGTACCTATAGTAGGGGGTTGAACACAAGGCCGAGTTCACGCAAACGTGTTTTTGTTTGAGTGCTGTCCGCGAAAAAATTGACAACACTCAGACCAACGTTATTCCATTGAGCTGTCGAGATGTGCGATTTGTTTTTTTTCATGGACCGAAACTGCTGGTGGTAAAAAAAAAAAATCACAGCATGCACTTGTTTCTTTAGTATACTGGATGAGACTCACTTGATGGGTGCCCCAAAAAATTGATCCCATCCAAATAATCTGAGTAGCATCCAGTTTATATGGATAAATTGCAATTCTTTAACATAAACTGTTTTTGGCCTTGTACATTTTACTAACTGCACAACCAGGACTGTGGAGAAACATCCAACTCGGACTCCGACTTTTCAATTTTCCTGAATCCAACTCCAGCTCTAACTATACCAAAATGGACACAGACTCCATGACTCTGACTCCACAAGCGTGGCTGTAAAGTCAGTAAGCCAAACATCTGACTCTTATGGTCCCTTTACACGCCGCACTGGATGGTGGCAACAACCGGGTACATGAGAGAAATATATCTTGCACCGCCAATTCAACCGTGGTAGCGGCGTGTGAAGACGGTTGTAGCCACCCGCAGTAGCGGCACCAGTTTCCGAGCACTGCCTAAAACAGGTGGCTACCCAGGCGATTGTAGCGACCTGT
This sequence comes from Allobates femoralis, assembly GCA_033576535.1. Taxonomy (NCBI): domain Eukaryota; kingdom Metazoa; phylum Chordata; class Amphibia; order Anura; family Aromobatidae; genus Allobates; species Allobates femoralis. The sequence continues at coordinate 209,763,482 of JARQOC010000011.1, read as the reverse complement.
ATCGGCGTGTAAAGAAGGAACAGAAGGATGTTTGGACACCAGGCTATGTACCTGGTATGTACCTGGGGCGTGACACAGCCCCGGGAAACCACCCCCTTCAGCGATCATTGGAGGAAGCTCCTGCGTTACGATTGGTTGTTGCTGCATAGGGCGGCATATTTAAGGAGCTGACCAGTCACACTACACAATTGCTCGAGCGTCATGTATTAATCAGCCTCCTGCGATGCCTGGCCAATCATGATGTTATTGCTTTGTCCTATCAGCGTACGGACGTCTCGTAATCCACAATTGTGGCACGCCTATGTGTTGTCCCTGCTGCACCAGGTCCGCCCATATTAGCTTGTTGTAGCAGTGTGTAAATGAGGTAAGGTGCTCTGCAGAAGGTAACTTGAGACACCCGGCGGTGTATCCAGAGATAGATGTAACCTACCGTAGCGCACCTTGTTGCAGTGTGTAAAGGTGGTGCGGGTACCGTTTGCAACCGTTTGTGCGTGCTCGTGCACGTGAAGTAGCCGGTTGTTGCCACCATCCAGTAGCGGCGTGTAAAGGTACCATTAAGGTACTTTTACACGCCGCAACTATCACTAGCAATCAGTAGCAACCGTACGTGCGTGTGCACGGTTTTAATGGTTGCTAACGATCGCCGATGCCGCATGTACACGCCGCAATTGCGTCGTCAACCCAAGGGACCATGGTTCCCCGGAAGTTGAAACAGATCCTGCGGGACACATCCGGTTGAATCCCTACGCCGCTTCACACACCACAATCACGATGGTAATGTGGGCGTACCTGTGCAGCGGCTCAAACACATAGGCGTGACAGAGTTGTGTATTCCGCGCCCCAAACACGCTGATTGGACAACGCAATAGCGTCATGATTGGCCAGCCTGCACAGGAAGGCTGGCTAATACATGACGCCATTCCAATTGTGGAGTGTGAATGGACAGCTCATCAAATATGGCGCCCTGTGAAGGGACAGCCAATGGAAACACAGTAGCCCCCACTAATCATCGCTGATGGGGCGTGGTCTCCAGCACGCTGTGGCACGGCTCTTGGAAATCACTAGGAGACGCAGATTCCATCCCTATCGCCCGTTTACACGTCAATACCAGGGTTATTCACCATTTGGGTTGCCTCTGATTTTAGAACAATACTCTGAAATCGCAACCCGTAGCAACTGCGAAAATCACGATCACTTTCCCAAATTACACACCGCAACTTCGTAGCAATTTCAAGGCAACCGTGACAAATATCCTGATTGCCAGGCAGTTGCTACACCTCGGTTGAGGCGTGTAAAGGTACCTTTACTCCAACTGCTCAATTTCCCTGAATTCGACTCCACCCAAAATGGGCACTGACTCCCCAGCTCTTTGCACAACTGTATAAAACGGGTGCCAAACGGCTGACAATTCAATGTAAAATCTCCTGGTTTTTTCTAGGTACAATTTTCTAAATGCTCGTGTTAACTTAGTCTAGTAGTTATATGACCAAGAGAAAGAGATATATAATTTATAGTTGGATTTAAAACTGGCTCAAAGTTATGCACACATGGTAACTCACATGGGAAAATAAGGCTCATCTCTAAACTACCGCACCTGACCAAACACCGGTTCTTGTACAGACTAAAGGTCCTAGCTACATGGTCCATGATGGCATTTCTGTGGGCTGGAATAACCCTAACTGCAAAACTAGAAAATGACAATTTAGACCTGGCTATGCAAAAGACCATCACAAGTTCCTTGTACTTTGTTAGGAAAAAGTAAAGGGCTTACTGCAAGGAAGAATAGATTTCTATTATCTAACTATTGGCAGCAGTAAGGAGTAGGCTAGATAGATGTGACAGCAAAGATAATAAACCTAGCTTGTCTCTATCTGACTGGCATAAATCCTCGTCAGTATGGATGGAACTTCAAGTAGGATCCACATTGGAATATAGCCAGCAGAAAAAAACAGCAAGGGGAAGAAATAAATAGCCGCTATATGATAGGACAGAATAAATCATAAATTGAAACACCTGCTGATCGAAAAGAAAGAAACAAAGGTAAAAGCTAATCAGCATGTAGAAAGAGACTGAATCTGCTGTGACTCAGCAGAGAAGGGAGCCGATCACACAGCACAGGGTTGCTGGATCAAATCCTGAGCCGTGACACTCAAGCTTCTTATCCAGAGAGTTGTGATTAATGATGGGGACCTGATTTTGGACCTGACTCCATGTTCATGGAGTTTGTTTGTTCTTGCTGTGTTCTACTGAAGGGATATTTGGCTCTATATGAAAGTTACCTCACTATGTGTCTAAAATAGGAGGAAAAGTACATTGTAAGCCCTATCACAGACACTGACTGATATGATTGGTGCCAGTCTCTGTACAGGACTGCAGGATATTAGCACCATAACAGGAACAGGTAACAAATGAATGCATAAATTATGATAAAAGGTTGTTGCATACAAATCCCCCTCAAATGGCAAGGAACATTCTCTACATCTAGAGAAAAAAAGTTCAAACTTCAGATCAGTATAAATAAAATTGATGCTTATGTGAATATATAGAATTCTCATTTGAAAGGCTGTCCATGTATTTATGACTTCTTGGGTTAGGAAAGGAAACTCTGTATGACCTGGAAGTGGCTTTTACAATGTAATCTTATGAAGTGTCAGAACAAGGTCCTATAGACTAAGGCCTCAGTCACACATTCGTATCTTATCCCTTCAACCCCGGGCAATTTTACATTTTTGTTATTCCTTCTCCTTCTTCCAAAAGCCATAGCAGCAACCAAAAAACGTAATTTTGGCGTTTGGACTTTTTTTCTGTTGCACATTTCTGAATGTAGCATTACCAAATATGTGTATTTTCTATATAGTTTTATTTTGAATAGAGCAAAAGGGGGTGATTTGAACTTTTACATTTTTTTCATATTTTTAAAAACTTTTTAAAACTTTTACTTTATTTTACATGTCCCCTTAGAGTGCCTCAGCACTGCACAGTCCGATCACTTGTGCAGTACAGAGCTGTGATGATCCACAGCAGAGCAAAACATTTTTCACTTTCTGTGGATGCAGGTGCTCACTAGGTATCCAAAGGAAGTGAGCCATTAGAGCATCTGGGGTCATCACAGGACCCCGGGATATCATGGCAACACATCAAAGTCCCGTGATTGCATCATGTGGCCACCGATGCTGGCAGGGAATAGCGCGGTTCCCACTTTGCTGTTTTAGCTCATGCTTTCATTGATTTACACCATGATCTAGTGGGTTAAAAGCAGTAGGCAGATCACTGATCTGCTCACATCTGTTACCTGCACATACCCGCTGATGAGAACAACCGGCATGTGCAGGAATGATGCAAGCTCAACGTGACCTTCTGATTCCAGGTCCCACAAGGTCACACCAGGCTGTGACACACTCATGACAGTAGCCAAATAAGTTCTGATGTGTCAGATCTGTAAAAATGGAAACTAGTAAATGAAGTATGACTAGTCTATATATTTCCCATGCCTTAATATAAGGTTCCTGTACAAGTAGATGTAGTTTGCTACATTCATATGAATCTTCCTACTTACAGAGATCTCTTCCAGTTACTACAAGGGTAACAGATATGTACAGCATAATACGTACAGCATAAACTATTCCCATATAGGCAAAAAGGAAAAGAATTAATTTGTATATCACCACTCCTTACGATTATTAGGACTTTGGATTTTTTATTGGCATTTTGTGCGTCTTTTCCCATATCAAAATGATGTCTGCTGCTTCATGTGATCCACTTCTCTGCCTTTATAAACCTCCGCCTACCATTCACCTGTTCCTGAGTATTCAGTTGAATTCCTGGCTCTCTGCTTCCTGTGATCTTCTCGTGAACCTCCGTCTTTTCATGTGTCTGCAGTCCTTCTCCAGCTTCCACACCTGCTCAGTGCCTCTCCTGCAAAGTGTGCTTCAGACTCTACTTCAGCATGCCTGCCCTGTGATATGTAAGCCCTGTGTGCCTGTAAGCTTTGCAGCCTCCCTGTTAGCTTGTGCAGTTGCAGTTTCTCTGGACTTTTGATGACTTGTGAGACTTTACTTAAATTTCACTGCACAGTTCATGTTTAGGACTTGTTCTTGTGACTACCTTCCCAGGCCTTCCTGGGAGTTATTCAACTCATAGACTGTTTCTGATGAGAATTGCTTCTAAATAGACTTCCCTGCTTGTTGCTATATGATAAACTTACTCACCTGCTGCATCTCACGTTTATTAACTATCAGGTGTGTTTAATATAGACTTGTTCACCTGTAACTTGGTTTCAGTGTGTCTGTGCTCCCATCTGCTAATAGATCCCTGAGTAACCCTACAGTACAGTACAATGATAATGTGTTGATCCTTTATCATTAAGGTGCAAGGAACCTGCTTGCTAGCAGGTAACTGAAATACTGAAATCCACAGGGTCATGCAATCTAACACTTCATAAAAAAATATATCTTCTTTACCTAAATATCATTAAAAAATATCCAAAAAGACAGAAAGCGACCAAGTAGTGTCTGTCTTTTTTGTATTTTTATAGATATTTAAATAAGAAATATATTTTTCAAGATGTGCTAGATTGTGTGATCCTGTGGATTTGAGTATATTCCTATCACTATACAACGATTTGCCTATACTCTAAAATCCAGCATTAAAGCAGGTGACTTTATATGATAAAGGCATTACGACAGGCTGCAGGGACAGATTTTAATACCGGAAATCAATGTCAAGCAATCCATCTGTCTAGAAAACCTAATGATTTATTGCAGTTTTATTGTGATTAAATGCCCATTACCTGAATTTAAAGAAGGCAATTGATCACTTGAAGTTCATGTAATTTGATTGTTTTACAGCGCTGAGAGATTAAAGGTGATAATCACATAGAAAGTAAACGGAAATCATTGCTGTTATGTTGATCCTATGTATTAGATTAATGTGGTGCTATTGAGCAATTCATTATCACTAACAGGCCATGGACACCTTCACAGCCAACATACCATGTTTTCCCCAGACTACAAGACGCTTCTTACCATTAGATGCACCATCGGTTTAGAAAGCAGAAAATAGGAAAAACATTTTTCCTATTAATTAAAACGTAAGTGGTGGTTTAAAGTATAGGGGTCATTAGCACTAATTTTAATGTACTAGGGTATAATAGGGAGGTGATAAATCTAATCTTAGTGTCTCTTTGTAGTGTGTATTATACGCACACAGCTCTGCTACATGCAACATACATGCTGATATAGATAAACACAGCTCTGCTACATGCACATATAGATGCACACACAGATCTGCTACATGCAAACTACATGCACATATAAACACACACAGTTTTTCTACATGTGCATAAAGAAACACATACAGCTTTGCTACATGCAAACTACATGCACGGAGAGACACACAGCTCTGCTACATGCACATATAGATGTGAAATATCTGTAATAGAAAAGGGGCAAATAGGGTCTACCTGTGTGCACTGTGAACAATATACAAGGATTTGCTCACCTTTAGAGGGTTGTGAGAGACACAACCACACTATTGAACATATGCATATTTTATCCTGATGACGATATGCAGCCGTTCCCCCAGGTACGGAGCAAGAAAGGTGGAAAGAAAAAGACGGGGTGTATGAACCACGCCCGTCTTGACAAATTCATGAGTTTGTCCAGACGGAAGCGCGGTTCATACACCCTATCTTTATCTTTCCACATTACATGCACATATAGACACATATAGTGCCTACAAGTAGTATTCAACCCCCTGCAGATTTAGCTGGTTTGATAAGATGCCAATAAGTTAGAGCCTTCAAACTGCAAACGAGAGTAGGATTTATTAACAGAAGCATAAATCTTACAAACCAAAAAGTTATGTTGCTCAGTTGAATTTTTATAAATTTTAAACATAAAAGTGTGGGTCAATTATTATTCAACTCCTATGTTTAATATTTTGTGGAATAACCCTTGTTTGCAATTACAGCTAATAATCGTCTTTTATAAGACCTGATCAGGCCGGCACGTCTCTGGAGTTATCTTGGCCCACTCCTCCATGCAGATCTTCTCCAAGTTATCTAGGTTCTATGGGTGTCTCATGTGGACTTTAATCTTGAGCTCCTTCCACAAGTTTTCAATTGGGTTAAGGTCAGGAGACTGACTAGGCCACTCCAACACCTTGATTTTTTCCCTCTTGAACCAGGCCTTGGTTTTCTTGGCTGTGTGCTTTGGGTCGTTGTCTTGTTGGAAGATGAAATTACGACCCATCTTAAGATCCTTGATGGAGGAGTGGAGGTTCTTGGCCAAAATCTCCAGGTAGGCCGTGCTATCCATCTTCCCATGGATGCGGACCAGATGGCCAGGCCCCTTGGCTGAGAAACAGCCCCACAGCATGATGCTGCCACCACCATGCTTGACTGTAGGGATGGTATTCTTGGGGTCGTATGCAGTGCCATCCAGTCTCCAAACGTCACGTGTGTGGTTGGCACCAAAGATCTCAATCTTGGTCTCATCAGACCATAGAACCTTGAACCAGTCTGTCTCAGGGTCCTCCAAGTGATCATGAGCAAACTGTAGACGAGCCTTGACATGACGCTTTGAAAGTAAAGGTACCTTACGGGCTCGTCTGGAACGGAGACCATTGCGGTGGAGTATGTTACTTATGGTATTGACTGAAACCAATGTCCCCACTGCCATGAGATCTTCCCGGAGCTCCTTCCTTGTTGTCCTTGGGTTAGCCTTGACTCTTCGGACAAGCCTGGCCTCGGCACGGGAGGAAACTTTCAAAGGCTGTCCAGGCCGTGGAAGGCTAACAGTAGTTCCATAAGCCTTCCACTTCCGGATGATGCTCCCAACAGTGGAGACAGGTAGGCCCAACTCCTTGGAAAGGGTTTTGTACCCCTTGCCAGCCTTGTGACCCTCCACGATCTTGTCTCTGATGGCCTTGGAATGCTCCTTTGTCTTTCCCATGTTGACCATGTATTAGTGCAGTTCACAAGTTTGGGAGGGTCTTAAATAGTCAGAAAAGGCTGGCAAAAGAGATAATTAATCCACACGTGAAGCTCATTGTTATTTGTGCCTGAACTACTTCTTAATACTTTAGGGGGACCAAACAGAATTCTGGTGGTTTGAGGGGTTGAATAATAAATGACCCTCTGAATTAACTTTTAACGCTTTAAAAAAAGAAAAAAAAAATTAAAAAAATCTTTTTGGCTGCAGTGCATTTCCCACTTCCAGGCTGATCTACAGTCCAAATGTCACAATGCCAAGTTAATTCCGCATGTGTCAACCAGCTAAATCTGCAGGGGGTTGAATACTACTTGTAGGCACTCTATATAACCCTGCTGCATGTAGATATAGACACACATAAAGCTCTGATACATTCATATATAGACACACAGCTCGGCTACAAGCACATATAGACACATATTCAGCTCTCTACATGAGCGTATTGACACACATACAGCTCTGCTACATGCACATATAAACACACATAGCTCTGCCACGTGCAAACTACATGCACATATAGATACACAGCTCTGCTACATGCACGTATGGACACACATACAGCTCTGCTAAATGGAAACAACATGCACATTGACATGTAAAGCTCTGCTATATGCACATATCGACACTCACTATACATTACCACATTTTGCAATTCCTGACTGGCACCTTAATGTGCGCTTTAAGAGCTGATTAGCTGAAGTACCTTCCACATGGTTACTCTAGGACCTTTTAGGTCATGTGATCAGTCACGTTACCTGAAAGGTCCTGGAATTAAATGGTTAGGAGGTCCTTCAGCTGCTCAGCTCCTGCAGCCTCTGTTTTGCCCCCGGCAGCTTCCTCTTCTGCACTATACCGATCACGTAGATCAGTGCAAAGTAAAAGGTGAGAGTGCAGTTCTCTGTGATCGTGAAGGCCTCAGTGTCAGTGTTCTCCTCCATCACAGGAAGCTGCCTTGGGGCTATAGGATGTGCACACTTTTTTAGCAGGTTTTCTTGTTGAAAAGTGCATCTTTTAGTCTGAAAAATATTGTATTACTATATCGTAATGCTATATTACTGTATATGACAGATTAATCTATTCACAGTCGCTCTGGCTCTGCAGGTCCAGCACCTCCCTACCTTATCCCATGTTTTCCAAAGAAATCTCAGAAGTGCTGTGCAGAGCTATGATATTGTCAAAATACCGGTTTAGGTTGTTATAGGTTCATGTTGTAGGAATTATTTTACCTTTTTTTTTGTTATGTCTAAATCCTACTATTAAAACCTTTAATCAATATACTGTGTATTCAGAACCCTTCATGAAAGCTTTATTAAACCAACAGCTTGAAGAGCTGTATCATTATTCTAATTGAAGAGATATCTAAGTGATAGAAGAATATTCCACTGCTGTTACACTCCTGAACATTGAAATTGCAACACCAGCAAGTAAAGGTTGTGGGGTTATGGAAATCATAGGATTAAAATACATGTTGATAATAAGCATATGATGAAAAAATGGAAATAACATTTTTAAATTATTATTATTATTATTATTATTATTATTATTATTAGGATTGAATGAAAAGTAATGCCCCCAACTTTGTAACTCGGGTTTCGATGGGAATATTTTAATAAATGAAATGCAGAAATAATCTTTAGAATGTGCTCTTTAATTACCAAATTTCACTTTTCCACATAATCACCAGACAAGTGGATGCACCTCTGCCAACGAGGAACAGGTTTTCTGAAGCCGTCACGGAAGAAGTCGACAGTCTGTTTCCCCAGCCGCCTCTCACAGTTGAGTGGAGAAATAAGAAAAAAAAAATAATAAGTTTGTGACGCCAGTTGAGAAAGTCAGCCAGATATGGCTGGCACATCAGGAGATCCCTGGAAGATAGATGGAGTGGCAGCGCAGTTGTTACACCCTTCCCAATCAGGGCTGGCTGCCAGGGGACGGTGATGACTGGAGTGATTGTAGTGGTGCAGTAACAGAAGTGTAGCAGCAGAAAAATGAACAGCAGGAAACAGTCTTTTGCTATACCATTTTCTGAAGTTCTTGCACAGTGTCTAGGGTAATAAAACTACCACCAGGCAGGTGGCCTGGCCAGTCTGATGAGAACTGTAGTCCGCTCTGCTAGGTGAGTAATATTGGCTTTCCTACTACCTTCTGTAGTTCTTAAGTTTCTTTGTGCCAGATGCTCTCTAGTACTTCCTCTTAGTAGCTTTGGGCTACCTCCTGCCTGGCTGGTAGTGCGGGCCCTGCAGTTAGCTGTGCCTTTCAGCAGTTCTCTGACCCTGTGTACTACTGATTCCACAGAAAGTTCCAGTTGAGTGGCTGGGGAGCATAGAACCCACTCAACCTCCTGTTTCTGCCACCAGGCCCTGTAAGCTTGAATGGCACAATCTCTATAGAGCAGTGTTTCCCAACTCCAGTCCTCAAGGCACACCAACAGGTCATGTTTTCAGGATTTCCTTAGGATTGCACAGGTGATAATTTAATCACTTGCACAGGGGATAATTCCATCATCTGTCTAATGATAAGGAAATCCTGAAAACATGAACTGTTGGTGTGCCTTGAGGACTGGAGTTGGGAAACACTGCTATAGAGAGCCTGGTATGGGCAGGGGCAGCTCCCAGCTCTGCTGTGTTTCTGAAACCAAATTCGTTGCTTGCAATATAACGATTTCAGCCAGTAATCTATGTGATATATCTTCGGGATCAGGGTTTCTTTACCTACATTATGTTGCTGTCAGATGAGGTAGCAAAAACCGGCTGACAGATTCCTTTTAAGAATCCAATTTATTCTGCTTTTATACTGATAGAAAAAAGGAACCAAAAATATTTTTGTTATTCTGGAAAGAAAAATATTGCATAGGCGCCAACTGTACCAGTTTCTACATCCGGTCCCAGTCAATAACCCATACATTATAGCAATATGCGTATTATTTATAATTAATTGTTAGCGCTATGCTGTAGGGTGCATGTAATTTATTTACTACGTCTATCCCTCTAGCATTCCGGATGTTGTTTATTCATCCAGGCATTGAGGAGTATGGCAGTCATGCATTTTTACTTTCCCCAGCAATTAAGTTGACATGAGGCTTCTGATTTAAAATACATGCACAGAATTTTTTCCAGGACGCGGTGTTCTTCTGTTTTCTTTTGCTAGGCTGACTTCATATTAATCACCTTTGTGCATATTTTTTGTATAAATTGGGAATTGATTTCATGTTTATTTTCTTTTGCAAAATATAACTGTTTGCACGGAAATAAGAGAGCATAAAACTCGCAATGTTGGTCAATGTGGAAAAAATATCACTATTTCAGTCTTGGCGAAACATTTCAATACTGTTAGTTTTATTTAAATAAAACTGTAGTAAAAGTCTAAAATCAAGATGTACTTGATTACAGAGTACAACGTTTATCCTTGCAGTGCTTCCTTAATTCTCCCTATAGGTATTCAGTTCTCCCTGTTTGAAGACAAGCTTCAATCAATAATTCACTGTATTCAATAAAAATGTCCAAAATTTTGAAAACACTGAGTTTCATAGGCTGGTTTCACATCACGGGAAGATCAGGTCCGGGGCTGACCGGTGTGAACCAGACAGCCTCGGACCCGATTTTGCTGTAATGCAGCCCTATGGGGCCGGATGGAGCCAGATGGCAGCTATGTGTCATCCGGTTTCCATCTGTCCGGGAGGATACGGGACAATTTGGATCTTTCTCCCGGACACAAAAATGTTCCAAGCAACGTTTTTATGTCCGGGGGAAAAAAATCAGACAAAACCGGATCCTCCCGGATCCGGCGCCCCCTAACATGGGGGTCTATGGTGCCGAATCGCGCCGGATCTGACATAAAATCGGATTCGGGAGCCGAACGCCGGGTGCTGGAGTTTAGCAGCGAGCGCTGCTAAACTTCAGCACTATCAGCTGTCCCCTGCAGAGATTTCAGGACTGCAGCTAGCTCCCCGCTAGCCGCGATCTTGAAATTTCAGCAGCTGTGGCTGCAATTTGAGGGATCCAGCTGCAAACCAGACTGGAGGGCATATTTGCTCTCCGGTTCTGTTTGCAAATTGGGTCCGGGGCTGTCTGCTTCACACCGGACAGCCTCGGACCTGATCCAGTCATGGTGTGATGGAGGCCGTAGAATATTTTTTAACTCATAACATGAAAGTAAGGTTAATAATATAACTTTCATTACAAAAGATTCAGTTTTACCCAAATTACATCAGAGTTCCCCAAATCCAGACCTCAATGCCCACTGTAATAATTATAATGGATAGCTCTGGAGTCTTTTTGCGTGAAGTATAGACACAACAGAACACAGTTTATAGCTGAAAAAGTATATATCATAACACAACGAGGTTCACAACAAAGTGCAGAGGAAAACTCAAAGTCCATAAACACACAATGTAGATATTGAATGAAGCCTTAACGAAAAGTCTGTTGAAAAACCTCATAAGAAAATGCAATCAGCAGAGAGTCTTTAAAGTGCAGTTTACACTTGGAGTTTCAGTAAAAGTAAAGTCTATGGCAAGTGTCGGGCCCCACGGGACGGGGATACTTGGTACCGGACCGGACGGTGACGGGGAAGTCACGGGTGGCTTGGTCCGGACCGTGTCCCTGGCTCGGCAAATAAAGGGGAATATTTACAGGGGAAATGTCACTCGTGGCGCCACCCACTTGATGCGGCCAGTGATGGGGGCCGCCGCTGCTACAGAACCTCCGGGGGTGATGGAGTGGCAGCGGAGAGGTTATAGTTCCAGTGGGAAGAACTGTATTCCCCCGGGGCAGTAAGGGTTAAGTCTTTGGTGAAGTTGTAGCACACTTACTTGCAGACGCTGCAGGATCTCTCCTCCTGGCTGGTGCTGACAGGCTTGTGCTCTGCAACCTGTACGGGAGGAATGGTCTGCAGATAGAGACTGACAAGAGAGGCCAATTCAGGGTTTTCCGTGTCTTTTACTCTCGATTCTTCAAGCAGTTTACAAGTCAGTTGCAGTTCTTACAGTTCAAGCACAGTTCTCAATACACGGGTACATTCTCCCTCTCCGGGTTCCCTTTGCTCTGCAGCCAGGCCTCTCTCTCTGTGACCCCTCACAGTCTTTAGTGTCCTTTCCGGGCTGTCTACGGTTTCCGTCTGTACAGGTGGTGTGTGGTGCGCTGGACAGTATGGCGGTGACTCGGACCCCTGGTGGGCCCTCCTGTTTGTCACTGAGCTGCCTGTCCTTTGGGTTGGGGACCCTAACGTGGAGCTGTGGTCCCCCGTCGTGTTGTTTGGGGATCCGGGTAAACTGCGGTCCCCTCTAGAGCCGACACTCTACTCATCCCAGCCTCCAGCAGTCCTCAGCACGAGGCTCTACCAGGCTCCTTCTCTCTGTTCCTCTTGGTATCATAGGAGGGACTTCTCTGTCTGCAGTCAGTGACTTGAGCTGCTGTCTAGGGCACGGGTTCCACCGTCCCTCTCTGTTCTGTCACACTCCTGGTGGCATCAGCGTCGGACGGGCTTTCTCTCCCCTCTGGCTAACACTGGCTCAGTACGGATTCTGCGCTCCTAGCCTTGCACTCACAGGATGTGTGATTGTCCTTCTGTCTTTACAGCTCAGCTCACTGTGGTCTACTCCTGGGTCTTTACAGCTCGGCACCTTGAGCCTACTAACTCCCTTCACTCCTCCCCCTCACTATATACTCTCAAGTCACCTGACTTCGTGTTTGCCCAACCCACTCCTCTGATCCACCACCCCTCAATCTCATAGAGTTCTAATCTCAGGGCTGGATGTTGACTTCTCTTACACGTGGGTTGTGTGGGCTGTGAGGGTGTTGTTGTTCAACAAGTGTCCTACCTGCCTGGCTGCAGTTCCCTTTGTGGCCTCCTGGACGCAGGGGCGCCACACAAGTCCAAACAAGTAGATGTTTTAAGCAAGTCTATATAATAAATTAAATCATCCAGGGAGGCCTGGGAAGGAAGTCTTTAAGGCTGCCTTCACACTAGCGTTTTAATCAGCAGCACACGATGCCGATAAAAATAATTCCATCAGCATGCTTATTGCGTCTCTATCCTTAGAATGGTAAACGCAATTGTAAGCAAAATGCTGCTTTTGACTGCTTATAGGTGCTTATGCATACGTGTCCTCCGAAAATCAACTTCCTCCGGAGGCAACATGTTGCATTTTTGGGTAATAAATTAAGTGCGAGAATGTGCATGCGCACACTAGCGCCTAATATCAGCATTATCGCCTATGGGTACGCCAGCGTGCACAGGACATTGCTGATGCTGCTTTCGGTACGCATGCGTACTTGTCATTGCGCAAGCCCAGAGTCTGATTTTCAGGTCCACCCACTCTCGGTCTACATATTTCAGATACGCATGCTGACATAAAACACATGCGCATGATCAAACGCATGTATAAGCAATGATGCGCTGCGTTTTTAAAAATGAATTAGTATGGATATGCGCACAAAAAAGGCAGCGTCACGATGCGCACGAGTGCTTTTTACAATGCGGATACGCATGCGCATCGTGCGCTGCTTACCCAAATGCCAGTGTGAAGGCATCCTTATAAAGTACAGAACCAGAAGCAGAGAAATTTCAAGTTCAGAAAGTTCAGAACAGATGCAGAGCAATTACAAAGTCCAGAACAGTCTCTTGCTCTACATCTATTGAATATAGAATGTTGGAAGCGACAGAGCACTTAACTAAGCAACCAGCTTAGGTGTCAGCAAATTCAGGTGAAGCAAGAGCTGCAGCAGAGAGAGTAGCATGAGCAGCCAGAGCAGAGGGAACGCTGGTAAGAGATGTAGGTAGCAGAGCCTAAAATTAGTAGCATCAAGAGATCAACATAGATCTTGCAGGAGTAGACAGTGTACTTGAGAAGCCAATGGGAGCAGGAAACCAGGCAGAATACTCAAAAATATCTAGAGGCTGTGGTGGGGTTTATAAAGGCAGGAAGAGAAAAGGCACGTGAAACAACGCCATCTAGGAAGAGGGCAGAATGTCCAAAAGGTAATCAAAACCTATTAAAGGGTAGACAAGGGCGCAATAGGGTCTTATCTCTTAGATACCAGAAAGTTCAAAATGAGGTACTGCTCACCTTATGCAGTTGTGTGCCCCACAACCGGTTTAAATACTCAAAACAGCTGCTGCAGGATCAACCGTTCCATCAGGAACAACGTATGCATAAATCAACGATCCGTGCTGCTGAGTATAAGGAAGGACCACAATCTCGGTATACAAGAACGGTGCTTTATTTCTTCTACAAGTTTCCTTCCTTAGGAATACCACCATAAACAACAATGATTTTGAAATATATGTGAAAAGAGAATTGAGCTGGTGCCCCCCTTTTCCCCTGCCCCAACACACGTTTCGTGTGGTCACTTCCTCAGAAAGCCTTAATTTATGGCCTTGAAATATATAAGTATATAGCTTTAATACACTTCAAAGTTATATGCTTTATTAGCCCAAACTTTTTTAAAGGTCAACTTGTGCTTTGAACAATGTGCCTGGTGAACATCTGACCAGGGTACAATGTTTCATTCATTAGGAATGTGTTCATTGTGTCATCATTGAAGGCAGTACATTACTTTACCATTATTGACAGCCTTGAATACGGCTTTCCTTTATATTTATGAACATATTTATAAGCCTTATGTAATAACTGCAATTTATTCACAGGATAACATTAGGAAATTGTTTGCTGAAGCTATTTCAAAAAATGTTTATACCCAAGGCATAGCGCTATGTGAGGCCGATTCAACAATTATCTACGTATAAAAGGAACAAAAATTAGTTTACTTATACGATGTAAATGCACATGTGTTCAACAATGGCCTTATTTGCCGGGGACCCATAGAAAACGCCATTTAGCTGTCATTTTTGCTTCATTGCTTATTTCATCCTTAGAACTGGATGACCTGAATAATTAGAATTTACTTCACCCAAGACTGAATTTGCAGAAGGTTGAAGAGAAGTAGAGTTTTTTTCTTAGACGTTGTATAATTATCCACAGTGAGCGGAACATTCCGATTGTGGGAATCCTCACATTTTCACCAAAAATGTATAGCATTTTTTAATCATTCTAATAATTTTTTATCTACTATATTTAACTTATCACACCTTGTTGTACCACATAGATCGATAGACAAGTACCACAGTTAATTCCAATGGAAGCCAACGGACCAAAGCTGTAAATATTAGTTAACGTTGAAAGACTCTGATTTTTTGGAGATATGGCATGAAGTTGATGTGCATTGGAGCTCTACCAGGGGCGTAACTACCACAGGTGCAGGGGTTGCGATTGCACCCGGACCCTGCAGCCTAGGGGGCCCTAAAAGTCCCTTTGGCCTATAGAAAATGACTAATACTACTAAAGATTTGCAATAATAGGGGCCCCGTTGGAGCTTTTGCATCGGGGCCCCTGGGCCTGAAGTTACCCACTGAGCTCTAAAATATTTTTAGACGATCTCAGGGTAAATGAGAATGGACTATTTGATTATTTGTTCCCACAGTGGCTTTTTTCCCTCCCCGAAATGTATAAAAAGGGATTCATGATGTCATAACAACAAAGCCGGTAGTACCCGCCCAGTGTGAGAGGTCCGGATATCAGCTGAAGCAGAGGCGATGTAAAGATATAGCAAGAGAGGGTGCGCTGTGGGCACAGGGGTATTGTGATACGTTACTGTCAGCACGGAAGTGAGGATGTCCAGCGCAAGGCGCAACACAAAGGTTAAAACGGAATGTAAAGGGAGAGGAAGACCCTGATGATAGTCAGCGAGGATGGGCACCCCTCTTGGCACTAACCTGTGTCTGGCCCTGAGCTCCTGTAACGTCCCTAAGTGAGTTCTTCACCAACCGCCGTCATGTGCCTTGCCTAATACTGTCCCTCCACTCACCCTGGCAAGTGCGAAGGCCGGTGAGTGCACTAGACTACACCTCTGCAGTAGTCGAACACAAGGGAACTTAGACAGACAGGGGAAAATAGACAATAAAGGATACAAAACAAACATGTCTGCTGCAGCCATACACCAGGACAGCACATGATAGCAGCAGAATCACCAGCAGCCACTAGAGACTTCCTTCCTGCACAGTGGTCAGAATAGAAAGAATATTACCGGAATCAGGTGATTGATCATTAGACAATTTGAAGGGAAGGAGAGTGGTCCCAAACCAGCAGCAGCTTAGATGTACTAAGCAGGAGCTACCAGCAATGAAAGTATCATACCTTTGCTGGTCCAAAAGAAGTACGTAATCACATTTAAAATACAGAGCTGCCACATGTCTCCTAATGACAGAGATACTTGTGACAGTTAAGTACCTTTTAAGACCATAACTGTTCACATGCTTTCCCCTCTTGGTTGCAGTTCAGGTGGGGAAAGCACAATTTGTGAGAATATCAGAGAAATTACATATACAGTTAGGTCCAGAAATATTCCATTGCGCTTTACTTATGAAAAGGGGTAAATACAGTATAGACAAGTACAATATTCAACACAAGGCATATTGTCATTCACAGTTTTTCCTAAGGCATAGACAGGTACAGGAGCTGAGAGAGACCCTGCCCACGAGGGCTCACAGTCTATAAGGGATGGGTGAGGATACAGTAGCGTGAGGGGAGAGGACCCTGCCGTGAGGGCTCACAGCCTACGAGGGATGGGTGAAGTTGCAGTAGGTGGGGATAGAGGACTCTGCCCGCGAGGGCTCACAGTCTACAAGGGATGGGTGAGGATACAGTAGGTCAGGAGAGAGGACCCTGCCCACGAGGGCTCACAGTCTACAAGGGATGGGTGAGGATACAGTAGGTGAGGAGAGAGGACCCTGCCGTGAGGGCTCACAGTCTACAAGGGATGGGTGAGGATACAGTAGTAAGGGGAGAGGACCCTGCCGTGAGGCTCACAGTCTACAAGGATGGGTGAGGATACAGAGGTGAGGAAGAGGACCCTGCCGTGAGGGCTCACAGTCTACAAGGATGGTGAGGATACAGTAGATGAGGGGAGAGGACCTGCGTGAGGGCTCACAGTATACAAGGATAGGGAAAGTTACAGTAGGTGGGGATAGAGGACTCTGCGCGAAGGCCCGCCACAAGGGATGTGAGGATAGTAGTGAGGAGAGACCTGCTGAGGCTCTACAGGATAAATTTTCAAGGGGGGATAGAGGATTGGGAGGCAATACAAGGGAGATAAGGTGAGGGAGAGGACCCTGCCGTGAGGGCTCACAGTATACAAGGGATAGGTAAAGTTACAGTAGGTGGGGATAGAGGACTCTGCCCGCGAGGGCTCACAGCCTACAAGGGATGGGTGTGGATACAGTAGATGAAGAGAGAGGACCATGCCTGTGAGGGCTCACAGTCTACAAGGGATGGATGAGGATACAGTAGGTGAGGAGAGAGGACCCTGCCCACGAGGACTCACAGTCAACAAAGGATGGGCTCAAAAGCTCTTTAAAGCACCACTACAGTGGAGTATATTTTTATTGCGCTTCACTGTACAGAGGGACCATGGCCCAACACATGCTGCAAAAGCAACATAGGAGTTGAAGACAAAAAAGTGCCCTTGTGACTAAAGAATATAGCCCCTGCTAATTATAATCCCTAATGAGGGAGTATTAAAACATTTTTAGGCACTTTCACAGGATGCTTTTAGGAGACAAAAGGAGTGTGAGATTAGTGATGGGATGCTGCAGGGACATGTTTTGCTAGCTTAGGAGGCGTTTTGGAGGTGATAGGATCCCTTTAACTGTATGACTCCTCTTTGTTAAGACCTCATCTGGATACTGTGTCCAGTTCCGCGCACTGCCGTTTAAAAAATACATCAACAAACTAGAGCAAGTTCACAAAAGAGAAACCAGAATGGTGACCGGTCTGCAAACCATGTCCTGTGAGGAACAGTTACAGGATTTGTGAATGTTTAGCTTGCCAAAAAGAAGACAGGGAGGAGACTTAATAGTTGTCTACAAATATCTCAGGGGCTGTCACACTGTAAAGAGATCTGCTTTATTCTAGGGCTGTCACACTGTAGAGAGATCAGCTTTATTCTAGGGCTGTTACACTGTAGAGAGATCTGCTTTATTCTAGGGCTGTCACACTGTAGACAGATCAGCTTTATTCTAGGGCTCTCACACTGTAGAGGGATCTGCTTTATTCTAAGGATGTCACACTGTAGAGGGATCAGCTTTATTCTAGGGATGTCACACCGTAGAGGGATCAGCTTTATTCTATGGCTGTCACACTGTAGAGGGATCAGCTTTTATTCTAGGGATGTTGCTCTCTGGATGAATCAGCTTTGTTCAAGAGCTGTCACACTGTAGAGGGATCAGCTTTATTCTCATTTGCACAAGGAAAGACTAAAAGCAATGGGATGAAACCTAATGGGAGGAGACACAGATTAGCCACAAGCGGTGGTGAGTTCTCCTTCAATGGAAATCTTCGCACAGACACTGGACAGATGTCTGTCTTTGATGATTTATTGAATCCTGCTTTGAGCAGGGGGTTAGACTGGATGACCCAGGTAGTCCCTTCCAACTCTACCGTTCTGTGCTTCTATGAAGGGGCTAATCCGGAGTTATTTTTGTAGGATGCTTTCTGCATCCATATACATATAAATTCTGGATTGAATGCACATTACCCAGGAGCTTAGAGTACAAGACAGGGTTATATTCACTGACCTGAAGCGAATCAGTGATTTCAGGTCAATGAATCTCTTAAGGATGTTATATATACCATTAGCTAACTACAAAAATATGCTCTCACTTTCTCCAGCATTTGATTTCTTTACTCTTGGCCAACCTTTACGCCATTTGATATAGTATAGTGTAATGCACTTCTATCGCCTCCTTTTGCCTGCACCATATTGGGTAATTGTCCTAATTTCTTGGCTTTCTTCCCACCTCTCCATTAGAAGATGATCGACAGAGGGCAGAGCGAACAGAATATCACAAAATGGATAGGTCTGTATTGTAATGGATTGGTTTTGTAAAAAAGGAGCCATTATGTGCAAAAAAAAATCAGATGAAATATTCCGAGTTATTTTGTCGTGTTTTGAAAGTAGATCTGATTGAAAGCGATTTGATGTGACAGCCGCTTACATACAAATTGAAAACTGTTAAGCAACAATAAGACTACTGTTCATTATGAATGCAGAAATATGGCAGCACAAGCGTTATGTGCGGATTGTGTCATTTGTCTTCCTGCTGTGTGTCTTATCGAGTAGGCGATGTTTTTGTTGTTTTTGTAGAATTTTTTATAATAAGAATATAACAATTTATAAAACTGAGTTTTATCAATGGATACCACCAGATTCAGCCTCCAGAAGTCTCTCTTATGTCTCCAGGAGCGAATTTCTCGGTATAGTAGTCTTTTGTCAAATCCAGCGACTTAAGGAAACAGACAGCACTCACCGGATGACAGGCAGAACTTCATTTATTAGTCACGGCTAAAACCACATGGACATGGGAAGAGGAGGGAGGATGAAAGCAAAATGAACAATGGCTGTTTCACACTAAACTGCACTTCAACGTGTAGCGTGAAACGGCGGTTGTTCATTTTGCTGTTATCTTCCCTCCTGTTCCCATGTCTGTGTGGTTTCAGCCAATTCTAATAAAGGAATTTCTGACTGTCATCCGCTGAGTGCTGTCCGCTTCCTTTAGTGGCTGAAGCAATATGAAAACTATAAAGCCCAAAGGCCATCTGAGTATTTGGTCAATATTTGTAGCCAAATCCAGGAGTGAAACAATCAGAGGAAAAGTATAAGGCTATATGCCCACAGGCGTTTGCGCTCTGCGTAGGAGACCCATTTTTGGTGAATTTTCTGCAGCCAAAACAGATCCTTTTTTGCAAATAAAAAGCATCACAAATGCATCATCTATATGCGTTGCTTTTTTGCTCTGTTTTTTTTTTTAGTACTGCGCTTTTGCTTTTTCAAACCAAAAATGCAGCACTATTCCATAAGCAGGGGTAGGGGATATAGACACACAGACAAACCCACACACTTTATTACCATTCCAAAGTTCCGCAGTGTTCAGTGATATACTACTTCCGGGTATCGCGCGGTAACAGGTTCCCTTACTGGTAACATGACCCGGTCGTTTTCGCTTCTTGTATGTCCTCTCACCCGTTGCCCGAAAGGAACACATCGCCGGAGCTCGCCAGAGAGGGTAATTGTAGCGTTTGTGGTGTGGAAAGTGCACTAAATGCATCACAAATGGACTGTGAGAATACCAATCTGATTATTGTAATAAAAGAAAAAAAAAAAAATCACAGAGTCAATGTAGAATCGCAGCAGAAAAACGGAGCAATAATTGACGCTCATTATTTTCTGGATAAGATTTATGCAGAATAACACAGAAGTCAAAAATACTGACGACGGCACAACAAATTGACACTCCCATTCACTTTGCAGGCAGAGGCAGAGACTGATTCATTTTAGGTGCAGTTTAAAAAAAAAAACGCAGAACTAAGAACAGATCAAAAACATCCGGTGTGCACATAGCCTAAAGGCCCTGTTACACGGAACAATATCGCTGAAACGTCATGGGTTTGGAGTCGTTCAAACAACATCGTTAGTACGTCGTTGTGTGTGACACCGAGACACGACTACGATAAATCGTTGAATCGTTGATTGCAGATTTGAGAACCTGTTCTCAAATCAGACAATCCTCGATCAGCCATCCTGCTGCATCGTTGTGTGTGACACCGCGATAACGATGTCGTTAACGACTTCGCCTATTCACGAACAACAGTGAACAAGTATCGTTCACTGGGTTGTGGGAACGATAGCTGCTCGCCACAACGTTGGTGCGTCGTTCACGATATCTATTTGTGTGACATCTCATCAGCGATGTCAAAAAGACGTCCTAACGACAGCGCGCCCGTGAGATCGTTGGCGAGATCATTACGACATTGAAGCGTGTAACGGTACCTTAATAGAAACACGTCACCACTTCTGTATTTATCACCCGCTACTGGTTTTGGCTACAAATAATGAGGTAAAAAACCTCATCAAATACTCAATGAGTGCGCATTGCCTTTAGGCTATGATGCGTTTTTTTGTGGATCCATTTTGCACTAAAAATGCATCAATATCTGTGTTGAACAGCAAAGTGAATGGATTTTCAAGATTTGCTATTCTGGCACAGCGTTTTTTGCGGATCCACTTTTGCAGTAGAAAACAGGTCCGCAAAAAGAATGTGCATGTCAATTAGTGTGGCGTTTTTTCAGCTGTGTTTCCTCCATTCTAAAGAAAAAAAATGCTGCAATAACGGATTGGTATTCACACAATCCACTAGTGCAGTGCTTTACAGGATGTGATGTCAAATGGGAACAGGAAATGCCACCATTTTGGAACATTTTGTACCTGTGTGAGATAAAAGTGTGTATATGTGTTTGTATATGTGTGTTTGTGTATTTATATGTGTTTGTATGTGTGTTTTGGATGTATAGAGGCTGTAGGGGCTGTACTTCTCTTTAGCAGCACATGTAACACAGGCAGCTTCTGGCTGCAAACCTCCGCCGCCTGTGTAAGGGTATGTGCACACTGGCCGGGTTAGGGTCGGTTTAGCTGTGTAAACCGCCGGTCGGTTTTCATAAATTTTATGTAAATGTATGTTAATCCAAACCGGCGTTTGGATTAACATTAAAACCTATGTAAACCGACACCCGGTGTCCACACACCGGCGGTTTACACATGCTCATCTGTTGCTAACCCGCTGGGTTCCCAGCGGGTTAGCAAAGAATGTGCATGTTCTATAAACCGGCCGGTTCTGCAGCGGCTGCAAGCAGAATCATGTACTGCTTCCAGCCGCCGCACACACGCCGGCGCTAACCCGCTGTGCACCCGCCCGGCACCCGCCCGTCACCCGCCGCACATACCCGCCAGGAAGCCGGTGGACGGCTGCAGAGCTTCCTGGCGGGTCCGCCCAGCCGCCGACGACCAACCCGCCGGCATATGTGCTGCTAAACCTAACTGAAAAGTGAAGAGTAGAAAGTAAAAAAAAAAAAAAAACATACCTATCCTCAAATGTCCCAGGATAAGTCCGGTCCCAAGATCAGCTGAGAGAATCCAGTGTCAGAGAACCGATCAGCTGAGAGAATCCAGTGTCAGAGAACCGATCAGCTGATTCTGTAGAAGGCTGGTAACCAAGGTATACATTGGGTATCTAGGCAGCACGCACTGTCTAGTTACCCGCAGTGTACCATGGATACCAGCTCCCAGCGCTTGCTGAGAGGCGCTGGGAGCTGGCTGATCACGCGCCCCGGTGTCACACACAGCGATGCTCCGTGTCCACCGGGCGACCATCGCCATGTTATCGGTACAGTCCAAAAACCTGGTGACCATCAACCAGCGATCTATCGCTGGTTGATGCGCCCTGTCACACAGCGTCAATATCACTGCAACGTCACATGCAGCAGCGATATTGACAGCGATATTGACGCGTGTGACAGGCCCTTATGAAATAGCTAATTATTACAATCTACAAATATTCTATCATATCATCTCTTTAAAATAGAACAGGAGGTGGGAAGGACTCATCTCTCAGCATTGTAACTGATGAGCGGTAGTGGAAAATTAAATTAAAATGCAAATAAATCCAAAACAGTTATACATCTGTCTCCATATTGTGCCAGATGTAGCATTACAAGGAAAGCAGTTTAGGGAATACACTGAGCTTTCCTTTAAGAAAACATTTCTGGGAATAAAAGCTTATCTGGGAATACTAGTTATGTAGGACTAGACGGGTGCCCGATGCTACCGCATGAGGAGAGCGGTGACGTCATGATGGGGCAGGAATCTGCACTCATCTTCTGGGCTAGTTTTATTACTAGGCACTACGTAAACTAAAAAAAGCTGGTAAAATGTGCCTTAAGGCACCTTATACTTCCAATTGCTTATTTTGCTGGCAAGCCTTCTCTCAATATTACAAATTTATTGGACGAAATTAAGAAAAATAATTATTGAAACAATGGGGTCCACCCTATGATCCTAGATCTGTCTTATAAATTATAAACTGTGTAATTTACCGGGGGGAGGCATGGCAGTTGTGGTGGAACAGGGTCACAGCAGGTAGGGTCGTGGTGGTGGGCGTTGGCAGCAGCACGGTGGAGCAATGTTGTGGGGGGCCTAAGGCTGTGTAAAGGGGATATCCTGGCAGCTGCTTGCAGGGCACCATTAATTTCCCAGCAGTTGACACGACGGGTGAAAAGAAAATAGCTGCGGAAGCAACGCAGGCGCTGATGAAGGTCTCAGTTGTCCGAGATCTCCATCTGAGCATGTGCCGCCTCTGCAGCCGGTTTCATTTCGCCCTTCACATCTAAAGCAACGCACACGCAGATGGAGTTCTTGGCTGTCCAGGATCTTTACTTGCACTGACTGCACAGCCAATTTCTTTTTGCCCATCGCATCAACTGATGGGAGATTAATAACACTCAGTAATAACCTGAAGACACACCAACCACACTGGCTTGGACCCCCTGCAGCATTGCCCCACTGTACTACCACTGAGCCCCACTACCACAAACCTGCCTTCTGTGACTCTGCTCCACCACCACTGCAATGCCCTCTCCCATGCACACTAATGGTAGGGCGACTTGGGTCTCTATCGAAAGATCAATGGAGTCAAATTTTTAATTTAACACAAAAAGAACTGATTTGCCGTCATTTTCATGAGGCCAGGTATAAAATTCTCTTGGTCGTAAATAGTCCCAACTTGCTTACACATCTTCAGCTGTTGCATAGATTCGGTCCAGATTGTTAAAATATCATCAATGTAATCAACTGCACTGAGTCTGAACAACAACTAAAAATCCATGAGTGTGAACATCTTCAGCTGTTGCTCAGACACTCGTGTTATTTCTCAGGTCAACAGAAAATGTTTCGCCCCCAACGCATACAATAATGGGCTGAGGTGTCATCTCTGACATGTCCGGTTGTTTATTATAAAGAAATTGGATATCATGTCATTGGTGCAAACTTGGGTTCTTGGCTCATTATTTAAAACAATGACATTATCAAGAGATGTAGTGCTTGGGAAAGGAACAGTTAGATGCTTTATCAATGTCTAGAATAACAAGGCAAAAGGGGATTGTTTGAGACTCGGTTTTTTAAATTAGAAGAGTATTCCTATTTTGCCGTCAATAGCTTCCCTTCCTTGCACAAACCCTACTTGATCATTATGGACCAAGGACAGTGTAAGGAGTTGGCCATAAACTAATGACTATCAGACTTTTTTCAGCACGGAGGGCTGGTTACATCATTATTATTTTAATGTTTTATTGGAGATTTGCTTGCTTGACACTTTTTAGGTCACTTGTCTGTACACAATGTAACCCTAACCTTAGTCAGTGTCTTTGTTCCTCTCGGCTTGAGGGGTCATGTGGATACACACCTTTGGAGACTGGCAGGAGACTTAATTGAACTCTTATCTTTGAATTGAAGGTGCATAGGGTTAAGGGGATTGGGTGTACTTGTCTTTACCCAACTGGGGGTGTTGACTGCAAGAGAAGGATATAGAAGAAAACACCGTGCTTTGGGAGTTCGGTTGGTGTTGTGAATTGGAAGCCAGAGGATCAGTGAAACCCATGGATGGACTATAGAACTTGGAGGTTAATTCACGTGCTATGGTCATAATATCTACCTTCTGGATATTAAGAATCTATTTTGCTTGCTGGCTTTTGATCTTGTGGCCTGAGTGCATTGCATTATGGTCATCTACCTGGAGCTGCTGAAACACCACCTAGGTGATTATTAGAACCCGCAACTTCAGATCCTCAGAGGTGGTATAAAAGGTCACAGGCAGTTTGCCAGGAGTATAAAAGTGCCACTGAGCACAGTATTGCAACAAAAACCTGCATAAAGAGTATGAGACTCAATATCTTTAGAAAATGTATTTACTAAGTTTAATCCAATATTAAATAATTATAATTATACTTAAATGAAACAACATTAAATATACAGTGAACCAGTGAGTTTAGACATCATCAATGGACAAATAGGTTAAAAAAAGAAAAAGTGCATGAATGTATGTATCTTAGTCAACAATATTGAAAATGGATAAGAGTGTTAAGTATTAGTCATATAGTAAGTGGACCACAGGAGAAGACTATACAAGAAGTAGATGTAGGCCTGATGCTATCGCATTGGGAAGGCGGGCTCTGTGGTGCTGGGGCAGGCTCATGCGGCAGCGGTGTCTTTTATTTGGGGTACAGCCGTGGTGAGGTTAGGATAGGGGCACTCTTGTAACGTCATATGCTTTGTCAATGCACATGCAGATGCTACTTTTGGACACCCGGTCCGCTGCGGTGCATGACTGGTGTACAAACATGGCAGGCACATGTGCACTAACGCCACTACCATATTTATTCATCCTGTCATGTGCAGTAGTGGACTGGATGTCCAAACATGGTGACTGCTTGTGCATTGATAAAGTGTGTGACTTGATGATGAGGACAGGCTCTGGGGTAGCACAGCAATTGCGTCAGCGGAGGCGGCGGACCTGGGCCTAAAGGACAGCAGCATGTGACCGCCATCTTTGCACAACCATCACTTGGGTGTGCGTACGAGACTTTTTTTTGTATTTCTGCTAGCAGTCAGCTGGCCACAGCTGGCCAATCAGGTAGCGTTTCATGGGGTCTATCCGGACACCAATTATGTAAGTATGTGGGGAAAGATCTAAAATACATTCTTCATCTACTTTTTCCGTTTGTACCTCTTTGTTAGTGGATGATGTCTATACTCACTGGCCCACAGTATTTTTAATGTTGTTACATTGTATGTAGAATTGTATTTGTTTAATATTGGATTAAACTTAATAAATGTATTTTCTAAAACTATTGTGCCTCGCACTCAGTTTATGTAGGCTTTCATTGAAATATGGGCCATTAAGGCTTGACATGGGAATGAGATTTGGTTTAAAAGTCTGGCAACAAATTCTGGCGATCCCATTATACCCTTATCAAGCTTTAGCATGGAGCGATCAGGACCTTTAGGTTCCTTCAAAGGGTGTTTTAATAGCAATATTTTTTTCAGTTTGAGAAATGTCCTCGTCCAATGAGGACTAGAGATGAGCGAGCACTAAAATGCTCGGGTGCTCGATGCTCTGGCCGAGCATCCCAAGATACTCGTATACTCGGCCAGAGCACCGAGCCCAATGTAAGTCAATGAGTGACAGGCTCGCCCACAGACTTCCGGCTATAAAACGAGTGTTTCTGGGAAAAGGCGGGAGGGTGGGCTTTTTCAAATCACCACAGTATACAACGCCTTGCTGTGTCCCCCAGAGGGATCCTAAAATCAATCTGCTCCCTGTGAGGCGCCAGCTCACTGTGTGCACTGAAGGGAGCTGTGTATTGTGTCAGATTGCTAATTATTAGCGAGGAGTCCGAGCATCTCGGCGGTACTCGGTGCTCGCCGAGCATCCTGAGTAACGGGATACTCGTGCGAGTAACGAGTAGCGCCGAGCATACTCGCTGATCCCTAATGAGGACCTATCTCCCTTTCCCATTATGGATTTAGCAGTCTCATTAACATATAATGATTTTCATCATTAGGTCTATGGGATCAACATCTGAGAAATATCCTTTGATAAATATATCTCACCGTAGTAATCGCTGAATATTTCCAAGGTCTTTACAGGATCATATACACTGTCTTTCCCTGGTCCCTTGATTTATGGAATGATCTTCTTGGCTGTGCGGGAGTGCATTAATCTCTTCAATGCAACATTTATAGAAGAGTCTCCCATTTTGATGCCATAACTTGTTCAAGAATATTTTTAGTTTTTCTTTGTATTCAATAAAAGTATAGTTAGGGAGTGAGTTGACTTATGAGCTATCTGCAGGATATGTATATAGATATTAAAGAAGAAACTCTAGAAGAGCTCTCTAATTTTTCAACATGGGCGCTATATTGATAAACCCCCCCCCCACTCATTTTGTGCTTCATTGCCTTCCACTGTTCAAGAAGGGGGTGTACTATCTGCTGCATGTTTATGTAGGAATTCCCCAATTCTAGACCTGATAGACATAGACCTGACATAGGACATACACTCTCAGTCTTTTAGCAAATTATCATTGAGCCTATGGATCCGAGATTTGTGTAGGATTGGTGCTGTGGAAGCAAGTACTAAAGTATCTGTCGGGCATGTCCGGTAAGAGTGCAGAAGAAAAGTGAGTCTCTTGCAAGACAGTATTCTAAACTTTATGTTTACACAACTGATAAAAAGAATTGGGACTTCTTTTAGGATGCATACAGCTCTTGGACGTTAGGAGAACAAAGTATATAGGGTAGGTGTAATCCGATTACTAGTTGTAGGTGAGTCACGCCCTGTGGGTGGAAACCTTTAAATAATTTAGGCAAGAAAGTCTTTTATTGGTGCGAGGAATAAACCTTTTCTATTAATGTTAGTACGTATATTAAAATACCATAGTTTATTATCTTATGATACTTTTTATAAAAAAGGTTTATTTCTGCCACCAATGTGAGCATATATACCTACTATTTTTAACCCCTAAGCTTCAAGGAAGTCTCGTTACCCTGCTTGGGACCTAAATCCTGCCTCTTCCCGATCAAAAAAATATATATAATGTTTAAAAATAAAAAAGTTACATTCTTCTAGATAACATAATGAGAAATAAACCACTAGTGTGTAGGAGAAAATGTAATAAAGCATCAACAAGGAAGAGAAGCATCCAAGGAAGAGGCGACTTCGCCCGCGGCCTGTCTTCCCAGCCAAAGAAAGACAAACATAATTAAACTAGAAAAACAGGACAACAACTATTAAAAACAAAACGGCTTGGCTAGAAACTGACTCTTAAGGGTGGGGGGGAGCCAACAGCTCAAATGAAAAAACAAAATGTCCACCCCTACTGGTTTAGGCCCAACAACAAAAATGTAAGTTGCTCCTAGGGTTCTGTTTCCTTTTTTATTGTGCTGTTTCAGATACATAATAAAGAAACTATTAGATGCCTGATGACCCCACAATTTCAGGCCTGAGGGGGAATGCTAGAGTTGTTGTATAATGTATTGTATAATATTGTTGTATAAGTTGTTGTAATGTAGGGTTTTGAGCCCTTCAGGCGCTTAAGGGCTACATTACGGGCTCATACCAATGCAGATCAGTATTTTTAACAATACTATCAAAAAAATCTGTTCTCCTTTATGTTCAACGAGTGACGTAAGAACTAATAGCTTATGGTAAATTATAGCATATAACACACCAGTAAGGAATTAGATACAAAATAAGACGCGAAGATATCATGAAGGTCCGGTAGAGGGAATGACCCACCAGTAGTCTATTAGGTGAAGGTCCGGTAGAGAGAAAGACCCACCAGTAGAGTATTAGGTGAAGTTCCGGATAGAGAGAATGAGCCACCAGTAGAGTATTAGATGAAGTTCCAGTAGAGAGAATGACCCACTAGTAGTGTATTAGTTGAAGTTCCGATAGAGAGAATGAGCCACCAGTAGTTATTAGGTGAAGGTCGGTAGAGAGAAGACCCACCAGTAGAGTATTAGGTGAAGTTCCGATAGAGAGAATGAGCCACTAGTAGTGTATTAGGTAAGGTCAGTAGAGAGAATGACCCACCATAGAGTATTTGAAGTTCGATAGAGAGAATGAGCCACCAGTAGAGTATTAGGTGAAGGTCCGGTAGAGAGAAAGACCCACCAGTAGAGTATTAGTTGAAGTTCCGATAGAGAGAATGAGCCACCAGTAGAGTATTAGATGAAGGTCCAGTAGAGAGAATGACCCACCAGTAGAGTATTAGTTGAAGTTCCGATAGAGAGAATGAGCCACCAGTAGTCTATTAGGTGAAGGTCCGGTAGAGAGAAAGACCCACCAGTAGAGTATTAGGTGAAGTTCCGATAGAGAGAATGAGCCACTAGTAGTGTATTAGGTGAAGGTCCAGTAGAGAGAATGACCCACCACTAGAGTATTTGAAGTTCCGATAGAGAGAATGAGCCACCAGTAGAGTATTAGGTGAAGGTCCGGTAGAGAGAAAGACCCACCAGTAGAGTATTAGTTGAAGTTCCGATAGAGAGAATGAGCCACCAGTAGAGTATTAGGTGAAGGTCCAGTAGAGAGAATGACCCACCAGTAGAGTGTTAGATAGAATATTGAATAAAAGAATGCAGTAAGGTTTAATCTTAGATAATTATGTACAATAAACAATCAACATAGCTTGTAAACTAACGAATTATGCAAAAGTTACTAGAAAGATAGAACGAATGTCAAGTAATAAAGCAGAAATGCTATCATAAGGCATCATTGAGAAGGCCATTTTTCAAGCTTTGGTGATTTTTATGGATTGAACACTTAGCCATTCTTGTGGAATCGTGTACCCTTAAAGACTTGAAGAGAAATTTTTTGATTGGAGTCACAGATCAAAATTAAAAATAAACTAAAGTATAACCCTACAATTTGTTGTTACAAAGAGTAAAATGCCAAAGGCTTAATGACACCAAAAATCAACAGAGATGTGATATCAAAAACAATGAGTCCCTGCTTGTATGCTTTAACCAATCCAGTATATGTTGTGATATGCAGGCTAGATTAAACCTCGAATGTTAGGTAGCCCCAGTTCACCGCCATCTTTAGGGAACATCTGGGTACGACCTCTTATTCTGGGTCGTTTACAGAGAAACACCGTAAAAGTTCTATTGTGTTGGTTAATGTCCGTATGTCGGAGGAGAAGGGAACCGGTCTGAAGTGGGTACAACAACCTCGAAAAGCTAGTCATTTTTATTAGATGGCAACATCCCATTAACGACAAAGGCAGATCTTTCCACCTTGCTAGTTCTTGTTCAATCTTGGTAATCAATGGGGCATTATTCAGTCTTTAGATGTCTTTTGTATCTTTTGTATCTTTCCCCAATAATATCCCAGATCCGGCAAATCCAGCACTTGGGGCAGTGCAAAAAACCCACTGCTAGCAGCAGTTTTTTTCCTTCGCCACAAGTGCCAGATTTGCCGGGAAATGAATGGGGCTTGCCACAGGCTAGCTACAAGTGAGCCGTTACACGGCAGATGCGGCCAAGCTGCCGGATTTCCCGCGAACGGCACTAGCTGCAGATGTGAAAGGGGCCTAACTTGCTTTAAAGCCAAAAGATTGATTGCTCTCTGTGGGACAAACAAAATAATCTTGTAGTTGTGATACTTTTTAATGGCTAACAATAGTAAAGTAATTGATGTTACAAAGCACCCATGTTTTGAGACGTCTCAGGTCTCTTCATCAGGCGTGGTAGAGCACAATATGTGATGAAGAGACCTAAGCAGTCTCGAAACATGGCTGCTTTGTAACATCAATTACAGTTTAATGGCTAGCAAAAATAAAGTATCACAACTACAAGAGTATTATTTTGTTTAGTTGACTGGGTCAGAACGTGATGATCCTCAATTTTAGGTTGGTGAAACAAATTGGGTCAAGATTGTATCAATAGAATAATTTTGGTTTAACAACTATTGTATTCATCTATTGCTGTATACCTGAGAAGGTCAAACTCTTATCATTGTAAATTATTGACCTGTGTCATCTGACCACTGACTACGACCATTGGACAGTGGGCTACATTATCCGATGGAGATATCGGGTTTGATACTGTAATAAATTGTAAACGTCAGTGTCTGTCTATGTACAGTATATGTCTGGTTGTGGTGGGTAGCATTGTTTTGATATTAGGTAAAAGGACAAGAAGTAATCTTTGCACTCTCCACAATTGCCGCACCTGACTGCAAGTCCCATAGGGAATGAATGGGGCCTGCCGCAAGTGAACCGTTATGCGGCAGATGCGGCAAAGCTGTCTGATTTGCCGTGAACAGCACTAAACGCAGATGTGAAAGTTGCCTTACATGTGGACTTTGCGTCCCTCGTGGTCTGTCACCTCTTGGTGTTGCAGTCCCTTGGGGCATAGTGGGAAGAATTGGTAAATCCTGGACATGATAATCCAGGAAATTCCGGTTTGTCGTGGAGCGCTTCCAGATGATGCGCAGGATACTCTGTATATTTTAAAAGTATCTAATTTATTATTCCATGTACATACAACGCGTTTTGGCTAGATATAAAAATAGCCTTCATCAGGTAAAGTCTGACTTTACCTGATGAAGGCAGTTTTTATATGTCTAGCTGAAACGCGTTGTAGATACTTTCAAAATATACGGAGTATCCTGTGCATCATCTGGAAGCGCTCCACGACAAACCGGAATTTCCTGGTTTTATCTCTTCCTGAGGAACCCTATACTGGGCAGTTAGTTTCTCAGGTACCGACCAGCAGGCCAGCAGATCCAGACAGACACTCCAACTCCCTATTAAAGGGATATACGCTGAGTATACAAGACACCAAAAAGGTGAGAATAATTTTCACTATGACCTCTATTTACTAATCTGCTACACCTAGATCTGCGCCCTCTTTTCTCCTCTCACCCCTGTCTCGTAGACCCTACAGTCTCTGAGGACAACACTCGATCCTAAATCCTGGACATATATAAAGGGTGGAAATAGTACAGCCTATTGATTGTTTAAATTATTAGATTCAAGCATAGAAATGAAAGCCGGGCACTGACCTGTTAACAGCGTTACTTGTATTCTCCTGTAGCGGTGGTGTGCTGTGGAATATCCTGTTGCTCAGCCAGAGTTCAAGACATTAAATCCAAAAAGAAAGATGGCGGCACTCAGCATTCCAATTTTGCAGCTGTTTAATTTAAAGCAAAAATTACAGCAGCAGGTGCATGATACAGGGAGGGAGGTGCTAGGACCGACGGTGACCGCTTCGCGGGATGTCCAGCTTCTACGGGTCCGGGTTCTACCCGTAGAAGCGGGACATCCCGCGAAGCGGTCACCGTCGGTCCTAGCACCTCCCTCCCTGTATCATGCACCTGCTGCTGTAATTTTTGCTTTAAATTAAACAGTTTAAATTATTAGTCTCAGGACATTTTTAATGTTAGAAAGTGACAAAGCACTCTAATGTTAGTCTGGGTAATTCTAAATACTATGTTCACTGTCACGCAGGAGCTATAAGAAGGGAATGTGTCCCTTGCAACATATTAAGAAGGTAATCGCTCCAACCTCCTTGGTTACATTTGGTCTCATGTTGATAAGTATGCAGCATCCTTAGAGTATAATCCCTTCAGTGTGACAGGAGAAATTGTTCCGTTCTGCTCCTCTCAGCGCAGAAGCGTTAATCTATCACTTCTTCCTAAGCCTTAAAAGCACTTTACCGATATACCCCATTTTGCCAATGCTCTAAATTACTTGACACCGTTATACAAAGGGCATATAGGTTTCATGTTTCCTTCACTTCTCACTGTTAGAGGATGCTACATTTTAACCATACATTTTTTAAAACAGATGTCCTATAAAAAGTTTAATTTCACTCTGTATCCTCTTACAATTCTTTAACTTCAGCCAACAATGTATACCATGGAAGTTGAAGTTTTTTCGGGCACACATAAACCTCTTTCCAGTAAGATAACATGAGCCTTCCCTTGGCTTATGAGCAAACAAACCCATTATACAGTCTGTTTCATTCGCGGATACACACGCATGGCTTCGGACACAACCCTGCAGAAGTATTCCAGTGGAGGTATTGCAAACCCCACTTGCTGACTTCGGTCTGTATACACCACTGCTCTCTCAGAGGTTACCATTGAGAAGCTATGGCAGGCTCCACACTGACTCTTATCAGTGCATTCTTCCAGGAAATCTGCAGCTTCCAAACACAAAATCCCATCTGCCATACAAAACAGTCTCCGTTATAACACAGGACACGCCCATGATTGAAGGTATGTGGATAGCTAGACCTACCCTGCTCTCTAGCTATTCTTAAACCTGGCACTGAATGCATTAACAAAACTCATAGAACTACAAGACCCAGAGCAAACATTCCAGGTTTACATTGCTGAAGAAAACCGACTCTGTGATACATACCAGCTACTTACAATATAGCCGGTCACAATCTCACATACCCTCCACCTCTGCTAAAGCTGTGGAGCTAGGCACCTTGCATTAGCAGAGGAGAGAGCTTTGTCTGTCAACTTTGGGATTAAGTACCTGAAATATAGTCTGTCATTGCCATCAAATTCTCACTATATATATATATATATATATATATATATATATATATATATAAATATATATTAATGTTCGTTTACCCTTTATTTCACACAGGAACCATAAGATGTAGCACCATGCATACGCAATGGTGGAAGGGAGGGGCATTGTGCCTACAGCAGAGGGGGAATGGTGGATAAAGTAAAGATAGTAAGTTGGAATATCAGAGGGTTGGTGTCAGGTGTAAAACGGCAGGCAATATTCACTTTTCTACGTGAGGTTCATCCATCAGTAATATGCTTACAGGAAACCCACTTGATACAGGGAAAGACACATCTCCTTGATAAGCGCTGGCTGCAAGCGGGATACCATACAACTTATGCATCGTACTCAAAGGGGGTCAGCATTCTTGTTCGCTCTGGTATACCTTTTGAATAATGTAAGGTGATCATAGATCCATTGGGCCGTTTTGTATGCCTGTTTTGTAACCTGTCTGGCAGGGTGATGCTGTTGATTTCAATATATATCCCTCCACCATATTATGGGAAACTGCTTCATAAGGTTATGGAGGTAGTGGAAGATTATCCAGGGATTCCCTGTTTGCTAATAGTGGATTTCAATAGCATCCCTGATGCACATTGGGATAGAGGTAGGCGAGATGCCTTGAGACCGGGAGGTAATTGTACCCATTTTGGTGCGGTCCTGAAGGAAACAGCATTTTTTGATATATGGAGACTTCACCACCCAAGAGTTTATAAATACTCTTGTTTCTCGTCTGCCTTTGCCTCACTGTCCAGAATCGATCTGGCCCTGGGGAATGGCGTAATACTGGGCTTGATTAGTGAGGTAACGTATCTAGCTAGGACTCTATCGGACCATTCTCCTGTGTGTGTGGTGCTTCAGGGTTCAGGCTCTGTACCCCTTAGGAGACCCTTGTGGAGACTGAACCCGTTTTGGCTCCAGTTGATAGACTTGGATGGACATATTGGGTCTGAGTTGACAGAATTCTTTAAAATTAATACTGGATCTGCCTTGGAGTTGATGATTTGGGAAACCATGAAGGCCTTCCTCAGAGGGTTATATATTAAAGAAATATCACAGGTTAAAGCTGAAACAGACAGGAGAGATCGGGAGTTAATCCAGATGTTGTGGGGAGCTGAGGAAGCAATGGTGGGGGAACAGACCTCTGCTGTACAGGAACAGTTGAAAACAGCACAGAAGGAGGTTTGTGACATGTCCATGAAAACAGCGGAAAGGAAAATAATGTTTTGTAAAATGAAATTTTTTGTGGAGGGGAGAGAGTGGGCCATCTCATGTCCAGGGTGATGTCCGCTCAGTGGGACTCTGCATACATACCTAAATTAAAGGGGAAAGATGGTCGTGTGCATACATGTAGCAGGGCAATTCTGGAGTTCATGATGGGTTTCTACTCAGATTTATATAAATCTCAAGTCCAGCTGATGGGGGATGACATTGGGGAATTTCTAGGGGGGATATGGCTTCCTCGACACTCATCCACATAGCAGAAACTCCTGGAGGAGCCTCTATATATGGAGGATCTTGATGCCGCCCTGACCTCTATGCCAAATGACAAGGCCCCAAGGGAAGATAGTATCCCGGGAGAAGTATATAAAAAATATAAAGACACGCTACTCCCCGTTTTGATGGGGGTTTATAATGCTAGCCTGGTGGGGGGGAACTGCCGTGTTCCATGAGGGAGGCTATAATTGTAGTATTGCCGAAACCGGGTAAAGATCTGGCTGATTCAGCTTCATATCGTCCAATTTCACTATTGAATACTGACATTAAACTGTTGGCTAAAATATTTGCCAACCGACTTAGTTATTGACTCTTTAATTCACCAGGACCACTCTGGGTTTATGCCAAACAAATCCACGGCCATCAACCTCAGGCAAATGTTTTTGAATATACAGGCAAGGGCAGATAATGCAGGTCAGAGTGTGATAGTTTCCCTGGATGCTGCCAAGGCCTTTGATAGCAAGGAGTGGAGGTACCTGTGGGTGGTAATAAGAATCATGGGCTTTGGAGATCGATTCATTAGCTGGGTACAGTTACTATATGCATACCCTAGTGGTAAAATACATGTAAATGGCCTTCTGTCGGAGTGCTTCCCCTTACACAGGGGGACGAGTCAGGGATGCCCACTGTCCCCCCTGCTATTCACTATTGCAGTGGAACCATTGGAAGCTACGCTTCGGGGTTCCGACGATATACAGGGCTTCCAATATGGATGTCATGTGGAAAAAGTGTCCTTATATGCGGACGATGTGTTGCTGTTTTTAGCTGACCCGCAAGATTCCCTGAAATCGGCAATGAGGACGATTGGTAAATTTGGAGCTATTTCAGGACTGTCCATTAATTGGGATAAGTCTGTACTACCCCCTTCTGATGCGGCTATTCCCCTGATGCTAGACCCTGGGATCCCATTGAAAGTGGTTAGTCAATTCAAATACCTTGGTGTTGTGATATCGGCAAAACTGGAGGATTATGAGCGGCTCAACCTGTCCCCTCTTCTTAGCAAATTCCAGCAAATAATTGGAGCGTGGAGGAAGCTGTTCTTGTCGGTGGCGGTCAGAGCTAACCTAATAAAAATTATCCTCATTCCCCAACTTCTCTATGTAATACATAATGCCCCAGTGTGGTTGGCCCAACATAAATTCTATCGGATTAGCTCTCTTTTTCTGGACATAATTTGGAGGGGGGTAGGGCATGTAGCAAATTAGAGCATTTACAAAGGCCAAAAGAGGAAGGAGGCCTAGCAGTCCCGAACCCGTGGGTTTACTATTTGGCATCTCAATACCAGCATATGGTGTGCTGAAGTGACCCTGTACAATCTACGTCGGCTGGGAAAATCCTGGAGTTCATAGTAGGTAAAGGCCGATTGCTCGCAAGTCTGGAGGCTGGGAGGTTTCGGGTGAATCCTAGATAATTCCCGACAATTGCCAAGCTAGATAAAATATGGCAAAGAATTCGACAATGGAGGGGCATAACTGCATTCTCGCACTATGCATCGATTTGGTTTGATCCCAGACTGGTAGAGTTACTGCGCTTGATGTGATTTGGCCAGTGGAGATGAGTGGGGATATAGTATGTGTCGCAGCTGTTCGTAAACGGTATATTAAGGACGTTTAAGGAGCTCAGGAAGGAATTTCCTCTGAGTCAATCCCTATTTTTCCAATATCTTCAGCTGCGACACGCCATCACCCGACAACTCAAAATATCGCAAATAGTTGTACAATCTGATGCACTGGTGAATCTTATTGGATCGTTGAAGGGGACCAGGGTTTTATTTCTCTAATGTATAGGGGATTATTAGACACATTTTTGCTTTTGCACCCAGTTAAGAAGAAAAATGGGAGTCGGATGTAGGGCCGATCTCAGATCCCCAGTGGGACAGTATCTTGCAACTTATCCCCAGGGTCTCGATGAGCGAGGCCAGGAGATTGTCGCAGCTCTATCTAACCCACAGGGTGTATAGAACTCCGGCCTGGATGAAAAGGGCAGAGCTTCGAGATGATTCACGCTGCCTGCGATGCTCTTGGGCGGACATTTTACACATGATCTGGTCCTGCCGTAGCCTGCAGTCATTTTGGCTACAAACCCTTGATTTGACTCAAGAATTTTTGGGGGTGGATATCCCGAGGAACCCATTGGTCTGTGTGCTGGGGTGTATGGAGGATGTTACCATAAACGAGTGGGGAAAGTTGACAATAGCTGGAATATTGTATGCAGCCAGGAAACTCATAGCGGCCATTGACTGGATGACAAATCGCCAGTCAGACAGGAATTGGTCAAAATATTAACTTTACTATCAGGATGGAACAAAATAATTATGTTAAAGGAGGACAACATGAGCAGTTTTAGAATGTGTGGGGAGGATGGATGGACTGTCCAGGACTAGCCTTGACTACTCTGCTAAGAGAAAGGACACACCAACCTAGAGGTCCCCAACCTTCTGATCTAGTGCCGTAGGAAAAATTGAGATCAGACGTCTTGTGTATTTTACTGTGTGATGATGTATTTGATACTTGCTATGGGATAAAAGGAGGGTTCAGAGGTGGGGGTGGGGAAGAAAGGGTTTGTACATGAGATGCACTTGATTTTATGGTCGTTGGTAGTTGGTATAAGGTTTTTTTCATATTGTTATATGCTGCAATATTTTGTAGTGTTACTTATTTGTGAACTTTTCAACTAGAAATATCTGATTAAAAAGGGGCAATAGTCCATTAGTTTATAAAGTGGTAACATTTCCTTGCTTTGATAGGATAGACTCCGATCTTGTACGAGTCCTGGAAATTTACGAGTTGCTATACTAGTTGACAAGGCATGTAATGAACGTCACCTTAAGGCCGCACAGCTTCGAATGTCGTCAGCGATCTGATCGCTGGCGACATTGACGCTGATTGTCCTGGCTGAGCTGTCACCATGGAAACACCTGATCGTGGACCAGAATTCGTGGGAATGATTAATTCGTTGACACATTGTCTGTGTGCTCGGTGCCAGTGGGGTTTAGCCGGAAACGGTGGTATTCAAGGTACAAACTGAGGTATTGTATGCAGCGCGGCTGCATAGATACCCGATGTAACTCATTACCAAGCTTCTCGCCACGGCTAGTATCAAAGGTACAAATGAGTAACTTGGTACCTTGCACGCTGCCTAAATAACGCAGTTTACATGGGATAACCAGCTCAGCGCTTGCTGAGAGGTTGGGAGGATGGCGATGTGCTTCTACCGGGCGACCATCGCCAGGTTTTCGGTCCTGTCCTGAAAACCTGACGACCATCAACCAGCGATTTATCGCTGGTTGATGCGCCTGTCACACACGTCAATATCGCTGCAACGTCACGTGCAGCAGCGATATGCACTCGATATTGACTGTGACGCCCTTTATGCTTCAGAAGCCTTTGTTAGCCCTATTGTAATATTGTCACATACAATTGCTTTGTTATTGAAAAAGCTTTATCACACAGCAATAGATCCAATACCTAAGAGTACTGAACTTGTCTCACTGCTGTTGTCTGTGTATGTGGGTTGAATGAAAACTAATGCTAAACTAAATACTATTCTGGATGATATTTTGGCTAAATTCACACATCCGTATGACATGTCTGAGTGCTGTCCAATTTATTCATACATCAATTAAAATCACAAGATCGCGACAGATCCGTGAGACTAAGAACATATACTATTCTGATTTGCAAAATCAGACTCATCCATTTAAGTTTGTTGGATCTGTGAGATACAGATACAAAACATCAGGCTTCCAATATGCTTTCGTCTTGCATACGTGTCTCAAGGATCTATTTTTTTGATTAACAAAAAAAAAAGACCTTCCAAAACCTTCCGAGAGCTTTTAATGGCTTGGTATCACTACCATGACACTTGAGAATAATTTGTTTTGTTACTCACGAATTTGGGAATTTAGTCTTTACTCTACATTACAAAGTTCTTATTCTACTCCTCAAAATGTAAGAACACACAATTCATAAAGGGTATGTCCCAACACAGTCTTGCACAATCAGCACTGAATTGACAGTGGTCACTTTGCATTTGCAAATTATTAATATATTTCTAGTAGGTATAATAGATGAACAGCACAATACAGAATTCTAAGAGAGATCTAGAAGAGTTACTATAAGGGAATCCATTTTTTTACCAAAAGAAACGTGCCCGGAGACCAGACAAGTCATTTCTTTAAGCCTCCATTTGGAGATTGTCGCTGGATAGATGTCCCACTAATTAGGGTTTTAAGCTGTCACTTATTACTATGAAATCCATGGTAGTTGTAAAAAGCTGATATTGTAATTATAGTGGTAATCATAGTGACAGACTATGACTTCCTTTGTGAGTCATAGGGGTGAGCATGAGTGAATCAGTGCAGGCAGAAGCCGCACACTGCCATGGGAGTAAATACCAAGTCCAGACGGATAAGGATTGTGAAGTATAGGAGTAGCCCCGACACACTAATATCATGAAAAATAGAGTCTTTGCAACGACAGTCTTTTTTGTTGTGATTTTATTTTTGTGAAAAAGGTGGTGTTACAATCCAA
Source organism: Allobates femoralis (assembly GCA_033576535.1). Lineage (NCBI taxonomy): Eukaryota > Metazoa > Chordata > Amphibia > Anura > Aromobatidae > Allobates > Allobates femoralis. The sequence goes on along the minus strand of JARQOC010000011.1, from coordinate 209,724,423 downwards.
CGTTTCAGCTCTACATCTCGAGCTTTCATCAGGGATATGACTTGGTACTTGGTTTCGGGGTGTATGTATAGGTGGTATAGGTTTACTTTTGTGGTCCAGCTAGGGTGAGGTCATCCCTGTCAAGGGTAGTCCTGCTGGTCCGGAAGAGAATGAGGGGTTATTGTATTAACACAGTGGAGTACCTTAGGCTAGAAGGATAAATGAGAAGGAGACCTCAGGTGTGTATCGCTGGAGCGGTACCTGTAGTGACCACGATGTGTAAGGTCAGCACGTGACTCCCGTCCTTGTGTCCCAAGTCTAGTCAGGTGTAGAGGAGGCCGGGAGATAAGGATTGTGATCTTTATTTGTCCGCGTGTTATAGAGATAACACTCCTTTAGGACAAAAATCACATACATATGAACTGATTATGTCTTATTGGGTGGCTGCTGCAGCCATGTTACGGTACTTTCACACCAGTGTTTTGCTTTTTGAAATCCGGCACAAATCCAGTTTTTCAGCCCATTCACGTTTTAATGGTGTCCAGTAGCATCCGATATCATCCGGTTGTTTCAAGTTGCTACCGGATCAGATTGGATGCGTTTTTTTTGACCATGCAACTTTTTTTGTGCAACCTGATAGATTTGGCATAGATAATAATGAAAGTCAATGGGTGCCAGATCGGTTTTACCGGGTCAAGCCAGATTCAGAAAAGCTGAATACGGCATGCCCACTGAGCATGTGTGGTATCGTCACATCATGTAAAATTAGGGGTCCATTACGAACACCTAAGTTTGAGCAAGGACCTCGAACACAAACTTCACTGGGAAGTCTGTGTTTAAAGCATTATACTCATATGTTTCGGTGCTGCGGTCACTTCTGGGTCCCGCTCATTAACCGCATGAAATAGTCAGTGCATTGACTGCTGAACAGCCAATCACAGAAGCCCACTGTCTGTGATAGCATCTGTGATTGGTTGTTATGCCCTACCTATTGTGATTGGTTGCTGGCACAGTGGATGGGGCACAACAGCCAATCATAGACACTTTCACAGAGTGGGACCAGGAAGTGACCGCCACGCCGAGACTGTCAAGTATAATGCTTTAATTATCCTTTATTTTTACATCCGAACTGTTTGGGGTTAGTCCCTGTACACTAGGTGTTCGGGCAAGGACCCAAAACAGGATAAACAACAGCAATTGGAACTGGCATAATGCCGGTACGGTACCATCCAGTATGAGAGCAAAAAACCGGATCCTTCCCGGATTTTGCTTGAAAACTAGATCTGTGCCGAATTTAACAAACTGCTAGTGTGAAAGTAACCTTACATGCTTTTACAGTAGTTGTGACTTTCACAACTACTAAAGGTGATCCTTTTTATTCTATTGAGGTTTGTTAATGTCTTTTCACAGATAGACCCTATCTGCACTTCTTTTGTCTCTCCAGTTTTCTCCTTGACAATTCGAATTTGGAAGATGTATTTGAATGGAGCAAGAAAATGCAATATGCATCAAATGTTTTTGATGCTAATCATATGTGCCCAATTTTCATGAAAAAAAACAATGATTTTTATTATGATCTGAGATCTCGGCAAAGCATAATAAATGTATGGGTCAAGTAGGGATTAAAAATGAGTAAAACCCGTCCTGCACATGTCTCCATCACCACAGATCCTGCTTGTGTTCCTCTCGCTTCCGTGTGCACTAGCTTCAACTCCAATCTTTTCACTCTTTATCGGTAGAGTAGTGACGCACTTTATGACCTCATGTCCTGATATTGTATGTCAAGGACTAGTTGCCTATTCTGGCACCAGCAAATAAAAGACCTGAGCTGGAGCTAGTGCCTAGCGTAGTGGATGGAAGACCGACGGGAGCTGTGTCATCAAGGACAGATGATGTGGAGTATGATATTTTATTGTTTTTAACCTCTTCCATCCTATGTGAATTAATTCATCTGATTTCAATGTTCTAGAATCTGCACATATTTGAAAATTCTTAACAAATTAAATTAATTTGGAATCGATTTTTTCATCCTTACCAAAAACTATGTTTGTATTCACAGTCTACCTAGATGAATAAATAGATTGAAATGGCACCCATCCTTTTAGGATGGGAGCCATCTTGGGGCAACGAGCTGCAAAAGAGAAACCTTGTCATTGGCCCAGCAGAATAGTTGCTGGGTCAAATGACGTCACATAACGAAAATCGGCGGGAGTTAACCCGCCAAATTCAATTTATTTGATTGGGCAACTAACCCAGAGCCCAGGTATAAAAGGGGGCAACTTGGCAGCATAGTTCAATGATAACCAGCAATTGCTGGAACCATGGACTCCCTATTAGAGCGCCTGCTACTGAAGGCAGGAAGCCGGGGAGGCGAAGATTGGCTCCGCAAGTGCCTCAATGATGAAGGCTCCCCACCTCCGAGAGCAGAGAGGGAAGAGGCGGATCGCGAGCTCCAAGACCCGTCATTACGCCGCCGCAGCCAGCGGCAGAAAAGACCCCGGAGAGAAGCATACTCACCCCCGTCGCAAAAGAGGGTCGGAAAGAAGCAAGGGAGAAGCGGCAGTGTCAGCACTCGTCAGACCCGGAGGGATGGTGAGCGGAGGTCTGGGTCCCGGGCAGCCGATGCGGGAAGAGATTTAGGAGTCGCACAGGAAGTGACGTCACCCGGCCAGGCGGAAATGACGTCCCGCGGCCCAGAGGAACACATCGCCGGGGACACAAGCGGGCCCCCGGCGCACAGCACAGTCACGGGGGTACGCGCAAATGGGGCGAGGAGGGGCGCACAGCCCTCTCTATACGATGAGCTGAACCTGACTACCGGGACCAATGGCCTAGGTATGTCCCCGATCCCAGCGCACAGCGCCGTCACACGGGATAGCGCGAGCTGGGTCAGGAGGGGCGCACAGCCCTCCTTGCATACGGAGCTAAACCTGAGCGCAGATAGGAGGGGCGCACAGCCCTCCTTACACACTGAGCTAAACCTGAGTGGAGATAGGAGGGGCGCACAGCCCTCCTTACACAATGAGCTAAACCTGAGCGGAGACAGGAGGGGCGCACAGCCCTCCTTGCATACCGAGCTTACCTTGAATGCCGGGATCAACAGCCCATGTACGGTCCCAAACACCGTCATGGGAAGGGACGGGCAAACTTCCCAATGGGGAGCTGAATCGGTATGGAGGCAGAGAGCTATAGAACCAGGCCTAGATGCTAGGGCACAGATAGGCCCGAGCCAGAGGCCGGCGGTAGAAATACCCAGGGGCCCTCCGTCACATCTTCTACAAATCATGCCCCCTAGAGACGGAGGGGCTGATGCGCAAAGGCTAAACCTGCCCAGTGGCCCCCCACTGGCGAATGGACCCAGCGTCCCCACTACTCCTGATACCATCTGTGGAGGGGCGAGCCCGGCACTTCAAGTCTGGGGCCTACAGCATCAATACAGGAACGGCGGAGCGGAAACAGGACCGCAACAGACCGGCAGCCGCGATGATGAAATCAGCTACCCGGGTCTCTCGAGGATGGACGTCTCCAGTGGACAGGGAGCGACAATTACACCAGGAGTCGGTGAGAATCACTATTTAAGTGACAATATTACCCCTTCTTTAGCATCTTCTATTTCTGTACTAGTTAGAGAAACGGTAGCCGCAGCTCTACTAGCTGCTTCTCCCTCCGGGGCACTCTCACAAGCAAAGGCTAGCTCGGGAATCCCCGAAGCACACTTGAAAGAAGCCATTCCTTGCGAGGTATCCCCGTTGGGATTTCATTTGACATTGAATGTAAAGGAAAAAATTTGGGGGGGGGAATTTTTAGATATATTTTCCCTTCTTCCCACCCGCGACTCGTCTAAGTACGAGGGGCGCGATGACAAGGAAAGCGATAATAAGAAAAGAGCTTACCGCTCATTTAACACGTGGCTTCAAGCCTTTTTAATATACGCCGCGGTTTTGGGCGAAAAGTGCCCCAATCTGTGCTCAGGATTGTTCCAACATGTGGATATAATCTTGGAAGCATACAGACACTTTGGGGGAACGGGATGGCTGAATTACGACGAGGCTTTTCGTCAAAAATTGGCCGTTCATCCCTCATTGAAATGGGGATCCAAAGACGTGGGTCTTTGGCTCCAGTTGATGGTTCCCCCGCGCCAGCCATTAGCGAAACAGACTACATTACCTACAGCTAAGAAGGGATTCTGTTTTGCATTCAATGAATCTTCTTGCAGGTGGTTGCAAAATTGCCGCTACCGGCACGAATGTTCATCATGCGGAGGAGGGCATTCTGCGATTAAATGTTTTAAAAAACAAAACCCAAACGTAGTTAAGGAGCCCTTTCTTAAAAGCCCCGAGCCCAGTGAGGCTCACAAAACTAATACCCTGGTTAAACCAGTACCCGGATCAGGATAGCGCGGAAATGTTGCACTCCGGATTTGAACACGGATTTTACGTTCCGCCTTTCCTTGGTTCAGGTTGCATACCCCATAATAACTTACCGTCGGCTAATAAGTTCCCAAATGAAATTCAGAATAAAATAAATAAGGAATTGTTAGACGGTAGATGTGCAGGCCGATTTTCACACCCCCCTTTTAAAAATTTCCGCATTTCCCCTCTTGGGATAGTCCCCAAAAAAGATAAAGGGTCGTTTAGAATGATCCATCATCTATCCTATCCTGAGGGCGCATCATTGAACGATCAAGTAGACCCAAAGGTTGCATCGGTTTCATATGCGTCCTTTGATTCTGCGATTGAATTGTTGCAAAAATTCGGTAGAGGAGCGTTATTAGCGAAGTCTGATATACAATCAGCATTTCGCTTACTCCCGGTTCACCCCTCCGGTTTCAATTCTCTGGGCTTCACCTTTGAAGGCAAATACTATTTTGACAGATGCCTCCCGATGGGCTTCTCCATGTCTTGTAATTATTTCGAAACATTTTCATCTTTCCTTCAGTGGTGCACCCAGAGAGTTTCTTCGGAAGGGGGAATATCACACTATTTAGATGACTTCTTATTCATCGGCCCCCCAGGTTCTAAATGCTGTGAATCATTACTGAATGCATTTTTATCGCTTATGGACCATTTCGGCGTACCGGTAGCCCTCGAAAAAAACCACGCTCCCGCACACGTCTATAGAGTTTTTAGGAATTCTAATTGACTCCCAAAAAATGGAATTTAGGCTTCCTAATGATAAAATTGTTAAATTAAGGGAAATGATTAATACTTTTAGTAAGAAAACAAGTGCCACATTGAAAGAATTTCAGATATTAGCGGGATCCCTTAACTTTGCCCTGCGGGTCATACCATTCGGTCGGCCGTTCCTACGGCGATTATACGAAGGCATGACCGCTACTAATTCTGGTTCACAGATAGTAATTACGCAACCCCTTAAACTGGACTTAGAGGTATGGTCAGAATTTTTGTCGCGTTTTAATGGGGTCACTTGTTGTCAGTCTCAGTTCATTCATGCTACAGATCTACCACTTCATGTCCATGCTGACGACATGGGGTTAGGCATTCTTTTCAGAAAAGAGTGGGTATCAGCTAAATGGCCGAATGAACTGGTCAAACAATTTGCAAATTCCCCCTCACTCCGCGATACATTTTCTTTGACAGTTATCCTTACTCTCTGGGGTAATAGCCTAACAAATAGGAGGATTATTTTTCACACTAATGACAAGGGGTCAGCGTTCACCATTAACTCTTTATCATCCAAATCACATTTAATTTTGACGCTACTTAAAAAGTTATCAGTTATTTGTTTAGAATGTAATATTTGGATAAAATATAAATTTCTCATTACAATTAGTCACCCTCTGTGTGTTCTTCTCTCCCGCAATGACACGGCGCAGTTCCTGGCCAGATGTCCCTGGGCAGAACCGAACAGCAGTCAGGTACCAATAGATTTATGGAATCTTCTGTTGGGTTAATTCCGCACTTTGTGCGCCAATCGCTTGCACCCCGGACATGGGCGTCATATTGCACGTCCTGGCATTCGTGGGTGCAATTTTGTGTACAGGTCGGAGCTTGCCCAACAGCCGAAGCAGGTCGAGCGTCTCTCCCCTTTCTCCAGTCCCTTGCAGCTAGGCGTTTAGCCTACTCATCAGTAACAAAAATAATTGCTGGGATTTCGTTTTTTCTTAAATTATCCGGTTTCCCAGCAATTACTGAATCTTTTTTGGTTAAGAAATTCTTGTTGGGATATAAAAAATCCTTTTGTGTACCCGACAAGAGATCACCCATGCCCCTGTCCGTCCTGGCAAATATATGTAGCATACTGGGTGATGTTTGCTCCAGCAGCTACGAAACTAATCTGTTTAGAACATCTTTCCTAACTCTATTTTTTTCGGCAATGAGGATTAGTGAATTAGTATCTATAAGTAAAAATAATACATCTGGTCTTCGACTACAAGATATCTCATTGTCTCAATCGGCATTGTATATTTACTTACGCAAATCCAAGACAGACCAACTCGGCAGAGGTCAAATGATTGTCCTTCATCCCTCAGATAACGAAAGGATTTGCCCGGTTGTAGCAATGAGAACATGGTTGAGCACTCGTTCCTCGTCACCAGAATTTTATTCGTACATATTGATGGTACCCCGTTGACCATTTTTCAATTTAGAACAATCTTACATAAATGTTTAGATCGTCTAGAATCAAAAAACCTCAATCTGACCTCACACTCGTTTCGCATTGGTGCAGCAAGTTTGGCTGCTCAACAGGGGGTCAACGAAGCTTGCATTAAGAGAGTAGGTAGGTGGAAATCTAATGCATTTAAAAAATACATACGCCCAATAAATATGAATATTTGACTGATGGAGTCACCCCCCCCCCCCCCCCCCCCCCCCACACACACACACATGTGTAGTACATTTTTCTTTACATGATGATCTAATAGTTAATTTGTTTACCAGGCCCAAAAATAGTGTGGATCATCGGCCACTCCTTCATCTACTGGGCTCACAGGAGGGCCATGAACAGAAGCTACACGGAGAATCTCTCATTCAAGGAATCTGAAGTGATCATCCATTGGCATGGGGTAAAGGGGTTTGAGGTGGCATAATATGAATGAAGTAATACTTCAATTGCTGGACCGTTTCCCCCGGCCGGACTTAGTCATTTGTCACGCCGGTGGAAACGATTTAGGAAAAAGTTCTTCACTAGAACTTTTGTGGCGAATCAAGTCTGATTTTTGTTGGCTCGCCCAGAGGGTACAAGGTGCCAAATTCGTATTCTCGGAAGTAATTCCGCGATTAATTTGGAAAGTAAGGAATAACATGTTCCTAGAAAAAATGCGTAAAAAATTGAACAGGGAGATGGAAAAATTCCTACCCACAATAGGCATGTTTTCTTACAGGCACAGGGAATTGGAGGGTTTTGTCCATGGCATGTATCGCCAGGACATGGTTCACTTGTCGGAGGTTGGCCTCGACATTTTTAATGTCGGGGCACAGAGCATTGTGGAGGCTTGGTTGGGGGGGGCCGGCACCTCAAGGGCGCCGTCCTAATGGGTCACCCAGCTCTGCTGGGGGATCAGTGGATTAAATAAAGTTAAATTTTCAGTGTTTACAAATAAAGAGTCATTTGTTTACATGACTATGGATGCAACGTGTGTTTATAAAAGTTTTGATGATTAAAAAATAACAAATGGATTTATGATTAAATCTTAATAAAGTACCAGCCTGTTACAACCACAATGCTCTGCTCTCTCAATTTATTTAAGGTAAGAAAAGCTCTTTATAGGTCAGGAGGAATGTAAGCTCTGTTGCACCCATGAAATGGCACCCATCCTTTTAGGATGGGAGCCATCTTGGGGCAACGAGCTGCAAAAGAGAAACCTTGTCATTGGCCCAGCAGAATAGTTGCTGGGTCAAATGACGTCACATAACGAAAAACGGCGGGAGTTAACCCGCCAAATTCAATTTATTTGATTGGGCAACTAACCCAGAGCCCAGGTATAAAAGGGGGCAACTTGGCAGCATAGTTCAATGATAACCAGCAATTGCTGGAACCCCCGCCCACCCCGCCCTATGAATGTTTTTAATGTTATCTGCTGGCACTTTGTTAGAGATAGGGTCACCCAGCTCTGCTGGGGGGATCAGTGGATTAAATAAAGTTAAATTTTCAGTGTTTACAAATAAAGAGTCATTTGTTTACATGACTATGGATGCAACGTGTGTTTATAAAAGTTTGATGATTAAAAAATAACAAATGGATTTATGATTAAATCTTAATAAAGTACCAGCCTGTTACAACCACAATGCTCTGCTCTCTCAATTTATTTAAGGTAAGAAAAGCTCTTTATAGGTCAGGAGGAATGTAAGCTCTGTTGCACCCAGCTACCCGGGTCTCTCGAGGATGGACGTCTCCAGTGGACAGGGAGCGACAATTACACCAGGAGTCGGTGAGAATCACTATTTAAGTGACAATATTACCCCTTCTTTAGCATCTTCTATTTCTGTACTAGTTAGAGAAACGGTAGCCGCAGCTCTACTAGCTGCTTCTCCCTCCGGGGCACTCTCACAAGCAAAGGCTAGCTCGGGAATCCCCGAAGCACACTTGAAAGAAGCCATTCCTTGCGAGGTATCCCCGTTGGGATTTCATTTGACATTGAATGTAAAGGAAAAAATTTGGGGGGGGGAATTTTTAGATATATTTTCCCTTCTTCCCACCCGCGACTCGTCTAAGTACGAGGGGCGCGATGACAAGGAAAGCGATAATAAGAAAAGAGCTTACCGCTCATTTAACACGTGGCTTCAAGCCTTTTTAATATACGCCGCGGTTTTGGGCGAAAAGTGCCCCAATCTGTGCTCAGGATTGTTCCAACATGTGGATATAATCTTGGAAGCATACAGACACTTTGGGGGAACGGGATGGCTGAATTACGACGAGGCTTTTCGTCAAAAATTGGCCGTTCATCCCTCATTGAAATGGGGATCCAAAGACGTGGGTCTTTGGCTCCAGTTGATGGTTCCCCCGCGCCAGCCATTAGCGAAACAGACTACATTACCTACAGCTAAGAAGGGATTCTGTTTTGCATTCAATGAATCTTCTTGCAGGTGGTTGCAAAATTGCCGCTACCGGCACGAATGTTCATCATGCGGAGGAGGGCATTCTGCGATTAAATGTTTTAAAAAACAAAACCCAAACGTAGTTAAGGAGCCCTTTCTTAAAAGCCCCGAGCCCAGTGAGGCTCACAAAACTAATACCCTGGTTAAACCAGTACCCGGATCAGGATAGCGCGGAAATGTTGCACTCCGGATTTGAACACGGATTTTACGTTCCGCCTTTCCTTGGTTCAGGTTGCATACCCCATAATAACTTACCGTCGGCTAATAAGTTCCCAAATGAAATTCAGAATAAAATTAATAAGGAATTGTTAGACGGTAGATGTGCAGGCCCATTTTCACACCCCCCTTTTAAAAATTTCCGCATTTCCCCTCTTGGGATAGTCCCCAAAAAAGATAAAGGGTCGTTTAGAATGATCCATCATCTATCCTATCCTGAGGGCGCATCATTGAACGATCAAGTAGACCCAAAGGTTGCATCGGTTTCATATGCGTCCTTTGATTCTGCGATCGAATTGTTGCAAAAATTCGGTAGAGGAGCGTTATTAGCGAAGTCTGATATACAATCAGCATTTCGCTTACTCCCGGTTCACCCCTCCGGTTTCAATTCTCTGGGCTTCACCTTTGAAGGCAAATACTATTTTGACAGATGCCTCCCGATGGGCTTCTCCATGTCTTGTAATTATTTCGAAACATTTTCATCTTTCCTTCTGTGGTGCACCCAGAGAGTTTCTTCGGAAGGGGAATATCACACTATTTAGATGACTTCTTATTCATCGGCCCCCCAGGTTCTAAATGCTGTGAATCATTACTGAATGCATTTTTATCGCTTATGGACCATTTCGGCGTACCGGTAGCCCTCGAAAAAACCACGCTCCCGCACACGTCTATAGAGTTTTTAGGAATTCTAATTGACTCACAAAAAATGGAATTTAGGCTTCCTAATGATAAAATTGTTAAATTAAGGGAAATGATTAATACTTTTAGTAAGAAAACAAGTGCCACATTGAAAGAATTTCAGATATTAGCGGGATCCCTTAACTTTGCCCTGCGGGTCATACCATTCGGTCGGCCGTTCCTACGGCGATTATACGAAGGCATGACCGCTACTAATCCTGGTTCACAGATAGTAATTACGCGACCCCTTAAACTGGACTTAGAGGTATGGTCAGAATTTTTGTCGCGTTTTAATGGGGTCACTTGTTGTCAGTCTCAGTTCATTCATGCTACAGATCTACCACTTCATGTCCATGCTGACGACATGGGGTTAGGCATTCTTTTCAGAAAAGAGTGGGTATCAGCTAAATGGCCGAATGAACTGGTCAAACAATTTGCAAATTCCCCCTCACTCCGCGATACATTTTCTTTGACAGTTATCCTTACTCTCTGGGGTAATAGCCTAACAAATAGGAGGATTATTTTTCACACTAATGACAAGGGGTCAGCGTTCACCATTAACTCTTGATCATCCAAATCACATTTAATTTTGACGCTACTTAAAAAGTTATCAGTTATTTGTTTAGAATGTAATATTTGGATAAAATATAAATTTCTCATTACAATTAGTCACCCTCTGTGTGTTCTTCTCTCCCGCAATGACACGGCGCAGTTCCTGGCCAGATGTCCCTGGGCGGAACCGAACAGCAGTCAGGTACCAATAGATTTATGGAATCTTCTGTTGGGTTAATTCCGCACTTTGTGCGCCAATCGCTTGCACCCCGGACATGGGCGTCATATTGCACGTCCTGGCATTCGTGGGTGCAATTTTGTGTACAGGTCGGAGCTTGCCCAACAGCCGAAGCAGGTCGAGCGTCTCTCCCCTTTCTCCAGTCCCTTGCAGCTAGGCGTTTAGCCTACTCATCAGTAACAAAAATAATTGCTGGGATTTCATTTTTCTTAAATTATCCGGTTTCCCAGCAATTACTGAATCTTTTTTGGTTAAGAAATTCTTGTTGGGATATAAAAAATCCTTTTGTGTACCCGACAAGAGATCACCCATGCCCCTGTCCGTCCTGGCAAATATATGTAGCATACTGGGTGATGTTTGCTCCAGCAGCTACGAAACTAATCTGTTTAGAACATCTTTCCTAACTCTATTTTTTACGGCAATGAGAATTAGTGAATTAGTATCTATAAGTAAAAATAATACATCTGGTCTTCGATTACAAGATATCTCATTGTCTCAATCGGCATTGTATATTTACTTACGCAAATCCAAGACAGACCAACTCGGCAGAGGTCAAATGATTGTCCTTCATCCCTCAGATAACGAAAGGATTTGCCCGGTTGTAGCAATGAGAACGTGGTTGAGCACTCGTTCCTCGTCACCAGGAATTTTATTCGTACATATTGATGGTACCCCGTTGACCATTTTTCAATTTAGAACAATCTTACATAAATGTTTAGATCGTCTAGAATCAAAAAACCTCAATCTGACCTCACACTCGTTTCGCATTGGTGCAGCAAGTTTGGCTGCTCAACAGGGGTCAACGAAGCTTGCATTAAGAGAGTAGGTAGGTGGAAATCTAATGCATTTAAAAAATACATACGCCCAATAAATATGAATATTTGACTGATGGAGTCACCCCCCCCCCCCCCACACACACACATGTGTAGTACATTTTCTTTACAAGATGATCTAATAGTTAATTTGTTTACCAGGCCCAAAAATAGTGTGGATCATCGGCCACTCCTTCATCTACTGGGCTCACAGGAGGGCCATGAGCAGAAGCTACACGGAGAATCTCTCATTCAAGGAATCTGAAGTGATCATCCATTGGCATGGGGTAAGGGGTTTGACGTGGCATAATATGAATGAAGTAATACTTCAATTGCTGGACCGTTTCCCCGGCCGGACTTAGTCATTTGTCACGCCGGTGGAAACGATTTAGGAAAAAGTTCTTCACTAGAACTTTTGTGGCGAATCAAGTCTGATTTTTGTTGGCTCGCCCAGAGGGTACAAGGTGCAAAATTCGTATTCTCGGAAGTAATTCCGCGATTAATTTGGAAAGTAAGGAATAACATGTTCCTAGAAAAAATGCGAAAAAAATTGAACAGGGAGATGGAAAAATTCCTACCCACAATAGGCATGTTTTCTTACAGGCACAGGGAATTGGAGGGTTTTGTCCATGGCATGTATCGCCAGGACATGGTTCACTTGTCGGAGGTTGGCCTCGACATTTTTAATGTCGGGGCACAGAGCATTGTGGAGGCTTGGTTGGGGGGGGCCGGCACCTCAAGGGCGCCGTCCTAATGGGTCACCCAGCTCTGCTGGGGGGATCAGTGGATTAAATAAAGTTAAATTTTCAGTGTTTACAAATAAAGAGTCATTTGTTTACATGACTATGGATGCAACGTGTGTTTATAAAAGTTTTGATGATTAAAAAATAACAAATGGATTTATGATTAAATCTTAATAAAGTACCAGCCTGTTACAACCACAATGCTCTGCTCTCTCAATTTATTTAAGGTAAGAAAAGCTCTTTATAGGTCAGGAGGAATGTAAGCTCTGTTGCACCCATGAAATGGCACCCATCCTTTTAGGATGGGAGCCATCTTGGGGCAACGAGCTGCAAAAGAGAAACCTTGTCATTGGCCCAGCAGAATAGTTGCTGGGTCAAATGACGTCACATAACGAAAATCGGCGGGAGTTAACCCGCCAAATTCAATTTATTTGATTGGGCAACTAACCCAGAGCCCAGGTATAAAAGGGGGCAACTTGGCAGCATAGTTCAATGATAACCAGCAATTGCTGGAACCCCCGCCCACCCGCCCCTATGAATGTTTTTAATGTTATCTGCTGGCACTTTGTTAGAGATAGGGTCACCCAGCTCTGCTGGGGGGATCAGTGGATTAAATAAAGTTACATTTTCAGTGTTTACAAATAAAGAGTCATTTGTTTACATGACTATGGATGCAACGTGTGTTTATAAAAGTTTTGATGATTAAAAAATAACAAATGGATTTATGATTAAATCTTAATAAAGTACCAGCCTGTTACAACCACAATGCTCTGCTCTCTCAATTTATTTAAGGTAAGAAAAGCTCTTTATAGGTCAGGAGGAATGTAAGCTCTGTTGCACCCATACTAATTTACACTTCTGAATATGGTACATTTGTCTGCAGTACAGAGTACGGTAAATCTTCTCTATGCAAAGCTTCCTATATTATTATCTATTAATTTAAGATAAAAATTTAGGAAAATATACCATGTAATGTAAAAGGTTGGATGAATCATGCTGACATAAAAGGTTGAAATTATACTTTTAAATTGTAACATATTGCGGACTATTAGAGATTTATCATAATTAATAAACCCTAATCCCGCAAAAGCATGTCACTGACATTTATGGAGCAATATTATTAATTTAGTTTATACATGATAGGTCAGATCATGCCTGAAAATTTGTAAAAAATTAAAGTAACTTTTAGGAATTGACTCAAGGAGTTATTTTTTTATTTAAATTAATGAAGCCTTCTTCCTATTGATACTGATTCTGAAACAGTTTATTTTTCTTTTGTGTTTTCACAGCATACAACACATTACTCTAGTGAGAGCCTTCCCTTCAAACAGCTCTCACTAGGGTGTCAGCTCCCATTGTTCATTCAATGGAGGTGGCAATTTGTGTCAGATCATTCAAGATCAACACATCACTCTTGAACATCATCTATACTCGCAGTGTATCGAGTATCTTGAATACTGTAATATCCATGCGAGTAACAAATAGTATCAAATACCGTATATACTCGAGTATAAGCCGAGTTTTTCAGCACACTTTTTGTGCTGAAAAGTGCCCCCCTTGGCTTATACTTGAGTCATATACTCAAGCGGTCCAAGGACCGATGTCTGAGGAACTCCAATAGTGAGAGGAAGAGAAGAAGAAGTGGAGCCAGCGAATGATACACTGAAAGAGCGATCAGAGAGATAGAAGAGAACCAGGAGAGAGCGGTGTCCTTTATGCCGAAGGAGTGCAGCATAGCGTGTAGAAGATGGTGGTCAACAGTGTCAAAAGCTGCAGAGAGGGCAAGGAGAATAAGCAGAGAGTGTTCACCATAACGTTTTGCTGTCAGAAGGTCATTGGTCCCTATGGTGAGGGCAGTTTCTGTAGATTGTAGGGGGCGGAAACCAAACTGTAATGGGTCTAGGAGAGAGTGAGTGGAGAGGTAGCGGGTGAGGCGGGAGTAGACCAGGCACTCCAGGAGTTTAGAGATGAAGGGGAGATTGGAGACTGGTCTGTAGTTATTTGTGCAGGATGGGTCAATGGAAGTATTCTTTAATAATGGAGTAATGATAGAGTGTTTGAAGGAAGAGGGGAAGATGCCAGAAGAAAGAGAAAGATTGAAGATTTTGGTTAGGTGAGTGGTGACCACCGGACAGAGAGACTGAAGTAGGTGTGAGGGAATGGGGTCAGTGGTGCATGTAGTGGGACGAGAGGAAGAGAAGAGCCTGGAGACTTCTTCTTCTGTGACTTGGTCAAATGTGCAGAGTGAGCCAAAGGAGATGGGGGTAGCATCGCTTGGGGGTCGAGAGCTGATTTCCTGACGGATATTTTCTGTTTTCTCTCTGAAGTATGAAGCCCGATCATCAGCACAGAGATCAGTGATAGGAACCTGCATTTAGGGACTGAGGAGAGGGTGAAAGGTGTCAAAGAGTTTCTTTGAGTTGTTGGATAGTGAGGAGATCAGGGTGGTGAAGTACGTTCTCAGCATAACTTTATAGTGAATAAAGTTTTCTGGTGTGCGGGTTTTCCTCCATAGGTGTTCAGCACTTCTAGAGCATCGCTGGAGGAATCGAGTTTGTGATGTAAGCCAGGGCTGTTTTACTCTGTGTTTGGGAGTTGTGAGGGTGAGGGGCGCTACTTGGTCCAGGATGCTTCGAGAGTGTCATTGTAGTGATTCATAGCCAAGTCAGGACAGGAGGAAAAGGAGATTGGGGACAGTGATGAGATGAGAGAGTCTGTGAGTGTATAAGGGTTCATGACCTAACGATTTCTGAATGTATGATAGGTAGGAGTGTGCTGGGGTGGACGAGGATTTGTGAGCGTTAAAGAGAGAATGTTGTAATCAGAGAGAGGAAGAGGTTGAACAGAGCTGGACAAAGACAAGGTCAAGGGAGTTACCGTCTTTGTGTGTCTCAGAGGTTGAGAGCTGTGAGAGGCCAAGAGAAGGGGTTAGAGATAGGAGCTGGGATGCAGATGGGGAGATGGGGCTGTTTATTGGGATGTTAAAGTCCCCCAGAATAAGGGTTGGTAATTCTGAGGACATAAAGTGCGGCCGCCACGCGGAGCAATGGTCGAGGAACTGGGTGGGTGACCCTGGGGGGCGGTATACCACCGCTACTCTGAGGTGGAGGGGATGGAAGAACCCGGATTCGGTGGAAACAGGTACGGAACCGATAGAAACTGTCTACACTTGCATCGGTATTATCCCTGATCCATGAGACGGATCACTGATAATACTGGTGCGGGGGCATCAGTTTTTAAAATTTCGGGAAGGGGGGGTCTAGGGGAATCCGGGGGATGCAGGTTTTGCATTTAAAAAACGCTAGTGTGAAACTAACCAAAGAGTGTAATATTAGGTGCAGCATTTTATGCACCTGTGACCATTGGACTGAATGAAAAACCTGAATTCAGTGAATAGGAGATGTTTTACTACTTTTGTCTATATAATTTATACTCCAGTTTGATCCCTTCTGGTTTAAAATTCCAACTCTGTGTCCTAAATTAATTTTAGATGTTTTTTTCTATTAATACAGCACCAAACATATTTTGCAGAACATTAGAGAGATTGCAATTTGTGTTGAGATGAATGTTAATAAAAACAGTTTGTCGATCTGGCTGTGCAAAATAAACTATTTATTCTCCATTTAATTTTCAAAATAATTTATGAAACAGATTTCCTAGATACGACTGAAAATAGGCTGCCTGCAAGCTTTTACTTGTGACCCACAGCTCATGAGTGAATTGAGAAGCTCTGGACCAGGAGCAATGTCTTACGTCATACTGGAGCGCTGGCTGCCAACAGACATTTGCTAATTAAAGTTACATGAGCCGCTGTAATGGCCACAAATATTGAGCTCCTGCAAAATTCATCATTTTACCAGTCATCCAGGCAGCCTCTAATTTCACCCTCGCTGGACTGATTCTAACTGGCGGATTGTTAAGATATGCAGCTGATTTCCTTCTACAAAATTACAATATGATGCTCTCAGATTTGGTCTCTATTCATTACATTTTCTGGTAGAACATAAGTCAAAATGCAAGAGTAAATCATTTTATATAAGGTCACTGAATGTGATAAGTTTATAGAAATTCTGTCTCTCTATTATCTTTTATAAACATACCGTATATATCTTTGGATGAATAATTAGAAAGCTAGATAAATAGACAGATGAACAGATATTCAATAGATAGATGAGATATTATTCAGTAATTGGAAACCCTATTTACTAGTGATGAGTGAATATACTCACACTATATACTCGAGTATAAGCTGATCCGAGTATAAGTTGATGCCCCTAATTTTACCCCCAAAACTGGGGAAACTTATTGACTCGAGTATAAGCCTAGGGTGGGAAATGCAGCAGACCCGCCTCCTCATATATAGCCCCTCATCACTGGTATATAGCCCCCATCACTGGTATATAGCCCCCATCACTAGTATATAGCCCCCATTACTGCTGTATAACCCCCATCACTGTATTATAGCCACAATCACTGTATATGACCCCCATGCTGGCACTCACAATAAAATAATAAACATTTTAACTCACCCTTTGACGCTTCCCTGAAGGCACAGTGGCGTCCTCCCTCCGCTCTTCCTGCTTCTAATTATGTGACCAGCGCAGCAGCGATGACATCATTGCTGCATTGGTCACATGACTAGATTTTCCAGGAACCGTGGAGGGAGGACGCCATGGTGCCTTCAAGGAAGTGTCAAAGGGTGAGTTAAAATGTTTATTATTTTATTGTGAGTGCCAGCATGGGGGTCATATACAGTGATGGGGGTGTGTACACTTTGTCTAATGTAAAGTGTGCTGCTTCCCCCATCAGTGATGGACAGGGAGATGCAGTGCATATTACATTAGACTAATGAGCATGTGACCTCCCACTCCCTCTGCAGGCTCCCCCCACCTCCTACAGCCCCCGGTCACCGACATCCCCTACAGCAAATGGGACTGACTCAAGTATAACGGTTTAAAAGAAACCCTTGTAAAATATAAAAGGCCCTCCAAAAAACATATACTTCATATAAAAACAACCCTGGAGTTAGGCCAAAGTTCAAAGACAAAGTGCACTTTATTAAAATGACAACACAAGTGCCGTAATAAAAGTGATACAAAACAGCTCACAAGATAGGTGACCACATGAAACATGCATAATACAGACTGATATATCAAAGTACCCTGCTGCCTGTACAAAAAACAGTTGACCAATATAATGCCCCACAACTGGGTACACAACAGGCATGTAAATCGCAAGTACAGTCAAAAAATCAATTCATGGGTTTAAATATTACCTATCAGTGGCCGCCGCCCCCTAAGGGGCGCAGTTCATGCAAGAGAGCCCAGGAATTTACAGGAACTGGAGGCTTTTAGCCAAGAAGAATGGGCAGCTTTACCCTCTGAGAAAATAAAGAGCCTCATCCACAACTACCACAAAAGACTTCAAGCTGTCATTGATGTTAGAGGGGGCAATACACGGTATTAAGAACTGGGGTATGTGAACTTTTGATCAAGGTCATTTGGATGTTTTTTGTTGCCATTATGATTTAAAAAGAGAAAACACAGTAGTTTGATAATAAATGGCTTCACCCAACCACCAACCATGAGTGGAAAAAAGATTGTGAGTTAACATTCATATTCTCTGGAAAAGGCCAAAAAAGCAAAAAATCTGGCAGGGTATGTAAACTTTTGAGCACATCTGTACACTGGAATGGAGGACATATATACCTGGAAGGGGACCAGGATGGCAAAATTAGTACAGAATATGTTGACATTACCCCCATAATAGTGTCAGCAGTAGTTCCCCCCCATAACAGTGCGTCATGATCACATTTTTTGCTTCAGTTATTCCTCCTATTTTCCTCCTCTAAAACCTGGGTGCGTCTTATACTCTGAAAAAGATAGTTTTTGGTTTGATTTCTTTACATGTATGTATTGGATGGGTTGCTATCAGACCCAGGCGAACGCCCCATACCTGACATTCCCCCATCCTACTGTATCCTAACCCACCGCTCATAGACTGTGAGCCCTCGTGGACAGGGTCCCTGCCCCTCCTGTACCTGTACGTCCTGATCGCCTAGATTTAGTGTACTTGTTCTTGTCTCCCTCATCCTCATGTAAAGCGCCATGGAACCTAATGGCGCTATATAAATAAATAAATAATAATAATAATAATATCAGCATCTAATTAAAAATTCATGTCAGTAGCACCTTTAGAAATATCTTTACTTAGAAAATTGCTGACATGTTCAATACTTGTTTCACCTGCTGTATATGTCCTCTCTCCATTGTTGATTACATATATCTATATTTCAATTGTGTTTTGAGGCTACTCTTATTTTAGATATTAAAAGTTATACATCATTGCAGTCTCTCCCTGCTGCTACTGTATTATAATGCTGACAAATGTATGATGAATAAATTATAACAGAGACTAAAAATACTTTGATGTGTAGTAAATGGTGCAATGTTACCGCCTGTAGGACTGAGGCCGGGTACAGGTATTGACAATCACAATACCGCTGTTTGCCCCTGAAGTGTGTTGCTGTTTGTCGTCGCCACTCAGCATGAGACGTATAAGACTTTTGTTTGTGTGCTCCCAATTAAAATAATTGCTATCTCATAGGTACAGATTAGAGCAGACCCCCTGAGAGAGATGTATCAGAAGCAGCTCTCTCTTTGTCTCAATGTCCAGTATTTATTACATCTTCATCTCAAACCTATATAGCCATTTCTTGAACATAAATGGTAAAATCGTCATTGGTCAACTTATCTTTTGGCATTTACATTCTTACATCCTACTGACTAAATGTCAGTAACTTTTGCACACTGCTCAAAGTCTGTAATAGTCTAAAGGAGACTTCAGACGCGCAATCCAAGGACAAGCACCGCCCATCCCTATATTTATTATGGGGACGCACGGTGATGCGCTCGGCTGCGGATTGCCGTGCGCACCCATTGACTTCCGTGTGTGATTTGTACGCGACAGGGTGAATACAGCGGTGCCTGGTAGCAAAGGTAGATGTCGTAGGAGCAGGCTCTAGTGGGGATGTGACAGTACAGTCCCTGACAAAAGTTATGTCACTTATCCATGGTATGTAAATAAAAGCTTATATCCTGACGTTAAATTCATCCATTGGTTTTATATATTACTCTTTTGGAAGCTAAAACCCTCCCAAATGTGGTTTAGGTTAAGAAAATAAATTGTCATCAATGCTGAAATATTGAGCATGAACAATGAACACAGTATGGTCAGATTTTGGCAAGACAAACGTTTTGTCACCTAGTCATATAATGCACCCAATCCTAGTTTACATCCTCACCTGTGCTCAGTAAATGATTGGTTAATTAGTGGGTGTGTCTAAAAAGAAACCCAGCACCCCAGACCTTCACTTGACCTGCAACTTGAGCTCTGACAACATGCCAAAAATCCACCCTGAGATCAAAGCCTTGATTATCAAGAGGCTGAAGACCAGATCCACTGCAGAGGTGGCTGGCACCTTTAATGTGTCTCAGCGTCAAATACAAAATTAAAAAAATATTTGAGGAGACTGGAGATGTGTTTGACAAGCCCAGGTCCGGCAGACCCCACAAGACAATTAGAAAATCCAAAGCAAGCCCCTCTTCCACTGCAGCAGAGCTCCAACAGGCCTGGTCACCTCAAGTCCCTGTGTCAACTAAAACAGTTTGTAGGATTCTGTCTCGAAATGGCCTCCATGGTCGAAACAGTGCCCAGAAGCCAGCACTAAACAAAAGGCACATAAAAAAACGTGTGGCATTTGCAAAGTCCCACAGACTGCTAAACAAATGGACGCTGGAAAGTGGCAGAAGGTGGATTTCTCTTCAGTAGAGTTAGACCACAGTCACCGCAAATACTGAATTAGACCTACTGGAGCCCGTATGGATCCAAAATACACCCAGAAATCAGTTACATTTGGTGGTGGAAAGATCATGGTCTGGGCTTACATTCAGTATGGGGGTGTAAGAAACATTTGCAAAGTGGAAGACAATATCAATAGCCTAAAATATCAAAAAGTATTAGCTACCTCTTACATTCCAAATCATAAAAGGGGTCAAATTCTGCAGCAGGATGGTGCTCCATCTCATACATCCATCTCTACAACAAAGTTCCTCCAGGCAAAAAAGATCAAGGTGTTCACGGACTGGCCAGCCCAGTCACCAGACATGAACATCATTGAGCATGTTTGGGGTAGGATGAAAGAGGAAGCTTGGAAGGCAAAACCAAAGAATCTAGATGAACTCTGGGAGGCATGTAAGACTGCATTCTTTGCTATTCCTGATGACTTCATTAATAAATTGCATGAATCATTGGTGAACCGCATGGATGCAGTCCTTCAAGCTCATGGAAGTCACACAAACTATTAAATATGACTAACAGCACCACAACTTTATTCACCAATGTTATGCAACATATATTTGTATTTTAAGTTAATTATTTGTTTGAATATCACATTACTTTCTGTGGGCGACAAAACTTTTCTTTTGCCAAAATCTGACCATTCTGTGTTCATTAAATGATCAATATTTCAGCATTGATGCCACTTTATTTTCTTAACCTAAACCACATTTGGGAGGGTTTCAGCTTTCAAAAGAGTAATTTATAAAACCAATGGATGAATTTAACGTCAGGTTATAAGCTTTTATTTACATAACATGGATAAACGACATAACTTCTGTCAGGGACTGTAGTAAAGTACTTTGGCAACCAGGTGATATCAGTTCCACACTAGTAGCCAAACACATCTAATAGAGGATATAGCAGTGCTGAACACAAAAGTGGGGTTAATTGTTGCATAACATGGTGTCAGACTGCTATTTTAACCCTTTTACATGCTCATTACTGCATGGAGAAGAACACAGATGACAGTGAATTGATTATGAGGTTATTTGCTCAATGCAGAAGATCTCCGATGCTGCACTATGCTGGTGAGTCATACCTCTGCAGTACAGCAACAAGCATCATTCAACAAGATACTTTTATCTACAAAAGAATGGACAATGGTAGAGACATTTAAAAAGTTCCTGATGTTTTGCCGCTCCATTTTATGTTATTATTTTCTTGAAAATGCAGTGTAGAAACATATGCTGATCATACAGAGATTGCTGGTGCTTGGCATCCTTTGAAGTCTGCTCAGTGTTGAGAAAAAAGAAACCTCTTGATGTACATATAAAAAGTTACCCATGGTGCTATGCAAGATTGAGCGGCAGAAGGAACAGAGATGAGCTGACTCTATACTAAGAAGTCAAGCCACTTTCTAGAATGTCGATATTCTTATTTTTGAAGGAAAATAAAGATTTAGCTCTACGTAAAACGCGTTTCAAAACATTTAACAGAACGTTTTTAGGCATTTATAGAGGGAAGTGACTCATTTCAGACTAAGGCTGTGGAGTCGGAGTCATGGAGTCGGGGTCCATTTTGGGTAGTCAGAGTCGGATTCAGGGAAATTGACGAGTTGGAGTTGATGTGTGGCATAGGCGGCCGTCACACGGTGCAATATCTTGAATATCGTTTAAGTGATCTGCTTTTTGATCGCTTAAGCGATATCGTTTGTGCATCGCTACGTGCGATCAAGCGATTTTACAATGTTAGGCTACGTTCACACATTGCGTATTTTGCGCGTTTTTTTACGCGCGTATTTGCTCCAAAAACGCATGTGCGTCTGTGTTTTACAGCAAAGTGAATGGACATTCACTTTGTGCCTTGCAGACATCGCGTATTTAAACGCAGTGTTTCTGCAGCAAAAAACGCGCGCGTAAAAAGAATGAACATGTCAATTCTTTGCGTTTTTTTACGCGCGCGTTTCCATAGGCTCCATTATAAAAACGCGCGTCTAAATGCGCGATTGAAGTAGAAGCGAGTTGATCTCTCGCGTATTCTTATCACGTTTTTAAACGCGCGTTTTTCCCTTGAAAAGACGCGCGTAAAAAAACGCGATAAAATACGCGAATGTGTGAACGCAGCCTAAAATCGCTTGATCATTACATCGCAGATATGAGAGCCGGAGCTCATATCAAGCGATAAACGCTTGAACAATCTGCTTCATCGTGGTGTGTGACACCACGATGAACGATCTCCCAGCGGCAGAGCCTATGCTGGGAGATGGTATCTATGGTAAACGTCGGGTTACTAAGCGACGCGCGGCGCGTAGTAACCCGATGTGTACCATAGTTACCAGCGATCTCGCTGCTCCACATCGCTGGTGAGTCTGTCTGTGTGACAGCTCAGCAGCGATGTGAGCGATATCATTAGCGATCGCGCGTGCACGTGATCGCTAACAATATCGCTCATGATATTGATGAGTGTGACGCCCGCCTTACTGACTTCACAGCCATGGTTGTGGAGTCGGAGTCATGGAGTTGAAGTCCTAGTCGGTGTCCATGTTGGTGGCGTTGGAGTCAGTCAGATTCAGATTGAAGAGTCGAAGTTGGATACTTAAAAATGTGAGACAAAAATGCTCATAGGGTCTTATCTCTAGGCAGAGTGGGGGCAATCGCCCGATGAAGTTTGCTCGCTTGGTCCGGTTGTGTAAACCCACAACCAGTATTAGAGCTCGTACAGCTGCCGCCATGTGCAACGTGGAAAACAACTGGAAACAGGACGAAGTGCCTGTGATCCACGCTGCTGGATGGAAAAACCAGGACCCAAGAAGTCTGGTACAATGGTGTACACGTTTCAGAGCCACCTCTGCTCCTTCCTCAGGATTGTCCCTGAGGAAGGAGCAGAGGTTGCTCCGAAACGTGTTGGAATAAAGTTACACCATTGCACCAGACTTCTTGGGTTCTGGTTTTTCCATCCAGCAGCGCGGATCACCGGCTTTTCATCCTGTTTCCAGGAGTTGGATATTTGGCTTTCTGACTTTATAGCCATGGTTGTGGAGTTGGAGTTGTGGAGTCGGAGTCTGTATCCATTTTGGTGGAGATAGAGTCAGAATCAGGGAAATTGAAGAGTCGTAGTCAGATGTTTGGTTTTCTGACTTCACAGCCATAGTTGGTTGGAGTCGGAATCCTAATCGGTGTCCATTTTGGTGGAGTCGGATTTAGGGACATTGAAGAGTTGGAGGCGTATGTTTAGTTTACTGACTTTGGAGCCGTGGTTATGGAGCTTACTGACTCCACAACCTTGTTTCAGACCTCTATCAACTTATTAAGAGTTTCGAGTGACTGCAAGGTTGAACGCTTCATCGGAAGAATCAGAACATCGATTACTTTATTTCTAATAATGGGGTGCCTATAATAATTAATGGAATCCAAGGTAGAAAGAATGGAGCCGGGCTTCTATCTACCGCGCGGACCAAGAATACACCGTTACCTTCGGTGACTGTGTATTCTTGGTCCGCGCGGTATATAGAAGCCCGGCTCCGTTTTTTCTACCTTGGATACCTCGTTTTTCCAGCGGGGCACCAGCAGCGGCCAGACAGTGACGCGTTTTTCCCAGTTGTTGTGACTCACACAACTTAATCAGGCGAGTCTAACAGATTGAGGGATACTTTGACGGTGAATCAAACTGTACAACCCTATGTGCACTTCCTCTCTCTATATTTACAATAATTAATGTCACGTGGAGCACAACTAATTTTAATAAACAATTACGAAAAGCAATTATTGTAATCAAGAAGAAAAGCAGCCCTAAGAAATCATCAGACAGGCAACATGACTGGTCACTACTAATCAAACAAATGTCATTAGACCTCATATGAATCTACAGTTTGCAAGTGTTTGAGTGTATATTTTCTTTTTATCCTTTATACAGTATCTATCTTTATTATTTGTGTAATAAAACCATTTTTTGAGCCTTGTGCATTAAGATTGCCAAGCAACTGCTGTCTTTATAACTTATTGATTTAAGTACTCAGAAAAAATGTATTGAATTCGGGAAGCACTAAATTACTACCTTGTAGGTGTTTTGTTTTTGCAGCGTTGGCGTCTTTGTCCAAATATTTATTTATCCTCTTCGCGAGTGCTGGGCTTGCAATATATTTTCTTGGAGATATCGCTACATTTTTAGTACACTTGACTCCAAAAATACTGCGGTTGTTATGACTGGTGCAGAAGGCAAGTGATAGTTATGCAAAAACGTGATTTGTAATTTGCATGTTTTGAAGGAGGAACATGCACAGGTTTTATGTAACATCGACATATGTGGAGTCACTCCTCCTTGCTACAACTGAGTGTGAACACACTCCACCGCCGTGCCACCACCCCACATAGAGCGACCACTCTGACCCTGGCTAACCTAAAGGCATAAGTGACCATTACCTTGTACAGGACAGCCCTCAGTTCAGAACTACTAAGAGCATACCCGCTGTTCCTATACTGACCATAAGGACCACATCCTTCATGAACCACAACATAGCTCAAGGCGACTTATGTGATCAAGGTCTTGAATGACCGAAACGTCATTCTGTCGCAATCACTATAAGAGCACTTGCTTCAATAAATTTCACTAACAAGCAAAAAACTCCTCAAGTGTATGTGTGCAGTGATTCTAATAGACATTTATGTGGGACTTACAAGCCTCCTTCACTAACACCATACCCCCACACCTATCGTGTGCTAGCCATTGAATCTCATTCTATTTTAAAGGTATTGCATCCTCATCCTGCAGGTACAGTTGAATACAATGGTGGGACAGAGAGCCGTCAGCTCCATGCTCCACCATTCAGCCTGTGAGTCTGAATCCTAGCATAGCAGGATTGATGTCATCTCTAGATTGAGCCTGCTGCACAAAGCCTCAGTCTTTGTACAGCACAGACTGTAGAACATCAGAAGAATGGGGCTAAGTGAATGTTTGGTTTTTTTCTTCACTTTTTCAGTCAGTACTGTTTGGGCACCATACTTTGCAGGAGCTGTGACGACACAGCCTTTTAGTTTTCTTAATTTGGCCAGACATATTGGTCTTTTGTTGGTTCTCTCATGTTTGCTAAGACATTAAGTCTTTCCAGACAATTCAAAGCCTTTATTGTCTGAGATTCTTTATTGCTAATTTAATGACCTCACCCCCTCAATCTACATCATTCAAAGGAGAATTAAGCATTCGGCTTGAAATCCAGCCAATAAGAGAACAGCCTTATTCCACTAATCCTGTTTGAACACAATATACCCTAAGATGAGAGCTCATACAGTAAAGGAGAAAAAAGCCGGGGTTTGTCTGCATTAGACCACAGGGAAAAAAACGAGGATGCAAGCAAACTTTTATTCACACTTAAGCCAACGTGTTTCGTGGCTACCTGGCCACTTCATCAGGGATTAAGTGGCCAAGTGGCCACGAAACGTGTTGGCTTGAGTGTGAATAAAGGTTTGCTTGCATCCTTGTTTTTTTCCCTGTGGTCTAGCGTGGACAAACCCCGGCTTTTTTCTCCTTTACTGTATGTATCTGCATCCCGGGATCTGCAGCGGCCAAAACTTCTACAGGTGGTTGTGACTCTCACAACCATACCAGGTGAGTGGATTACCTTTGTTAAAAACACGCTGGTGTCCCTCATTTACCGCCTTGGTGCGCTCCCCCTCTCTCTAAATTTTTTGAAGATGAGACCTCGGAATATATAAGAAGGGCCTGCTTTAGTCACCACTAGTTCATATGCTACAGGTCTTCAATTTAGGGGCTCCAGTCCTGATTGGAAGACCACAGCCTAAGTCTAGGAATTTTGGTTCCGGCTGTCAGGATAACATCATGTCTTCACACTCTGCATGGCCTCAGACTAGGAGCTTCGGGTCCGACTAGAAGAGCACCAAAACTGGATTATATTCTGCAGGAGTTTGGCCTAGGATTCGGGCTGGAATATCAGAGACTATTTATGGAAGAAACCCAGGTTGGGACAATTCAGTCACCTGGCTACAGACTGTGCTGTGCTCGGCCAGCTTCCTAAGCTTGCAGCTATTCCTCTCTCGGAGGGTGTCCGCTGAAATCGGGGTGCTGCTGGACTGGGGTAGTGGGCCCAGAGGCCCCAAAGGCACGAAGATTGTAATCCCTGGTGAGTCAGAGGAAGGATGAGGCTCTGTCGCCTGTTATATTATGTGTTTGGCTTGACTTGGTTATGTGTTATACAGTGGGTACAGAAAGTATTCAGATCACTTTACATTTTTCAATTTTGTTTCATTGCATTCATTTGGTAAATTCAAAAAAGTTCATATTTTCTCATTAATGTGCACTATGCATCCCATCTTGACTGAAAAAAAACCCTGAAATGTAGACATTTTTGCAAATTTATTAAAAAAGAAAAACTGGCCCCTCCTGGTTTTGGCTACAAATCCTGAGGTAAAAAACTCACCAAATACTCAGGATGTGCATGAGGTCTAATGAGGCAGACGGAGCCACTCAAGGTCACATGCATATGTTGAGTATTTGGTGAGTTTTTTACCTCAGTATTTTTAGCTAAAGCCAGGAGTGGGTGATAAACACAGAAGTGGTGACGTGTTTCTATTATACTTTTCCTCTGATTGTTCCACTGCTGGTTTTGGCTTATAAATACTGTGGTAAAAAAGTCACCAAATACTCAATGTGTGCACGTGACCTGATGAGACAGATGAATTTGCTCAAAGCCACGTGCACGTGAGTATTTGGTAAGTATTTACCTCAGTATTTGTAGCCAAAACCAGTAGGGGAACAATCGGAGGAAAAGTATAATAGAAACACGTCACCACTTCTGTATTTTTGACTTACAAAAACTGATGTGAAAAACTGACCAAAAACTGAACATGTGAACATAACTTACTATTATAGATTTCCTCTGATTGTTCCATTCCTGGTTTTGGCTAAAAATCCTGAGGTAAAAAACTCACCAAATACTCAACGTGTGCACGAGGTCTAATGAGGCAGGAGCCACTCATGGCCACATGCACACATTTAAGTATTTGGTGAGTTTTTTACCTCAGTATATTTGTAGACAAAAGCAGGAGTGAAACAATCAGAGGAAAAGTATAATAGTAAGACTACATTCACATGTTCAGTTTTTGGTCAGTTTTTCACATGTTTTTGTAAGCAAAAGTGGAGATAACATGACCCCCAGGGCTGTGGGATACTCGGAACCGGGTTGCAGTACTGCTGGGGAGTCATGGGGGGTCGAGACCTGGGTCCATGACCCTGGCGATGTCAATAAAAGTTTGTGGGTTATGGTTTTTGGAAGAAATCATGACACCACCCATGATGTTTGGCTATTGATGGCCGACGCTGTTGTGCGGGACCTCTGGGAATGATGGAATCGCAGCTAAGATGGTTTCGGTATTGTGAATAGCGATGGTAGGCCAGTGGATTGTTCTGGCTGGAGAAATGGATGAGGTTTTACTGAGGCAGGTCCTTTGTAGCCTGCCTGGCAACTTGACACAGAAAGAAACAAACAGTCTCACACACAGCTTCTTGAGTTCTGTACCCGGTTTACTCAACGGTTATTTCAGCAATGTCACCAGGTGCAGCTCTTTGCCAAGCCCCAGTCCGGATAGTCCTAAAGGAACCAGAATAGCTCGTCCAAGACACCTCTTTATGTCCCTTTCTCTCTCGGGTTGCTCTCCCAGCGCTAACCGTTCACCTCTCCTACTCACACCTCTGCACAAAGAGCCCCAATCTTGTAGCCACGGGTCCTGTCAGGCGACCGATACCAAGTTAACTGACCCTAGTACGGCTACCTTTTCAGCATATGTGTCGTGTTGGCAATAGCACCTGTAGATATCGTGGCTTCCGGTTGTGTAGTTTGAGCATTGAGTCTCCTCACGAACTCAGGGCCAGGCACTGGTTCCCAACCAGCCCTTGCGTCTGACTCTGGTCGAAACTGGATTAGAGCACACGGTTGGTCCTCACAGCCTCTGCCCGTGCCCCTAGGGCTCCCTCGGCCTCGCTGTCTGTCTGTTGTTCTCGTGACCCAGGACAAGCTCCTCACCACTCAAGTTCTCTGGGACCTCACTCCTCGACTCTCTACTCGCTACCTCCCACCCACACCTTTTTCCTTTCCTCTGTCCTCTGACTGGGCCCTCCCTCTATCAGGTCCACCCTTTGTCCCCGGCACCGGGTTCTAAGGGTGTGTTGGGTGCTTGGTGGGTGTCTCTGACTTACCATCCCATTTCCCTGAGAACAGAGTTACCACACCCGTGAAGTGGGTGCAGCACCCCTTGTGGCGACCAGACTGCAGGGGCGCCACACAGAAGTCGTGACATGTTTATATTATACTTTTCCTCTAATTGTTCCCCTACTGGGTTTGGCTTACAAATCCTGAAGTAAAAAACTCACCATTTATTCAGTGTGTGCAGATGGCCTAAGTGTTCATTTTCCTGCAGCCCCATCACAGGAAAAATAGGAAACTTCACCCATACAAATCAATGGTTGGCTATGTGATAAAAGAAAGCCAGAACTGGTACTTCAAAGCCAGAGATGCTTAGAATCATAGCTTTTATTAACTGCTGTGTGTTCTTGGTATTAGATGGATCTGGCCAAGCCTCATAAGCAGGGGCGGACTGGCCCAGGTGGCAGGGGGGCAAGTGCCCCCTGGGCTGGTGGTATAGCCCCCACCTAGGGCCGCCCACCCACAGAAACGGGC
Organism: Allobates femoralis; assembly: GCA_033576535.1. NCBI lineage: Eukaryota > Metazoa > Chordata > Amphibia > Anura > Aromobatidae > Allobates > Allobates femoralis. The sequence goes on along the minus strand of JARQOC010000011.1, from coordinate 209,695,621 downwards.
CGGCCCTCCCCCCCTTCCCCGGACATCACCTAAGGGCTGGCGGCTCTGAGATGGGCCTCCGAACATTTCCGATAGCAAACCCTACCCCCGGTCCTCACCTAAGGGCTGGCGGAGAAATATTGCCACCCAGGGTTTGCGTCGCCAGTTAGCCCTGCTCATAAGTAATGATTTTTGGATAAAGGGCCTGGAGTGTATAGCACTGATGTTGATTTCACACATTTGATGTATCTGGCCCAGTTTGTGTAGGTGCAAGACTGGTGACAAAATAACACTAGTCACAAACATGCCTCATTGTGTTCGTATTGTGATAGCTGTTCAATGTTTTGTCTCCTGCTCCCCGCAATGCTCCAGAAAATTAACCAAGCAGAGCATAGAGAAGTATGGATTATAATGATGTGTGTTAAAACGTAAGGAGGAGAACCATTACTGGCAATGATTAGTGCAAGTCTCTGACATTCTGCTTTCTTAACTGTTCAATCACGAGGTACATGAAGCGTGGTATAAACTATTTCAGCTTGTGCACTAAGCATATATAAAGAATGGCAAGCATTTATAGGGTAATTGGTTTTACTGACACGTTCCTCTCAATTTACTATATGGAGCTGGGGGTGCCGAGGGGGATCTATTCATCTCAGTAAAGGGACACTCTACCTAGTGATACATGATGTTTGTTTGTCAGTCTGTAAAGTAAAAAACTGTAGAAATCGAATAGACAAAATAGATGTCTCTTCTCCCCTGTTAATTGTCATGTTCAGTTTGTCGAAAAGCTGATGTCTACAGTTTCCAATGCAGACAGAAAAGTAAATGTTTTATACCTCAGAAGGATACCGTTCAGCGAACTGTCTAAGCCACAGCTGTTTCACAGGAATATAACAACACATGCTTAAAGTGTAACTGACATGCTCACCATGGGGTACTCGGAACCGGATCGGGCAGTTCTTTGGGGAGATCACGGACCTGGTTCTGTGGCCCTGGCGGTGTCATTTAAAGGTACTTCTTTTATATGGGTATGGGATAAACCTGATGCCACGAAAGGGTTTCCGCAATGAGCGATGAATGACCGATGCTGCAGTGCAGATCCTATGGGGCTGTTGGTATTGCAGCTGAGATGGCGTGGCTCTCCACGGGTAGAGCGGAGGACCTCAGGGCAGTTTACAATGTCTATGCTGGGAATAGGATACGGTGGGGTTCAGGAGTGAGGGCGCGGTAAATGACTAGAAGACACAATGATGAAAGTTTCCTTTACCTTTACTTGATAGTTGTTGATGCAGACTGGGCACTGGTAACAGATGGTAATGAAGATCCAGGCAGCCGGGAAACAATTGGGGATCCATCAAGCCAGGTAGGCATAGAGGCCTTCCTTCTGCGCAATGTGATTTGGACCTCACTGCCTAAAGCTATGCTGCAGCCCTCTTGCTGCGTGTCTAGTCCTTTACCAGTATGGCATGCAGCTCGAGCCTATTCTAGGTGTCTCTCCTCCATGGCGGCTCCGGGCTATGGTATGCTGCTTTGACGTAGGGTGTTGAGTAGGGCCAGGGGACTTGCAATCCTCTGCCCTCCAGATTTGACTGCTGGGACTTCCACAGACTCCGGCATCCGGTTTCTGGCGCTTTCTTCTGAGGTGAGCCCGGTCACAGCTTCACTCCCCAGGTTCTCCTCGACTCCTCTTGTTCACTAGCTCTCCTCTGTCCTGGGACAAGCTCCAACCGGCTCCAGTCACCAGGACGTCTGTACTACTCCACACTCCCTAACGTTCTGCCTAACCCCTCCCCAGGCCAGAATTTATAGGGAAGTTCCACTGAACCCGGGTTCAGAGCTTCCCCTTCTGGTCTGGAGTCAGGACAAGTGTTAGATGTTGGTGTTACCTGACCAGGGGACCCCTTCTTGCTTCCAGGCATGACATCACCCCCTGTGAGGAAGGTAAAACCACTATGGCAACCGGACCCTTGGGGTGCCACATAACAGCCATTTAAAATTTGATTTGATAATTATGTAGAGCAAGTGATTATAATAAGCTTTCAGATATACTTTATAAATGAAATCTGGAAGAAAACCTTTCAAAAGACTTCCAGATGATGTTCCCACTAGGCTGTTTCTCAACCAGACATATGCTCATTGTCAGGAAAATCTGTATTCAGCTCCACACACTGAATACGGCCTTATAAGGCTGAAGGTGGAACCTACACAGCGTGCCTAGCTATAGGAGCTTAAATAGAGACCTCAAATTAGGGAGACCATAACCTTCCCTAGATTTATTTGTTATTAGAATGTTTTTGGAAACTCCGGATTTCTTTTGGTTCCAAACATAATAGTTTAACGTTTTCTGTAATTTATTAATATATTTTAATGGTATTTCAAACGGGATGGCTTTTAATACATGAAGTATTTTTGAGAGAGTAATCATTTTAAAAGTCATTATTCTTCTCAACCAAGTAAACTCATTTCTCAAAATGTTTTTAAGATTTCTACGTACAACACCCATGAGATTGTCTAGATTAGTTTGTATTGTTCATTGGTGGCTAATGAAAAGGGTGATACCTAAGTAACTAATGACTTTTTCTGCCCATTCATAAGAAGTTGAGTTTCTTATATAATTCATAGTTTTTTCATCTAAATTAAGGGATAAAACATTTGACTTTGTTTCATTTACCTCAAAATATGAAACCTTGCCAAACCTTTCAAGTACTTGTGTCACCTTAATTGAGTTGATAGGGTCATTCAGGTAAAGAATTTTATATTCTGTAAAAAGAAAGATTTAGTCACTTCTTTCTTTAGTCTGAATTCATTTTATTTGGTTATTGGTCCTGATGAGTTCTGCCAAGGTTTCCATGGACAAGGCAAATAATAGAGGGGATAAGGCTAGGGTCAGATTCCCGTTTTTAGCCTCGCCCCGTGGGGTCACGCTAAAAACGTAGACATTGACAGCAATAACGTGGTGCTACCGCCATGGTAGCGCCGCATTAATATTGCCAATACTTACCTATGGAGATCCCGCCCCTAATGCGACTCCAACGCTGGCATCAGAATGAAATCTTGCGTCATTTTCTAACACAAACAAAGACAGACACTCTCTGCAGTGTCTTTGATTGCGTTAGGAAATAACGTGAGATTCCACTTACATATCGGAGCTACAGCCGCGTTATGGCCCAGGTACCCATAGGTTAACATTGGCAGCAGTAACGCGGTGCTAACATGGCGTTAGCACCGCGTTACTGCTGCCAAAGTCTAAGTTTTTAGTGCGACCCCACGGGGTGCGGCTAAAACCGTGAATCTGACCCTAGCCTAAGGGATAGCCTTGACGTTTACCTCAATATTTGTAGCCAAAACCAAAAGTGGAACAATTAGAGAAAAAGTATAATAGAAACAAGTCACGTCTTCTGTATTTATCACCCACTCCTGGTTTTGGCTTCAAATACTAAGGTAAAAAAAAGCTCACCAAATTCTTAGCATGTGCTTGGGGCCTTAAGGGCTGCAAAAGACTTGAGTCTGGGGTGTAGGTTCACCGAACAGCAGGACAACGACCCTAAACATACAGCCAGAGCTGCAATGGATGGTTTAGAGCAAAGCATATTCATGTGTGTGAATGGTCCAGTCATAGTCCAGACCGGAATCCATTGAGAATCTGAGACAAGACTTGAAAATTGCTGTTCACAGGCATCTCCAATCTCACAGAGCGAGAGATATTTTACAAAGAAGAATGAACGAAAAAGTTCAGCTTCTAGATGTGCAAAGCTGGTAGAGACAACCCCCGAGACTTGCAGAAGAAATAGCAGCGAAAGGTGATCCTACAAAATATTGACTAAATGCTAAATACAAGTGCACATCACAGTTTTCAGATTTATGTTTTTAAAATATTTAAAAAAAAACATATCATTTCCTTAACGCTCCAGAAATAGTTACTACTTTGTGTTGGTTTTTCACCTAAAGTCCCAATAAAATGCATTTCAGTTTGTGGGTGTACACTGTGTGCAGAATTATTAGGCAAGTTGTATTGTAGAGGATTATTTTTATTTTTGAACAACAACTATGTTCTCAATCAACCCAAAAGACTCAAATATCAAAGCTTCATATTTTTGGAAGTTGGAGTGTTTTGTTTTTTTATAGATTTGGCTATCTTAGGCTGCTTTCATACTATGGTTTTCGAAAAAAATGCGGCAGATGCGGCAGATTTACCGCATCTGCCGCCTAACGGCTGCATTTGCGGCGCATATGAGGCAAGCCCCATGCATTGTCTATGGGACTTGCGGTAAGGTGCGGCAGGTGCGGCAAGTGCGGCCACAACTGCCACAACCGCACTTGCCGGACCTTACCGCAAGCCCCATGGACAATGCATGGGGTTTGCTGCAAGTGTGCCGCAAGTTCAGCCATTAGGCGGCACTTGCGGCAGATGTGTTTTTTGTCCAGATCCGCCGGATCCGGGCAAAAACGCCTATGTGAAAGGACACTTAGGAGGATATCTGTTTGTGCAGGTAACTATTACTGTACAGAATTATTAGGCAACTTAATAAAAAACAAATATACTCCCATCTCACTTGTTTATTTTCACCAGGTAAACCAATATAACTGCACAAAGATTAGAAGTAAACATTTCTGACATGCAAAAACTAAACGCAAAAAAATTAGTGACCAATATAGTCCACCTTTCTTTATGATGACACTCAGCAGCCTCCATCCATAGATTCTGTCAGTTGCTTTATCTGTTTATGATTAACATTGCGTGCAGCAGCCACCACAGCCTCCCAGACACTGTTCCCAGAGGTGTACTGTTTTCCCTCCCTGTAGATCTTACATTTTATGAGGGACCACAGGTTCTCTATGGGGTTCAGATCAGGTGAACAAGGGGGCCATGTCATTATTTTTTCTTCTTTTAGACCTTTACTGGCCAGCCACGTTTTGAAGTAGTTGGATGCATGTGATGAAGCATTGTCCTGCATGAAAATCATGTAAGGTTTTTCGTACTTAATGCTAGGATAGGACCGTCCCGATGGAGTTACGTTGACGTGATGGGATGGCTATCACATTTGTTTGATTAAAATAATGTTACCATGTACCCTGTTTATTATTTTCATGCACTATTGCAATTTATTTACTTACTTTTATTTTATGGGATCTGCTGATTTTTGTTTCTTTTTGTGAAGTGTCATCACTCTTTAAAAAACTCTGAGTGTACAAACCCAAGGGAGACATGTAGTGTATATTACTTCTAACTCTGCTTTATGAAGTGGCGCTAGGGATGGCTGGTTTACAACCTTCCTTGACCACCTTTGTAGATATCCTACTCACAAAAGTTATTCCAGGACTTGTGACAAGTGATGGGCGAACACGCCAATATTAGAGTTTGGCAGACCCAGCCGGACTTGATCGGAACTTGAGTCCGAACCCCGAACTCAGACTTTAAAGTACTAAAATAGGGGCTGAGGGGCTGTAAAAAGAAAGATACCATTGGTTTAACATCGGCGTCATACTTACCGTGCCCCGGCGCTTGTACTTCCGGAGCCGCTCATTAACTTCCTGATTTTTCACTGGTAAGGGGCGCAACAGCCAATCACAGACGCGGTCTCAAAGAGTGGGCATCTGTGATTGGCTATTGCACCCTTCACCAATGAATAACCGAGAACTTAATGAGTGGCATCAGAAATACAAGCGCGAGGGCACGGTAAGCATGAGCTGATGCTTAATTACTATTTTATTATTTTTATAGCTCCCTGCCAAACGCAAACCCAAACTGTAAGGCTGGCTTCACACCACGGTGTGATCCGGTCCGTGGCTGTCCGGGATGACCCTGAAAGCCCCGGACCGGATCATCACACAGAACCGGAGGGCCAAATGGAGCTAGCAGAGAGCTAGCCGTGGTCCTGGAACAACAGCGGCGTGTAGCCGCCGGTATTCGGTTCCCGGATCCTCCCAGACCAGGGCAATCCAGCCCCATAGGCTCCCATGTTAGGGAGCGCCGAATTGCCCCGGATCCGGGAGAATCCGGGATCCGGCAAATTGGGGAGATTTTTCTCCCCGGACACAAAAATGAAGCAAGCATCATGTTTGTGTCCAGAGAGAATAATCCGAATTCTCCCGGATTCCACCGGAGAAATGAAACCGGATGGCAGAGAGCTACCATCCGGGTCCATCCAGCACCATAGACTACTATGGGGCCAAAAACCGGTCCGGGGCTGCCTGGTTTACACCGGACAGCCCCGGACCGGAAACACACCGTGGTGTGAAGCCAGCCTAACACAGACTTCTCAGGGGAGGCCTCATTTGGGATCTGTGCCCGAACACTAGGTGTTTGGTACAGACCCCAAACTTTACAGTTCTATTTCGCCCATCCCTACTACTTGTGACTAGAAATTGAGTTAATTCTAGCAGACCCAAGTCACGTGGCATCAACACAGTCCATATGGAGCCTCACTTTTATTAAAGCCGAGAGACCCTGCTGAGTTTTTACAGAGAATTCTTTTTTTTCTGAGAGTAATTAAAGAAAAGTACAGAATGCATTAAAGCTACCAAACAAACATAAATGAATAAAACTGAAAAGTTTAATGTGTTCATTTCATACTCAGCTGGAAGTGATGCTTACCAAGTCATTTTACGTTTCCGTTCACAATTGAAGATTATGAAAATTGGGCAATGACTACACTACATTTTTTTTCTACTATTTAGATATAACAAATCAATATCTGTATACATATGTGTAGGCCATTGACTGGGGGAGAAATTCAGTTTTGAAGCTTTGAATGATGTCAATCTCACATCAGTACAATCTCTTCTATAAATATACACATTTTCCCATGGCAGATTGACATAATTGACATGTCAACCTTTCGTTAATGGATTTAAGGTGAATGAGGTACTTAAATGACATTAAGTTTCAAGTCTATCATAAAGGGCCCATTGAGACTTTTCGGTAAGCCCGCAGCAACAAAAGTGCGGAGAAAGTACAGATGTGCCCTCATCATTACTTAAATTGCATTTAATTCTTTTGAGAGTCTATTCTTTCTGAAGAGTTATTATTTCACCAAATATGAAATTCTTGATAATTGGTTATATTTATAGCTCGCTAGATATCACATAACTGTTTCTATACATACCATTCTTGCTGATTGTATGATGTACTATCTATTGTGTAGCATAACTTTTTCCCCTAAAATGCAGCCATGTTTTCTAATCCTACACAACCCCTTTAAGTAGGAGGAACTTAGTAGTAGGTGCACTGTATTGTATAGCACAAAGTATTATTGTGTCCATATCTGTTCAGCATACTTGAAACGTCCTGACTCTAGTAGATGGGATTAGACCTCCTTAGGCCTCCCAGAATCCATATAAGTTGACAAAACTCTTATTAACCTCATCGGAAAGTTTTAGGAAAGTTTGTTATGCTTGACTTAGCATGTTCTATCATTAGATGGACCCCGGGCATTCAATTGCGTTTTAAAAAGAGCACCCCAATAAAAAACGGTCATGGACTGTAACAGTTGAACAAATGGCATCAATGGCACAAATACTGGCACATACTGTTCAATAATAGCAAAGATATTTTATGGGTAAAATTCGCACTGCATGGCACAGAATGCGTACTAACGCAAGTATTGGGGGGGGGGTGGAGGACTAACAGAGTTAGCTGATGATAGCGACAAAATATTAGAAAAAGGTATAAGCTCACCGCTCCATGTAAGTTCTCAGACCACGGGTTTGATGCTCGGATCAGGTGGTTGGTGTCCACTTAGTAATTCAAGGTAGAGGAGGAAGAAGGGGGGAAGGAGGGATCCAGCACCATAAAATACAAATTAACATCTGAAACACATCAGGTGTATTTGATGACATAGCATGGCACTGATTAGATTATGCTGTTATTAGCAAGCTTTCAATAAAATTTGGATTTTACGGGCCCGGATTCCTCCTTCTCCCCCCTTCCCCTCTTCCTCCTCTAGCTTGGATTAGGTGATGATACCTCTTGGGATCAGCAGCTTTCCCAGCAATAAGACCCCCTGTCACTAGAGAAGGACATTATGGTAGGTAGAATATAAGGTACAATGCAAAGAGGAAGACCAGCACCCCAATGGCTTCATACTGTCAAGATAACAGAAGGTCCTGGTGGACCTATCTAGGCTTGAAGAGGACCTTGGTGGACCTATCAAGGCTTGCGCAAGATCGATCTTCCTACAGAGTGTTCATCCATCAAGGTTTAAGATCAAGCTGAAAGCCGATAAATAAGAAATAATAGTCATCCAGCTTAGTGTCATCTGTTTGCCTCCACTGATCAAACTGTTTTCCATTTCTCCTACTTTCAAGATGGTCACCAAAGAGGCATGGGGAAAACAGTGGTAAGTCTTAAACGGGCCTAGCTTGTGTCATGGGATAGTCATGGTTTAGTCTTACCACCGCGCTCCCCAATCCACTATGGTGGCCATCTTGGAAGAAAGAGGATACATGCCATTGTGAGCAGAGGTGGCATCAGGAATCAAACATAGGCCACCAAGTAGGATGACTATACATGAGAAAAGAATGATAATTTTTTGTCCCAGGTAGGGAGGTTGCTTTTAATATTGGGGAAAATATTTTTTTTTGTCCTATAAAATTGCTTCTAATAGCTGAAATGGATTTTCTGTATTATATGTTCCAAAAGCCAATTTTTTAAATAGTTTCTATTAAGGCTCCGTCACACGTGTCAACCAAGGCTGCGATGTCGGAAGCGATGTGCGGGTGACGGTGACGCCGCAGCGATGCGGGCGGAGCCATCACTCGCTGGGCTGGGATCAACCCAGCGAGCGATCCGCAGCAATACTGCGGTATAGGCTGGATTGCCGCCAACATCACTATTGCGGTGTCAGACGGCGCAATCACGCCTAATTGCTGGTTGCAGATTGACAGGTTTATGTACATCCTCGTAAACCTGTCAACCTGCGACCAGCGATAAATCGCAGTTGCGTCGCGCTGTCACACAGCACGACGCACTTGCGATATCGCTAGCGACATCGCTGATGCGTCACTTTTCGGCAATGTTGCTAGCAACATTGACACGTGTGACACGGCCTTTAGAGAGTCAGAGCATTGACTCTGAGACGTCCAGAATAATTTCAATTGTTTTGCAGAGTTTCTCTTGTTACCAGTGAGAAAAAAACATCACAAGTCTAATCTTACTTTTCATTGAAAGAAACTACGGCACTTCCTGCTAGCCAGGTAAGGGGTTCTCCGGAAGGGTCCTAGTCCTTCAGATATAAGAAATATCACAAGGCTCTCCCAAGTGAATTCTTAGTGGGTGTTATATGCATAGCAGTTCCAGTGTACAAAATGTGGAAAACGTTTCGGTCCAGTGTAGACCTTCATCAGTTTCGCATGCTGGAGTGTGCAAACTGCCTGGGTGGATGGTGTCTGGTGCCTCAGCAGTGTCCACCGCTATGGAGGTCGCCATAGTCATACTTTCACATAGCTGCAGTTTGATAAACTGCATTGCTTGAAATTTATTGTCTATTCTGTTGAAATTCATTGTCTGTACTTCTTATCCATTCCCTGGTTTATTTCTCTTGATGTATGATTTAATATCCAAGATACTTGACAGTCAAATGATGATTGACTGCCCTACTTCCGGCTATCCTTTATGTCAATTCCTGGTTGTCCCTTCCCCACCTCCCGCTCCCTCTTTCTTTATATTTATATGTATAAAAAAAAAATTCTTGCAATGAAATTACTTGAATAATATTAAACTGTATTACTATTTTGTAGGGTTGCCGTGGGAGTAAATGCCAAGTCCAGGTTGATAAGGATCGTGATCTATGTATTATTGTCCCAAAGGAGTGACATCTCTGAAACGCATCGGCAAAGAAAGATCACGATCCTTATCAACCTGGACTTGGTATTTACTCTAGCGGCTTTTTAACCCTTTCACCTACCTGCACTGGTAGGAATGTCTGGTGAAAGATGTCTCAATACGAACTTATGTAAATTGTTATGAAAACCTGCCTTTCCTGGATGCTTTATTGGCATTCCCGTTTCGATCTGGGGCAGCAATTAGGCCGTGTGCACACGTTGAGTATTTGGTGAGTTTTTTACCTCCGAATTTGAAGCCAAAACCAGGAGTGGAGCAATCAGAGGAAAAGTATAATAGAAACACATCACCGCTTCTGTATTTATCACCCACTCCTGGTTTTAGCTTACATATAGAGGTGAAAACTCACCAAATACTCAACATGTGCAAAAGTTATTTGTTGTAATGCAAATGTTTGTTTTTCATGACTACTTTAGCACTAGAGTCAAGAAACAGTGGTCAGCAATCACCAATCAAAAAATCATTTTGCATCTATGTTGTAGCTTGGCGGCTACACTAAAAATTTAGTAGACCGTTAAGCTACGTAAATAGTGTAATTGCAACGGGATTGGTCATTTGGTGCATATTACCTCGACTTACCGTAAATTACTCCTAATATATGGACTTGACATGCTAAATTTTCATTCACCTTATCGTTTTGTATATCATTGATGAGCCCATCTCCCATTCTCGCAGTATATTCCTTGTATACTTCTAATTTCTTCCTTGGAATGGAGTAGAGATAGAATTATAATACATCTCCACATGCAACACATTATTGCCTTGCACCCGGATTGACTCACTAATTCTGGAAAGGTACATGGAGCCTTCTCAGATCTGCTGGCTCATTGTCATCCCTGCCACAGCATTTAATCATGTAGTCAGCACTAATAAGCAGATGATATGCATGTTTTGTACATATGGAAATAGGCATGGATTTATGTAAACATATGCATCACAAAGAGAATTATGCACAGCATGCTAGTCTTCACTTTCTTACATTGCCTTGAATGCATTGATTTCAATGATTTATAATTTGCAATAATTGGACATTCACGGCTTGCCCTTACTAATTGATTGGTAATGACCTATAGGAAGCAAATTAAAATTAATTTTTATATACTAGCTGCAGCTGGAATTATTTATTTTATGGTATTCACATGCTCAGAAGGCTATTGGAAGAGCTATAAATTAGAGATTTAGTAAAGAAAAAAATCTGTAGATAGATTCCCAAAACAAAGATTTGCTATTTTTGCAAAATATTTATTTATAAATAAATAATTAGAAAAAAAATGTGTAGGGTCCCCCTCATTTTGGAAAACCAGCCAAGGCAAAGCCAACAACAGCTGGGGTCTGCAGGCTCCAGCCATCAGCTTTACTTTGGCTGGCGATCAAAGATAGGGGGACTCCACGTCATTTCCTTTTTTAATAATTATTTATTTTTCCCTAAATACAAGGCTAACCACTCTTTAGTGCCACATGAACGCACTAAAGGGGGCAAGTTTACAATATATACTGTAAGGAGTGGGACATTATATAAGCATTTGACTTGTATCTATCAAATAGAAAAAAACAGGAGCAGCACTGCCAAATAGTAGGGAGCAAATCAACCGAGCCATCTCCAAAGCTCTTCAGGCATGCAAACTTGAAGCACTCCTCCTGGTATGATGAAAACAATCAAGCCTTGGATACATGTGGTGACGTTTCAGCCTCACGTGGCTTTTGTCCAGCTGGACAAAGCTTAAATCAAGTGACAAATTGCATATAAGGGGATCCAAAAGAAAATGGAGCAATGAAGATTGCATACAAAACTTTGTGTAATTTTATTAACTAAAGATAACTACTAAGGGTATGTGCAGATGATCCGGAGACACTGCGTGTTAGACACAGTGTCTCTGGACCTGAGGCTGTGTTCTCCGCAGGGTGAAGACAGCGCCCATGATCTGCATTCGGTGCAAGGTGGTTTTTCCCTGCATTTGCCCGCTGGGCTCACTTCTAACTCCGCAGCATGTGGAAGCGCGGTAACCCGCACCGCAGCTGAAATGATGCTGCTGTTGGGAGAAGCACAATGAGCATGAGATTTCTAGAAATCCATCCACTATGCTGGTACTGTGCAAAGCAGCGTTTTGGACACAGCAGTAGGACGCTGCGTGCAAAACGCTGCAATTTCTGACTGTGTGCACGTACCCTAACATACCTAAAAAATATTTTGCCACATCAACTCCATGGCCTTTAAGTACGGTATAGTTACAGGGTATAAGTGTGTAAATTTAAACACCTCTACCAGTGTAGTATTTTCAGCAGATTTGCAGGGTCAAAGCTGCTGACCAACTACATTAAAATAGTTAAGACACTTGGGCCAAAAGTGTTTTTTCCTGCTATGACATTCCTAATGATGCTAGTGCACAATGGTACTTGGAGCTGCCATCAGCTGGAAAGCCAAATACAGGTGACCCAAGGGCCAAATACGACTCCTGGTTATACAACAGGGATATCAATAAATTGACAATTTTATGCAGTTGCCTTACATTGGCTTGTAGAGTATAGGCTAGAAGCCAGCAGTAGCTATGTTTAATAGCTGGGATAATTCAAAACAGGTAGCGTCTCACCTCCGATGTATCCTGTCCTCTCATTATATCTGAGTTTAAAGAAGTTGTCTACTTTTGATATGCCAAGGACTTGTTTACTTAGAAATGTGTTACATCCGTTCCCACTGATCTTTTTAGAATTTCAAATATGTCAATAAAGCAAGATTCAGCTTTTATTAAGTATTTTTTCTAACTTCAACTGTATCCTAGTTTAGTTTTTTTAAGCATTTAGAAATCTGGACAGTTTTGCTTAGCTGCAGACAGGAAGACTGAACTATCGGTGCCTTCATCATGTACAGAAATACATTGGAAGGCAATAGTATCTGCATCTACATCGGTTACCGAGAAAAACAAAGAGGCAGCACTATCTGTGCCTACATTATTTACTAAATGAAACAGGAAGGCCGTACTATTTGTGCCTAAATAATTTACAAATATAAACATGAAGACTTTACTGTCTCTGCTTACGTCATTTAGAGGAGGAAACAAGGAGGTAGTACTATGTCAATCTACATCATTTACTGAGAGGGAGAGAGGCAACACTATCTGTGCCTGAATCATATACAGAATCAAACAGTACTATCTGCATCTACATCATTTACAAGAAAAAAAGATGCTACATTATCTGTACCTAAATAATTTATAGGTGCAAACAGGGAGGCAGTACTATCTGCGTATACATTATTTACAGAGGGAAACAGGGAGGCAGTACTATCTGCGTATACATTATTTACAGAGGGAAACAGGGAGGCAGTACTATCTGCGTATACATTATTTACAGAGGGAAAATGGGAGGCAGTACTATCTGTGTATACATTATTTACAGAGGGAAAATGGGAGGCAGTACTATCTGTGTATACATTATTTACAGAGGGGAATGTGGAGCCCACTGGGACAGGGTACTCGGTACCGGACCGGGTTGCTGCTGGGGGATGTCACGGAGGGCCTGGTCCGGACTGTGTCCCGGGTTCCGCAAGTAAAAGGGGGTATTTACAAGGGATGAATGTTTGTCATGACGCCACCGACGGTGTGTGGTCAGTAAAGGGACCACCGCTGCTTCAGAACCTCCGGGGATGATGTAAGGCAGCTTAGATGGGACTGCTCTCCGTAGGTAGAGGCTGATTCCCCGGGGCAGTGGTAATTAGAGTCTATGGTGGATATGATAATAAGGGATTGATAGTGGAGACGGGTTCAAGGAACACACACTCACGTTTCTGTAGTTTTCCAAAGCTTTACTGCAGATGTTGTAGCAGATTGTCCACGGAGTCTGTACTGGGGCCGGGTTGCTCCCACCCTGTCTGGGTCCTCAGCTTCCTCCTGCTGCGCTGTGTGTGTGTGGCCCTGCTGCTGCTTCTAGCTGAGCTGCTGGCACTGTCTCTCTCCTCACAGGTACCCCTTGGCTAGGCAACTTGAGTCTTCCGTGTGCTGCTGACCCCGCCGTGTTGCTTTGCTCTGGTACAGCGTCGATCCTAGAAACTCCACTATTCCTGGATTTACTGTGCTGTGTGTGTCAGTCACAGTCTCGAATCCGCTGTCCGTTCTGTGCGCTCCCCTGGGGCGAGTGGTGATGGCACTCAGTTTCCTAGATGTGTTCCTTTGTCTTCAGTTCTCCTTCCCTCAGACCCTGGCTAGGCCTGGAATCGATGAGCGGACTGTAGAGCAGCCTCACGTAGCTCCTTTACACTACAGTCTCCCTCAGTTGTCCCAGGAACTGGACTCTTCACAGTACTACCTCGTACTGAACTCAACTCTGAACTCACTCAGAACTAACTAACTACTTCCTCTTGACCGGGAGTATATAAGGGAGCTGGTTTAGCTCCCCTCCTGGCCCAGAGGTGCTAGTATCAGTGTGTTGTGGGGAGGGAACCCGTGTGATGTTACTGTAGCACATTAACTCCTGGGGTGCCACAGGAACAGGAAGGCAGTACTATCTGTGTATACATTATTTACAGAGGGAAAAAGGGAGGCAGTACTATCTGTGTATACATTATTTACAGAGGGAAACAGGGAGGCAGTACTATCTGTGTATACATTATTTACAGATGGGAACATGGAGGCAGTACTATCTGTGTATACATTATTTACAGAGGGGAACAGGGAGGCAGTACTATCTGTGTATACATTATTTACAGAGGGGAACAGGGAGGCAGTACTATCTGTGTATACATTATTTACAGAGGGGAACAGGGAGGCAGTATTATCTGTGTATACATTATTTACAGAGGGGAACAGGGAGGCAGTATTATCTGTGTATACATTATTTACAGAGGGGAACAGGAGAGCAGTACTATCTGTGTATACATTATTTACAGAGGGGAACAGGGAGGCAGTACTATCTGTGTATACATTATTTACAGAGGGGAACAGGGAGGCAGTACTATCTGTGTATACATTATTTCCAGAGGGGAACAGGGAGGCAGTATTATCTGTGTATACATTATTTCCAGAGGGAAACCGGGAGGCAGTATTATCTGTGTATACATTATTTACAGAGGGGAACAGGGAGGCAGTACTATCTGTGTATACATTATTTACAGAGGGGAACAGGGAGGCAGTACTATCTGTGTATACATTATTTACAGAGGGGAACAGGGAGGCAGTACTATCTGTGTATACATTATTTACAGAGGGGAACAGGGAGGCAGTACTATCTGTGTATACATTATTTACAGAGGGGAACAGGGAGGCAGTATTATCTGTGTATACATTATTTCCAGAGGGAAACCGGGAGGCAGTACTATCTGTGCTTACATTCGTTACTGAAAGAAACCAGGTGACAGTACTATCTGTGTCTGTATTATCTTAATAAGATGACATTATACCAAAGTAAGAAGTTCGGATCACTTTGCTGTCAAATGTGCTTTTTATGCAACTGACAAAAATATTCTGCATACACTATTGAAAAAAATAATACTGCGATCTGGATGGGGCTAAGTGAAATAAAGAGGGGGAAATGTGATCCTCACTTCTTTAATATATTGTATATCTTTTCACATTTAGATCAACTTGACATTGTTTCAATGGCTGAAACCACCATGACGCCAGATGAAATTGAACTTGAAATGACAAAAATCCAGCGGCTTCGAGAAGTGTTGGTCAGAAGGGAATCAGAACTAAAGTTCATGTGAGTTTTTTTATTCCCAACACCACAGGACAGAGTTTACATACAAAGCTTTTAAATGTTGAGATGTGTATAAGAAATATATATTTATTATATGTTAATTGATTGTAAGTTCACGTTGTTATGCAAGTCTCCTGGCACAGGAATTCACCTATGATTTATATGGATGTAAAGCTGTGTCCGAAATAAACTACCGTATTTTTCGCTTCATAAGACGCACCTGATTATAAGACGCACACCCAAATTAGGTGAAGAAAAAGAGAGAAAAAATAATTTTTAATGCTAAATGTGGTCCATCTTATAATGCCAGTGACCATGTTAGAAATCACATACGTGTCCCTCATCCTGGGATACAGTCCCGATATACTGCATATGGCCCCCTTGTGCTGGCACATTAGCCTCCTTGTGCTGGCACATTAGCCTCCTTGGGCTGGCACATTAGCCTCCTTGGGCTGGCACATTAGCCCCCCCGTGCTGGATATGGCCCCCATCATGCTATATGCCTCTCTGTGCTGGATGTGGCCCCCCATCACGCTATATGCCCTCCTGTGCTGGATCTGGCCATTTGCCCCCCATGTGATGGATGTGGCCTTGATCACACTATATGCCCCCTGCCGACACGACACGTACAGGGGGGCATATAGCGTGACGGGGGCCATATCCAGAACAGGAGGGCATATAGCATCATGGGGGCCACATCCAGCACAGTGAGAGTGAGTGCCGGCACATGTCATATGCGCCGCTGCCCCGTCCATCTCACAGCGCTGCTTCAGCACTAAGGTGATGGACAGTGGTTGCAGTGCATATTACATGGCGCTAATGAGCGGGAACACGTGACCTCAAGCTTCCTCCTGCAACCTACTTCAGGCCCCGGACACCGATCCAAAGTCGCCATGCCCCTTCGCTAAAGCACAGCAAATAGTAGATTTAGATTATAACACCCCCCCATCACTTTCCCCCATAATTTATGGGAACAAAAGTGCGTTTTATAATCCAAAAAATATGGTAATTACACTGTTCTACGTATTTTCAAAAGTTGTCAGGTTCAGTAATTTCTTAATGATTTTGACCTCCTGAACGCAAATGCGAGAATGAAACTTTTTAATTGTCTCTTGTTTCTGATACCAGGGTTGTCTTTTACTGTTACAGATAATTATTGCATGTAAGCTTCAGTACTTTGAAACATTATTATTTTTGCAATTTTAAAGATGCAGAATATTTTCTTATGCCAATTTTCTGATATTTATTTAGAGGAAACTTAGTAATAATTCAAATAACTGAAACATATCTAAATAATATTGCGAACTATAAACAGTTACAGACATTGCACTACAAAATTTGTCCTCATTCTGTGACAACTCTTTTTTTCCGCCTGTCTCTTGTACTCCTGCATCAGATCATCTCTTCAATTGTACAACAGTAATGTGAAAGCATTGATGGATTCCATTTTCAATGATATCTTTTCTCCATAGCCGCAATATCTTGGTGAAATCTCTGATTGTGCTCGTCACCCACTGCTCCGTAGTTTGATGGAAAAAAAGTCTAGATGTGAATGTAAGAAAAAATCTGTAAAGACATGTTACAGCCAAGATCCTTATATGTTTTGAGATTTCCCACCAGCTCTTCATAATTATCTGCTCTTGAGTTACCCAAAAAATTAGTTACTGACTTGCCCCAGTGGGGGCCGTGGGGTACTCAGAGCCGGGCCTCTCTCGATGTCCTCGAGCATCAGGGGGCTGTCACAGTGGCATGACTTGGTCCATGGCCATCCGGGTTGGGCACTCAATAAAAAGAGGTGCAAGAAAGTAAAGAGTTTTTGGAGTAAGGGGATTTGGGGGGTGGTTGTCGTGACGCCACCCGTGGTATGCGGCTGTTAGTAGCCGATACTGCAGGCCGGGACCTCTGGGGATGGTGGAATGGCCGCTAGGATGGTGTCACTCCCCACGGGTGGAGTGGGGTCCCCAGGGCATCTGGAGTATAGGGGTATTAGAGTTCTTGGAGAGCCAGCGGGGCTGAGCAGTCTGCAGGGTGACATCGGAGCAGCTCTCAGGCAGGCTACTGCTGCCTGCTTGGCGTTTCAGTCTACCGCTCCTCAGGTAAGAAAGGAGCAGTCCCACACAGATCTGAGTTCCAAACCCGGTTTTACTGAGCTCTCCTCCACACGCATCACAGGTTACAGCTCAAGTACAGCTGCGGTCCGTGTAGTTCTTAGCAACCCAGGATAGCTGGTCCAGTGCACCCCTTCCATGTTGCTTCATTCTCGGCCTCTCTTCCTCAGCGTTGCCTGTTCTCCTCCTTACTGCACACACCTCCGCGCATGGAGCCCCAATCCAGCAGCCAAGGGCCTTTGTTGGGGCGACCTGCTGTGTCCCTGGCCATAGTACGGCTGCTTCTCGGCGGATGTGCCGGGAGTTGGCCACAGTTCCTCAAGACCTCGTGGCCACCGGTTCTGTGGTTGGAGTTGGAGTCTCCTTGCCACCTTCAGAGCAGGTTCGTGGTGTTCGCCCTGCCCCTCCGCTTCACTTCAGATTTGGGCGCACACGGGCAGATCGCTCACTGCCCATGCCCCTAGGGCTCCCTATATCTCCTCGTGCTCTCTTCCCTCGGACCCGGGACGAGCCTCATGTTCGCTCAAGCCCTCTGTGTCCGTCCACTTTGTCCTCTCTCTCCAACTGACCTCCTCTGACTCCCCTCCACTTCCTGTGGTGCTTTCCCTTTGTTCCTTTCCCTGACCACTCCCTGCTCACTTTCCACCCACCACCTTTCTCCCCCCACTGTCCCATGGGCTGCCTGAGCAATCCTACTACCTGGATTCACCTGCTATGCCTGGGACCGGGTGTGTCTTGGGTATGTTTGTGGGTGACTGAACTTACAACCCTGGTTGGCACAGATTGGGGGTACCACACCAATGGAGTTGGTGCAGTACCCTTCTGTGGAGACCAGACTGCAGGGGCGCCACACTACCACTAATGCGAATGCTACCCATTTAGCCTTTTCATTGCCTGCAACAAACAAAGAAACTCTTCATCTTGGAGAATCTTAATCTTTGCTTCATTCAACCATGGAAATTTATCAATTACTGTATTTTTCGGACCATAGGATTGTGGGGGAGAGTGGGGGGTGGTGTCTTTATGGTCTTAATATATATGGACTGTGTGCTGGCTGTGGTGCTCTGTGGGCTGTGCTGGGGGTAGCAGTGGCTATGGAGGAGGCTGGCGCAGGTTTTAGAGGCAGCTCATGATCACGTATCGCCACTCATTAGCCTACTGTAATATTCACTGCATCCCGCTGTCCATCATCTCTCAGTGCTGAAGCTGGCGCTCAGAGGTGATCGGGAGGCAGTGTATATTACAGTACACTAAGTGTATTTGCCTCCCCCCATCCTGTATATGGCTCTCTCCCTCTGCAGCATCACTGTGAACCCCGGTCACGTTATTGGATGCCCCAGGGACACACAGACAGGAAGCAAGAAGGGCGATGCTGCAGAGGGAGAGACGGAGTAGACAGTGGACAGGTAAGTTACACAGTTTATTATTTTAGTGTGTGCAGTAGCAGTGGGTCATATCCCAGGATGGGGGTGCTATATCCCAGTATGAGGGGGAGGTGCAATATCGTAGGATGGGAGGCTCTATAGCAGGATGGGGGACATATATTACCTGGACGGGGACAAGGATGGGGTCATTACTCCCATAACAGTGTCAGCAACAGATCCACCCTATAACAGTTAATTATAATCACATTTTTTCCCCTATTTTCATCCTCTAAATCTGGTGCGCATTATAGTCTGGTGCGTCTTATAGTCCAAAAAATACGGTACATATTTGAATTCTTTGGCATTTTTATCCATTGTTTTTGCAAAGTTCTTCATTAGGCCCAACTTGATATGCATTGGTGGTAAGAAAATCTTATGTTGGTCCACAAGTCCTGGATGCAGGACATTTTAACTCCCTGCCTGGCTGAAGTGAATGTTGGAGAGGTCAGTCTCTTTTATAGTAGGGATATTCTCTTGCATGAATATCCCACTCACACAGAAAGCAACAGTACTTTGTGTATCCACCCTAGAGATCAAGAGGGCAACCACCTTTAAGTCACCACAGAGGGGTGACATGTCAGGAATGGTTTGGGCACATCAACTTTTTCACGTTGTCATAGGCTTCTTTCATGTGGACGCACAACCAACTGAAGTTAAAGGTATCACATTGCCATCATGCAGCAATGACGAATCGATAAAGAGCCTCCATTCCTCTGGATTATGACATCCTACAACTGTTGATGCTGTTGTATGCCACTTGGGTCGCCCTCCATGACGAAGTTTTGGAAAATATCTTTATCATGGCTGCAGAACAAAGAAATCTGAAGATCGCTTGCTAGAAGAGTCCACTAATGTAGACTGGAACCTAAGAGCTCAGCCTTAGGCTGCGTTCAGACGTGGCGTATTGCCCGTGTATTCCTGCATTGACGTTGCACTTTTGAGCGCTTGCGTAAATGTAGTGCAGCTATGGCCTTTGCAGAAAGGTGTGCAGACGTCGCATTTAACCGCATATTTTTGTGCACACACCTTCACTGCAAAAGTGTGCGTGCAAAAGAATTTACATGGCAATTCTTTGCGCCTTTTTCGGCACGCTTTTCCCATAGGCTACATGTTAAAATGGCCTCGAGAAAAACTCACTGGGGAAAACGTGGCATCTGCATGCAGTCGCGCTTTTTTGCACAACCTAACTCTTTGGCAGATTCAAATCTCTAACAAGATCGTTCAGTTCACTTTGTGTTGTAAGGTGCGGTTCAGTTGAGGTGGCTGACAAAGTCTGGGTCATGAAGGGAAGATGTTTCATGACACTAAGTGCCCTCTTTACCCTCACTTGGTGCTCTTCTGTATTATTACGGGGTGTATTGCAGAAGGATTGTTTGGATAGTGTAAAGTCCACTACTTCTTCTTGAAAATCCTTTCCTAATGGGGGGCACCATGCAGAAAAATCAATTGGTAAAGTGATCGGTTGTATCTCTACAGATCATTGGGACTGCAAAAGGCATAGACTGCCTCTTCCCATGCAACCACTGGGTGAGATGTGATGTACATGTTTTGCAGCATATGGCTGGAAACAGATTGTCCGAGTGACATGCGAGTCACTCGGACGAGTCTCAGATGATTAACTCCGAATGGCATGCCCCCTGTCAGGATGGGAGTGTGGAGGTGCTTAGAAACACAAGCAGATCCACACTCCCATCCTGACAGGGGGGAGGCCATTCGGAGTTAATCATCTGAGACTCGTCCGAGTGACTCCGCATGTGTGGAGCCCAACCTTCTCCTGATCTCCTATTCTGCAGTAAATATACAAATTGTAGGCTTTCCTTATTATGATAGACAAGTGTTGCCTTTGTGACGCAAAAGTGATTTCTCTCCATATGTAGCTGAAATGATCCGCTTTGTTAATTCAAGAATGAGGTATATCTACAACAAAACATATAGAAACATGTCAATATGCTAAAAAATCCTAAAGCTGTATACCTTACACAAAGAGCATTTGTAATTAGGATTACATCATCAATGCAGAGTTGACATTTTTTGATTAGTCACCCTAAAATAATAGAATACTGAAGGCTCAAGAGATTAAACATAGGATGTAATAGACTAGCTACTAGCAATGCAATCATAGTTTTGAGTTAATAAAGACACACTTTTTCTATACATCTGCATGAAAGGTATCATAAGTAATTACAATCTCCTCTGGAGCTTACAAATTAGAGCCATTCACCAAATTTTAATATCATATTATATTTTCAGTGCTACAAAATTAGTTGAGTTCAACTGTTTTATTCTCTGAACCAATTTGGCTGTAGAACAGTGTTACAGAGATGGTGACAGAAGCTGGTTATTTGTGTATAAAATATCCTATTTAGAATTTATTACACTGAATGGTGTCAAGAAATGTATCTGGGAATAAAGTATATTATGTGCAGATGGGCTCCTACATCATAAAGTTTGTAAGTGATGACAACCCTTAAAGTGGTTGACTAGACTAAGGGTGGGTTCACACTGCGGTCGATCTGGTCCGGGCTGTCAGGGGTGAACCTGACAGTCCGGACCGATCAGCACACAACCTGCCGCAGCTGCCACTGTGATTATTCAGGACCGCGGCTTGCAGGAGCTAGCCACGTCCTGAATTTAACAGCGGGTGCAGCGTATCGGTTCCGATCCTCCCGATTGGGCAACTCAGCCCCATAGGCTCCCATGTTAAAGGAGTGCCGGATTGCCACAGAAGGATACGGGGGAATCTGGGAGGATCCAGGGGAATCCGGGAGGATCCAGGAGACACCAATTAGGTGCAAATCGGACTCTCCCGGACCCAAAAACGTTGCATGCAACGTTTTTGGATCCGGGAGGAAAATCCCACTTCTGGATTCTTCCGGCGAGATGGCAGCCAGATGGCAGATAACTGCCATCGGGCTCCATCCGGCCCCGTACGATACTATGGGGCCAAAATCCGGTCCGAGGCTGTCACCCCTGACAACCCCGGACTGGACCTGACCGCAGTGTGAGCCCACCCTAAGAAAGAATGCCTAGTCCTGCCAATGGTTTGTTATTAGCATTGCAATCATCAATCTTCTTTCACTTGAATGGGGTTAAGCTGCAATAAAAAACACAAAGCTGGTTTCATCATCCTAGTCGACTCTGTTGACCATGAACTCAGTAAGCTCAATTTACTGTGTATATGGTCAGGGTTCCCCTAAATTAGGCTGCTGCACAGATTGAACCCAGGTTATTCATCTATTAGAATGATGATTTCTTTTTAAATTCTACTAAAGTTGAATATTTTTTAATGGCTGCAAATAAAATGAGTATCTGTTATCGTCTCCTCCAGCCATACTGGTCGGTAGCAACATTATGGACATGAACAAGAGCCATCAGTCCTCTTATAGGGAACTTTAGGGTAATTGAGTACATCTATAGCAGGGTCTCAACTCCAGGCCTGAGCTGCACACATCAGGTTTTAATTTCATTGTTGAAGCTTGTATCAATACAACTGTAAATTAAGGAATCGAACGATGTGGGCTGAGCTAGTTGAGACCTATCTATAGCTAGAAGGGGTCCAGGATGGGGGAGTATATATCAGGAACTTGCTGCAAAATGAAGGGAGGGAGGGAAACATTTATGTCTTTATAGGCTCTAGAATGCTCGGGGCCATTCTGACCAACATGAGGGGTGGGCACATGTCCAAATTTTGTAACAAAGCCATCAGACTATAGTTCGCCACTGGACGTAAAATTAATGCATGTACAGTATACAACTGGACATTGTAAAGGACTTCAACCCACTTTGTTCATTGAACGCTCAAGAAACAGCGATGACTCCAGAAGTCTATAAAAGAATAGCTATGGGCAAATCAACAATGAAGTCACTAGACAAGGTCTTCAAATCAAGAAACATTTCACTGGTGATGAAGACACGGCTCGTACATAGTGTGGGCGTTTCAGCGGTAACATGGATGTGAAATCTAGACGATAAAGGAACAAGACAGAAGAAGGATCAACGCCTTCGAAATGTGGTGCTGGAGAAAGATGATATCAATACCATGGGTGGCAAGAAGAACAAACAAATCCATTTTGGAACCAATGAAGCCAGACATGTCACTCGCTTCACCAAGCTACGACTTGCCTACTGTGGACTCATCATACATGAGAGGAATCACTGGAAAAGTTCACTATGGTAGGAAAAATAGAAGGAACAAGGCAAAGAGGTAGACCAGCAACCCAATGACTTGATAAGTCAAGGATAATGGCAGAGAAGACCTTGGTGGACCTATCTAGGCTTGTAGAAAACCCTGGTGGAATTATCTAGGCTTGGAGAAGACCCTGGTGGACATATCTAGGCTTAGAGAAGACCTGGTGGACCCATCTAGGCTTAGAGAAGACCTGGTGGTCCTATCTAGGCTTAGAGAAGACCTGGTGGTCCTATCTAGGCTTAGAGAAGACCTGGTGGTCCTATCTAGGCTTAGAGAAGACCTGGTGGTCCTATCTAGGCTTAGAGAAGACCTGGTGGTCCATCTAGCTTAAGGCTCTCTTAGAGAAGACCTGGTGGCCTATCTGGCTGAGAAGACTGTCACTAGCACAAGATCAATCTTCCTACAGAGAGTTCATCCATCAAGTCGCCATAACTCAAGATCCAGTCGAACCCTTCAGCGAGTACACAGGTGTAGGTGAGATGCTCTCCTATACTTTGCATACAGTAATACTGATCAACCTAAATTGTGAATACATTAAAGTGGAATTTCTGATCATATTAGATACAGAGTTGGATTTATAGCTGAATGTTTACAAGCACGTATTACTGCAATTGTCAGCATTTCAGCAGTTCATTGATATATTGTACGTCCACTTTTATTACCAAAGTAATTATTCAGAACTTTTCCATGAACATAAAATACATTTGTCAGACAAACTCTTCCAAGTCAGTGAGAGATGAAGGGGTTTTGATTAGAAATCCTGATGTCTGTCCTTTGAACAGATGCTAATATTAAATCCTTTCACTGTCCCGATGAAGATGGAAGTTGAATTACCATAGAAAGGCTTTTGTCTTGCCGAATGACAGTCAATATCACAGCTGGCTGTGGCCACACATTTATAGGAAGACAGCTTCATATTGTCTGATCTTCATTGTTTTATGACATCAAAGAGATGATGCTCAGACAGATTCATCAAAAATAGTGACATATATCTACAATGAAAATATTCTAACATTAGTTTCGTATTCAGATTTTTTTAAGCATCTCTTTTAAAAGTATAGACAACTTGGTGGCTTGTTTCCCCAAATTAAAGACTGTGCCTTATATTAATTTTTACTACCAAAGATGCACTGGGTTTTATTTTTAGGGGATAGCTTATTTTTCCATGATCCCCATGATACCCTTGCAGCCCCCAATATCCCCATCATCCCCTTGCAGCCCCCAATATCCCCATCATCCCCTTGCAGCCCCCAATATCCCCATCATCCCCTTGCAGCCCCCAATATCCCCATCATCCCCTTGCAGCCCCCAATATCCCCATCATCTCCTTGCAGCCCCCAATATCCCCATCATCCCTTTGCAGCCCCCAATATCCCCATCATCCCCTTGCAGCCCCCAATATCCCCATCATCCCTTTGCAGCCCCCAATATCCCCATCATCCCCTTGCAGCCCCCAATATCCCCATCATACCCTTTCAGCCCCCATCATCCCCTTGCAGCTTCTAGTATCCCCATGCAACCCCCTATATCCCAAACATCCACTTCCAACCCCAATCATCCCCATGCAGCTCCAAATATCCCCTTTCAGTCCCCATCATCCCCATGCAGACCCCAATATCTCCATCATCCCTTTGCAGCCCCTAACAACCCCATCACCCTCTTTCAGCCCCAGATATGCCCTTTCAGCCCCCATCATCCCCATCATCCCCTTGCAGCCCCAAATATGCCCTTTCAGGCCCTATCATCCCCATGCAGCCCCCAATATCTCTATTATGGTACCTGCAAAAAAAAAAAAAACACACACCACCTTTGATAGGTCTTATTTTAGGGGAGCCCTTATATTTAGCAGTTCTGCAAACCCCCCTACTAGGTCTTATTTTTGGGGAATGTGTTATTTTCGGGGACACACGTTAGCACTGTTGCTTTGCAGAACTGAGGTTCAGGATTCGTCTCCAACCAAGGACAACATGTGCATTGAGTTTCTTTGGTCAATACATATCCATTTGAGATTTGTCCAGCACATTACAAAACATGAAAAGGAATCTGTCACCGCATAATGTAGGAGTAGAGACCCTGATTCCAGTGATGTATCACTTACTTTGCTGCATTTTTGATTAAAAACTGTTTTATCTGCTGCAAATCTACCAGTTCTCTGAACGCTGAGCTCTGGTATAACCCCACACACCTCTGATTGGCAGCTGTCTGTGTGCACTGTGCATAGGCAGAAAGCTGCCAATCAGTGCTGTGTACAGATTTCACACTACAAACTGTATACATTAGTTATAGATCTTTCCTCCTGGATGACGCCAGTGTCTTTACTTTACAAATCCATGTCAAAATGACGTCATAAATTCCTTTTAGACAATGTTCAAGCTGTATATTAACAGGAGCATTTTATGGGTATGACTAGATCTGGATTGATTAAATATTGATTTTAATGTATGGGCATGTGTATGTAAGGATATATAGGAGCATTATGCGGTGTTGGTATGTATACACTATATGGAGGTATTATTTGCACACATTGTTGTATTTTATCATCATATATTTGGATCACTATTTCATGGGGGAGAATGTGAGCAGACACAGAGGGCAGACACACACTTATGCGAGCTGCATGAGAGCGTCTCACATGCATCTCGCATGAGTCACCCGGCTCGGCCTCAGTTTTCTGAACGGGAACATGGAGCTCCATAGAGACACAATCAGCTCAACGCTCCCGTCCAGAGAGGCAGGGGCCGAGCCGGGTGACTCATGCGAGATGCATGCGAGAAACTCTCATGCAGCTTACATAAGTGTGTCTCTGCCCTGATTCACACAAATATGGTGCAAGCCATTAATGAATTTGCTGCAAACTACAAAAAATAAGGGCTTTTTTCATGTATTAAACTAATTTTGTGACTTTTGGGGAAAAAAAAATCTCACTTTAACACCTAAAAGTAAAAAAAAATTCTTCTAATTGTGGTATAATCAGAAGTGCATCAGTGGGGTACTGGAGTGAAATTGTGCCAAATTTTGCATCTTTATAAAAAGTTGCAATTGATGAATCGGGCCAAATAAATTTGAAATCGTTAAACTATGCCTACAAAGTGGAAAAAACTGGTGGGCACAAATAAAATGGACTTACCAAAATGTGCAAATGGTATAATAATAATAATAATAAATAATATAAATTATAATATAATAAATTATGTGCAAACAAAAAAATGCACAAAACACGTAAGTTAAGGCAAAAAGGCAGGGTTGCCAACTGTCCAAAAATTCTTGGACAGATAGTCGGGGTATTAAGAAAAATGATGCAAGAGAAACTTGAGTAGATCATTGGCTGATTCATCAAGACCGGAGTTGTTCGTGATAGTCTTTTTTTTTGTAACATATATTTTTATTGAGTTTTCAGTATGGTAACAAATAAATAGACCAATAAACAAATAAACAATAAACAATCCATCCCCCCTCCCCCCAACCTCAGCCACCCTTGAGTTCAGCCGAAAGTACTAGAGTTCAGTTCAAAACATACGGCGATAAACCATGTTCATGAACAGTACTGAGTATTGACCTTGGACCTCAGTAGACGTAGAGCCCCAAGAAGGTAGGTTGTCACTCCTGGTCTGCTCCATCCGGGGTTGTAGATATCTGAAGCCCACCCACAGACCCCTGCAACTCTCCCAACAGATACCATGGTGATTGCACGAATGGAAGAACCACTGCTCGAAGCTCAGTAGGAGAGAGCTTTGATAGTATAAACCCTCTCCATGTTTCGAAGAACTTCCCTGTCAGTGTGTTTTTATCTCTCGCAGCTTCTAGACTTTCTATATGCATTACAGCCTTCAAATCCTTGAGTATGCCTGACATACTTGGGACGTGCTCCGAGAGCCATTTGCGGAGAAGCAATCGCTTGGTGACCATTGCCATTATATGAAGTATTCGGGCAGATTTGCCATTCCATACCCCAGACGCCGGGAAATGGAGAAGCCAGGCCAATATGTCCATTGTGACATGTGTATTTATAATCTCCCTCGCCAGGGTTTCAACCCGCTTCCACAAATTCTGTACTTCCCCACACAACCATAGACCATGCACCATATCTGTTTTTGACTGGCCACATTTCGGGCAATTTTGTTGCCTGTCTGGAAATCTTGCAGTTGGAGGTAAAGTAAAACCATATATCGCCCTATGAATGATTCTATATTGCACATCTCTCCATCTTTCGTTGATTATATTCTTCCTCATAACCTCCCATCCTCTTCTAATCACATCTCCAATATCTGATCTAGGTATATACTTGGACCACCCGCTAAATGTGGTGTCTTCCCTCATAGTTAAGGTCGTTTCCCTCAAGCTGTTGTAGATGTACGACACATTAATGGTCAAAGGGTCTGATCCCAACCAGTCATCCCATACCGAGGGTCTGCATTCCTGGGAAACATTATGAAGATGGCGTAAAACATGGTAATGCAACTGCCTGTATTGTATGATGTGGAAATGACCTAACTGGAATTTCTCCAGGACCTCTAATTCCGTCATCCACCGCCCATCTTGTTTGTGGATGAGGTCTCCCAGTGTTCGAACCCCCTTCTCTGACCAGGCTGCAAATAAAGCATTTTCTCTGCCCAAGCTAAACCCTACGTGTCTCCAAGGGTTAAGATATTTAGACGTTTTCCACGCCATCGTCAACTTCTTTCTAACCGCTTTCCAGCACATGGCCGTGTCCCTATAGATGATTGTGTTCTTTAAGGTCTTGGGCACCTTGGACCATGATGAATGTAGTAAACTAGTCGGTTCCCAGGGTCTACACCTCGCAGCCTTGGCTGTATAATTAGAGTATCTGCTAGTCCCCCTGAGCCAGTCAATAACATGGCGCAGTAGGCAAGCTAAGTTATAGCCCCTGACATCCGGGAAGTTCAGTCCCCCCTCTCGTTTCGGGAGCATCAGGGTACGACTGGCTATCCTAGCCCTTTTTCCCCTCCAGAGAAAGTTGGAGAACGCTGCGTTGAGTTTATGAACGTCCGCTTTCTTAAGCAACAGTGGTATAGTTTGCAGCGGATACATAAGTCTGGCGAAACTAACCATTTTAATTAGATGGCACCTTCCCAGAAGAGTCAACGGCAGACCTCTCCACCTCTCCAATTCTCGAGTTATTTTAGTAATTAATGGGTGAAGTTCAGGCTATATATAAGATTAGTGTTGCTGCTAAGAATGATACCCAGATATTTTATGTGATGAGACTTTACTCGAATACCCTCCATCTCTCCCGCTGGTCCACCCCCCTCTCTCCCTGGTCTGTGATGTGGTGTCCCCAGACATAGTATCTCACATTTAGCCTGGTTGAGCCTAAAGCCCGAAAATGTTTCAAAGGTATGAAGATGTTGAAGTAGTGTACCTAAGTCTCTTTCCGGTCTATTCATATATATAATGACGTCATCTGCAAATAGTGCTGATTTCAACACTACCCCTCCCACATCAATACCCTCATGTGAACTAGGACCATTCAAGTATCGTGCTAGAGGTTCAATGGCCAAATTGAAGAGCAAGGGCGAAAGAGGGCATCCTTGTCTTGTCCCCCTCTCCAGAGGGAAGGGGGCGGACAAAAAGCCGGGGGTGCATATTCTTGCGCTCGGGTTCTCATATAATAGCCTTAAAAATGTCCTGAATGCCCCCTGTAAACCTATCTTATCCAGGACTAAGTGCAGCCACGGCAAATTGACACTGTCGAACGCCTTTTCGGCGTCCAACAGTACCAACGCCGGACGGTCGGGATGTAAATTCTCACGATGACTCACGGTATCCAATACCAGCATGGTTTGTCTGATATTGCCCACCGCCGATCTGCCCCTGACAAATCCCGCCTGTTGAGGGTCAATAAGAGATGGAAGTAGTCCTGCCAGGCGATCTGCCATTATTTTGGCCATAATCTTTAGATCCTGATTAATCAGGGAGATGGGGCGATAGCTGGACGGGTCAGGTGAGCCCACGTTACCTTTCGGCAGTAGCTTAATATGTGCTGTGTTAGTGTAATTCGAGATACTATCACCCGCGAGAATGCCGTTGAATAGAGAGACTAGGCATGGGGCCACCTTGTCACACAGAGATTTGTAGTAGTCTCCAGTGAAACCATCTGGACCCGGTGCCTTATGAGCACCAAGGTTCTTGATGGTCGCTTGAACTTCAGTTAGAGATATCTCAGCGTTCAAGCTAGCCAAGTCATCTTCTGTGAAACCAGGCAAGGAGACCCTCTCAAGCCACTCCCTTCCCGCCTCCATCTCATGGTGCCCCGGGCCCTGCTTATACAGTTTAGCAAAGAATTCCCCTAAATGAGAGTTGATGTCTTTTGGGTCATGTATTGTATTTCCTTCAAAATCTAATAAAGAGGTAAATGTCGTGGGCTTAGTTTTGCCTCTGGCCAAGTTAGCCAATATCCTCCCTGCCTTGTCACCAAATCTATAGAGATCCTTCGTGATAGTCTTGATGAGGCGGCTTGTTGGAGTCAGACACTCCTGATCCATGAGGAGGTAAACTCCTCTCCGTGAATATGGAGAACCTGACAAGTGGCATGTGCCAGAAATCTCACTCCAGTCAAGTACTGAAGTTAGATTTCTGGTATACAAAACCCCACAGCTTGTCATAAATTAGATGCGCTATTGGATCCCATGTATTGATGAATGAATATATATCAACTACTTGGGGGCTCTGACCTGGAACATCCATACTGCATAACTGGCTCGTTCCCGGTTTAGAGACGGTGGATCCTTGCAATGCACACTGGGAGGATTAATTGGTCTGTAGTCACATCGAGCGATTGCAAAGTTATCAATTTAGACCGGACAACCCCTTTAATCATTGTAGGACTCTAATTAAAAAAAAGAAAACACATTGTATACTCAAACAGAGCAGTTGTTCTATTCCAGCAATGTCGGCGCCGTTGTATCATGGATAGGCTGCAGCCAACGGACAACTCTATTAAAATCTTAATGATCTGTAATAGTTCTTTAATACATCCATAAAAAACGTTGGCCGTCCGTGAATTTTTGATAAACTGTCCGAAAAGCATAAAAAATCAAGTTGTAAACCCTGGTTTGAATGCAGCCAGCCATAGCACAGATCACAGTAATAAAAGCAATGCCCTAGATTTAGATGCGGAATAGATTGTCATACTTGGTCTGAGATCGCAGCCACAGCTGGTAAGTTTTGGCCGCTTTCTTGTGATTTGCTTAGAGCATAAATCTCATTAGTAATGCCTTGTTAATTTTTATCAGTCTCTTTTGGTAAATGAAAAAGGGAAAACCAAAGAGGCTTTCAGCTGCGGCAGCAAATGGGACAACATACAGTAAGTATTCGCCATAGACAGGCGGTATGTGCTGCTATTCTTTTATGTTTCTAACAGGATAGCATGTCAAAATTCAAGAAAACGCTCAGAATATAGAATGAAGCACTAATGATAAAGTATTGCAGCTGTTCTGCTCTGAGCAGAGGCGATGCTGGGGGTTCAGACCATCGGGGGGGTAAACATCCGGGTCGGCCCCTAACCAGGTAACAGCTACTGTGGTACCCTTCATAGTGGGTACAGGGTAACCTCAGCAGATGACTGTACTGTTACTGGCAAATAAATCTATACAAAGACCAACACTGATGTTACCAGTCCTGCAGAACATTTGATAGGTTACACTTATAGACAAGTGACTTACTGCTGATATGGAGCCAGGGTACTCACTCTCCAGAGATTCAGTTCTGGGGATGTCACAGTGGCCTTCCATGGAAGTCATGGCTGTGACCGGTCATTGAAAAAAGGGGGGTATTTAAAGGGGATAAAGTTTGTCGTGACACCAACTGGAGTTCTGACCTGTAAGTGGCCAGTGGCTGCTGTAGAGATCCCCAAGGGATGATGGTGTAGGAGCCAGATGGTAAGCTCTCTCCAGTTAGAGCTGGGATCCCTTGGTGGGTGTACAAGTGTGGATGGATAGATGGTGAAAGGGATGTAGTGATGTAAGGTGGTGGTGTCTGCAGGTAGAGATGCAGGAAAGACCAGACAACACACAGGGTTCTTGTAGTTCTTACCATTTTACTTGGTTCTGAAGCAGGCACAAGCCAGTCGGGGTACTGTATTCACCATGATTGCAGCCTGGCCAGCCCAAAGGTAATCAAAGTCGACTTTGCTGTGACACGGGGAATAAGGCCTTCCTTGCACCCTTTACTTCCTGACACTGCTACCCCTTGTCCTCCTAGTGTCCCGTGGTTGCCAGTCCCAGCAGATCCTGGTGAAAGGGCACCAGCACTGCATTCAGTCCTCGGAGGGTGATGGTACAGCAGCCGAGTTGGTATAGCTCTCTGCAGGTGGAGCTGACCCTTCGGGGCAAGGATGCACCTGTCGGATGAAGGTGCAGATGATGGAGGTCGTAGTTGCAGCACAGCAGTGAATAGGCACACAGAGACTCAGTCACTCTACCTGGGTACTTTACTTGTAAACTGGTCAAGATGATGATACAGCTTACAGTTCTTTAGCAGGATGGCGGCCGGGTAGTCGCAGTAGAATGCAGAATCTGTGGAAGTCTCTGGTGGTAGCTTCTTGGATCTAACCTTTGTCCTGTTCCTTCTCTTCTCAATGCCTGCTTAGTTAGCAGTGTTACATCCAGGGAATAAACACCCTGATAACTCTTAGGAGCTGGGACAAGTACGGTCGAGGGTGAACACTCCAGGCCGTGTTGTCAGACCCGTTCACTCGGGTGAACCAGTCAGAACCTCTCCACCTGGCTACTTCTCTCTCAGCCCTCCCTTGGAGCCCCCTTTCACTCGCGGGCAATCTCTCGTTTTCCATCTTTCCTCGGGGAAGACACTCTTGAAGACTCCCCGTGCCTCCTCTCTGCTCCCCTTACAACTCCGACTCTCGAACTTTGGGACCTCCCCCGGTTGCCTAGGTTGGTGTGTGGGAGTGCTGGGATCAAATCCTCCCACAGTGTTCTGCATTCTACTTGTGACAAGGATAACCACATGCTCATTTCTGGGTGCAGTACCCCACTTGTGACCAGATCCCAGCGTTCCATGTCCCCCGTGCAGGATTCATCCAGCCACCCCGCATCTCCCGTGTGGATCCCAGCCACCCTGTCTCCTATGCGGATCCCTGCCACCCCCCTCCCCTGTCCCCTGTGTGGATCCAGCTGTCCCCTGTCCCCTGTGCCGATCCCAGCCTCCCCGCATCTCCCAGGCTAATCCAGCCGCCCACCTCTCATGCGGATCCCAGCCACCCCCACACTCCCCTTCCCCCGTGCGGATCCCAGCCGTCCCCTGTTCCCCATGGGGATAACATCTGTCCCCCATGCGAAGCCCAGCCACCCCCTGTGCCCTGTGCGGATCCCAGCCTCTCCCGATGAGGATCCCAGCTGCCCCCTATACCTGTTAAGGAGAGCCTTAAGATCAAATACTTAATTAACCTTAAAGACATAAGGGCATGGGAGAAATTATATATAGAGTATTATTTTACATTGTATAAGTTGTGATTTAAACATGGCTGCCATTTCCTGCCACATCACACCATGTGCTGAGAGCAAGATGGAGTCCAAAGAAGACTGACCAATCACCGAAGCTGGAGGTCAGGGAAGACTGACCAATCACAGAATAACATACTCGATCAAGACCACACCCC
The DNA here is from genome assembly GCA_033576535.1 of Allobates femoralis. NCBI lineage: Eukaryota > Metazoa > Chordata > Amphibia > Anura > Aromobatidae > Allobates > Allobates femoralis. Next base: position 209,662,758 of record JARQOC010000011.1, on the reverse strand, counting down.
TTGATGACCTCATGGATCCACCCATGGACTAACCCACTGACCAATGAATGCATCTGAGTAGGGCTGACCGAGCCCCTTATTGCCCATGGATTAACCCACTGACCAATGAATACATCTGAGTAGGGCTAACCGAGCCCCTTATTGCCCATGGACTAACCCACTGACTAATGAATACATCTGAGTAGGGCTGACCGAGCCCCTTCTTGAACAAAAACCTCATGTCTTATAATAAACAGTCACTTGGAGCTTGGGTCTGACTAAGGAAGAGTGTACATGTGACTCTGTGTGTCTGGTGTCATACTTTTCATCGCCGGGCACTTGGTCTATATAAATTAGGACAGGAGCAGCAACTTGTAATTAATATTATAAAATATTAATCCCTGAGATACCCAGTGCGAATCCCAGCTGCGCCCAGTGCCCGGTGTGGATCCCAGCCACCCCCTCTGCTCGGTGATGATCCCAACCGCCGAATGTACCTGGTGTGGATCCCAGCTGCCCCCAGTGCAGATCTCAGCCGCCCCTGGTGTGGATCCCAGCCACCCCCTGTGCCTGGTGCGGATCCCAGCCAACCTGTGCCCGGTACAGTTCCCAGCTGCCCCCTGTGCCCGTGTGGATCCCAGCCACCCCCTGTGCCCGGTGTGGATTCCAGCCACCCCCTGTGCCTGGTGCGGATCCCAGCCAACCCTGTGCCCGGTACAGTTCCCAGCTGCCCCCTGTGCCCGGTGTGGATCCCAGCCACCCCCTGTGCCCGGTGTGGATTCCAGCCACCCCCTGTGCCCGGTGTGGATTCCAGCCACCCCTGGTGTGGATTCCAGCCACCCCTGGTGCGGATCCCAGCCGCCTCCTGTGCCCGGTGTGGATCCCAGCTGCCCCCTGTGCCCGGTATGGATCCCAGCTTCCCCTGTGCCCCATTCGGATCCCAGCCGCCCCCTGTGCCCTGAGCAGATCCCAGCCACCCCATGTACCTGTTGTGGATCTCCGTCGCCTCGTCCTGTGCGGATCCCAGCCACCCCAGTATCTTCGGCTGTGTTGTGCCTACCTTAGCTATGGTGGCCTCTCTACTCCTCTGTGGCGCTCTGCACTCTGGATTGATGATGGCAGTGAAGGGGTAAATTGCCATGACGTCAGGAGCCTGTGCACCAGCTGCACGTGAGGTCAGGCAGCCGCCTGTCCTGAGCTCCCTGACCATGGAAGTAAAAGGGCAAGGAGCATCATTCATCAGCGTCTTATAGACACTGATGAATGAGCACAGTACGGATCCCTGCTGCCTCTGCAGACACCCCTCTCACCCGCAAAGACTCTGGTTTTCCTATAGAGTCTGGGGAAGGGGAGGGAGCAGAAAAAAAGGTATTTTTAATCTCCCGTCCCTGTTGACACCTCCTGCAGTCCAGCGACCTTAGGCATGGGCCTAGTTATAAATATGGCCCTGAAAAGGACCTGTGTGATGTCATGGCCATGTGGGTGGAGCTAAGTAGAATGCCCACCCACACAAGGCCTGCTTAGCTCCGCGTATTGTTGTCACATGTTCGTGACATCACACAGGTGCTTGTGCAGAGCATTAGATGAATTTGTGCATGCATTCAGTTGATTGATACGTCTGCTAAGCACCTAGATGACTGTGACTTTTTGGGCAACTAGCTAATGAAAACATGTAAGTATCTAAAGTGAATTTTGTGGATAAATACAACAATTTACAAAAAAAAGTCAAGACAGGTCCCCTTTAAAAAAATCATTGGATAGTATTTATAATAACCTCCTTTATATTTATGGCGCCCTGCATCCACAGGTACCCACAGGCCTTCCTAGAACACAGATGAATATCCACAGCAGGTACACCAGTACAACCAACACCTTCCACCCCAGCACAGTAGGGGGAGCCCAACTTCCTGCCCTTAGGCAAGGTTCCCTATAAATACTGATGCTGGGGAGGAGTTAGTCAAAGTGTGCAGACGCTAGAAGAGCTGCGAATGCGTCCTGGTGATCGGTGCCGTGTTAGGCCCAAAACAGTGACCCTGAACAGCCTTTGACCAGTCCTGCCAGGCCCAAGAGAAGGGACGGAAGACAAGGAGAGAAAAGAGGAGGAAAAGTGGGGACCGAGGAGCCAGAGTAGGTTCGCCCAAACAACACACCGGGGTCCGCATCTGCAAGAGAGCTACACGCCCAGCAGAGAACCCCGGTAAACCGTGGATACTCCAGTCACCCGGTCACCTGCTTAATCACCATTCAGGAAGCCATACACCGTGGAGAGATAAACGGCGGTAGTCATCAGAGGTGTCCCGTTGACAGCGCAGGTGGAGAGAGAGAGTAGTGGAGGCCAGCCAAGTTCTACATGGCATCAGGGGCTTCAACACGGGGAAAAAGAGGACAGTGTTTCCTGGTCACCCAACAGTGTTCCAGACTTTTACCTTCTGTACTACCAGTAAAAGGTAAAGAGACATTCAACAGCGTGTGTGTGCATTCTTCACCCCCTATCCCCTTTACCGCAGAGACTATCCCGTTAACCCACAGCCTGGCCAAACCCCAGCTCCATCCCTCATAATCAACACTGCCCGGAGGAATAGCTCTACCTGTAGAGAGCTGCTCCACCCTAGCCGCAATACCACCACCCTCCGGAAGACTATGGCGGCGCTGGTGTCTAGTCACCAGGTACTACAGGTGGCGTCACGAGACAAAGACTTTAATCCCTTGTAAGTACTAAAAAAAAAAAAAAAAAAAACTTTTTAGGCTGTCCTCCGGGGCCACGGATCTGGGCAGGCCACCGGCGACATTCCCTGTTTGGAGAGAAAAAGGCCAAGATATTTGAGTTCCCATACTCTGGGGTGCTACAGATCCATATGCAAGTTAGGTGTTTTGAGCACTATGGGTGGGACAATGAGCATCTTTCTGACTTAGTTTCGCCATAAAAATACTTTCTTCAAAACTATCCAGCTGATTTTTAAACTAAAGGTTTGGTTCTATGTAACTCAAGGTCCTCTCCAAAGACCTGCGCTCGCTTTCATACAGGTTTCTGAGTTGACAGACTATCTTTAAAGACTACATGTTGCCGTAGTTTTCTTTTTTTGCATTAATTAGTATGTAGCTCCTGCTGTGAAAGAAAAATCTCAGTTTTTTAATGGGGATGGACATTAATATTCCAAATAGAATTTCAACCCTCAAATAGTTTTTGGAATCAGGATGGTGATCCGGTGCCCAAGTATGAATTACTAAAGGATAAGCAATATAGCATTGTCCTTAACTGGTAATATTCACATCCCTCCCTATCTGTCCCGATCTTGTTTTAATATCCTGAATGCGGGCACAGTCTACACAGATTAAGTCTTATGCCAGCAGAGGCTTATTATAGAGAACATTATCATTTCTGCGCAACAATAGAAATTTCACCATAGAAACACATCAAAAGAAAGCCATCTGATACAACCAGCCAAGATAAAATGTAGTCTATTTTACATAAAATTAAATGAAATAAAGTACAGAAGAAATTAATGCAGATTTTTTTGTATTGAGGGGGGGGTCACCATTCTCTCTGGGCGTTCTCCATTCAGGTAATACTCTCCCTCTGGGTTAAGCTATTGCCAATGATACTGCGGTGATATAATAATATCTAACAGCGTGGTCTAGCGATATGTAGTGACAAGGACACAATACGTCTATTGCGTTACTGCTCACATTTTGTCTCTTTTTCCTATATATATTGTGACAATGCTACTCACTCGGCTGCTGGTTGAGGTAACGATAGGAACAGTTTTGAGTCAGTAAATCCAGCTGGTTTATTCAGTTCATATAAACCGCTTTCATATAAGCCTTATTCCGGCATAAAGGAACAAAATTGAAAACAATAAGTTTGTTTTGTCTGCAGGCTCGCTCGCTTGGAATAAGATACACTTCTTATACAGAGTTCTCCTGCTGGAGGTGTAGCAACCCCCACACAGAACATTCTCCATTTTAACACATGTACCACACCCATGGGATATGTGAACAGCCAGACCCACCCATCTCTCCCACTGCTCGTAAAACCCTTCCCTGAACTCTCTTAGTATTAAGTTTAATAGTTCTTGCACCCGGGTTTACATCACAGAGGATAACCACCTCTGCAATACATACCTCCCATTGACTACATGTCTGGCAGCCATCTTAAAATATATATACTACATGGAAGCCCTACTCTATTGCTTTAAAAGGAAAAGATTTTTTGTCAGCTCACCGTCACCGTCATGTTCACAATATCCTCCTCGCAGTTCAGAAACCGCCACAATCAGATCCAAGGAAAAAGTAGAAGACCCAGCAATGAGGAACCATAGCAGTTCTCTGAAGTGCTACGTTTCCTCATCGCTGGGTCTATTTTTTCCCTTTATTCTGTTCATTGGGCAATTCCCTAGACCTTGATGTTGGAGACTCGGCCGCACAGCGTGCTTGCTGTGATGCAGCATCTTGTGACTGTTTTATCGATTTTGACAATTGAGATTCATCTTGTCGGTGCTGTCATTGTAAAATGGCATCCTGTGACATCTAATGACTTGACTTGGGGGAGGGGGGGGTGGAGTCGTCGGCACATGCATGTGCTTCTGTGTAGTGGTTTGGTCAAGGTGATGCTCTCTTTGGTCAGTAGTCTCGTTTGCGCGGCGTTGCCTTTTCTGTTGTGCTGCTTTTCCATCTCATCTTTGTACTTTTTGGGACTTTGTGCTCTCTGTTTTAAGCTGTCTTCCACCTGTGTGCGCTCTCTCTCCTTTCTCTGCACTCGCCCATCCCTCTGTGCTCTCTCTGCCCCTCTGTGCGCTCCTTCCTTGTGCTTTGTCTCTCCCCCATGTGCTCTCTCCTCCCTGTGTTGTCCAAAAATGTGTCTAAACATGGTGGCGGTGTAAATGTGCATGGTTGCAACGGGTCACACCACTGCCATCTTTGTATACCCAGGTGTCCAAAGATGGTGGCCACCTGAGTAATGTGCATGATTGCCGGGTATACGCATGCATACTTTAGACAGTATGTTTCAGCGACGGCGCTGCAGGGGGACAGTGACTGTGGTTTGAGGTGTCAGTTTTGTGTGGCACCAGCTGCAGGTGGCTGCGGCTCTGATGCCTGTACTGCGCAATGTGCCAGTACCATCAGTGGGCGCCATACTTGTACACCCATCAGTTGGTTGTGCAAATGGCAGAGGCGCATGATAGCAGGACATCCGAACGCTGGAAGTGACAGACAGAACAGCGCAATTATGCAACTCTTCCCCTGTGCGCTCTCTCTGCCCTATGTGCCCTGTCTCTGGCTCCCTTGTGTGTGCGCTCTCTTGCCCCCTGTGTCCTCATGACTCCTCTGTGCACTCTCTGTGCCCCTTTGAGCTATCTCTGCCCCCCTGTGCCTTGTCTGGGTGGTGTGGTGTGTAACGCCGCCATCTTTGTATACCAAGTGTCCAAAGTCTTGCATGCGCACTTACTCAGGCCACCGCCATCTTTGGACATCCAGTCAGTGGTGTGTGCGGTGGTGATGAGCGGCCATGGCTGTGGGTGGTGATGTGGGGTACAGTTTACAGTGTATGAAGATTATGTACTGTATCTTCTCCTCAGTGAGGAGCCGCCGGGTTTCATTCATAAAATTGTGAATGCAGACAATAGCCGGCAATACTATAATTCCACATATTAACTCCTCACATGCCCATCTGTTTGGACAGCATGTCTCTAGGGAGGTTGGACACCCCCTAGAGACATGTTGCCCACATCTATTATTAACAGTAACCCTTTGTTCATCCCTGCGGCAGCAGCTTTGAACAAAGCATACGGCCGACGCAGGCATTCACATGTGCCTTGCGGCAGCCGCATGGGCTCCCATAGGAGTCCATTATAGCAATCCTGCTACGGATTGCAAATCGCTCCGAAAACTGCAGCCTGCCTGATTTGTACCGCAGGCTGCAAATCCAGATGTGGTAACCGGATTGCATGTAGTGCAATCCGGTTTAAATAATGGGAACCTATGGGCTGCGGTTCCTGATCCGGTTTTGTGCTTTTTAACAGCTCAAAACTGGTCAGGATCTGAATTTTTAAACGCAAATGTGACCCCAGCCTATGTGATATTTTTACCTATGCTAGAAAACAGTTTCTTATAGAAAACTTGGCTGGGTCCTTCCCTGTAGGGATATATGGCTAGTCCTGTGTTTGAGACTCCTAACCGAGGCTCCACAGACTCTATTTGCATGTTCATATTTCCCAGGGGCAATGTGCCTAGGAATTCACTGTGTTTGAGCGCTTTAGCCAGCTGCCCGCAGTGTTTTCTTGGACTGGTCTCCCTGAGATCAGTGAATACTTTGCAATCTTGGTCTACTAGGCCTTGCTCCCACCTAGCCAGAATCCTACTCCACACTGATGAGGGGCAACACCCTGAAACAGCTGTATGTGGATGGATACCTGGCCTTGGTATTCCCTTGTCATATCTATAAACTTGTAAAAGAGTTGGATATTGACTTAAAGGGCCACTTCATATGGTGGTTATGGTGTTCTCCGCAAGGAGCCACCCCTTGGCTGGGTCCTTCCCTGTAGGGATATATGGCTAGTCCTGTGTTTGAGACTCCTAACCGAGGCTCCACAGACTCTATTTGCATGTTCATATTTCCCAGGGGGCAATGTGCCTAGGAATTCACTGTGTTTGAGCGCTTTAGCCAGCTGCCCGCAGTGTTTTCTTGGACTGGTCTCCCTGAGATCAGTGAATACTTTGCAATCTTGGTCCACTAGGCCTTGCTCCCACCTAGCCAGAATCCTACTCCACACTGATGAGGGGCAACACCCCGAAACAGCTGTATGTGGATGGATACCTGGCCTTGGTATTCCCTTGTCATATCTGTAAACTTGTAAAAGAGTTGGATATTGACTTAAAGGGCCACTTCATATGGTGGTTATGGTGTTCTCCGCAAGGAGCCACCCCTTGGCTGGGTCCTTCCCTGTAGGGATATATGGCTAGTCCTGTGTTTGAGACTCCTAACCGAGGCTCCACAGACTCTATTTGCATGTTTATAGAAAACTTGGAATATGCTGGTGACTTAGCTGAGCACCTGCCATATTGCACATTTCAGAAAAAAAACCAACATGTCTTCAGGCGCATCTCCGGTGCTGACCTATGCGTCACACACTTCGCCCCCACAACGTCTGGCTTGGCTTATGATAATAACTCAGTTATCAGATGAATTCTTTCTTCTCCAAATTGCTTCATGTCGTGTAAGAGTTTATTATGCTTTTTTACGGGACACAATGAAGCCTCGTAGATGTTGATGGTGCATGTTTTATGATATACGCAGCAATATGCGGAAAGAAGTAACCACCTGCTATAAGTTATAAGGACATTACAAGCCCCCCGAGGATCGCAGTGTATATTTATCAGCTGCACAGTGGCTGCCGCAACACACACGGATATAAATATGTTTTCATAATCCCATAGTATTCCTAATAAAAGTGCTTTACGCTATAGTTCTAGTGGGTGTTTGTATTAAGGTTCTCTTTCCTATATCTGTCATCCTGACAGTCTGACTCCCACAGTACCATCTACTGATATGCAATATGTTCAATGTATAAAAAAGCAACATACTGAAAAAATGCGAGAACATCTCGATCACTACCAAATGACAATTGGTCACAGCCATTGCAATCCCAATCGCTTTGAACGGGTGCGAGATGTGGACCTTGACAAGGGTGATCAAAGGAAGAAACTGTCTTACTTCGGCCATGAGAAGGACATGATGCTTGGTATGGTCAGTGGCAGTAGAGCTCGCGGGAGTCCTATGACCTGTTGGCTGGAAACAGCGGCGTAACTACTGAGCAGCGGGCCCGGGTGCAAAATGCACGCCGGGGCCCCTTTGGTGAGGAGCGGGGGGGGGTGCTAGCGTTGCTGGCTGGGTGGGAAGGGGGGGTGGGGGGGTAGTGCTGGCCGGCGCGATTACCTGCTCTGTCAGCCAGCTTCTGGAGGAATCAGGGGGCAGGCACTGCTGCACGGCTGCAGGAAGTGACTTCTGTCACTTCCAGTCCTCCCTCCGCTCCTCTTCCAGCGCTGTAGCGGTCGCGGCGGGCGGCTGGAGGCCCAGGGGGCGGGCCCGGTCTCAGCCGCGACCGCTGCGACCATGGTAGTTACGCCACTGGCTGGAAACCATCATGGCAGACACAGGAATGAACATCAGAGAACTGAAGGATGCTGTGACAAACAGAGAAGCTTGGAGGAAAACGGTTCACATAGTATCCAATAGTCGGACATGATATTGTATCATGTATATTAATCATTTGACTTGAATTAAAGCTGGAAAATACATAAAACAATACCTGTAGTTCTTTTTTTACTTTTACCATCTGAAATCTATAGAAAACACAAATCATAGATTCAGATATTTTTGCATAAATTGAATTATTCCTAATTACAAATTTCTACGAAAAATACAAATTTGGGAAATCATCTTTTGAACTGCAATCCCAATTGGTTTCCCCGGCCTTTATTTTCATAGTGATATTGGAACCGATGTGTACTATTCATCTATGTTTTTTTAATCTTTTTTTTGCTGTAATAGGGTATAAAATTGTATTTCTAATGTTCAGCAAGGAGAGATCAAACATATGGTGCATGAGTCATTGAGCCGCTCTTTATCCAAGTGCTCTTATTTGGAGAAAAGCTTCAGCTTCCAGCTGACAGTCTCGCATTTACACGGATTCTTGCTCCTCCGAGACCTACCGTAACATGGCACAGAAAGCTCATATGTATATACTGCTTATGGTAAAGGTATATACAAATAGACTTTTTTTCTGTGCTCTCCTGGTTGTATTACTTGTAGGGGTTCCAATTGGAGATGAATGCATTAACAGGCGCGAGAATGCAACAGCGCAGACAATGAGGCGAAAGCAGTAGTTGAACTAACAATGGTTTATTCACTGAGCACAAACAAAGAGAAGATACCTTCGGCACCGAATTAAGGAGAAGTGACAATGGCAAAAACCTTATTTGGGCAAGTAAAATACAAGAATTTAGGCAAATAGAAAATCAATACAATATTATTTACATTCTATAGTTCTATGTTAATCATAGTTGCCGTTGGTAATGTTTAAGTCTCAACACCGCAAACCAGGAAATATCAGTGTCACAACTGTACCCGTCACCATTGTCACATGGACCCCAACAGGGTTAACAAGACTATTTACTAGGCCACACTCTCGGCATGCTAACAATCTTCGTTCTATGAAGCATGGCCTCAGTCCCTGCTTGGTACCATATACTCACACAGGAAGTGACAGCTCACTTAGATGGTCCTCGGCTACCGCTACTTCCTGGTTGTCTCTCCTCCTCTGGGCTCTAGCTCTGGTGGGTTGGATGATCTCTGGGATCCCGCCTCAGTGTTCCATGGGATCTGTTCTCTGGTCTTCTCTGGGATCTGGTTTCATCTCTTCTCTGGGATCTGGACTGGGTCTTCTCTGGGATATGGTCTCGGCTCTTCTCTGGTATCTGGCCTCTGGTCTTCTATAGAATCTGTTCTTGGTTCTTCTCTAGGATCTGGCCCTCAGGTGACGTCTCCTCTGAGATCTGGTCTTGGCTCTTCTTTGGGATCTGTCCTCAGGTCTTCTGTTCCCAGGTCTTCACTGGGGTCAGGTCTCGGGCCTTCTATAAGATTTGTTCTCATGTGTTTTCTTGAATCTGAGGCTATAACCCACTCCACTGTTCACGTGACCATCCTGCTACAGTCCATGCCCCAGCTTCTTCCCATTTTGGCCCTTCCTAGTAACAGTGCCATAGCTGTCACCTGACCCATGTCCTCCAATCTCTCCCCTGAGGAAATATGCATTTCACCCTGTGAAGTATTAATTGAGTTTGTTTCCTTCTCTGTGTACTTCCTTACAAATACAAAACTTGATTTCATTGACCTCTATGCCTGGCCAAACCCATTAATTATAGTAAGATTGTGCTATAATCTAATCGCAGTGCCATGAGGGCCCTGGTGCAGCAGCCGATGGTGAGGACCGGGGGGGTAGGGGGGTGCAAGCGGATGTCGGCAAGGAGGGGGGGTGTTAGCGGTGCTGCGGCTCCTACATGCGCCGGGGCACCAGAGGAGAGAAGGGACGGGATCAGCCAAGGGAAGCAGGAAGCTTCCCTCAGTTAACCCCCTCTCCTCTGTGACACAGGGTCATGGGGGTCGGCTGGGGGCCCCCCTGCAGGCTTGAGGGGCCCCCTAGCCGATCGGGGCCCTGGTACAGCTGAACCAGCTGCACCACGATAGGTTCGCCCCTGATTGAATGTGTATGGAGGGAACTCAAAATTCCCCAACATCTGCTATCATGGGAAAAGCAGGATCACGCATGTCAACCTGTACGACTCTTTGTTCCTCCAGGAGATAACTTACCAAAAGGGGTTGCCAGCAGTGTATCCTTCTTGCTTCTTTCATATTTGTAATAAAACTTCATTAGCTTATCCAAGCGTATGGGTTTATTACAGAGTTGGGAGCAATGGCCGATGGCAGAAACCATCGCTTGAATTAGGAGTAGCATAAGCATAGAGAGCTATGTGTATGTAGTATGTATGTATTTGAAATTTTGTTCTTAGTTTCTCAAGGTCATATAAAAAAAGAATTTGGTGAATTGATGTAAGTGCATATCTAGCTGACATGACTTAACAAAACCCATAAGTGTTGATGAGTGAAAGGCCACAACAGGTAAAGCGTTGATGAGTGAAAGGCCACAACAGGTAAAAAGTAACACTACTACAAAAAAAATGTATAAATCAACATTAATAGCAAATATGTAACTTTTTCCACTTATCAATCACCATTCACATTCAAAAACTGCCTTTAGATCTGTCAGTGAGGGATCAAATCACAGCTGCTGCTTATGAAAGTCTTTGGAGAGGGACCAAGAGTAAGAGACTGAAAGATATAGAGAGAAACCATTGTTGTTTCAAGTGACCAAAGCCTGCAGAGAGGCAACTCCGTAAAATTCAGGATACAAATATAGAATGGCCAGAATTACTCTTACTCATCATGTACATACATATAATAATTATTTTGTAAGTCAAGATGTTTTCACTTTAAGTAAGTTGGGCAGATTTATGGCTAGCAAAAATGATTGCGATTCTCCTCACAAGACATGAATTGGAGGCTCACTGATGACAACTATGGTGCCCCTGCGGATCCAGTTGCCACAGAGGTACTGCACCCCATTAGGGTGTAGTATCCCACTCTCGGGTATGAGGGGTACAGACCGGTACTGGGACACCCAGGCTACGCACTAGGAACCATTGTGGTGAGGCTGGATGGAGAGGAAGTAGTTAGAGGGAGCACTTGGGAAGGAGTGAGATCTGGAAGATCTCCTGATTAGGGGTATAAATAGAGTGGGAAAGATCTAGAATGCTGGAGAAACAGTTGAACAGTTGAGGAGAGGCATTAGAACAGCTGAGAGACCGTTGAACACCAAGGTCGAGTTGGAGGGAAGCTAGAGCAAGTACGCCTGAGAAGTGTCTAGAGGACTAGAACTAGTGGGAGCTCGTCCTGACGCCAGACCGAGGAGCAGAAATAGCACCCAAGGGACTCCAGGAGGAAGAGAAGGTCCCAGAGCCATCGGAAGTGAGCAATCCACCCGTGGGGCTCGTATCCATTGTCAGGCGCAGGCAAGTGGAGGGACCAGGCTGCAAAAACAGGGGCAATAGGAACCCCAAGACTAGTGGAGAAGACAGACCAGGCTCAGCTAGCAACCCGGAGGTTGTGGAACTTCTATGGGAACACAGTCAACTACTGTGCACATCTGCTGAAAACGTGGCAAGCATAGGGCTAAGGGGAGACACTGCAGGTTAACCAATAAGAAAAGCCCATAGTCACTGGCTCAGAGCTCTGTGTGGCGAGGCCCAAGGCAGGACGGGCGAGGCCCAAGGCAGGACGGGCGAGGCAAACGCTGTGTGAGACGACCAGGAAAGAACAGGGAAGGGGTGTCAGCTATGTACCATCCTACTACCCAGAGTAGCTGGATCCCTGCCTCTGAGAACCCAGTGCTCAGTGGGCTGTTGCACAGTGACTTTGAGTAAAAGAACTGAAGACTGCAACCCACTGTGTCTGTGAACTTTCTTAACGCGTCAAAAGTACCAGAAACACAACTACTAATTCTCCCAGGTACCTCTAGCTGCCCTGGAGGTCAGCCCTACTGTTGTTAGTTGGCTTAAGAACATTGCTGCCTCCCAATCATCGACCCCCAGGAGAACTGTCATGCAGCAGCGGCCATCTATAGCCACAGTCTGCAGGTGGCGTCACGTAAAAATACAAGTATCCCCAGGTTCAGTTGTCCCTGCCCAAAATGAACCCTCCACACCAGATTCCCTTTCCTAGGAAAGAGAGCCACTCACACTGAACTTTTAATGACACTGCCAGGGTCACGGAGCCAGGTCTCGGTCCCTATGATCCCTGTGATAAAGCCTCAAAACCCAGTTCTGAGTATCCCAAGGCCCTGGAGGGTCGTGTCACAACGTATTAACAGGAAAGCTACGACACTCAGTGTATTTAGACACACAATTGAAGGGGCTGTTGCCTTTCAGAAAACATTTTTCTGCCGCTGCCCCGGACTGGCCCACTGGAAAACCGGAGTAACCGCTGGTGGGCTCCTTTGCAGTAGTTCGTCACTTACTCCGCACACATGATCAGTTGTTGGCACAAAACAGTTGCTTCACTATGTACAAGCAAAAGAAGCATTTCATCATTAATTTTACAAAATGCCCAGTATAATATTATATAGAAGCATAGGTAAATTTATTAAAGGGACTTTGTCAGGTCATTTTTTAGTATGATGCTAATAGTACCCTTGAATAATGCTCGGGCAGACCTTTCAGAATACTTAAAAAACATTCATGTACCCTGTGTAGTTCTCTTGCTATAAGCACCTTTTCACCCAGCAGGCAGCTATAAAAGTAATTGACATGACTCCCGAGGATTCTAAGAGTCACAGCATGTAAGGGTTATTGAAATATCCACGCAAATCCAAGCTGTTATCTGTCCCTCCCCTCTGTGATTGAAGCTACATTGAATCTCTCAGGTTTCTGCAGGCTGCTGGGGAGGGGGGAGGGAGTGGGGAGGTGTTTTGTGCTACCACTCTTGTAGTATCATCACTACAGTCTGTGCTATCTGTACTGTATAAGATATCTGTTTATATGAACATAGGCTTCCTGCATGCATGCAATGTGTGCATCTACTGATCAAATGATCAAATGTTGATATAAACACAAAGAAATATCTCAGAGAGCACACACTACACACTTGCCTCAGATACACACAGAGCTGCATCTGCTAAGATCAGATCTGCTAAGAGCACACACCTCCTCACACCTCCTCTCGCCTCCTTTCTCCTCTGTCTGCAATGCGCCACACAACATAAAGATCACATCAGGGCAGGGCAGTGTAGTGATGCATGAATATTCATTCCTTGGGGAGTGGGCAGCAGAGAACTCACTGTGATTGACAGATGGAATTAATCTTTTATTTTGAAGCTTACATAGGATAGGAGGGAAGTATACATAATAGAAATACATGAATATAGTGAGCCTATAAAAAAGAATTAAAAAATCCATATTTAACTGATATAATTTTCTACCTGACAGATTCCCTTTCAAATAATATTTACATGTAGTTGATCAGTATGCCCCTAGAGTTAATGTTACTCATGGACTTTTGCCTCCCCAGTCTGAAACTGGCGATATCTACATCATTGCTGCCTATCACTGATCTCAGTGGCTTTGCTAATGTAGATGGCATGAGCCGCTCAGCTAAGAGAGGAGATCAAGGCCACAGCAGAGACCCCGAGAGGGCAACAGTAAGGCTGTGTGCTCATGGTCTGGAGGAGCTGCGTGTTGGACGTAGCTCCTCTGGACCTGAGGGAACCCGCGGGTGGCCGCAGGGAGACTGCAGCCACCCTGTACTCACCATGTGCGGCGGGTGTGGGGCGGCTTCTCTCTGCAGTCACCCGATGGGAGCCGTTTCCTACTCAGCAGCATGAAATGAACATGCTGCGGAGGAGCGGAATGGCGGCAACCTGCACCGCAGTTCTCAGATCGCTGCCGTCGGGTTAAGCATAGTGAGGATGGGATTTCTTGAAATCCCATCCACTATGCTTATACTGTACTACGCAGCGGCAAGACGCTGCATCCAAAACGCTGCGTACACTGATCGTGTGCATGCACCCTAAATATTAATTGTGCGTTTTTTTATGACTGTATTTACTGTTATGGCTATAATTGTGGTAAAGGCAAAGCAAAATATATCTGTTTAAACTAGTTACCAAATGTCCATCCTTTGTGACATTCAGCTGTCTATCTCCTTTTTAGGGTATATTCACACATGGGGTTGTTTTAGCATTGTTTGTAAAGAAAATGCATTTAATTTTTATGTGTGTGATGTGTATTGGAATGTGTATTTGTATATGTTACGTATGCGAGTAAGTATATTCAGGAGGGGGTATTATGGGGAAATTTAAAACGTTACGAGACAAAACAAAAATAAGTTTAGGGAGTAGCTATTCTCCTTGCCAACAGTGAGGAGATTTTGAGCCACAATGCTCCTCTGTGAAATATGCATATTGACCACCTATTGGAAGTAGCAGTCTTCCACCTAGTGCCACCTATTGGAAGTAGCAATCCTAAGAACCAATTATGACTTTTAGGATTGCTACTTCCAATAGGTGGCACTAGAGTTCATCCCTGAAGTGACAATTTGCAAGAAAAAAACACAAAAAAATGCTTGTAAAAAAAATGATTGGCTTTTTTAGAAAACCACCACCCACCCCCCAAAAAAATAAAATAAAGATACAACTATTTGAAGAAGCCTAAGGGTACCTTTACACGCCGCAATCTCGCCAGGTAATCTTAAAGACGACACGTGGCCCCGAACCGATCGCCGTGAAATTGCCTCACGGTTGCGGCGTGTGATTGGGTAATTTGGAGGAGATAAATCGCCTGTCGCCTGATTCCTGAGCACTGCTCTGAAATCAGACGCAATCGTGAAGGCGAGATTTCCGGGTTTCGGCGTGTAATAGGGCAATCGTGATGGAATCTGCTTCGCCTATGATTTCCCGCAGGCGTGCCACAGCGTGCTGGAGACCGCACCCCGTCTGCGATGATTGGTGGTGGCTACTGTGTTCCCATTGGATGTCAGTTGACAGGGCGCCATATTTGAAGAGCTGTCCGTTCAGCAACATACACATCTTCACCTACACAGTTCGTGAATTGGCGGCATAGATGAGCGCAAGCTATGTCATCCGCGTGTATTTATCAGCGCTGTGTCGAGTATGGTGCCACATGCTATGTCAGATGTTGCCGTACCCATCGTACATGGGTGGCATGAGCCAGCACTACAATCACCCTACACGGTGTGAATTAGGCGACGCAGATGGGTACATTATCCTGCTCTCACTCCGCAGGGGTGTACCTTGTTATTAATGACAAAGTCCGACAAGCAATGGCGTCATGTATTAGCCAGCCTTCCAGAGCAGGCTGCCCAATTGTAACGCTGTTGCGTTGTCCAATGAGTGGGTTTGGGGCGTGGGTAATGCACTATGGCATGCCTATCTCCTCGCCGCGCTGAACATGTACGACCACATTACCTTTGGGATTGCGGCGTGTGAAGCGGCGACGGAAGTCGAGCAGATTGATTACGCTGTGGGTGAGGCGATTTCCGGTGCGACACATCGCCTTTCTTTCAGGGTGAGATTGCGGCATGTAATAGCGCCATCGGTGATCTGAGGAGAGCATGAAAAACGTGTATGCGCACGTTAGATAGCCTCATATCGCCAGGCGAGATTGCGGCGTGTAAAGGTACCCCAAGGGTGATTTTGCATCCGGTGATTCAGAACTGAGATGACATAACTAGACAGTCAGTCAGGTCGCATCAGCTTCAGCTTCTCCCTGCCCAGTTCTGTATAACTGACAGGTCTCTCCATATGTAATATCGAAAGAGACCAGAGCAGGTCACGGAGAAGATGATAATACAGAGGCATAGATCACCATCTTCTGTATGGGGTATACATTGGCGAATGCTCTTCTGTCTGTCAAATAAGCTTACAGGAATAACAGACAGACTTTGAATTCAGAGCAGTCAAGCCATTGGAAGGAATGGAAGTTCCTACATCTATAGTGCTGGCAGAATGATGGTATCCAAAATAGTGGATAGTTAGTTATAGAGCAAGAGAATCTGGACAGTTACTGGACATAATACAAGTGAGTTGTATTATTGCCTGATGAAGTAGCCTTTTTGAGCTCTGAAAGCTTGCAAATATAATTTCTCTTGTTAGCCAATAAAGGTCTCACTCCTTGAATACTTTTCTTATTTTTTGGGGAACATAAGTATTTACATCGGTTTTTCTGGCTAACGCAGTACCTCAATATTATTTTGTATTGTATATCGTTAAATTCTATTAAAAATCCATTTTATGTCTTTCATACAGTATTACCCTTACTCATAGCAGACAGCTCTCTCTCTCTCCGGATCCATAATACTATAAATTTCTGATCAAAATGACATTTCTTTAAGAAAACGCAAGGACAGGTCAGGACGAAAACGCATGCAAAACTGATACAAATGCAGCGTTTTTTTGCCTGATCTTATGCCACTACAGTGGGGTGCGTTTTTACATGAGTCATCAGATGCAGAATGCGACCATATGCTTTACACACCTGTTAGCCAAATGATGTCTCGAGTGATCATTTGGGCAACAGCCATCTTGGCTGTCTGTCCCGTACACAGGCGCTCTCATTCGACGAAGAAGTGACTTATCTCCAAGATTTAATATGCGAAATAAGACATGCCAGATTGATCATTTCCTTATCAATAAATTACCTAGGTCTTACAGACACATTAGACCAGTAGTCCCCAACCTTTTTTGCACAGGGGACCGGCTTCATGCAAGACCATTTTTCCGTGGCCCGGCAGGGTGGGGTGGCACAGGGGAGGGGCTTTGGTCATATGGGGCAGGGTTATGGAAAAGCATTGGAGTTTTGTACCCTTTTTCACTGAAATATGTGCTACATCTTATTTTCAGGGGATGTCTTACTTTTCCATCCTCTTGCAGCCCCCAATATGGTATCCCTATCATTCCCTTGCAGCCCCCATCATCCTCTTGCAGCCCACACCATCCCCTTGTAGTGCACAATATCCCATACACTCCTTGCAGCCCATAATATCCACATCATCCCCTTGCAGCCCCAATACTGTATCCCCCATCAAAATCCCTTTGCAGCCACCATCATTCTTTTGCAGCCTCCATCCTACCCATGCAGCTACCATCATCCCATGCAGCACCCATCATCTCCATGCAGCCCTCAATACCATATCCCCGTAATCATCATTTTGAACCCCAAATCATCCTCCTCTTGCAGCCCCCAGCATTCCCATGCAGCCGATTCTCCTCCTCTCTTGCAGCCCCCATCATCTCCTCATGTAGCCCCATCATCCTTTATGCAGCCCCATCATCCTCCTTTTGCAGCCCCCATCATCCCCATGCAAACACACACACACCCTTTTCTCACCGTTCCGCCCCACTGCACCATAATGGCGCCTTCTACTCTTTTCCTCAGCTGTGTGCATAGATGTACGTGCGGAGCCATCGACCAATCATAGCGCAGCAGCAGGACCAATACAGCGCAGCAGCGGGGCAATCACGGCACAGCAGACACTGGCCAATCAGGGCACAGTTGCTGCACTGTGATTGGCTGACTGCTCCAATCACAGGAAGAGAGCAGAGCGGCGCCATAATGCTGCAGGTGCGGCGGGTGGTGACATCATGGTGGGCATATCCACATGCTCTGAGCGCGGACCGGCACAGAGACCCCAACAGCCCTGTCCTGGTCACGCCCAGTGGTTGGGGACCCCTGCATTAGACTGTCGTCTGAACCCATCTCATCGACAAGTTCTACCAATATTAGCCTAATGTGTACTGAGGCTTTTGTTTTAAGGGAGACAAATTGACTCTAGGGTGGTCTGTCCATAAAGGCCGGGTTAAACGCTGCGATTTCCCAGCGACCCGACCAACGATTCGGGATCGCTGGGACATCGCTATCTGATCACTGGTGAGCTGTCACACAGGCAGACTTACCAGTGATCAGCCAGTCTGCGCCCGACACCAGACGGTCATTATGATCGTTTCAGGATGCTGGGCGCAGCTGGGGATAGCTGGTAGTTTCCCCTGTCACACATGCCGATGCATGCGGACAGCGGCAGACCAGTGGCCCTGGCCATTCCACAATGATCAGCGATCAGCAGCTAATCACTGATCGCTGCGGGTTGACACACGCGCATGCTGACGCGCACTATGAGTGATCGTTAGCGATGTCGACACGTGTAAACCAGCCTTAAGTGACATATGCACAGCAACTGGTAAGGGGGCCACCTTCGCCTACAAAGCAGGTCGAATTGTGCATTATGAAGGGCTATTTTGTTGCAATAGGGCCTATATGTTGTATTGCACAGGGCACTATTCTGTATGTTTCCACTGTGGGCCTGTCCATATTGAAAAAAACATTCATATGACCCGCAAAGTACATTGACGAGCAAAAAATCCCACTACCTCCAACTATTTGCGACTTGCTTGTTGACATTGTGGTATCTTGCAGGTTGCAATAGCAAGTCCATTCATAGCATCAGCATAAAGCAGGGGTGAGCATCTTCAGTCCTCAAGGGCCGCAAATAGTGCATGTTTCATGATTTACTAGCATTGCATAAGTGTCTGCAGGTGATTAAATTACCACCTGTGCAATGCTAAGGAAATCTTGAAATTGCACTGGTTTGCTGCTCTCGAGGACTGAAGTTGCCCAGCCCTGGCATAAAGCAGTCATTGGCCTTTGTGTCAAATTCATTGTATAGCTCAAGCACAATAGTCTTTTAAATCTCGTAAAGTGAGAATGTCAGTGAGCTAAATTACAGAATTAATTTTATCCTAATGTCAGGATCTTTTTTTCTATTTTGTCTTACAGGATTGATGACATTCAGCTGTGCAAGGAAATCATGAGCCTGAAACAAGAACTGCAGAGCTTGGTGGAGTGTCGGGTAATTGCTTTAATTTGCCATAAAATCTAGATATGTATAACGCACTAGTTTTAATTGGTTAAAGTAAACAGCTGCGTCTACCATAGTAACGAGCTGAAGTTTGGTGTAATGACTGGAAAGTGACTCATAGTTCTGATAACTCGATTAAAGCAATATACATTAAACATATTAGAAGCAGGTTGTTCAATTTAAAGTAGATATCATAGCATAAAATATATGTAGATTTATTCGTTTGACTGATCACATTTTTATTGGCAAATTGCTAATTTGAAAAAAAAATAAATAAAAAATCTGATATATACAGGCTCATGCACACAGCAGTAAGAGAGGCTTTCACAAATTGGAAAGTTATCCCCTACCGAAGGGATAATGGCCACTTTACACGTCCCACCATCGGCCCGATATTGGATCCAACGGCGTGGGAGCGCGCTTTTTCTGGGCAGAATTCCAAGATCGCATAGGAGATGTTACACAGTGCGATATCGGCAGGCAACGCCACTACGATGTCTACGCCCCCTTGTACAGGCGACCCAAAAAGGACCATTTAACATGGGAGTGAATAGGGGAAGTTGTACTCCACATCGTTGTTGGGCTTTCACACAGCACGATCCGGCCACATCGTCCATCCAATATCGGGCCATTGGAGAGCAGGCTCATTTGATTGCCGATATCATTTTGGCATCATTCGTGCATCGTATTGGACATTATACCATACAACGCACGAACGATATCGGGGCCAACGCACGAACCACGTGACTTTTGGTCGGAGTTGGACGCCGATATCGGGACGTGTAAAGTGGCCATAAGGGATCGGTCTAACCTATGGATTTGCTTTGGTCTTACTGCAGGGTCCCCAGGCAGCACGAGAATTTGACTTTGTGGAGCCTCGTCTTAATGGAGCACAGGTTATTTGTGAACATCTGCTATATTCACTATGCGGCTAGTAGGGAAGTAGGCCCACCCAATGGACACCTGAGCCTACGGTAGAATAAGCAGAGGAAATATCTGCATCAAAAAAACAGCGTCATCACATACCCTAAAAACGACGCAAAAACATTGTATTTTTCCAACATTTTTTTCACTTTTTTATGGTGTCTAAGGGTACCTTTACACGCCACAACCAGCGGAGACATTTTTGGCGGCGATATTTCTCGCTGGAATGATCGCTGACAAATTGCCTCCTTATTGCGGCGTGTATTTTGGGAACGAAAACCAGGCGACCGTAACGAGGCGACATATCGCCGCCAAATTCCCGATTTACACGCCGCAATAAGGAGTCAATTGGGAGGCAATGTGGCAGCGATATTTCCAGGTCGCAATATCGCTGACAATATTTCTCGCTGCGGTTGCGGCGTGTAAAGGTCCCCCTAGGGTACCTTTACACGCTGCAACCACGGTGAGAAATATTGACGGCGATATGTTGCCCTGCAACAATCACCGTCAAAATCTCTCCCAATTGTGGCGTGTATTTGGGGAATTTGGCGGCGATCTGTCACCTCGCCACGGTCGCCTGACTGAAATCAGGCGACCGTGGCGAGGCGACAGATCGCCGCCAAATTCTCCAAATACACGCCGCAATTGGGAGAGATTTTGACGGTGATTGTTGCAGGGCAACATATCGCCATCAATATTTCTCACCGTGGTTGCAGCGTGTAAAGGTACCCTAAAAATGACCAATGGGAAAAATGCCTACAGGCAACCCTAACCCTAACCCCTATACTTAACACAGAAGTAACTAAAATGAGGAAATAAAAGCGCAATAGGGTCTTATCTTTTTAAACACTCTTAGAAAGTGACAGATATCATTGCTCACCTGAGTTGTTTGTGTGGCACACAACCAATATAAGCGTATGGTACGGCTGCTGCAGGATTCACACTCCAAGTATGCACGGTGGTGGCCAAAATAAACCTAAAAGGGACAGTGTGTTTATGATCCACGCTGCTGTACAATGAAAAGACCACAAGGAAATGGTGGCTTTATCCGACGCATTTCAGAGCGCTAGCCCCGCTCCTTCCTCAGGATACCAGGTATTATGGTTGCATTCCTGAGGAAGGATCAGGGATAACGCTCCAAAACGCGTCAAATAAAGCCACCATTCCTTGACCGATCTATGAGGTCTTGTTATCGTACAGCAGCGCGGATCATAAAAAAATTGTTCCTTTTGGGCTTATACTTAACACAGGGCCACAGGGACATCAGGTGGCATCAGGATATCGGCAGATCCGCACCACTACATAGTTTTGAGCCTCTCCGCGAACGGCTAAAGTTGCACTTTTGCGGCACAGATAAAATCCTGATGTGGCGGAATGACACGTTATCAATGTGGCCGCATATGCCCGCTAGTGAATGCAGCCAGGCCAGATCCGGATTTCACACTGAGCAACCCAGTAGCCTGGAGATCGACGGATGTAGATGCATGCCTTTTCCTCCTGATCAGGGAGCAACACTAGTGTGAAACCACCCTTATATATATTCTTATACAATCCCGTTTATTATTATCCCCATATAGCCTGTATATAAGCAGCAGGACTTTTTATTATTTTTAGAAGGTTACGAATTTAGTTTTATTCTTGGCTTATGATAGAATTTCAAAGGGTTTAAAACCTCTTACGTACATTAAGACCTAAACTGCTGCAAAATGGAACATTACTTCTCTAATACGTTCGGCGGCAATCTGTCACAGAGCAGTAATCTGGCATCCGTAGAGGATCCCTGCTCCTGACGGTGGCTGCTGCAAATTCTTTAGGATTATGCAGAACATCTTCTGAAAAATAACTGCATTAAGAGTAATGGAAGCAGGATAATGGAGCCAGAGGCAAATCCCATCCCACACATTCCCAATGCTTCTCCCAAAATCAAGCCGAGGAATGAGGCCTGCACGTCGTGACTCTGCTTCATGTAGAAACTCTATGTAATTGTGTATGTATCAAAAGTTCATGAAGCAGAGAACAGTAATAGCCTGGAGACATTCCTGTGAACCTTCACTGATTACCCAATGATGGAACTTTATAGCTCCATTCAATGTGCCTTATATCCAGGGAGAAAATCAACCGATATACAATGTAAAGCAAATGCAATAGTAATATGATATATCATATAATAGTGAGAATAAAGCACCACTGATAAAACCATCCATTTCACCAATCCCTGAATTGTATTACAGAGAAGGAGAAAACCAATGAACAGAAGAAACGAGAGGATGTGCTGATCCAGAAGATTCAGAAGTTGGTACAGAAAAGGGATTTCCTTGTGGATGATGCAGAGGTGGAGCGGTTAAGGTGAGCGTCCTCCCGCACGCGAGAAGAAAATCGTATAGATCATTGGTAATTGTGTAATGCCTTATTCCACCTGAAGAGGCGCTGCAGGGAAATTAAACTCTTGCCGATGATTTCCGCCACTGATCACTGAAACACTTTGTACTATTATCTGTTTCATGTCTGGAGACCTTTCTAATAAAGAGAGAATCTAAAGTGTATTTCATATAAGGAGTGCATGTAATCTATATAAAAGTCTCACTATTGTTTTATAGGTTTAGTTGCTTGTCAGGAAGCTGCACAATAGGTGTTATTGTAAGGATTACACAGGTCGATGGTATAAAACTGCGCTACAAAATAGCAAGCTAAAGTGCGTATAGGGTGTCAGGGGCTTGCTACTCCTCCTTAGGCAGCAATTTTCCTTTGCATGTTTTAGTTCTTTGGATGCATTCCTTCCTGAGTGACAGAATATATTCTGATCTTTATGAAAAACTGTCTACAGATCTACAGATTGCAGGCGCAGTTCTTGGTACCATGGAGAAAAAAAGTATTTAGCCAGCCACCTTCTGAAGACTTACAGAAACCATTTGACCTCTGTCATTGCCGACAAAGGATATGCAACAAAGTATTGAGATGAATTTTGTTATTGACCAGTTATTTATTATCCCAAAAAAATGTGAAAAAAAAATCTCCTTCCAAATCAGACAATGTGATTTTCAGGAATTGTTTTCTCATTTTGTCCCTTGTAGTTGAGGTCATCTATGATGCCAATTACAGGCCTCTCTCATTTTTTTAAAGTGAGAGAACTTGCACAATTGGTGGATGACAAAATACTTTTCCCCACTGTATATATGACACGCCCCCCAGGGCCATGGGATACTCGGAACCGGGCTATAATACTGCTGGGGAGTCATAGGGGTTAGACTTGGCTCCGTGACCCTGGCAGTGTCAATAAAAGTAAGGGGATTTTATGGTTTCGGGGATGGTTTTCGTGACGCCACCCGTGATGTTTGGATAATGATGGCCAACGGTGCGGTGTCGGACCTGTGGGGATGATGGGATTGCAGCTAAGGTGATATCACTCCTCACGAGTGGAACGGTTCCCCAGGGCAACCGGTATAGTCTATGGTGGTGGTAGGCCATTTAATCACTTTGGCTGGAGAGGCCGATGGGGCTATTGTGGCCTACTCGTCTGCTTGGAGCGGAAAGAAAACAAACAGTCTCACACACAGTTTTTGAGTTCTTTACCCGGTTTACTTAGCGGTTACTACAACAATGCCGCCAGTTGCTGCTCTCTGCCAAGAATCGGTCCAGATAGTCTCCTAGTAATCGGGATAACTCTTCCAAGATACCCCCCTTTATGTTCCATTGCCTCTCGGGTTGCTCTCCCAGCACTAACTGTCTGCCTCTCCTGCTCGTGCCTCCGCACACAGAGCCACAATCCAGCAGCTACAGGTCCTCTCAGGTGACCGGGACAAAGCCCCCTAACCCTAGTCTGGCTACCTTCTTGGCGGATGTTTCAGCCACAGCTTCTCTAGATCTCATGGCCTCCAATTCTGTGGTTGGAGCGGTTACTTCAACAATGCCGCCGGGTGCTGCTCTCTGCCAAGAATCAGTCCGTATAATCCCCTAGGAATCGGGATAGCTCATCCTAGACACCCCCTTTATGTTCTATTCTCTCTCGGGTTGCTCTCTCAGCGCTAACTGTTCACCTCTCCTGTTCGCGCCTCCGCACAGAGCCCAATCCAGAAGCCACGGGTCCTCTCAGGCGACCGGTACCAAGCCCCCTGACCCTAGTCCGGCTACCTTCTTGGCAGATGTGTTGGGTGTCGGCCACAGCTCCTCTAGGTCTGCGACCCAGGACGAGCTCCACTCCGCTCAAGTCCTCCGGGTCCGAACTCCTCACTTCTCACTCTCTTCACTTCTCCTCTTCTGACGTCCCACCCCGCACTTTTCTTCCCTTCGTCCCCTGGCATGACCCCAAGCAGGCCCCCTTGGCTTTCAGTTAGTACTCGGGGCAGGTCTGCTTCTTCTTGCCTTGTGTGGGCCCATCCCACGATGGAGGTCCTGGGGACGCTCCCAGGCCAGTACATGGCATCACTTCTTTACAGTCACCATTTTGCAAGTTCTTTTCACACAGTTCTTTTTCAACAGTCTGTACAGGCGCACAAGACCCGGTGGCACCGGGTAGGTAATCCTGTTCGTGATGCCAGAAAATGACACGCCCTCCAGGGCCATGGGATACTCGGAACCGGGCTATAATACTGCTGGGGAGTCACAGGGATTAAGACCCGTCTCCGTGACCCTGGCGGTCTTAATAAAAGTTTGGGGATTTTATGGTTTTGGGGATGGTGGTCGTGACGCCACATGTGATGTTCGGCTAATGATGGCCGACGCTTCAGTTCTGGGGATGATGGGATCGCAGTTAAGGCGATATCGCTCCCCACAGGTGGAGCAGTTCCCCAAGGCAACTGGTGTAGTCTATGACGGTGGTAGGCCATTGAATCACTTTGGCTGGAGAGGCGATGGGGCTATTGTGGCCTACCCGTCTGCTTGGCGTGGAAAGAAAACAGTTTCACACACAGTTTCTAAGTTCTTTACCTGGTTTACTTAGCGGTTACTTCAACAATGCCGCCGGGTGCTGCTCTCTGCCAAGAATCAGTCCGTATAATCCCCTAGGAATCGGGATAGCTCATCCTAGACACCCCCTTTATGTTCTATTCTCTCTCGGGTTGCTCTCTCAGCGCTAACTGTTCACCTCTCCTGTTCGCGCCTCCGCACAGAGCCCAATCCAGCAGCCACGGGTCCTCTCAGGCGACCGGTACCAAGCCCCCTGACCCTAGTCCGGCTACCTTCTTGGCGGATGTGTTGGGTGTCGGCCACAGCTCCTCTAGGTCTCGTGGCCTCCGATTCTTTGGTTGGAGCATGGAGTCTCCTTGCCACCTCAAGGTCGGTCCCTGGTTCCCAACCAGGCCCTTCCGCCCGACTCCAGTCAAAATTGGATTCGGGCGCACGGGTGGTTCTCACTGCCTCTACCCGTGCCCCTATGGCTCCCTCTGCCTCACTTGTGGTTTATTGTTCCGCAAC
Source organism: Allobates femoralis (assembly GCA_033576535.1). Taxonomy (NCBI): domain Eukaryota; kingdom Metazoa; phylum Chordata; class Amphibia; order Anura; family Aromobatidae; genus Allobates; species Allobates femoralis. Next base: position 209,637,407 of record JARQOC010000011.1, on the reverse strand, counting down.
CCGGGCCAAGCTCCACTCCACTCAAGTACTCCGGGTCCGCACTCCTCACTTCTAACTCTCTTCACTTCTCTTCTTCTGACTTCCCACCCCACATTTTCTTCCCTTTGTCCCCTGACTGGACCCTCCCTCTATTGGGTCTGATGCGATTTTCGTCATATCGCCTTTACCGACCCCTTGCAGCACAAGCACAACCTCTGCTCTATAGCACACCCATATGGGCGTGCATAATTAACACGCCGGCGGCGGGGAGAAGCAAAAAGACCGCTTTTTGCAGCTTCTCATATAATGAGAAGCTGCAGAAGAACAGGTAAAAAAAAGAACTTTTATAAACTTTCAAATAGAGCTTTAGGAACAGAAAGGAATTGATAGAATAGGATTACCATGGTGCAGGGACAGGTTAAAAGAACCTGAGGGCTCATTTTTAGAGGTCAGGTTCCCATTAACTAGATTGCCTCCTTATACTGACTAAATTCCTTCCCTTTTCTAAAAGTCTATGTGACTAAGCTAAATCTTTCCTGCCTGCACATCCATGTGAGGGGGCCGCGCTGTATCAGCGATCAGTATGCTACGCTGCTCAGGGGACCGTCGGCGAGGCTAAGGGCGGCCACAATGCCTGGGGGCCCACATACTTTAACGTTACCCGGCAGCCTGACGAGCTGACCATACCCCTTAAAAAGGGAACCTGTCACTCAATTCAAGCTTCCTAAACATTTTCAGCATGAGTCAGAGCCTGACTGCACCATAATCATTATTAGTGATGAGCAAGCACTACCATGCTCGGATGCTCGGTACTCGTAAAAAGCAGTTGGATACTTGGATGGGTGTGACTGGAGAGCCCACATATAATGGAAGTCAAAGGGGAAAATCGACAATTTTTCTGGGAATTCTTCTGGAAAATGCTTAAGTTTCCCATTGACTATATTATATTTGGGTACTCAAGTCACGCCCATCCCAGGATAAATTGCTCATTACGAGTACCGAGCACCCAAGCATGGTAGTACTCACTCATCACTAATCTTTATCATTTATAAAGTACACACAAAATGCTCTCGTATAATGTATTATAATGAAGATATTGGTCTGAGCTAGAGATTGCACCTTCAGTCTGGTACCACTTAATTTACATTCTGTTGTCTTATGAAATATATGTGTACAGATGCTCAAAGCTACTGCTTTATCACCACAGAGAAAAAGAAGAAGACAAGGAAATTGCAGACTTCTTACGCATCAAATTAAAGCCACTGGACAAAGTTACAAGACCGGCAACTAGTGAGTGCTTTGTATTACAGTATGTCCCTGTTGACCACATGACTTCAAGTAAACTGGAGTGAACTGAGATTTACTTACCCTCCCCGGGGTCCAGCGCTGTGTCTCCACCCCTGCACCGTCAGGATCTAATGTCTTCTTGGTCTGCTCAACATCAGCCTCTCTGAATACAGTTTGTTGCTTGGTCTTCCAGACCTTATCTTGACCTCCACTGTTCCTGTTAACTGCCAATTCTTAGTTACATTTCGAACTTTGAAAAGGGCAACTTGAAAACGCTTTGCCAGCTTCTTATGGCTTCTCCTGCTTTGTTGGCCTCCACCATTTTCATTTTCAGAGTGCTAGGCAGTCAGTTAGAAGATCTCATGCCTGCTGTTTTTTGGCACAAGGTTAGAGGAGGCTGAGATTTTATAAAGCTGTGAAATTTGCATCACCTGACCTTTCCTAACGATGATAGTGAACAAGCTAATTAAGGTCTGAATACAATCTCCAAGGGTGCCCATTTTCCCTTTTGTAATTTTCAAAATGTTAAAAATGAAAATATATACTGTAAGGTAGCGGTTAGGATCGCAAGACAGAAGGCAGTGACTCAGCTACTTGTTCACACAGCACACAATTTATTTACAAGTTCATATCAGCACAGACCTTTTGTAGCTCCGGGTTACAGCCGGTGTAAAGGGTTTCACTCGGACCGGTACGGCTGTCAGGCTCTCTCTTAGCTGGGGCCCCTGGGAAGGCCAATTCCATGCTGCCACGCTGTGTTACTTGCACACAAACAATGCTCCCAGGCGTTGTTAAATTTCCACACAGCCTGTGCTGCACACACAGAACTCCACACAGCTCCTGCTGCTCTGACACTTCTCCCTCTCTCCCAGCCCTGGGCAGCTCATATCCTTCCTAACCACCCCACACCGGCAAAGCAGTGTGAACAATCAGCACTTCACTGAGACAGAGCTGCGTTTATCCTTGTGAGTGCTGCGACATAGTAAAAGACACAATCAGCCATGTGCTGTATACCGGTCATGGGGCACAGCCGGTCACATCACCACAATACATATATTGCCTAAAATACAAAGGAAATGTATCATCTTTAACTTTTTGCCTTGTAGAGATCATTTCATCTTCAATTTGCTTATCGGTTCACAAGAACAGTAATTCTGGGCAGATGTGCCCAAACTTTTGCATGCCGCTGTATACGCTCCGGTGCACTTCGATCACAAACAAATGTAGACATGGCTTTCCATCTAGTTTTCTCCATAAGGGCTTGGACACACTTTCCTAGTTACATCAGAGTTTGACTGAGGGGACTCTAAAAGGGCTGGAGCAGTGACCCTGAACGGCCTCTCCCTCTCTGGACGGGGAGTCTGGAGCTGCACAAAAACACAAGCAGCTGACAGCCCTGTCCAGATAGGGAGAAGCCGTTCAGGGTCACTGCTCCAGCCTTTTCAGAGTCCCCTCAGTCAAACTCTGATGAGTGTGTCCGAGCCCTTATATTCTAAAACTGCAAGATAGCAACCCACCAAATTGCTCTTCCAATTGCTTCATGACCTTCTGTCAAGTTGCACTTTATTCTCATAAGATAATATGTTATCACTATAAATGGCTAGCCTTGATGTATTCAGAAAATATCTCAATGATGTGTAATATGTTTGCATGATGCCATGTCTTATTTAATGCTGCAGGTACTTCTCCAGAGAAGAAAGCTGAACTACCACCAACTAAACCTTCATTAACAAAGACAGGAATGGCTATCCTCAAAGATTGCTGCGGCACCACTCAGTGCAGCGTCATGTAACACACAGCCTCGGTGGCGTCGTCTGAAGGCTCCTACAAGATGATGGGTTCCTTAGCAGAGGGTTCAATGCATCCTAGAATCCTGCTACCAGAACTGTTCGTGCTGTAGATATTACAGGAACGCATTTACCAATAGTGTATCAATAGTGAATCCCTCGCTATCGCATGGATCACTCAATGAGCATGTTTAAGAGGAGCGTGTATGTACCAAAATACCTACATATATATGTATATAGGGTGGCCAGCAAACTGCACTGTTTTGTACCAGCCTGAGTGATTACTTAGTAGAAATAGCAGTCTGTGTCCTGGTCTCCTTTTGAGAAATTAACATGCGCTGTCAAATAAGACTGAGTACAGCTTATACATGTGACTTTTAAAGCCAACGAGTCACTTTTTTAATCCTTAATAAAACTGCCATTGACCTTTTAGGATTGCCCTAAACTACAATCAATAACAAAAAAAAGAGAAAAAATATTTAACTCATTTATTGACCTTTCTACATAAAAAAACCACATATTATTAATGGAAAAATTATTTGTTTTAGTTCTTTTTTTTAACCAGTCTACTTTGCAACACCACCTATGGGAAAGGGTCATTATGACTTCACGCCAATGGTTTACATCAGTCAACAGGCGTCTGAGCTTGATGAAAACATGTTCTGAAGGGTCGAAATCACATTTATAGTTTGTCGATGTTTCATTGTGTTAGTTTTTATGTTGTCAAAGCAAATTTCCCTAGTGAAGGCGTAGATCAATATCCCGTCATCCACACACATACTCTACTATTTCAAGGGAGCTTTAGGACATTGCATCAATAGTTTTTGGAATGGTTTTGGTGGATTATGGGTACAATATTTTCTGCACCTGGGAAAGATTTAGGAGAAAAAGATTCCCATTTTATCACTTAATATTTTGCGAATTACGTACCTCTCCTGAATTCTCATGTAAAACCTATGATAAAATCCACCGGAATACACCATAGAATAAAGCAGTCTAAATAAAATAGTCATACCGGTTGTGAAAAACCCATAAGAAAAGCTGGCCTTAGATCTAAAGATTTCTTACCGATACAATGAAAGAATTTTGGCATCGGAAAGATCATAATATAGATATTTTAACAGAAAAATTAAATTTTGGGAGGTGTACGTTTCAGATATGCATCAAGTCCTCCATTGTAGCATTTTTGTGCAATTACTAAAATATTAAGCGTGAAATGTTCTGACCAAGAGAACAGATTTCCATTGGTTAGAACTAATTGTTTTTGGCATCACAATATCTGGTACCTTTCATTTTATCCTGTATTTTGCTGGACTTGTTGCTGTTCTTTGGGCAGACTAATGGCCGCTTTACACATCCCGATATTGTTACGATATTGGATACAACGGCACGGGAGCACGCACATTTTTGTCACTAGTCCAAGATCACATAGGAGATGTTACACAGGGAGATATCGGCAAGCAACACAACTGTGATGTATACGCCCCTACGTACGAGCGACCCAGGGAACGACCATTTAACATGGGAGTGAATAGGGGAAGTTGTGCTCCAAATCGTTGTTGGGCTGTCACACAGCCGATCCTGCCAGATCGTCCATCCAATATCGGGATAGTTGGAGAGCCTGCGCAATTCCCCAACGATATCGTTTTGGCATCTTTCTTGCATTGAATTGTACATTTACACCAGGCAACGCACGAAACGATATCGGCGCCAATGCACGAACCACGTGACTTATCATCATTGTTGGACAATGATATCAGGACGTGTAAAGCGGCCATAAGGTATTTTTGTATGATGGATCTAGTAACCCAGGAAGGCCATGGAGCCCCTACATTGTCTAATACCAGTTTGCAATCAGGAAGGGCTTCCTTTTATACTATATTTTCATAATAAGGGGTACCTTACATGTCCTGACTTGTTGCTGTTTATTGGGCACCAAGGTATTTTTGTATGATGGATCTATAATGCAGGAAGCCCATGGAGCCCCCACATTGGCCAATACGGGTTTTCAATCAGGGAGGGCTTCCCTTTATCTTGTATTTTCATATTAAAGGGTACCTTACATGCCACTCATATAATGTGAGCTCAGCATACATTGGCATAGCTTCAACAAGAAGAACTTAGTAAAGTAGAGCTTTGATTTGGAGCTTGGACTTGAAGGCTCCCAAGATCTTTAAAAAGCAGCCACATTGCCCCTCCAAAGATCAAACCTTTTAAAAATTGTATGAGCTGTAATATTACAACCACTGATACATGATGTGATAATGATTATTTCATCAAAATAGCTACTGTAAACAAGTTATATTAGACAGCATATGAACGGTCAGGTTTTGAGGTTGAGGAGTTGGAAGTAAGAGAAATGTGCAAGTGCCCAGATTTGAGCTAAATAGGGACAAAATAACCAAAAATGGAAGCAGGATAGATAAATAGTAAACAGAGAACAAGTCTCAATGATAGGGTCTAAAGGATGGGTCTTCAATTCAATGCTACGTAAGAGCGAGTGTAGTACCAAGTACTCAAAAGGTGATTGTTGTCAAAGATAGAAAGTAGTCACAGGGTGCTGCATATAGAGTGACCTAGCCAAAGATCAGTTAAGTGCTAAACCCATTTCCACCCCTGAAAGCACCTACACTGGGCAACTGTGTGTCCGCCTATTGCTTACCAGAAGAGATAACACTTTGGGAAGAAGAAACGTCATCAGGGTCAATATGATACTCATTTTTTAAACATTGTAGAGCCCAAGTCCCTTCTCACAAGACTGCAAAAGGTGGAGTTTGAGGAACTTGATGAGCGTTGACTCTGATTTCCAAGTTCTTTTCAAACCATCTGTTATTATATGGCTGATTGGTATACACAGGTAGCAAGCGCGGAGTAATTTTTTTTCAATGAAATAATATATAGGTATATTTAAACTTGGGGGACACCAACAAAAATGGAGAAAACGCATAAACAATTTAATCCCATAGTTTAGGTCTAAGGGTGGAAACACACTATCCTACTTACTTGCGAGTCTCTCAGACGAGACTCGAATCAGTGACCCTTAACGGCCTCTCCCTCTCTGGACGGGAGTGTCAGCTGAATGTGTTTTTGTGCAGCATCACACTCCCATCCAGAGAGGGAGAGGCCGTTCAGGGTCACTGATCCGAGTCTCGTCCGAGAGACTCGCATGTAAGTAGGATAGTGTGTTTCCACCCTAAGATATATTCTATATCATCGATGGCCTTTGGGTGAGGGTGCATACAACAACTGATCAGAAAGAAAGGTCAGACTGGGTATACAAGCTCCAATTTTCTCATCAATCATACTGAAAATGTTGTATAATATGAAAAATTGTTCGTCTAAAGCTGTAACGATTAGATCTGTGGGATCTGATCATTATGTAACCTACAGAAAAACATAAGACGACTGGATAATAAAAAATCCAGATATGAGGTGGGTATCGTCCCCCATAGCCCAGCCGCAGCTCGTTGTGCAGACCACATTCTTTCTGTTGCAATTTTTTTCTGATTGTCGATATTTCAATACTAATTTTTATTTCACTTTTAAGTTGATAACATGACCGTAACCATGCCAGGGTTAATTTACAATATTACATGCATATACATGAAATAACCTTAACTATTTTTATTTTTAAAGTATTTTTAACTTTTTCTTTACACTGATTTTGAGAATATAACGCAAATATATTTTTAACAATGAAACGTGTTAAATAAAGGTTCCAAACAATTTGTAGAATTTCTTAAGTATTTCCTTGGACATTGCAAAAATCACTGTTCGTGAAAGCAGTAGAATATTTATGTCTTAGGATCTATTATACTGTGAAGTTCAGCCTGTAAGTAAATAAACTATTTGTATCTTTGTGAATATCAAACCGAAAATGATACGTTTGTAAAATGTAAGCACTGTGGCATCACATCTGCGAAACGTAGATGGCATTGAACAACATGAAACGAGAGGAAGCATTTGTGTGCTCATGATAAGTAAAGCAAAACTTTGATTCAAGTGTGGCGCTTCATTTATGAGAGATGTGACTTGTTATCAATATTTTGATCTTTCAGAGAATTCATATTGATCTGTTAAACATTTTTTTATTTAAAACTAATGAACATACAATAAGACAATACGACAGATTAAATTTAGCAGAGTCTTAAGCCCTCCCGTACGCAGTAGCCAAAAGTCTGTCGTACAAGCAGATATCGATGGGTTGAGGCAGCCAACCGATCATCGCGGGAGATGTCGCTCAGGTATGCCAGATTTCAGCCTGGCCACCGATTTGGTCTCCTGGATATAAGCCTCTGGCAAAAGTATCTGGCCCTGGCTTTCTCATGCAGAACTCATAATCCCTTGGCTAAAAAAAGCTCTCCTCCGTATGGGAGTGACAGTGAAGTTAGCTGTAGGCTGAAGCATCATTCGTCCGACAACCATCTAAGGCAGTGTTCCCCAACTCCAGTCTTCAATACAGCCACATATAGTGCAGGTTTTCTGGATTTCCTTAGCATAGCACAGGCGATAATTTAATTACCTGCATGGGTGATGACTCGATCACCTTTACAATAATAATGACATTCTGAAAACTGTTGGTGGCTCTTGAGAACTGGAGTTGGGGATCACCGATCTAAGGTAAAATGGGAGTGTTTAAATAATATTTATTCATTTATATATAGCGCTATTAATTCCATAGCACTTTACATACATGAGTAATGCTGTCCCTCTTGAGGCTCGCAATCTAAACATCCTACCAATAGGTCTTTGCAATGTGGGAGGAAACCGGAGTGCCCGGAGGAAACCCACGCAAACACGAGGAGAACATGTAAACTCCTTGCAGATGTTTTCCTTGGTGGGAATTGAACCCAGGACCTCAAGACCTCAGCGCTGCAAGGCTGCAGTGCTAAAGGGTAGACGAAACAGCAAAGTAATATCCAAGTAAGCCAACTATATTCAAGTACGATAAAAACGAAGGGTATTCTGGGACGTTACAAAAAAAAAATGTTCCTAAGTGCCAACAGGTATGGGAGTTGCTACCTACCTGCCTGTTGTGCTCATCACAATTCTTCGCCAAAATGGAGGGGTCACAGACTGCTCCTGACAGCGATTCGGCAGCTTCTGCTGACGTCACGACAACAGAGCTGTTGCTTCTCATGGGCGTCACTGCCAACGTCATGCTGATCTTCAGTCGGCTCCCCCTGTTAGGTGCTAGCAAGCCGGCCTTCAATCAGCATGATGTTGGTAGTCCCGCCCTGTCTACAGAGCAGAGCAGAAAAGAATCATCCTCTCTGCCGGACAAAGCCATTGCATTACCATGAGCTGTCTGTGATCACTCTGTGCTGGAAGTGAATGATGCCAAGTGGAACAGGTAGGTGGATACAGCTGGCCTGTTAGTGATTGGGCACTTTTATTTTAAGTCCAGGATATACATTTTAAATAGAAAAAAGTAAAAAAGAGGGAGGTAGGTAGAAGATAGCATGTTAATGAATTGTGGGTGCAAAATGAAATGAAAGAAAAGGGTAAGATTTCAGTGATCAAAAAGTTTAAGCAGTTACCGGTAATAACTTTCATAAAATCCCAGTATTCAATGGAATTTTGAAAGCGGATTTTAGAAAAGTCTGTAAAAAGAAAATGCATAAAGTTTATCATGATGCAAATAAGCAGGATCCTACATATACTGTAGACCTCATGTGGGAGGAATCCAAGTGAACTGATCCAGAGGTAGATGTATAGTTGTACTAATTCTAGTAATGAGAAAACACAAGTGTAAGTGATATACATCCTATGCCATTTGAACTCCAAATTAATGACATTTGCTTTATGAGCGTTCAGGTAATCAGAGCACAGCCATATGTCCGGTTTACTTTATTACCACGTTACCATTTTTAAATAGTGTAACAGACAAGAAAATGTTGGCTCCAACCTATGAGCCAATAGGAACAGTAGGGGTGTGAACAGAAATGTGAAACTTCCCACCCATCCATGTCACGTGATTCCCATGACATCACAAGTCCTAGGTCAATATGGACACCAGTATTGTGAAATAGCATAGGTTATTACCTAAGATTTTTTATTACATTTTTGACTGTTCACCCTCCCTCACCCTGTAGCCATGCTGCATCTTATTGTAACTTTGGTCCTAGACATGCCCTTACAGGCTGGTTTTAAATTGCAGTTAGTGGCAGCAATACCCATTCAAGCAATTCCACATGGCAGATAGAGGCAGTAGGATAGGACCTGGTAGGATGAAACACCTTGACGTGGTTACCAGGCTCACAATGCTATGGCTATTGCATCTGCTAAGTGCTCATTGTTTTCTTTGCACTCTGAAGCAGTTTTCTGCTATGCCTTATGCTTCATTCACTTCATTCTAGTTCTACACATAGCCATGCCATTAGCATTCATTAGCCAATATGCTATTTCACAATTTTCTTGTGTCAGTGTGCAGCAAAATTTTCCCCTTTTCCTTGATATTTTTTCTAGCTTGCACCTTTCACAAGGGCTGTCACTGGTCATTACCTAAGGATAATATGGAGCCCAGAGTCACAAAAGGTATTCTTTTCTTACATTCCCTCCTTTGTGACCCATTATGAGTATTTCAGGAGGTATATAGGAGTGCCTGCGTCCTCGGGTTCCTACCCGTTTCACCTCTGTTCCCTACCTGGATATCTATAATTGTACCACAACATTGATGGATCTTCTGGTCTCGGGTTTTTAATCTATAACCAGGGGTTCTTTGATATGGGTTTCCCTTACTCATGGAAGTGATTACCCTGAAAATAAACATAGGCACTTTTACAGCTACATATAGGAAAACAGAACAATACCAGTTGTATACAGGATTGTGTTCTCCACCCTTAAACCAATTGGTTGTTCAGGAAAGTAAGTGTTTCTCCAAGCAATAGTCGTTGTTTGCATCATGCCCCTGTAACAATTTCTCTCTTATTTCAGCTATTTCCTATACATCAGCCTTAACATGGAGATTCCCATAAGGTCATATGTGAAATAGCCTAACCACTATAGCGTGTTCTGTGACAATACTTAGTGGAGACCATTAGGGTATGTGCCCACAGGACGTTTTTTGAGCAGTCCTGAATGCAGCAAAACCTGAGGATCCTAGAGTCCTTGACAGGAGAAGTGCTATGATCTTGTCTGCGTTTTTTGCACGTTTTTGATGCTGCGTTTTTCCTGCGACTGCATCAAAAACGCAGGAAAATAGAGCATTTAAATTCTTTCCTATCCGCACCAAAAACGCAGGTATTTGACAGTTCTTGACACTTGCAAAACCAATGTGTGTGCACAGCGCTTCTGTAAAACACATTGGTTTTGCTGGGGATGAAAACCACAGGAACAAATTAGCATACATTACCATAAAACCAATGGTTTTCTGCATGCAGAAACCGCAGCAAAAACGCCCTGTGTGCACATACCCTTACTCTGCTGCTGCGACTTTCCAGCAACTGCTGTATTCAGATGGGTTTTTCCCCTCAATCTCTAGTGAAGTTGCTCTGGTTAGGAGATGGATCAGCCCATTGGATCTTGGCTCATGGCTCTCTCAGACCATCCAGTCTCCTGTGTTTAGACCATGTGCTTCTGGCACTGATTCGGGGTCTGGAATTGAAGAATACAGCTGCATATGGCACCATTTAGTCAATTACATAAGACTTGTACATTGCTGGTCAGGCTATTATACCGAATCTGAAGTATTTGTGGGAAATACAAACCTGTTCCATGAGCAAAGTCAAAAAAATAAAATTGGTCTTACTGGTAATTCGGTTTCTAGGAACCTTCCACGACAACATAGAAATCGGTGCTGTCGTGGAAGGTGAGTAAAGAAAATAGAATTAGTCTTATCGATAAATTGATTTCTAGGCACCTTCCACAACAGACCTATTTATTAAGGAAAAAACAAAAGCAAGCATTTGGTCGGAGATTTGCCAGTATCCACCATTACCTTCTGAACTTTTATTTAAATCTTCCATTCAGCCTTTCTACTGCTCTGTGGATGGTAAGGAGTGTGGAAAGCCTGATGATTCCCAGATGCTGTAAGATCTGATGACCTATACTGTAAAATGTACCATTACCATTTCAGGAACCCTATTTCTACATACCATCTCCATCATTAGTTTTTCAACATTAATGTAGTTTCTATACTGGATAAAGCTCCAAACAATCCTAAAAAGGACTGAATACAACAAGCACAATCAGGGCTGCCACTAGGAATTTCGGGGCCCCCCTGAGACTCTGCCCAGCCTCCACCCCCTGAGACTCCGCCCAGCATCCACCCAGGCTCCGCCTCCACCCAAACACATATACATAGTGAAAAATTGGAACAGCACCAAAAATTACCTCAATTTATGTGCAAAGCTTTCCCAACCAGCAATCCAGATGGTTCCTTACAATAGAGTAAAAAAAGGAAAAACAGCACAAAAAAAAAAAAAAAATATAGAAAAAACTGGTGGACTTTATTGCCCAATGCATGGCCACTTCATTGGGCTATAAGGTCCACTGTTTTCTATTTTTTGTGCTCTATATATTATACACACACTTGAGACTGCTGTGGGCTCATTCACTGACCTCTCATCTTCATCGTGCGCTCTGTCCTTGGCTCGGCCTCAGTGTTGATAGCTTCAGGCGGTTCCTCCTGTGCTGGAGCCTCGGTGATCTTGGCTTTCTGATCTTCGGGATGAGCGGCAGCGTCCTGTGGAGCGGGGTCAGATCCTGTGACCTCATCAGATTCTCCAAGCACTACAAGGGAGAGTAACAGACTGTGATGTCATCATCAGGGGAGGGACCTGGACCACCCCCACACAAACATCTGCCATGCCCCTGAGCTGACAACACAAAGTCCCAGATGAGAGGTGAACAGACGGCAGAATGTCTAACAGAGAAATCTGGAGTACAGAGGGCAGGCGTGGGACGGGGGAGAAAAGCGGGCAGGCGTGGGACGGGGGAGAAAAGCGGGCAGGCGTGGGACGGGGGAGAAAAGAGGGCAGGCGTGGGACGGGGGAGAAAAGAGGGCAGGCGTGGGACGGGGGAGAAAAGAGGGCAGGCGTGGGACGGGGGAGAAAAGAGGGCAGGAGTGGGACAGAGGAGAAAGTGAACAGAAGGAGACTGTGAAGAAAGAGGACAGAGGGGGGGGCAGTGAAGAAAGAGGACAGAGGGGGGGGCAGTGAAGAAAGAGGACAGAGGGGGGGGCAGTGAAGAAAGAGGACAGAGGGGGGGGCAGTGAAGAAAGAGGACAGAGGGGGGGGCAGTGAAGAAAGAGGACAGAGGGGGGGGCAGTGAAGAAAGAGGACAGGGGGGGGGCAGTGAAGAAAGAGGACAGAGGGGGGGGCAGTGAAGAAAGAGGACAGAGGGGGGGGCAGTGAAGAAAGAGGACAGAGGGGGGGCAGTGAAGAAAGAGGACAGAGGGGGCAGTGAAGAAAGAGGACAGAGGGGGGGGCAGTGAAGAAAGAGGACAGAGGGGGGGGCAGTGAAGAAAGAGGACAGAGGGGGGGGCAGTGAAGAAAGAGGACAGAGGGGGGGGGCAGTGAAGAAAGAGGACAGAGGGGGGGGCAGTGAAGAAAGAGGACAGAGGGGGGGGCAGTGAAGAAAGAGGACAGAGGGGGGGGCAGTGAAGAAAGAGGACAGAGGGGGGGGGCAGTGAAGAAAGAGGACAGAGGGGGGGGCAGTGAAGAAAGAGGACAGAGGGGGGGGCAGTGAAGAAAGAGGACAGAGGGGGGGGCAGTGAAGAAAGAGGACAGAGGGGGGGGCAGTGAAGAAAGAGGACAGAGGGGGGGGCAGTGAAGAAAGAGGACAGAGGGGGGGCAGTGAAGAAAGAGGACAGAGGGGGGGGCAGTGAAGAAAGAGGACAGAGGGGGGGCAGTGAAGAAAGAGGACAGAGGGGGGGCAGTGAAGAAAGGGGACAGAGGGGGGGCAGTGAAGAAAGAGGACAGAGGGGGGGCAGTGAAGAAAGAGGACAGAGGGGGGGCAGTGAAGAAAGAGGACAGAGGGGGGGCAGTGAAGAAAGAGGACAGAGGGGGGGCAGTGAAGAAAGAGGACAGAGGGGGGGCAGTGAAGAAAGAGGACAGAGGGGGGGCAGTGAAGAAAGAGGACAGAGGGGGGGCAGTGAAGAAAGAGGACAGAGGGGGGGCAGTGAAGAAAGAGGACAGAGGGGGGGCAGTGAAGAAAGAGGACAGAGGGGGGGCAGTGAAGAAAGAGGACAGAGGGGGGGGCAGTGAAGAAAGAGGACAGAGGGGGGGGCAGTGGAGAAAGAGGACAGAGGGGGGGGCAGTGAAGAAAGAGGACAGAGGGGGGGGCAGTGAAGAAAGAGGACAGAGGGGGGGGCAGTGAAGAAAGAGGACAGAGGGGGGGGCAGTGAAGAAAGAGGACAGAGGGGGGGGCAGTGAAGAAAGAGGACAGAGGGGGGGGCAGTGAAGAAAGAGGACAGAGGGGGGGGCAGTGAAGAAAGAGGACAGAGGGGGGGGCAGTGAAGAAAGAGGACAGAGGGGGGGGCAGTGAAGAAAGAGGACAGAGAGGGGGGGCAGTGAAGAAAGAGGACAGAGGGGGGGGCAGTGAAGAAAGAGGACAGAGGGGGGGGCAGTGAAGAAAGAGGACAGAGGGGGGGGCAGTGAAGAAAGAGGACAGAGGGGGGGGCAGTGAAGAAAGAGGACAGAGGGGGGGCAGTGAAGAAAGAGGACAGAGGGGGGGCAGTGAAGAAAGAGGACAGAGGGGGGCAGTGAAGAAAGAGGACAGAGGGGGGGCAGTGAAGAAAGAGGACAGAGGGGGATGAAGGAGAAAGGGAATAGTGTAGTCCAGAAGATTGCAGTTTCTCAGCAGTGGTCAGAATGAGTGTCTGGCAGACCGCTCTCCTGTAAGGAAAGACAGACTGACCATGACATGTCAGTGACGTCACCATGGCCCCGACTGCCACCCCTCCTAGTCCGCCGGAGGGGCCTCATGTACCATCCAGCTGAGCCGACACTCTCCCCTGGCCCTGACTGTCCACCACCCCTCCTAGTCAGCCGGCAGGGCCTCATGTACCAGCCAGCTGAGCCGACACCCTGCCCTGACTGTCCACCACCCCTCTTAGCCAGCCGGCAGGGCCTCATGTACCAGCCAGCTGAGCCGACACCCTGCCCTGGCCCTGACTGTCCACCACCCCTCCTAGTCAGCCGGCAGGGCCTCATGTACCAGCCAACTGAGCCGACACTCTCCCCTGGCCCTGACTGTCCACCACCCCTCCTAGTCAGCCGGCAGGGCCTCATGTACCAGCCAGCTGAGCCAACACCCTCCCCTGGCCCTGACTGTCCACCACCCCTCCTAGTCAGCCGGCAGGGCCTCATGTACCAGCCAGCTGAGCCGGCACCCTCCCCTGGCCCTGACTGTCCACCACCCCTCCTAGTCAGCTGGCAGGGCCTCTTGTACCAGCCAGCTGAGCCGGCACCCTGCCCTGACTGTCCACCACCCCTCCTAGTCAGCCGGCAGGGCCTCTTGTACCAGCCAGCTGAGCCGGCACCCTGCCCTGGCCCTGACTGTCCACCACCCCTCCTAGTCAGGCAGCAGGGCCTCATGTACCAGCCAGCTGAGCAGGCACCCTCCCCTGGCCCTGACTGCAGTGCCCACCACCCCCCACCCAGGCTGAGCGGGGCCCGGCCCCATTCACCAGTGGCCATCTGTGACATCACAGCCTGCCCCCCCACCGGGTGCCATGGGCCAATGGCCACCATATGACCACAGACCATTTGTGCTGCATTATTCTAATCTTACCAGTAAGTGCTGGTGCCTGTAGGCCTCGTCATCGCCCTCCTCCTGCCCGGCTGTCTCCACCAGCAGTCCGACCGGCAACACCACCACGTGCTGTGGTGGGGGCTGCTGACGCGTCCAGTCCGTCCTTCCCCAGCCCAGGGTCCACCGTCCAGCCTTGATTCTTGATGTTCTTCTGACTTCCAGAATCCAGAACTTCTGGTACTGTGTGGGTGGGAGGGGGAGACGAGTAATGGAGTCTGCCTGGTCTCTTTCACAGCCTCTCTTTGGCTTGGTGGATGGGCAGGAGGGGGCGGGCCAGGCCCTGGCTGTAGCCAGTTAGTAATTGGCCGTTAATTAATACTAATACACTGGAGGGTGGGTGGGCCTGGCCGTCCCCCTGTACATTGAAGCATGGGGTGGGTGGGCTGGCCCGGGCCCCATAGACTGGGCAGGCCCTCTGTGCATTAAGGCATGGTGTTGGCGGGCCGGGCCCCCACAGGATAATAGTGGCTGGGCGGCAGCTGGGCGGTTCCCCTGTGCATTGAGGCCTGGGGTGAGCGTGGATGGGCGGGCCTCCAGGCCCCCACAGGATAATAGAGGGTGGGTGTGCCTGGGCAGTTCCCTGTGCATTGAGGGCTGGGGTGAGCGTGGATGGGCGCGCCACCAGGCCCCCAGGTAATAGAGGGTGGGCGGCGGCTGAACGGGCAGTGGTCATCTTCAATCAATCATCATTGAGCCAGCCTTGGTTGGGCGGCGGTGATGGGCAGGCCGCAGGCAGGGCCCCGCCCTACACAGGCAGCACTCGCATACATTTCAGAGGGTGGGTGGGACTGGGCCTCTGCTGCAATGGCTGCTGCCTGCTCAGCCTGTGTGTGTGTGTGACGGTCCCAGCAGGCCAGGTCCGGCCTCTCTGGTGGCGTGGTGGACAGTAGCGCCACACACACGCGCTCATTGCAGTGTTTGGGCAATGTCAGGATGATGATTGATCATTATCATGACAGTGCAGCTGCTCAATGCTTTGCTGCGCCGCTATGGCAAAGAGCAGAGAGCAGCAGCACAGTCAGTCAGTCATACACTGATCTCGTCTCTCAGCCTGGCCCCGCCCCTGGTGACGACAACGAGACTCAGGCAGCGTACGAACTACTGTGCTGCTGGCCAAAGGGGGCGGGCCTCATTGCTCCAAATGGCCCTGCCCACAGCCAGCGCCCCCCCCTGCTGTTTGTATGGCCCCACCCCCTCCACTGATCACCGCGCTCCATACAGCTGTATGGCCTATAAGGCCCTATTGGCGGCCTTGAGCACAATCTGATATACAGCTATCACGAACAGGTGTAAAAGATCAATTTACAAGTTCTGGATCAGTGAGATTAGGATGGTATAGTGCAGTCTGTGCCGGATCCCTGCACCAAGTTCTGTAAGCAAAATATACTCCTATGTCATTTGAACGCCAGTTAATAAGATTTGGTTTTTGAGCACCCAGTAAATCACAGCACAGCCATGTGTCGTGTACACAGACATCTGATTTATTACCACGTGACCAGTTTTAAATAGTGTAGCAATCTATGAGCCAATAGGAACTATAGGGATGTGAAAAGAAATGTCAAACTTCCCGAACATCAGTGTCACATGATCCCCTGGCATCACACATTATAAGTCAATATGGACACCAGTATCATAAAATGGATTCTGTTCTCCCGCACAAGTGAACTAAAGGGAACCAGGCAGAATTTATCATATACTTAGACTGAAACGCTACCAAGCTTAAAAAACGCCAGGGACCGAGATGCACAGATTAGGCTGGGTTCACACCACGGCACAATCAGGTCCAGGGCTGCTCCGGCACGGCGCTCACATCAAACAGCCGACATCTCAGCTGATGTGATCAGCTGAGATGTCGGGCTAACAGCTCCGATGGGCGCTGTTAACCCCTTGGATCCCGCTGTCAATCACTGACAGCGGGATCCAAAGCAGCCGCGGTGGGGAACGCGTATTCTCCGCCTGCTCCAGAGATTCTGCAATAGTATCACGGGATCTCCGGCACTCACATGACAGCCCTGGTCCTGGCTAGACTCCAGATGCAGTCAGAGTGCAGTTTCGAGTTGTGGTTGGCAGGCGCAGCCAACCACAGCAGGTCCGCGATTCTGGGAGATACAGATGAGCTGCAGCTCATCTATCTCCCAGAAGTGATCGGACTGTGCAGCAAGGTGCCTCATAGAGGGGCAGTGTAAAAATAAGAATGAGTGAAAAAATTAAGTTTTTAAAAACCCTGTAAAAAAACACGTTTGGTATCGCCACGTTCAGAATTGCCCGATCTATCATCGTATTAAATCCATTAATGAGAGCCATGAACTCCGTAACAGAAAAAAATGGTCCAAACGGCAAACGTTTTTTTGGTCGCCGCAACATTGCTATAATATGCAATAAAGGGCAATCAAAACTGTGGTTCCCCACAAAAATGGTATTATTAGAAACGTTAGCTCAAGATGTAAAAAATAAGCTGTCACACAGCTCCAGATTCTGAAAAATAAGAACGCTACAGGTCGCAGAACATGGTGCAAAAAGTCAGTTTTTTTTTTTTTTTTTTTTAAATGTCCACTTTTTTTCAGCACCTAGATACCAGTAAAGGTATACATATTGGGTGTCTACGAACTCGTACCGATCCAAGGCATCACCCCATCACATCGGTTTTACCATATAGTGAACATGGCGACTAAAATACCCAAAAAACAAACGTGTCATTGCACTTTTTTTGCAATTTCCCTGTACACTATATGGTAAAAAGGAGATTTTTGTGTACTCACCGTAAAATCCTTTTCTCTTAGCCTCTAATTGGGGGACACAGACCGTGGGTGTTATGCTGCTGTCCACTAGGAGGCGACACTAGGCAAATCTGCAAAAGAGTTAAGAGACTCCTCCTTCGTAGCATATACACCCTGGAGCAGGAAGTGCTTCTCCAGTTTTGTGCTAAAGCAGTAGGAGAGTTAACAAATAACAGTGACACAGAAAGTACACACAGTCAACCCGTGTAAACAATATAGTTAACAAGGTAATAATAGTGGAACAAGGCTTGAAACCGAACAGGCACGTGTGTAAACGGTTAAGAATTAGCAGAGTAATATTAGTACCACAAGGCCTGTAACTAAGCAGGCGCATGTGGAAAACAGTGAAGAGTTAACGAAGCATATGATCGTATAACAAGACCTGAAATTAAGCAGGCTCATAGTACTACAAGGCCTGAAGCTAAACAGGCACAAGTTTAAACAGTCAACAACCAACAGAGTGATAATAGGCAAACATGGTAAACATGTTAACCATGAAACAGCTAAGAAGCTATGTGAGAACTGAAGAAAAGGCCCATAAGAGCAATAGGGTGGGTGCTGTGTCCCCCAATTAGAGGCTAAGAGAAAAGGATTTTACGGTGAGTACACAAAAATCTCCTTTTCTCCTTCGCCTCATTGGGGGACACAGACCGTGGGACGTCCCAAAGCAGTCCCTGGGTGGGAAAAAACAAAGGAACTAGATACACCGAGCAAGGTCAGAGAAGAACCATGCACCAGGAACTAGTGACACTGAGTATGGTCAGTGAAGAACATGAGCCAACAGGCGAGCTGCCGACTGGAGGACACGTGTACCCAGACTTGCGTTTGTTGCGGACTGAGTGCAAGCACTATAGCGGCTTGGGTATGGGTGTAGGCTGGCCTATTGGCGGCCTATACACTTGTTGCGCCAATGCCCGTTACCGAACTGTTCAGGAGGCCTTCATGGCCGAGTAGAATGTGCCATGACCTTCTGGAAGGGATGGGTCATCGATGGAATAAGCGTCCTGGCTGGTTAGAGGAGCCTTAGAGGCTGACGTGCTCTTAGTTCTGCCCATTGGAAGAATGAGAAAAGAGAATCCGACCTCTCAGGAGGGCACTGACATCTAGATGCGTAGGGCCCAGACCAGGTCCCGCACATGTAAGTCCCTCACGACCGGACAGACTGAAGTCGGGCGTAGCGATGGCAGAGAGACGTCTTCATGTAGGTGGAAAGAGTAAACCTACCCTGGAAGAAGAAGGAAACAGCCATAGGAAAGTCTTGTCCAGATGGAAGACTAGAAAAAAAAAAAGATGGATTACGCGAGACCGCTGCCAGTACTGATACTTCTGCAGAGACAAATAAAATGCCACCGAACCATACTGCCATGTGAATGAGGATGCTATAGGTAATATTCCATCATGGCTGAAAACGGGATTCCTGCCGGCCGCGAGTATCAAGGTCAGTTCCCCACGGATGTAGTCTTGTTGTATGGGGACCAGAAATAGCAGACCCTTCGAGGAATGGTTTCATAGAAGTCTGGTGGCAAGACGTGCTTGTAAGAGGGTGAAAAATCTGCTGTGTGAGAGACCGAAAGGATAGTCCTGAGACTAGGTCTGAGTGGAAGACGGAGAGTCCCTAGTAAGAAATAGAGCCAAGGGGAATGACTTCTAAAGGAGTCCCAGCAAAAAAACCAAAATGAGTACACGTGTGTGATGGGATAGCGCTGATAAAAGCTGGTGTCCTCCTCTGTGACTACGCTCGTTACAATATCCTGGGAAAAAAACCTCTGGATGAAATTCTAGGTCTGAAAGGCTACGGTATTAACCTCAGATGTGAAGAGTTCTGAGGAAGAACTGGCCGTGAGCGAACAGGTCTGAACTGTCTGTTAGACGTACTGGTACTGCAGCTATAAATTGGAAAAGCGTGCGCGCCAAGGGCGAGTGGATCAGTCTGAGACCATAAAGGTGACCCGGCGACATTCTCGTTTGATATTCCAGACTGTTAGGGGGGAAGAAATATAGGAGAGGCGGGTACCGGTCCAGGCTTGGACTAGTGAGTCTGTCCCACTGACTGTGGATCCTGAGACCAGGCCAGGAAGGCCGGGACCGTGGCAGTGAGGTGTGACTCCGTCAGCTCTATATCTGTGGGTAACTGGCGTCGGTGTTTCGACGGAGGACGTGTAGGTGAAGGGGGTGGTCACCCTGAGTCCATGCCTTGGCGAATTAGGAAGAAAACCGTCACCCAGAAGAGTACCCCTGGTATGAGAACAGCTGGCAGTACAGTGTTTCAGGATTCCACCTAGTGAAGAATGTGGCGAACTTGTCATCGCTTAGAGACTGCGGGTTCCACACTGGTGGTTGACATATGTCACGGCTGCGGCATTGTCTGACTGCATCCTGACTTGTCTGAATGCCAGAGGGTGACTGAAAGATTACAGTCCTAGAGATACTACTGAATGTGCGTAGATTGAGGGGTATGTTCGAGACAGGGCAAGACTACTGCCCTGAGCATTGTGAGGGGGTACATCGCCCCCCATGCAGTATTCGTGCAACGCCTGAGCATGGATAATTGCAAAGGCCGGCGATTCCGCTGAGGCAATGGAACTGACTCCCAGGCTGCTACTATGCTGAGCAGGACTCTTATAGCAGCTGTGGAGGATTGAGGAAATCCCTGACGAAAACTGCAGAGTCCAAGACGAAGAATCTGTGCTTTGTCTGGGAAACTGACTAGAGCTGTAAATGCGTTGCAACTAACGGCAGCCATGAGCATGCGATGCTGTGCGTCCCATATGGCTGAGACTCTATACGTGACGCTGCAGCATGGGGCATCAAGGGCACGCAGCGGACCTGGGGGTCCTGGATGTATGTGCTGTGTTGCAGCACGTGCCTTGGAGTTTGGGTAGACCTGAGGAAGGTCGATCCCACTGAGTCTGTTTAACGAGCATGGTGCCAATGTCACTGTGTTCGGAGTCCCTGAAAGGCATGGATTGATAAAAGGGCCATCCAGAGATGGAAGACTGCTGAAAAGCAGTATAGACATTGACAATTTCAGGCGGGGAAAAAACTATGTAATCTTTTTTGCTTCAGTCCCTTCAGCGTCGCCCCACCCCCTGGGCTGAAGGGTCGGAAGCTCCGACGTCAGGTGGAGGGCGGGCAGAAGGCGGGCTGAAAACGGGAGGGAAAGCCAGAGATGTCACGGCTAGGCCGAAGCCGGGCCCGGCTAAAAAACGCGGGGCTCGGGAACCGCAGAGGCCCGTCGCAGAGGTCCGGAGAAAACCGGAATACAGGAGCAGTGCTGGCAGAAAAAGAACCGGAGGCTGTATCCGCGACAGTTCAGTCGCTGGTGTCCTGTGCTGCACACCGCGAGCACTATCCCACTGGTGACTCCTGAATCGAGAAGGGACAGATTGCGTGGAAGAGGGCTCGGGCCATGGTCTTACGGGGGCAAGAAGGGCCCATTCATTGGATTAATGCGGTCAGGGGGCCGCTAGGTCCCGTCTCGAGGCAGGCTGTGCAGAGTACTCGCACGTGTCATCTTAAGCCAAATACCCATATAGGTCTAGTGAGGAGATTGGCAACAGAATTCGTATTCCACGTTGTGCTACCCCGAGTTTTGTCTTTGTAGTCAGGTGACGGAGGCCGGCCAGGCTTCAAGCCTTCGCAGCTTCAACCCGAATCCCCAGTGGAGAGTCGAGAAAGACGCTTGGCATATAGCAATATCGGCTACAACCCAGCGCCTCCGACAGTGGGGAGCTGAGGAGGGAGTATGTTATGGGTCCTAGGTTCCAGAGACCCGAGCTAAACCACTCGAGCAGGGCTGATCATGGAGTTCATCCTGTGTTTCGAAGGACTTGACCGTCATCCCTGCAAACCGGAACTCTAGCTGTGGGATTGGAAACAATTGGCAACAGTCCTAGGACCCTTGTAGTTGTCAGATAATTGTAGGTTACGTCAACTCCGACTGGACTCTCCAACAATGGAGGACCCAGGAAGAACCTGTGAGTTAGACTCGCCGTAATTCCACAGCAACCTAGTTCTCTCAACTGTGTAGGGGCCTGGGAAGGAGTCCGATGGATGAGTATTTGATGTGTGAATATCAACAGGGTTCCCAACGTTGGGGGGAACCGAGGAGGAGGGCATGTTGGTATAACCTTAAACGTAGCTACCCTCCCCGGGCAAGGCTACCAGATCGGAAAGGTGTACCAACAGGTACCTGCATCTGGCCGGTGGTAGGAACAACTATAATTGGTCCGTGTGCTGGACAGAGGGACTCTGGCTGTACTGCTCTGGGAATATTCCTAGTAACGTGATGTTACTCTGTCACAGAGTACAGGGGGTAGCATTACTGTCACATGCTTGGAGTACAGGGAGGGGGGAGGAGTACAAGTTGAAGCAGGCTGTACCATGCTGGTTGCCAGTGGCGTAACTTCATGCCCAGGGGCCCCGATGCGAAGGCTCCAATGGGGCCCCCAATTATTGCAAATGTTTAATAGTATTAGTCTCTTTCTATAGGACAAAGGGACCTTTGGGGCCCCCTAGGCTGCAGGGCCTGGGTGCGATCGCAACTTCTGCACCTGGTGTAGTTACGCCCCTGCTGACTGCCCGTCAGCAACTATCAGAGACTGGCGCACAGCGAAGCCGTGTTAGTAGTCCTGTGTTGGGTCCCTGTATACCATGTACAGCGGATGCTGTGAGACTTGCTGTAATGTGGCCTAAGTATCTGAGCCGATCTGTGTAGCCCTATTCCCTCCACTTGGGAGGATAGGGACCAGGGGATGCCTCAGCAAAGGCAAGCATGAGCCTGCTGCCATCTACCCCATTAGTGGGTGCCCCTGCAGGCATTCCGCTCAGATCAGAGCCCTATGTGCAACCCCAGTGGTTGTAGTGTTGTGTTATCCACACATCTGACCTCTAGCCACAGATGGCCAGGTCAGCCTGAGTCCCCTAATGCCCAGTGCTGTTCGCCGCTGTTATACAGCGGTGTCAGCGTCGGGGCTGCAATGGCGGCGGTGCCATGAAGAAGGGGGCGGAGCCAGCGCGAGAGCGCGCAGAGAGGCTGAATGGCGCCCTTTTCAGACCTGTCCCGCCCCCGTGCTGACGCTGCAAGGCTCCCGTCCAGTGGGGCGAGCCGGTGGGCGGGACGGTGACGTGCGGCTAGGCCGAAGCCGGGGCCTCGCGTAAAACGCGGGCCCGGGAATGGCGGAGGGCTGGCGCGGAGGTCCGGGGCCGGAATTGGGAACACGGCGCCCGGCACCGGAGGTTGCGACCACTGAGGGGCAGACGCCCCTTAGGCACCCAGGGCCCCTATGAGCCGCCGTTGCTGTGCTCCCTTCCAGGGGAGCGGGCGCAGAATAAATAGTACAGAGGAGGGGGGGACCCGAGGTGGGAGAGCCTGCTCTCAGAGACCCTCACAGTAGGGCTTGTAGCGTTCTGCAGCTTACCGATGCTGCAGCTGGTGGGAAAACGAAAGAAAACATGCAGGGTCCCAGGGGAACCCTGATTACCTGTGTAGGCTCCTCAACCCAGACCCTGACAGGGAATGGGGAGGGCATCTTGGGCTTGCTCGACCCATAACCCAGAAGGGAGATGGGGAAGTCTGTGCCTGGCCTGGCGTCCTGATGTGCCCCGCAGGATCAGCTCTGTCATGCTGTGAAGTTTCTGCAAGCCTGCAGAAGTCCCCCTGAGGTTCCCAGTGGGGACAGGGGAGAATGTGGAAGCGCCGGCCATGGGAGAAAGACAAGGAGATCGGAACGCAATGGAACAGTCGCCTTGCTCCCCATCCATCGTGGCAGGAGGGGATACGTGGAGGTAACACCCCGCGTTCCCGCCTGTTGCTGGTTTTGGGAGATCAGTATGCGGAGATACCGTCGCCCTCTCATATCCTTGGTAAAAAAGAATAAAAAATCTAAGTAAAAAATATCTAACTAAGTATTTTGGGGTGGTCCTATGGACCATGTCTACCTCCTATCGACACTAAGCAAAAACTGGAGAAGCACTTCCTGCTCCAGGGTGTATATGCTACGAAGGAGGAGTCTCTTAACTCTTTTGCAGATTTGCCTAGTGTCGCCTCCTAGTGGACAGCAGCATAACACCCACGGTCTGTGTCCCCCAATGAGGCGAAGGAGAAATAAATGATTGCATATGAAAGTACAACTCGTCCCGCAAAAAACAAGCCATCATATGTCTATATTGACGGAAAAATAAAGTTATGGCTCTTGGAAGCAGGGGAGCAAAAAACGAAAATGAAAAACAAAAAATTCCCAGGTTATGAATGGGTTAAAGTCCTTGTAACAAAATTATCCATCATACAGGAACTTATTAATTTAGTAAATGTTTCATGATTCAGGGTGGAGATATCAGGTTAATCGGTGCTCCTGTGGCAGTTGCCCAGGTCATTAAAAATGAGTGCATTACAGTGGCTTCAGACGGCGAACACAAGCCGAGCACAAGCACCGCCCATCCCTATGTTTATCATGGGGACGCGTAGTAATGCGCTTGGCTGCGGATGGGCGTGCGCCTTGATAAGACTTCAATGTGTGATTTGTACGCAATATGTCGCGTTCACGGTGCGGACAAGAATGTATGATTTGTACGCAAACATCCGCATGCGTACAAATCACACATAGAAGTCTATCAGTACACAATGCAATCCGCAGCCGAGCGCATGCACCTGCGTCCCTATGTTAAACATGGATGTGTGGTGTATGCGCACGGCTTGCGCTCCCCCGACGCCATACGCAACGGCGGGGAACGCAAGTCTGAAGGCAGCCTTAGTTTCATGTACCTGGACATTTGCCACAGGAAAGCAATTACCTGGTATCTCCACCCTAATTAGCTACTGCCAGGATCCTCTAGGAAGGTGTGAAATTTGCCACTGAACCTGGCAGGTCTCTAGCGCCCCTATTATACTCAGGACAGTCAGGGCAGTTTTATCCTCATTCAGTTCCCAGTCAGTGCTGGTTTAGTAAGGCTTCAAAGACTGTGGTATATGCCTTCCAGTCCCAAGTCAGTACATATAATCACCGCCACCCCATCTGATGGGTCCTGAATAATACAAGCTACCAATTGCTGCCACCACTTTCTCGTTCTATATAAGCCCAGTCTGTGAACAAGGGTTATGCGGGTCAGGAACCAAACCTAGGTAGTGTGCAATGTTTGATGAGCACACGGATGCGGGAATTTTGTGATCGACACGAGAGCAACCCAAGACTAAATTTATTATTTAATTGACATATGGAAACACTAATTGTTTATACACAGATGTTAGTCCATTATGCAAAAAAAGATAAATGGGGTACACAGATAGACAGGTGTAGTTCAGTTACCGGTTTACTTGCTGCTGGTGGCCACACAGAGGCAGTGTCAGGCCATAGGGTTCCTTGGATATACTTGACACGTGATGTAACGTGGTCTTCCTCAAACTAATACACTGGCAATATATGACAGGGGCCTTTTGTCAACCTCCACCCCACCATCGACCTCTACCCCTGGTAACCTCATGTGGGCTGTTTTTTTCCATACCTAAAGCTGGCTATGAAAATGCAGCCTTCCTGATAACTCTGCCTGGAATGCTGTAGGCGGAAGATTATGCTCATATATTTTTTGTTGATTTTAGCTTTCCGAAGGTAGGACACACAACTTATCTGCAGTCATCGCACTGGCCAATATTCATTTTGGAGCAGTTAGAAATGTCAGTGTTAAGCAAGGTGTGTATAAAAAAAAAAAAAAAAAAAAAAAAAGAAAAGTAGTTTCCATGTGTGCTGCCCCGGGTATTGATTGGACTTGAAACTTAGGCTGGATTCACACTGGCGTTCCCCATTGCAGAATCGCCATGTGTGCGCAGCCGCCGCCAGCCCCTATGTTTAAATGCTGCTGCCTTGACCGTACGCACCCATCACTCCCATATGTGATCTGTGCCAGGCGGATGCCTGCGCACAAATCACACAGTCTCGTCCGCACCAGGGACGCGACATGTTGCATTCCTGGTGCGGACGAGACTGTGTGATTTGTGCGCAGGCGGACCGCCTGCGCACAGATCACATATGGAGTGAATGGGTGCGCACGGTCATGCGCTGTCAAGCGCAGCACCATGCGCTCCCATTATAAAGATAGGGGCTTGCGGTGGCTGCGGACACATTGCGGATCCCCTCTGCAGAACGCTGCGGAGGGGTCCGCAAATGTGAACCCACCCTAAATCCAAGAATCTTTATTTGTAAAATCTCAACGCGTTTCGTGAGGTTCTCCTCACTTCATCAGGGTTCCAAGCATTAACAGTGTTAAGCAGAAATATGTGTTACAATCCTATACCTCTCCAGATGTCATATTTATATTTTCTTTCCCTGCTCCTGTGTATCTCCTAGAATTCTATGAAGTTCTCAAGCAGAAGTGATTTCTCACCTTTCTCTGAAAATTCAGGGGATGAAGGGGAGGAGGGTTCTTCCTTTTCAGTAATTACCTTTTGTTTCCTATATGTGAACTAGCTTTGTGAAGGTCCATTTGGCCAGGAAGGTAATATCCTGAGGTTAATTAGCAGTCCCAGGAGGTGAATTAGCCCTCGGGGCTAAAGGAGGGGGCTTTTTCCTTGAAGTGAGGGGACAAGAGTGACAACCTGAACATGGCAGCTAAAGGAATATCATTCTGGCTTGATTAATATGCCTGAATATATCCCTTATTCCTTACATAATATTTCTCCGTCAGCACACCAGGTCGACTACACCTATTGGATTCAATACAAGCGGTTTTTGAAGTTGTGCCCATATGTGAACAACATCAACAGGTGAGAAAATTCCCCATCATTGGTTTTAATAATTCTAATCATACTAGACCAATCATATAATTCCCTTGAGGGAAAATGGAGCTGTGTGTCATGTTGTAGCATACCAACCGGCAAGAAAAAGACATGGCAATGCTTGCAAATCATTTATTGACACACAAAAATTTGGTCCCAAAACACACAGGTGACATATTGAGACTTAAACTTGAAAAGAAAAAAAAAAACAAAAAGAAAGACAGTGCATAATTGTAAGCCCAGACAGCTTCAACAGCCTCCACAAGTGGTTACCCTTTATTTCAATTACAAATGAAAAATTTATTCTTCCAAATAAAGTATTTAATCAGCCTCATAATGAATGCTTTGTTTAAAATTAAATACTAGACTTTGTCCATATTGGAGGAGGTTGCACGTTACCATCCATACTAAAAGTGTTTTTATTTTTTTCAAAAGGAGATGGCAACATGTCAAGAATCCTTGGAGGGAATTTAAAATACATAGAAGCTATCACAAATAGAATAACTCTATGCTGTAGAATTACATTATATTTTCAGTGTGTTTCAGGTGACTTGCAGTTTTACATGCTATGAAAATAACGTAACTCACAACATTGTCTTCTGTCCGCCTTATGGAAAAAATCACAAGTTGTGCATAGGCTTACACTGAATGGTTATACAACCGGAACTTTATTTAAAAGCAGCCTTAAAAAGGAAAAAAAGAAGGAACCTTATTCTGAACTTCATATCTGAACCCGCCACCACCATTAAAAGGAACAGACTCATCTTAGAAGTGCAGAAGGAGAGGGATAAAGAATACAAAAACCCAACATACACACAATTCTTATACCTACACAGTAGCTACAACTTTCAGTTGGAAGTGGCCACAATTAAAAGATTCTTGTGCAAAATCTAGAAGGTAAAACAACTTGATAGCCATGACGTACTTTCGTTGAGATGGCTATGGACCCTTCCTTCTCTTTCAAAGCGTATTGCAAAGAACCCAACACAAAAAGAGGGTAGAACCTTTAGTAGAAGGTTCTACAAGGAACCATCTCTCACCAGGCAAATACAATCCATTGTAAGAGCCGGTTAGCCTAGAAGGAGTCTGAGGCCTTCTGACGCTATGCGGTCAAACTAAGTCCACCACTTTACTGAAAGTGCGGCCTTTCTCAAAAAAAGCCATCCAGTGAGTTCTTATGCTCCCAGGTATCCAAAATTCATTTCAATAAAAACATCTACAGACAATTAAAAAGACAAATATGCCCTTCTGTCAAACCATCACTGCCTCCTCACCCGCCAAGTCTTAAAATAAAGGAAATGCAAGCCGAATCAAGGTTCACGGAGAAAAACCTTGATGTTTCCACTTGTGGGCAACCCTTCTGTATCAGTGGAAATGGCAACACTTACCGACGTTGACTGTGCTACACCTGCAATTGCGCCTTCAGCTATGATTTATGCATTTGATGCATAGTAATGTAGAAAGAAATCAGAAACTTGTACGTGCAAAAACCTTTACATCCTTCCCAAGACATGGTCTAAGTAACTATTCCCCCAGTTAATGCAAAACAACTAAAAGCACATCTGACTTTTTGAAACTCATCTGTGGCTCACAAAGGAAAAAAAAAGTCATATGGTTGGACATGCAAGTTCTTCAGTGCAAAACAGGAGAAAAATAAAGTAAACTTTTTCCATTGCATAATTACGCATGAAATTTTACACAATACTTTTGTGCAATTCTCACAAGTCACCTGAAACACCTGAATTATGTTGAAAATCTAAAGTTTACTGAATAAATCAGGGTGGGGAACTCTAGGTCTCGAGGCCGCCACAGTGCATGTTTTCGGGATTTCCTTAGCATTGCACAGGTGGTAATTGAATCACCTGCACTGGTCATGATTCCAACACCTGGGCAATGCTAAGGAAATCCTGAGAACATGCACTGTTGGCTGCCCTCGAGGCTTGGAGTTCCCTACCCCTGGTATAGTCAATCCTACACCCTCAGGTTATCATTAGGTTGTTAAGAGTGCCAATAAGGAGATCAGAAAGGGTAAGATTGTCTTCACCAAGGATCTAGAAGGTAGAGCCTTGAAGTAAAAAGATAAAATTGTTCCTGACACTGAGCTGACGGACCACGCCTCAAGAATAATACTGCATGAAGAAATGGATGTAAACAGTCTACAATACAAAGTCACACTACAGAGTTGGGTTTCCGTTCATGATGAGGCTAACAAAATAAAAGTGAATTTTACTTATTTTTGCCATTGACATAATGAAACCTGTCCAACCAAGTCTCCAACAAAAAAAAAATAAATCATACCCTAAATGCTTAAACATAAAAGCTTTTGAAGCAGCATAATGTAAAGGGATAGGACCAAGTCTACTGCGATCCGCAGGGGGTTCGCTGTTGGTAAAGATTACATGTGAGCAGGAACCCTGTGTGTCCTAGTGCAGACATGAAAAAATAAAAATAAAAAAAATCTAATCTTACAATTTTGTGACAGGTGCAAATGAGAAGTTTGCAGCAAGTCTGACACGGTTTCTACTCTGTTTCTTGACTGGGCTTTCCAGTGTTTCTTTTGAAGGCTTGGGCTCTGTTGGGTCAGTAACAGAGGGCTCGGCCAGGCTCTTCTATACAGTCAGGAGGAGCATTCTCCCCAAATAGCGAGGGGTTAGACTCTGTGCTCTGGGAGTCATCGTTCATTAAACCTGCAAGGAGGACACAAGATGCAATAAATTAAATGTATACATACAAAAAGGTTAAAATTGATTATATTTAATTCTGATTAATACAGTATTATCACAGTTTGTTTAGTATTAACCACTCTTCTAGTCTCATTCAAGGTTTCATTTTGGTCTAATATTTACTTATCTCATATGCAAAGTACTGAGGTTATAAAAAGACTTATAGGTAGGATAGAGAGATAAGCATGAAAAAAAACATTATCATATTCTGAGAAGGAGGCAACTGGTAGAACCTCCAATGGAAACATTGCATGCACATTACATTTGCTGGGAAATCTTATAACAAAAACTATGCACAAAAAATATAATTGATTTTGCTCACAACACGTGTGCATTTCAGTTCTCCACACCCTTGTTATCTAGAAGGCCTAACTCAATCTGGACATCACTGGTAATTCCATTACCTGACAGAGTCAGAGTCGAACAGCTACAACAAACATCCCATATCTAGAATCATAGAATGGTGGAGTTGAAAGGGACCTCCTGGGTCATCTGGACCAACCCCTTTCTCAAAGCAAGGTTCACTAAATCATCCCAGACATAGGTCAGTCCAGCATCTGTGTGCAGACTTCATTGAAGGGGAACCCCACCTCCCGTGATAGCCTGTTCCACTCATTGATCACCCTCAGTTAATATCTAATCTGTGTCTCCTCCCATTCAGTTTTATCCCATTGCTTCGAGCCTTTCTCTGTGCAAATGAGAATAAAGCTGAGCTTAAAGTGTCAGAGGAAACTTATTAGCTGCCTACAAACATTTCAAGTGCAGTTGGTCTTTTTTGCAAGCTAAATATTCCCCAATCCTATAACCATTCCTCATAGGACATAGTTGGCAGACCAGTCACCATTCTGGTTGCCCTTCTCTGAACTTGCTCCAGTTTATTTATGTGCAATATAAAATATGATGCCCAGAACTGGACCCAGTAACCAGATGAGGTCTGACCAAGGAGAGTAGAGGGTGATAATGACTTCATGTGATCTAGACTGTATACTTCCGTTATTACATCCCAGAATTGTGTTTGCCTTTTTTGTTGCTGCATCGTACTGTTGACTTATGTTCAGTCTCATCTAATAGTATACTTAAGTCTTTTTTAGCTATATCCATATATTATCCAATTTATGCTGCCCCCCCTGCTGAATGGTCATGAGAAAAAAAACAAAAAAAAACTCATTAGCACTGCCCCATAAACATCAGTTAGCACACGTCTGTGTTATATAATTGTGTGAATGACGCTTTACCAGAGAATTGTTCTTCGAATAGCATGAGGTCTCCAGACAACTGAATCACCGGATCTGGGTGTAACTGAGGAGATGGAAGGCATGAAGGAACAGGGCCACATAAGAGATCCACAGGCGAGGAGAGGCACAGCAGTTCTTTTTCTGTGTGGTGGGAAACTGCAAGAAGAAAAGAAGAAAAAGAAAAATAAAAGTTACAAAAAAAGAAAAAAAAAAAAAAAGAGGAAGGGAATTACAATTTCTTTGCTACAAATCCATGTGATTACTTGTAGCTCTAAAGAGAGTTACTGGATATGCCATGAAAACCTTTACACACAATCCTATACCCTTCTGCCAGTTTCATGTGGTTGTATACCCAGCATCAGCTCTGCTGTCAGTCGTCTCTTCCTCTTTAGAGTTCTCTGCTCCTTTCAGACTACATTTCCCATCATTCCTAGTGCTGGACTGGAAGTCAGCAGTGAGCAACACCCCCTATAGTTGCACCTACTCCCCTCCCACAGAGTCATACACAATCCCTGCATAATATCCTGTACAGCACATTGTCACAGGGAATATTAATGCACAAAGCACCAGAACATCAGCCCTGGCAATTATAGCGTGCATATAATCCATGATGCTGTACATGTTAAAAAGGGGCATACATACACAAGTACAATTAACAATATAAGGCATAGACAAGTACAGGAGAAAAAGGACTCCGCCCGTGAGGGATCACATTCTACAGGAGAAGGGACTTTGAGCTGTCCCAGGGTCAGGGGTGTAGATGGAGAAGAGCAGGGTTCCTAAAACAACCTTCTGCAACACCAACAAGGGACTCGTTGGGGTGGTGGTGTTGGAGGGAGACGCTGAAAGTCCGGACTACCGTATTAGATATGAAGAGATTCAGGATAGGGCCAAGCCTGTGATAACATGAGATGAGAGAATATGTAGCAAGAGAGAATGGTCTACACCGGTTGAGGAGGCGGATAGAGTGGTGTTGCTTGGCTTTGGCAGTTGATAGGTCATTGGTGACTTTAGTTAGATCGGTTTCAGTTAAATGATGCTGCTGGAAGGCAGATTGTAACCGGTCAAAGAGGGAGCAGTAGAGAGATGGGTGGAAAGATCAAGATGGACATGCTGTTCCAGCAGTTTTGAGGTGTTGGGGAAGATTGATAAAGTGTGATAGTTGGACACTGAGGATTGGCGAAGTGAGGGCTTTATGAGGAAGGGTGTGATCGAGACATGTTTAAAGGATGAGAGGAAGGGAAGACCTCAGTTGTTAGTGAAAGGTTAAAGGGGTGGCTTAGGGTTGGGATGAAGACTGTGGTGAGGTTGGGGATGAGGTGGGATGGGAACGGAAAAGCACACAGGTGGTGAGGTGTTCTGTAGAGTTCGAAAGTAGAAAGCATTTTCTGTCTAGGCAAAAAAGCCGGTCAGGCTGGTTTCACAATACTGGTTTTTGTATCTTGCAGGATATGAAGCAAACCGTTTCTCCCCCTTCACCAACCGATCCCCTGTAATTGTCAAACATGATGCAACTGGATGCTCACTCACTGGTATTGGCACCGATCCAACTGATGGATACGACATACCAGTGTGGTAGCATTCAGATGCATCAGGCTGTGCATTTTTTTTTTTTTGACTGCTTAGTGGGTGTGTCATGAAACTGCCTTCTGGGCATACTCAGTCAAGAGCTCCGTTTTAATGTCAACCGGATAGCGACGGATCTGAGTGCTTCTGGGTTTTAATCAAGTACCAAATTCGCAACATTTTGCGATTTTTTTGTATGGGCCCAAAACCACACCTGATCCGGCTGGAAACTTATACAACCAGATGCACCCGCAAGTTCCTTCGCCCCCATTAAAAGTTAATGAGGGAGAAAACTGATGCGGGTACATCCAGTTTTAGGTGGATTCACCGAGATTACAAAAACAGGTAGTGTGAAATCAGTCTTATGGAGGAAGAGGGCTGAGTAGTTATGAAAAGAGGTTGTAGGGACCGTGGGCCAAAGCTTTTTTTTCTGATGCCATCAAGAATCTATCTTGAAGAATGAGGCAAACTCTTCAACTGAGATGAGAGGGGAGTAAGGAGGTGCTGGGGGATGGAGGAAAGTGTTGAAAGTCTTCAATAGTTGTTTAGGGTTGTGAGATACAGAAGAGAGATAAGAGGTTTGTTCTAACTCCCACCCAGTCTATAAATTAGGTCGGCTCTCATAAACTGGCCAATTTATGTGTTGAGTACCTTCATACATACATACATATATATATATATATATTCATGCAGCAGTAGTGTAATTGAGGTTTCATATGTTCAGTGATCACATATATTAGTACTTAGTGTGAACAGGTGCAAGCTGCTGTGATTGCATAATACACAAATGCAGCAGCGCACCGTCAGTTTTTTTTAAATTATTCAAATAGTAGAGGAATATAGCAGGATGTATATATATTACACAGGGTATACAGCACATACAAATATAAAGGTGAGTTAAGGCCACTTTCACATCAGCGTTTTTTGCAGATTGTGGCAGATCCGGCAGATTTACCGCATCTGCTGCAAGCCCCATGTATTGTCTAGGTGGCTTGCGGCATTGCCACGATCCGGCACTTGCGGCAGCGCAAAAAAAAACAAAACGCTGCGACTGCGTTTTTTTTTTGCGGCCTCAACTTCCGGATCGCGGCAATACCGCTCTTGCCGCAAGCCCCATGGACAATGCATGGGGCTTGCTGCAAGTGCGACCGTTAGGCGGCAGATGCTGTAAATCTGCCAGATCTGCCGCAATCAGCAAAAAACCCTGATGTGAAAGGGGCCTAAGACTGCAGGAAAAGCTGCGTCTGCAGCAACTGAATGCACAGGAGCATTGTGAATGGAGCCCTATCGACATGGCAAGCCACACACAGTTATGGCAGCAATTGTAAAGCAAAGTATTTAGTAAGCTGCTTATCTATGGCAGTTAGTGCACATGAAGAGACATGTAAAGTAGTGGTCAACCCCTAAGTAGAAATTTACTCACCCTTCATATCATTCTTCAGCACTACAATTCTCTTATGTCCATGTCCTTTAATCCAAACCACCTAAAAAGCAAACAATAAGATTAATTCTTACATCTTCCTGGACACCGAAGTAATTTTAACATTTTATTGGAGTCAGTGAACAGTTTATCTTGAACCTTAGCATAGTAAAGAGAATAACCTTTTTTTTTTTATCATTATCTTGCCTAGAATTAAAAGTAATGAAACTTAAGATTTGTCTTTAAAGGGAACCTGTCAGGTCCTCCGTGGCCACAGAAGCACCAGCAGTTGAGGGCACATATCTATATTCCCGGCCCAACAGTACCTTAATTTATTTAGAAATACATTTTGTATAAGGAGATTTTTGTGTACTCACTGTAAAACACCTTTCTCGAGCCTTCATTGGGGGACACTAGAGACCATGGGTGTATGCTTGCTGCCACTAGGAGGTGGACACTAAGTTAAATAGAAAAAGTTAGCTTCTCCTTACTAGTATATACCCTCAGATCGAAGGGAAAACTAGCCAGTTGATGCAAATGCAGTAGAAGAAGCATTTGAAATAAACACGGAATGGCTCAAAAGAAATATACAAGTAGGGTGGGTGCTGTGCCCCCCTATGAAGGCTCCGGAAAGTTTTACGGCATCTCCTTTTCTCTATCGCTTCACTGGGGGTGGGGGGGTGAAGTTAGGGGAATGGGGACACAGGAGACCCTGGGACGTCTAAAGCAGTCTCAGAGAGTGGGTGGAAAAAAAAGGACTATAAGAGAAAAGAGAACAGAGGCCGGAACTTCGGTAGAGGAAGCGATGTCAATAGAAAAAAATACACCATCATTGATTTGGCTTAAGACAACCCGAAAAAGTGTCAAGAGAACACTACGAAGGTCCAAGGGATAGGATAGAACCCCAAGTGTGACTATGCAGTGCCTGGAATACAGTACGATCGCAAGAAATCACTGATACGTAACCTCCATTACTTGGGTGTTGAGTACAGACTATTTTCTGAGACGGAAACTTGCCCACTCAGGTGTGGAATGCAATGAAAGTGACTAAGAAACAATCTCGCAGTTGCAAAAGAACTGCAAACAGAGATCATTTCTGGAGAACCGCCCTGGAAGAGAACGTAGGAAGGAAATGGGTCCGCGTTACTAGGTAAAGGTCAGGAAACCCCTCGTAGAAAGAGTGATGTCTCAGATACGATGTGAGCCCAGCAGTAAAAAAATTGGACCTTTCTCAGAAAGTAATGCGAAGAGGGCACTTTCCTTGAGAAAAAATTTTGGTGGATGGTAAATGCACAGGGATCAGTGAGCATAGTAGGGTCAGAGAAAAAAATAGGGATGTTGAGTATCTAATTAGGGATACTGGTAACAACTCGTACCCTAGATATAACGACACAATTGCTCAATAAGATAGAACTGGCAATGCCGTATGTGAGGTTATGGAACCAACAAAGCACTGCCTATAGGA
Organism: Allobates femoralis; assembly: GCA_033576535.1. NCBI lineage: Eukaryota > Metazoa > Chordata > Amphibia > Anura > Aromobatidae > Allobates > Allobates femoralis. The sequence goes on along the minus strand of JARQOC010000011.1, from coordinate 209,602,644 downwards.
GGACTCTGCTCATGGACCTGAAACCTAAACCTGTAAGGGCATTTAAGAGGATGGAAGAAGCCAATAATTATTAATTGCTCGAAAAAGAGAAGTTAGAATTTGTGGAACAGAAGCAGATGGCTCCTCTGGAAGCTGCAGGAAGTCCATACATCTCTGGGGATCTGATCTGTGAGGTTCAGAGGCTGGCTGGCAAATTTCAGCCTGGGGGGAAAGCACACAACAGTGGCCTATGAGCGGTGAGCCCAGACCAAAATGACAGATAGCCAGGTGGCCCCAAAGCTGCTGCTTGACCACTGGCCTGGGGGGCATCGGCCCCCCTGCCCCTGGGCCAGCCACGCAACCTAAGGTTCCATCACTTGTGGAAGGGGGGGTCCAAGGCTCTACAAGAGCAGGGAGAAACGTGCCAAGAACCAAGCAGACAATACTTGAAAACCCATGGGCAATTTTGAAGATTCCCCTGTAGGTTTCTGATTAAAAAGGGGTTGTTGAGAGACTCCTACATTACTTTGTTGTTGTATCGAGAGAGAGTAAGGCTTTCCTTGCTAGAGCTGATTTAGAAGTTTAGATAGTAGTGCGTTCTGACTTCCCAGATAGTGGACTGAGGTCCTTCTACAAATCCAGTGGATGGAAACCACCCCAATTACCTGCAGGGTAGACATGAAAACTCATCAGAGGTGCTATAGTACCGTGAATGTAGCCAGTGAGAAGCTGGCGTACTTGGTCTGCCTGGTCCACAGTCTGGGGGAGTAGGTATACTTGCCTATCTCCTGTGAAAAGAGGGTAGCATAGCAAATCTAGCTCCTTGGGTAGAGGACAACAACATGGAGGCACCTCTGTAGACAGCAACATGGCTGGCGAATAAAACAGTCTAGACCAAGGAATACGAAACCCAGTATAATGAGTGGATAGAGAATCATACTGTAGCCACTGTAGGGATACAAGATTTAGGAATTGGTTGCCCTATTACCAAAGGGATAGGGACGGACATAGGTCATGGTACTATGAATCAAGCGTTTTGGAGTAATGGCCCAGGGCTGTATACGACAGTGTGCTACATGGTAATGGACAGTGTGGGGAATCGGCCACCAAACCTGGCAGCTCTACAGCGCTTCTTGTTAAACTCAGGCTAGTCAGGGAACTACCTGAGGATAAAAGAAAAGCCGAAACTGCCCTGTCAGTTCTGGTTTATTAAGGCACCTCTCAGTAAGTGTGATATAGGTCTTCTGGTCCGCGACCAGACGCACATATAATAACTGCCACCCTGTCACTGATAGAGGCCCCAAATAACCCCAAGCACTAATTGCTGCCACCAGTTCCTTGTTTAATATAAGTCCGGTCCGTGAACAGGCTTATATTGGGTCAGAAATCAACCCAGGTAGCGTTAAATGAGCACACGGAATTGGGAAGTCGTGATCAAGATAAAAAGAACCACTGATGTATAAACATATGTTTAATCGCCCTATCGGCACACTAGATTAATATTTACAGGTAATAAGATATTACAAACAGTACAGTCAGTTATGCAAATAAAAGATAAATGAGATACATACAGAATTACAGACACATGCGATCAGTTTCCTTAATGCTGGGGCACCAGAAGGGCAGCATGAGCCAACCCAGTTCCTGGGTATACACTGTGTGCAGAATTATTAGGCAAATGAGTATTTTGATCACATGATACTTTTTATACATGTTGTCCTACTACCAATTAAGTAAATCAGGTGATCTGCATCTCTGCAATGAGGAGAGGTGTGGTGTAATGACATCAACACCCTATATAAGGTGTGCTTAATTATTAGGCAACTTCCTTTCCTTTGGCAAAATGGGTCAGAAGAGAGATTTGATGGACTCTGAAAAGTCCAAAATTGTGAGATGTCTTGCAGAGGGATGCAGCAGTCTTAAAAGTGCCAAACTTTTGAAGCGTGATCACCGAACAATCAAGAGTTTCATGGCAAATAGCCAACAGGGTCGCAAGAAGCGTGTTGGGCAAAAAAAAGAGAATTTTGTTTACGTACCGTAAATTCTTTTTTCTTGAATCATCAATGGGAGACCCAGACAATGGGGTTTAGGGCGCTGCCCTCCGGAGGTCACACTAGGTACTACAAGTTTGTAGCACCGCCTCCTCCGCTTATAAACCCCCACCGTAGGAGACATCCTCAGTTTAGTCCATAAGCTGCGAGGAGAAATAAACCACACCCGAAACATCGGGAAGAATGCCGTGCACAGACGGTGTAACAACCCGGAAACACTGTCTCAACAGAGAACAGATCAAATGCAAACATGCAACAGAACAACTGGGTGGGTGCTGGGTCTCCCATTGATGATTCAAGAAAAAAGAATTTACGGTACGTAAACAAAATTCTCTTTTTTCTGATCATCATAATGGGAGACCCAGACAATGGGGATGTCCTAAAGCAATACCCCAGGGCGGGAAGAGTTCCTCAACAAGACGGATAACACATGGTTCCCTTTTAAAGGTGGGCAACCGCCGCCTGGAGAACCCGCCTGCCCAAACTCGCATCCGCAGAGGCATGGGCATGCACCATATAGTGCTTAGAGAAAGTGTGCAGGCTGGACCAAGTGGCCGCTTGACACACCTGTAGAGCAGAAGCTCGATGTCGCAAGGCCCAAGAGGCACCTACAGCTCTAGTAGAGTGTGCCTTCAAACCCACCGGGAGAGGCAAACCAGAAGACCGGTAAGCCTCCTGAATGGGAGCCTTGATCCATCTGGCCAAGGTCGACTTTGAAGCCGCGGACCCCTTACAGCGACCCATCGTGAGGACAAATAAGGAATCCGAACTCCTAAAGGAGGCGGTCCTGGACACATAAATGCGTACAGCTCTCACGAGATCCAGAGTATGGAGGTCGCGCTCAACCTGATGAACGGGAGCGGGGCAAAATGATGGGAGAACAATCTCCTGGTTCAAGTGGAATGTTGAAACCACCTTCGGCAAAAATTCAGGCCGTGGGCGCAACACCACCTTGTCCTGGTGAACCACCAGAAAGGGTGACTTGCACGAAAGTGCAGCCAATTCTGAGACCCTTCTCAGAGACGTAATCGCCACCAGAAAGACCACCTTCTGGGACAGACGAGAGAGAGAGATGTCTCTCAGTGGCTCGAACGGCGGTTTCTGCAATGCCGCTAGGACCATGTTGAGGTCCCAAGGGTCCAGGGGCCGCCTGTAGGGCGGAACCACCCGAGACACCCCCTGCAGAAATTGGCGGACCTTCGGGAGGAGCGCCAAGCGCCTGTCAAATAGCACGGAAAGTGCTGATACTTGACCTTTCAGAGAGCCAAGGGATAATCCCAACTCCAAACCCGACTGTAGGAAGGCCAACAATGTCGGAATAGACAACGGCCACGGTGAGCGACCACCAGATGCACACCAGGTAAAAAAGATTTTCCACGTTCTGTGGTATATCTTCCTGGAAACAGGTTTCCTTGCCCGATTCATAGTGGCAACCACTGTAGGAGAGAAACCTCTGGATGTCAGCAGCCAGGCCTCAAGAGCCATGCAGTCAATCTGAGGGCCCTGGAATTGAGGTGGAAGAATGGGCCTTGCGCGAGAAGATCTGCGCGCTCTGGAAGAGCCCACCGGTGTCCGCCTGACAGTTGCCACAGGTCCGGGTACCAGGACCTCCTGGGCCAATCTGGAGCCACTAGAATGGCTACTCTGCATTCCGTCCTGATCTTCCACAGGACCCTGGGAATCAGAGCTAGAGGCGGGAACACATATGGCAGCTGGAAGCTGGACCAACTCAGGATCAGGGCATCCGCCCCCAGAGACTGAGGATCCCATGATCTCGCCACGTATTGGGGCACCTGATGATTCAGCCGTGAGGCCATCAGATCCACGTCCGGAGTGCCCCATCTGCCGCAGATGTCCCGGAAGACGTCTGGATGAAGGGACCACTCTCCGGCGTCCATCCCCTGTCGGCTCAGATAGTCGGCCTCCCAGTTCTCGACCCCTGGGATGTGAACTGCGGAGATCAGGCAGCCGTTTTCCTCCACCCAAGCTAGAATGCGGTGGACTTCGGTGAGGGCCTGAGCACTTCTGGTCCCTCCCTGATGATTTATGTAGGCGACGGCCGTCGCATTGTCGGACTGTACCCGAATGGGTTGTCCTGACAGGAATTTCTGAAACGCCAGGAGCGCCAGATAGACCGCCTTGATCTCCAGCACGTTGATCTGCAACGCCGACTCCGACTGAGTCCAGAGGCCTTGAGCCCTGTGGTGCAAGAACACCGCACCCCAGCCCTTCAGACTGGCGTCGGTGGTCACCACTAACCATGACGGTTTTAGGAAGGACCGTCCCCGTGACAGATGATGTGGCTGTAGCCACCACTGTAGGGAATCCCTGGTTGGTTGTGACAGCGTCACCAGCCGATTCAAAGAAATCGTCCTCTTGTCCCATCTGCGAAGAATCTCCAGCTGGAGAGGACGGAGGCGAAACTGTGCGAACGGCACCGCCTCTATCGCCGCTACCATGCGACCCACCAGTCTCATCAATACCCGTAGGGATGACTGTGGAGACAGGAGGACATTCTGCACTCCTGATTGGATCGCAAGCTGCTTGGCTTGAGGTAGGGACACCAGGGCCGAGTCCGTGTGGAAGTCCATGCCCAGATATGTCAATGACTGGGTCGGAACCAGGGTCGACTTCTGAATGTTGATAAGCCACCCGAACCGTTCCAGGGACTTCATGGTCACCTCCAGGCTCACCCGACAAAGGTCTTCCGATGGCGCCCTGACCAACAGGTCGTCCAAATAGGGTATGACGGCGTGTCCCTGCGCATGCAGGAGAGCCATCATGGAGGCCATCACCTTTGTGAACACCCGTGGTGCTGAGGCTAGCCCGAATGGCAGTGCCACAAATTGGAAGTGCTCTTCCCCCACTGCGAATCTCAACCAGCGCTGATGAGCTGGTGCAATGGGGACGTGAAGGTAAGCGTCCCTGATATCGATGGACGCTAGGAAGTCTCCCTGTGACACAGCCGCGATCACTGAGCGCAGGGATTCCATGCGGAACTTCCGAACCAACACGTGACGGTTGAACAACTTGAGGTCCAACACCGGGCGAAAAGAGCCGTCCTTCTTTGGGACAATAAAGAGGTTGGAGTAAAAACCCCTGAACCTCTCTTCCGTGGGCACAGGGACCACCACTCCGTCTCTGCGGAGTCCCTCCAACACCAGGTGAAAAGCCTGAGCCTTTTCTGGGGATGGAACCGACCGATGGAATCGGTGTATTGGTCGTGACGTCAGCTCTATCCTGTAACCTCTTGAGACTACGTCTCGAACCCACTGATCGTGAATGTGAAGAAGCCACTTGTCCTGAAAGCGGGACAGGCGGCCCCCCACCTGTGGGGAGGCAGGATGAGAGAGCGAGTCATGTCGAGGCGGGCTTGGGGGTGGCAGCCGCTGCCCCCGCCGGCTTCTTCTGACGACTCTTGGAACGCCACTGAGTAGCAGGCTTGCCCCCTCGGTCTGAGCGAGTGGACGCCGTTGATGACTGTGAACCGGAGCGAAAGGACCACTGCTTAGGGTTCCTTTTCACGGTGTACCGTGGCTTAGGCTTGTTCTGCGGTATCTTAGACTCAGCAGAATCCTTTATCAATTTGTCCAGTTCGGTGCCAAAAAGCCTGTCACCAGCGAACGGAAGATTTTGTAAAATCTTCTTAGATGTGGCATCTGAGTCCCAAAGACGCAGCCACAACAGCCTGCGGATCGCAATTGCATTGGCCGAGGCCACAGCAGAGCGAGTGGCAGTTTCCAAAGATGCCGTCCTGGCATAGTCCGCATAGGCCCTTGCTCTCTCAGTGAGAGCCAGGACCTCTGGACTGGACCTAGCTAGATCAGTGATACCATCCAAACAGATAGTAATCGCTTGTAGGGTCCAGACCGCGGCAAAATTAGGGGCAAACGAAGACCCCACAGCCTCATAGGAAGACTTGGCGAGTTGCTCGACCTGTCTATCAGTAGCATCCTTCAACGAGGAGCTATCAGAGGCAGAAAACAAGGAGCGCGCAGCAATCCTAGTCATGGAAGCATCCACCTTGGGGGACTGCGACCATTCCTGGAGCGCCTCCTGGGGAAAGGGAAAGCGATTGTCCTTAGTTTTACGGACATAACGCCGCCCAGGATGCAACCTGGGAGCTTTAATCACCCTTCCGAAATTAGTGTGGTCCATGAAGGAGCCACTTGGTCTAGCCTCTGGCCGCAGCCATTGGTATATCTCCTTGGGGTGTACAGTCACCTCCTCAGGAGGAGTGACAAGACGCAATGTCTCATTGATGGAGGACACCAGATCCTCCACCCCATCTGGAGGTTCAGACATAGACCCAAGAGTAGAACCCCCATCATCTTCCTCACCATCAGAGGAACGCTCCTCCTCAGAGAGAGTCTGGAGCTCAGGAGAAGCCTCACGGGCTCGCTTAGGGGGTCTTACAGCAGAAGTAAGAGACACCCGGGGGTAACTAGGAGGAGTAGCTGGGTTCTCCAGTCTCCTATGCAGTGCCTCCAGGGTTTGCGACATGGAGGACATCTGGGACAGCAGAGATTCATTAATCTTATTCTGCGTTTCCCATGGCCCTGGGATCACCTGAACCTCAGGGTATAATCCCGGATTTGCAGACTCAGTAGTAGCAGACCGGGCCTCTGGGCGTCCGCAGTTATTGCAGGACCCCTCCACCAGTGTCCCGTTGCATGTAGCGCAGGTAACGGTGACCACTGCCGCCTTAGCAGCATGCTTCCCAACTGAGGACATCACCACAGTGAGGGGAATATAAGCCAAAGTTCACAAACAAACCGGGAATCCCGGTGGCTTACCGACCGCAGTAAAGCGGTAGGAGGAAGCGGTGTGTGTGCGTGACCTCCGCGAGTTCCGGTCTCCCTTGCAAGTGCAGACACGCGCTGCAGCCAGATCCCAGCCGGGAAGTGAGGGAGAAGATGGCCGCCGACAGTGAAGATGTGGGCGGAGCCAGGAACACGCGGGAAGAACACACAACACGCCCAGCGGTGATGTCACCATAAGGGCTGCCTCCTCCTCCTCCAGACTGCCTCAGCAATGGAGGTGCCGGAGCCCGCAGCGCGGGAAAAGAATGTGAATATCACCACACACACTCTCAGACTGCATGTACACATAAAAACACTCGCAGTCTACAGCCTCAGCCCCTGTGACACACAGGGCGGTCAGCCAGGGCGACCCCAGCACAGGGTCACCGCCAGAACCGCGGACCCGAGGGTAACCGCGCGGTCTGAGTGTCATGACACCACAGTGACAGACACTACCCCCAGGCACACAGGAGACACACCAGGTGCCTCAGTGCCGGTCCGGTCTGTAAGCACCTTTAGGGAGGCCTCGGACGGGGGTACAGCACCAGTCCGGAGTGTAAGCACCATTTAGGGAGGCCTCGGACTGGGCTGGCTCCGTCCGGTCTGTAAGCACCATTTAGGGAGGCCTCGGACGGAGCGGAGCTGTGCAAGGCTCCAGGCTCCCCCTTACCAGAGCCTCCATGGAGGGATGGAAAGGAAGGAGCGCGACAGCGTACCGGGAGAACACTGAAGTGTCCAGGCTAAAAGCCCTCCGGTACCTCCACCAGCGTGTTCCGCAGAGGGTGAGCGGGGAGGCTGTCGGGGATCCCGAGCGGGACCATTTTACCTTGTCTTCATACGCCATCACGTAAGCTGTGAGAATGCAGTGAAGTGCAAGCAAAGCGTGATCCTCCGAGCACACTAAGTTTAAAACTGAGGATGTCTCCTACGGTGGGGGTTTATAAGCGGAGGAGGCGGTGCTACAAACTTGTAGTACCTAGTGTGACCTCCGGAGGGCAGCGCCCTAAACCCCATTGTCTGGGTCTCCCATTATGATGATCAGAAAAGGCACAAAATAACTGCCCATGAATTGAGGAAAATCAAGCGTGAAGCTGCCAAGATGCCATTTGCCACCAGTTTTGCCATATTTCAGAGCTGCAACGTTACTGGAGTATCAAAAAGCACAAGGTGTGCTATACTCAGGGACATGGCCAAGGTAATAAAGGCTGAAAAAACGACCACCTCTGACCAAGAAACATAAGATAAAATGTGAAGACTGGGCCAAGAAATATCTTAAGACTGATTTTTCAAAGGTTTTATGGACTGATGAAATGAGTGTGACTCTTGATGGACAGATGGATGGGCCAGAGGCTGGATCAGTAAAGGGCAGAGAGCTCCACTCCGACTCAGACACCAGCAAGGTGGAGGTGGGGTACTGGTATGGGCTGGTATCAAAGATGAACTTGTGGGACCTTTTCAGATTGAGTGAAGCTCAACTCCCAGACTTACTGCCAGTTTCTGGAATACAACTTCTTCAAGCAGTGGTACAGGAAGAAGTCTGAATTGTTCAAAGAAAAACATGATTTTCATGCAGGTCAATGCTCCATCACATGCATCCAACTACTCCACAGCGTGGCTGCCCAGTAAAGGTCTAAAAGAAGAAAAAATAATGACATGGCCCCCTTGTTCACCTGATCTGAACCCCATAGAGAACCTGTGGTCCCTCCTAAAATGTGAGATCTATAGGAAGGGAAAACAGTACACCTCTGGGAACAGTGTCTGGGAGGCTGTGGTGGCTGCTGCACGCAATGTTGATCGTAAACAGATCAAGCAACTGACAGAATCTATGGATGGAAGCTGCTGAGTGTCATCATAAAGAAAGGGGGCTATATTGGGCACTCATTTTTGGGGGTTTTGTAAGAAATGTTTATTTCTAAATTTTGTGCAGTTATATTGGTTTACCTGGTGAAAATAAACAAGTGAGATTGGAATATATTAGGTTTTTATTAAAGTTGCCTAATAATTCAGCACAGTAAGTTACCTGCACAAACAGATATCCTCCCAAGACATCCAAATCTATAAATAAAAAAAATAAATAAAAAAAACAAAAAAAAAACACCAACTTTCAAAGATATTAGGCTTTAACCTTTGAGTCTTTTGGGTTGATTTAGAACATAGTTGCTGATCAATAATAAAAATAATCCTCTACAATACAACTTGCCTAATAATTCTGCACACCGTGTACACTGGCTGTGATGTTATTGTGCCCTTCAAAAGAATATCAATTTGGAGAAGGGATGGGCTATTTTTATACAGAACGAGGCTTGACCCTGTTCTGCCCATCTCACACCCATCCCCTGCCCCTAGGATGTCCTATAGCTCCCACCCCCCTGAGTTGAGATATGAGATATACAAACGTTATTATTGGCAATAACTTTGCCTGGGAAGGTCATTGACGGAAGACACTGCTCATATTTTCAGTTATTTTACTTTTCAATGATATGACATGACTACTCTGCTGGTACCCCACTGTCCAATCTCAAGTTTAGGGTACCTACACAGGTCCCATGCTTATATAAAATATGTGCTAGGATCGTCTGAATTTCTGGATGTGATATTTATGCTTGACATTTTTGTATGAGCGACAGCTCATAAGATATTAAGGTTATACTCTTAGTGCCTCTCAGTCTGGGCAGTGATTGACTCTTCCATTGAGTCTGCAGATAGAAGGAAATTCATTCTCACTCCTAGCTGGGAAGTCCCCAGGTGGTCATCCTTTTAGATACTGGCATGGAAATTTCATTGTCCGCTAATCTCCATTTCATAGGAGCTCTAGTGTGGGACTATTTGGCGTTTCTTCAGGTTGATTAACACACTAACTGTATACACCTTGGTCAGAAAGGTGGGGGGCTTCCTCCGAGGAGTGAGTTATAGTAGCATCTGAACAAGATGGCTGCTGGAATAAAGAGAATTTTGTTTACGTACCGTAAATTCTTTTTTCTTGAATCATCAATGGGAGACCCAGACAATGGGGTTTAGGGCGCTGCCCTCCGGAGGTCACACTAGGTACTACAAATTTGTAGCACCGCCTCCTCCGCTTATAAACCCCCACCGTAGGAGACATCCTCAGTTTAGTCCATAAGCTGCGAGGAGAAATAAACCACACCCGAAACATCGGGAAGAATGCCGTGCCCAGACGGTGTAACAACCCGGAAACACTGTCTCAACAGAGAACAGATCAAATGCAAACATGCAACGGAACAACTGGGTGGGTGCTGGGTCTCCCATTGATGATTCAAGAAAAAAGAATTTACGGTACGTAAACAAAATTCTCTTTTTTCTGATCATCATAATGGGAGACCCAGACAATGGGGATGTCCTAAAGCAATACCCCAGGGCGGGAAGAGTTCCTCAACAAGACGGATAACACATGGTTCCCTTTTAAAGGTGGGCAACCGCCGCCTGGAGAACCCGCCTGCCCAAACTCGCATCCGCAGAGGCATGGGCATGCACCATATAGTGCTTAGAGAAAGTGTGCAGGCTGGACCAAGTGGCCGCTTGACACACCTGTAGAGCAGAAGCTCGATGTCGCAAGGCCCAAGAGGCACCTACAGCTCTAGTAGAGTGTGCCTTCAAACCCACCGGGAGAGGCAAACCAGAAGACCGGTAAGCCTCCTGAATGGGAGCCTTGATCCATCTGGCCAAGGTCGACTTTGAAGCCGCGGACCCCTTACAGCGACCCATCGTGAGGACAAATAAGGAATCCGAACTCCTAAAGGAGGCGGTCCTGGACACATAAATGCGTACAGCTCTCACGAGGTCCAGAGTATGGAGGTCGCGCTCAACCTGATGAACGGGAGCGGGGCAAAATGATGGGAGAACAATCTCCTGGTTCAAGTGGAATGTTGAAACCACCTTCGGCAAAAATTCAGGCCGTGGGCGCAACACCACCTTGTCCTGGTGAACCACCAGAAAGGGTGACTTGCACGAGAGTGCAGCCAATTCTGAGACCCTTCTCAGAGACGTAATCGCCACCAGAAAGACCACCTTCTGGGACAGACGAGAGAGAGAGATGTCTCTCAGTGGCTCAAACGGCGGTTTCTGCAGTGTCGTCAGGACCATGTTTAGGTCCCAAGGGTCCAGAGGTCGCCTATAGGGCGGGACCACCCGCGACACCCCCTGCAGAAATTGACGTACCTTCGGGAGGAGCGCCAAGCGCCTGTCAAACAACACTGAAAGTGCTGATACTTGACCTTTCAGAGAGCCAAGGGATAATCCCAACTCCAACCCCGACTGTAGGAAGGCCAGCAATGTCGGGATAGACAAAGGCCACGGTGGAGCGGCCACCAGAGGCACACCAGGTAAAAAAGATTTTCCACGTTCTGTGGTATATCTTCCTGGAAACAGGTTTCCTTGCCCGATTCATAGTGGCAACCACTGTAGGAGAGAAACCTCTGGATGTCAGCAGCCAGGCCTCAAGAGCCATGCAGTCAATCTGAGAGCCCTGGAATTGAGGTGGAAGAATGGCCCTTGCGCGAGTAGATCTGCGCGTTCTGGAAGGGCCCACCTGTGTCCGCCTGACAGTTGCCACAGGTCCGGGTACCAAGACCTCCTGGGCCAATCTGGAGCCACTAGAATGGCCACTCTGCATTCCGTCCTGATCTTCCACAGGACCTTGGGAATCAGAGCCAGAGGCGGAAACACATATGGCAGCTGGAATCTGGACCAGCTCAGAATCAGGGCGTCCGCCCCCAGAGACTGGGGATCCCAAGACCTTGCCATGTATTGGGGCACCTGATGATTCAGCCGTGAGGCCATCAGATCCACGTCCGGAGTGCCCCACCTGCCGCAGATGTCCCGGAAGACGTCTGGATGTAGAGACCACTCTCCGGCGTCCATCCCCTGTCGGCTCAGATAGTCGGCCTCCCAGTTCTCGACCCCTGTGATGTGAACTGCGGAGATCAGGCAGCCGTTTTCCTCCACCCAGAGTAGAATGCGGTGGACTTCGGCGAGGGCCTGAGCACTTCTGGTCCCTCCCTGATGATTTATGTAGGCGACGGCCGTCGCATTGTCGGACTGTACCCGAATGGGCTGTCCTGACAGGAATTTCTGAAACGCCAGTAGCGCCAGATAGACCGCCTTGATCTCCAGCACGTTGATCTGCAACGCCGACTCCGACCGAGTCCAGAGGCCTTGAGCCCTGTGGTGCAAGAACACCGCCCCCCAGCCCTTCAGACTGGCGTCGGTGGTCACCACTAACCATGACGGTTTTAGGAAGGACCGGCCCCGTGACAGGTGAAGTGGCAGGAGCCACCACTGTAGAGAGTCCCTGGTTGGTTGTGACAGTGTCACCAGCCGATTCAGAGAGATCGTCCTCTTGTCCCATCTGCGAAGAATCTCCAGCTGGAGAGGACGGAGGCGAAACTGTGCGAACGGCACCGCCTCTATCGCCGCTACCATGCGACCCACCAGTCTCATCAATACCCGTAGGGATGACTGTGGAGACAGGAGGACATTCTGCACTCCTGATTGGATCGCAAGCTGCTTGGCTTGAGGTAGGGACACCAGGGCCGAGTCCGTGTGGAAGTCCATGCCCAGATATGTCAATGACTGGGTCGGAACCAGGGTCGACTTCTGAATGTTGATAAGCCACCCGAACCGTTCCAGGGACTTCATGGTCACCTCCAGGCTTACCCGACAAAGGTCTTCCGATGGCGCCCTGACCAACAGGTCGTCCAAATAGGGTATGACGGCGTGTCCCTGCGCATGCAGGAGAGCCATCATGGAGGCCATCACCTTTGTGAACACCCGTGGTGCTGAGGCTAGCCCGAATGGCAGTGCCACAAATTGGAAGTGCTCTTCCCCCACTGCGAATCTCAACCAGCGCTGATGAGCTGGTGCAATGGGGACGTGAAGGTAAGCGTCCCTGATATCGATGGACGCTAGGAAGTCTCCCTGTGACACAGCCGCGATCACTGAGCGCAGGGATTCCATGCGGAACTTCCGAACCAACACGTGACGGTTGAACAACTTGAGGTCCAAAACCGGGCGAAAAGAGCCGTCCTTTTTTGGGACAATAAAGAGGTTGGAGTAAAAACCCCTGAACCTCTCTCCGGAAGGTACCGGGACCACCACTCCGTCTCTGCGGAGTCCCTCCAACACCAGGTAAAAAGCCTGAGCCTTTTCTGGAGATGGAACCGACCGATGGAATCGGTGTATTGGTTGTGACGTCAGCTCTATCCTGTAACCTCTTGAGACTACGTCTCGAACCCACTGATCGTGAATGTGAAGAAGCCACGTGTCCTGAAAGCGGGACAGGCGGCCCCCCACCTGTGGGGAGGCAGGATGAGATAGCGAGTCATGTCGAGGCGGGCTTGGGGGTGGCAGCCGCTGCCCCCGCCGGCTTCTTCTGACGACTCTTGGAACGCCACTGAGTAGCAGGCTTGCCCCCTCGGTCTGAGCGAGTGGACGCCGTTGATGACTGTGAACCGGAGCGAAAGGACCACTGCTTAGGGTTCCTTTTCACGGTGTACCGTGGCTTAGGCTTATTCTGCGGTATCTTAGACTCAGCAGAATCCTTTATCAATTTATCCAGTTCGGTGCCAAAAAGCCTGTCACCAGCGAACGGAAGATTTTGTAAAATCTTCTTAGATGTGGCATCTGAGTCCCAGAGACGCAGCCACAATAGCCTGCGGATCGCAATTGCATTGGCCGAGGCCACAGCAGAGCGAGTGGCAGTTTCCAAAGATGCCGTCCTGGCATAGTCCGCATAGGCCCTTGCTCTCTCAGTGAGAGCCAGGACCTCTGGGCTGGACCTAGCTAGATCAGTGATACCATCCAAACAGATAGTGATCGCTTGTAGGGTCCAGACTGCGGCAAAATTAGGGGCAAACGAAGACCCCACAGCCTCATAGGAAGACTTGGCGAGTTGCTCGACCTGTCTATCAGTAGCATCCTTCAACGAGGAGCTATCAGAGGCAGAAAACAAGGAGCGCGCAGCAATCCTAGTCATGGAAGCATCCACCTTGGGAGACTGCGACCATTCCTGGAGCGCCTCCTGGGGAAAGGGAAAGCGATTGTCCTTAGTTTTACGGACATAACGCCGCCCAGGATGCAACCTGGGAGCTTTAATCACCCTTCCGAAATTAGTGTGGTCCATGAAGGAGCCACTTGGTCTAGCCTCTGGCCGCAGCCATTGATAGATCTCCTTGGGGTGTACAGTCACCTCCTCAGGAGGAGTGACAAGACGCAATGTCTCATTGATGGAGGACACCAGATCCTCCACCCCATCTGGAGGTTCAGACATAGACCCAAGAGTAGAACCCCCATCATCTTCCTCACCATCAGAGGAACGCTCCTCCTCAGAGAGAGTCTGGAGCTCAGGAGAAGCCTCACGGGCTCGCTTAGGGGGTCTTACAGCAGAAGTAAGAGACACCCGGGGGTAACTAGGAGGAGTAGCTGGGTTCTCCAGTCTCCTATGCAGTGCCTCCAGGGTTTGCGACATGGAGGACATCTGGGACAGCAGAGATTCATTGATCTTATTCTGCGTTTCCCATGGCCCTGGGATCACCTGAACCTCAGGGTATAATCCCGGATTTGCAGACTCAATAGTAGCAGATCGGGCCTCTGGGCGTCCGCAGTTATTGCAGGACCCCTCCACCAGTGTCCCGTTGCATGTAGTACAGACAATGGTGGCCACCGCCGCCTTAGCAGCATGCTTCCCAGCTGAGGACATCTCCACAGTGAGGGGAATATAAGCCAAAGTCACAAACAAACCGGGAGTCCCGGTGGCTTACCGACCGCAGTAAAGCGGTAGGAGGAAGCGGTGTGTGTGTGTGACCTCCGCGAGTTCCGGTCTCCCTTGCAAGTGCAGACACGCGCTGCCGTTCAGATCCCAGCCGGGAAGTGAGGGAGAAGATGGCCGCCGACAGTGAAGATGTGGGCGGAGCCAGGAACACGCGGGAAGAACACACAACACGCCCAGCGGTGATGTCACCATAAGGGCTGCCTCCTCCTCCTCCAGACTGCCTCAGCAATGGAGGTGCCGGAGCCCGCAGCGCGGGAAACGAGAGTGAATATCACCACACACACTCTCAGACTGCTTGTACACATAAAAACACCCGCAGTCTACAGCCTCAGCCCCTGTGAAACACAGGGCGGTCAGCCAGGGAGACCCCAGCACAGGGTCACCGCCAGAACCGCGGACCCAAGGGTAACCGCGCGGTCTGAGTGTCATGACACCACAGTGACAGACACTACCCCCAGGCACACAGGAGACACACCAGGTGCCTCAGTGCCGGTCCGGTCTGTAAGCACCTTTAGGGAGGCCTCGGACGGGGGTACAGCACCAGTCCGGAGTGTAAGCACCATTTAGGGAGGCCTCGGACTGGGCTGGCTCCGTCCGGTCTGTAAGCACCATTTAGGGAGGCCTCGGACGGAGCGGAGCTGTGCAAGGCTCCAGGCTCCCCCTATCCAGAGCCTCCATGGAGGGATGGAAAGGAAAGGAGCACGACAGCGTACCGGGAGAACACTAAAGTGTCTAGGCTAAAAGCCCTCCGGTACCTCCACCAGCGTGTTCCACAAGGGTGAGCGGGGAGGCTGTCGAGGATCCCGAATGGGACCATTTTACCTTGTCTTCATACGCCATCACGTAAGCTGTGAGAATGCAGTGAAGTGCAAGCAAAGCGTGATCCTCCGAGCACACTAAGTTTAAAACTGAGGATGTCTCCTACGGTGGGGGTTTATAAGCGGAGGAGGCGGTGCTACAAATTTGTAGTACCTAGTGTGACCTCCGGAGGGCAGCGCCCTAAACCCCATTGTCTGGGTCTCCCATTATGATGATCAGAAAATTGCTTATTCCTTACAGACAGACTGCAAGACCTCTACTGCAGGTAGAAGTATCTACTGTGGTCGGAACATGGTATCTCACAAGTAAACGTTCTGATCCCTGGGTGCAGCAATGAATAAGGACAGCTGCTGGGTATATAGGTCACAGTTGCAGTAGCTACCTGTTCCCAATGTTATATCCGAGGTGAGTCAGGTAGAGACCCTTGTTGACTAACTAGTGGACAGGGCCCAAGAACCATGGTTGTAGGTAGCTATGTGGAAACATGCAGTTGGGAGCACTGAGTCACCGATAGGTGTACAGAGCCCGCTGGACTCAGCCGTCTGCTTCCATAACACTTGTGTGTATTGCATGATCAAGGGTGGATCTGGTTCACTAGGCAGTAGTCAGAAAAAAGTAACCATTAATATAGGCACCTCATCCTGGATAGCACTGAAAACTGCATACAAGGACGATGACTAGTTTTGAGATGCCAGTCATGAACAATAATGTGATACTTTGTGGTCAGGGACTCTGATGTGCTGAACAGTGGTCAGATTCCAAGACCCTTGTTGCCACCGGAGGAAGGTGCTGGAACAAGACTGTCCTGAATAGTGATTCAGTGACTATTGTCATAGACAGCCTTATGATATGTGATGATACTGTATAGTGGGCAGGTTCCATAGCCCTTGCCATACATACGACGGCTGATGATGCTGTAACACTGGATAGCGGGCAGGTTCTGTGTGTCTGTTGCTGCAGGTAACAACATAAAACGTGATATCTGGAAATTTTGCATTGAATAGTGGACAGGTCTGTGTAACCATTGTTGCAGTCAGCGACATAACATATGGTGACTGGGGACTCTTCACTGTATAGCGGACAAATGTCAAGACCATAAGGAGGAGCTTACTTTTTTATTCAGCTTAGTGTCTGCCTGCTAGTGGCAGTAAGCATACACCCATGGTTTCCTGTGTCCCCCAAAGAAGCGATAGAGAAAGATCTTGTTTGTATGCAAAGTCCATTTATGAGATGCCAATTAGGGCTTTGACTAGACGAGGTAGGGGGCATTAGTTCCCTGACTAGTTGTCCCACATAGCTTGTTATTACTCACCTGCGGGTGTGATAACATGACTTAGACTTTGCAACTTTGTACCCCGCATCATTGAGCTTCTAAATCCAGGTGTGTGTGTCCCGGATTCATATAGGCACCACTGAGCATGATCGTAAGTGCGGACAACTTCCTAATAGATCTCACACCACCTCCACAAAAAATATAAAGTGCGGATGGAGTCACTGGACTTCGTCTTTGTAGAAGAGGTCAGACAGACCAAAGTGACTCCATCTACCTCATTATATTGAATGGTCCTGCTGAGGATCTTGTTCAACTTATTTTTTTTATACCATGCACCATTTGGTGCAAGTGTCCAGATGGCTTTAGTCATGAAGTCCATATGATCACAGCTTTAAATAAGATGTATAGAGTTTCATAGGTTTTGCTACTTTTGCATGTTAAAACAATTTTAAACCAACATTTTTTTTTTCACCTTACTCTGAGGGCTAAAACTTTTTTTTTTTATAGTTTAACAGCATTATAGGGTTTGTTCTTAAGGGATGTATTTTAACTGGTGTCAATTTTGGGGTTCATAACATGTATCGCTTTTTATTCGGATTTATGCAGAATAAAACACAGCATTTTTTTTTTTTCCAAATGTACAATATAAACGGATAAATACTATGATTTGTATAGATTGTGTTAGATACCCAGCAATAGTGCATTAAAAAAAACAAACAAAAAAAAAAAAAAACGCGCCTTTTACAGGACTTGAATATTTTTCACTTTGTTTGCTGTTCTCATACACTACAATACTTCTGCACTGCAGTGCATCAGACCTATCAGTTTTACACTGACAGCCTGAGCTTATGGCAGGGCCCAATAAACCTATGTAAACCAAGGCTGCAATAGCTTTGAAGAGTGGGCACTCTCGCTCTGTTGGTCAAACGTTATATTTTCATCTAGATGATTATGACATCTAGGGGTTTATAAGCTGTGATCTATGCCAAAATGATTATGGACAATGTTGCAGGGTGTCAGCTATATATGCTGCCAACACGCAAAGCATTTCCGCCCACTGTCGCGCACCACTGCTTTAATCCTCATTGCTGCTATATACAGGCAGTGCTGATGATTAAGACCCCTTAAAAATCACATGGCAAATACCTGACAGATTCCCTTTAAGACCACGTGCTGTAAGTGTTAACAGAATTCGCCAATGTCTCATTAAGGTCTGTGCTGTTTACTTCCATTGACCGTTTTAGCATTGCTGGACTACACTGCCTAGTGCATGGTAGTCAGACATGCACCCTCCTCTGATTGGCAACTATCAATTTACAATGTCTATATAGAGACTGGTTGAGCGGGGAAAGCTCTGCAACATTACTAACACGCAAGTGTAAGGCCCCTTTCACATCACGATTTTTGTGCATCCGCGGCTATCCGTTATAAAACGGATAGCCACGGATCCGATGTGGCCCCCCATGTATCCCTATGGGCACAGATTGGTCCTTGATGGCCATCAAATTGTGCAGGGATCTGATTGTGTCTGCCTTTTTCACATCCCCAAAATTGGAGACTGCTCCGATTTTGGGCACAGCGGACACAATCAGACAGCATCGTCAGATACAAATAACATGGGGGCCTATGGAACTCAGATCTGGGAAAAAACAGGATCATTTCCAGGGTCCAACATTAGTGTTCGGAGCATGCTCAGTACACTAAAACTGCTCTGTTCAGTGTAATTTCCCTTTAGCAGTGTATCTACATACACTACCTACATACTCTGCTAAATTGAAATTAAATAAAGCAATGTGTTAAAAATATAAAAAAAAAATAAATACTTACCTATCCACCAGCTGTCCGGGACCGTGATGAAGACGTCCAGATGCTGCCAGGACCTTAAAAATGTGATTTAAAATGTGATTGGCCGGTAGCGATCAGGTGGTATGTGATGTCACATATCACATGATCACTACCTGCCAATCACAGATATTTAAAGGTCCTGGCAGCATCCGGATGTCTGCTCTGTTCCTGGACAGCCGGTAAAAGGGTATTTATTTTTAATACGTTTGCTCTTTTATTTTGTGGTGGGAAACTAAAACTTCAGCCTCAACATGTCACACGAGGGGAGGAACACAGGATTCTTCCTCCCCCTGTGTGACATAACAAGTTTGGCTCCTCCCAGCTTTCTGTGTTTGGAGCCGTCAAAATCACGGATCCGGACACAGAAATGGCATCTGGAGGTACACATCCGGGCCTGTCCGTGAGGTCCTGCAGAAAACAGGATCCCCACGCACAGAAAAAAATTGTGATGTGAAGGAGGCCTAAGAACGGCTGCACACAGTAATCAAGTGATACATTGTTGCATTCAGGGTCTCTTCCTACATCATACTGCTCTCATCTGACGTAGCAAAAACCTGCCGACAGATACCCTTTAAAAACCAGATGTAAAAGGAGAATCGGCCATCATTAAGTGGTTACTGATATTAGGATCCTTGAATTCATTATAACCCTGACTGTAATCCGAAGAGAGAACTGTTCCAAATCTTTCAAATGGAGTACCAGACTTCATTTGTTACATGTTGAAATCTGATCTCCAGCTTTCGGACTTACACCGAGACCAGCTTTTTCATTATTTTTCTCGAGGTTATTAAAACCTATCATTCTGCCCACCCAAACCAATTCTCCCCCAAATAGTGCACCCACCTGTGGAATGGCTCCCAGAAGCTCCTCCAAGCCATTATAGCCATATTGCTTGGGTTGCAGCACTTCCCCAACATACTTGCTATATGCAGTTGGGAATTCGTGGAGGAAGATCTGCTGGTAGTGATATGTGTGCAGCAATGAACGCACATTCTTCGCAAAGATATAAAGAGATGTCAGCTGCAGGCAGTCTTCATTCAGGTCATTTATATGCACCTGTGACACAAGAACAGATCGCTTATAATGTACACACATACATACAGAGCGTATTCAAAAGATGCTTATAGTAAAGTAGGTGATAGCGGTACAGCATAAAACATTTAAAGGGAACCAGTCATGTCATTTATTCGTGATTAAACCACCCACAATGTTATTTTGATCATGTACTGTGCATCAGTAACCAGGCTAAAAAACAACAAAAAAAAACAAAAAAAAAAAAACACAACAACAACAACAAGAAAACAAACACATTGTAGATACTTTTTCATTAGCTAGCTACCCAGTCATACAGTCATCTGGTTGCTAGCAGACATTTCAATCAACTGCCGACATGACAAAATTCATCTACTGCTCTCTACTAGGACATGTGTGATGTCATGACCACGAGACCATAATGAACGGAGCCAAGCAGGCCTTACACGAAGGACGATGTAGACTTTGCTCCGCGGGTGGAAGAAGCAGGCAGGTAGAACCACAAAACAGCATTGGGCATGTTACCTCTGTGCCCCCCACTTTACACTTAAGGAAGCCAATATTGAGGCCAATGGTATCGATTTCCTCTGCAAACCCCCTTTTTATGCACTCCTATGGTACCATTAGTCTTGACATAATATATGGCAACTTGATTACAGCTTAGCCACCATAGTCTAGGCAGACCAGAG
Organism: Allobates femoralis; assembly: GCA_033576535.1. NCBI lineage: Eukaryota > Metazoa > Chordata > Amphibia > Anura > Aromobatidae > Allobates > Allobates femoralis. The sequence goes on along the minus strand of JARQOC010000011.1, from coordinate 209,582,368 downwards.
TGCGGTGTTTTGCATTATGATGGTTTATACACCACACTTATGGTAAATTAGAAAGAGGATAATTTATACCATGAGCACATGTACTTGAGTTTTATGCTCATTCTAATAATTAAATGAGCGTCGTGCCCGCAGCTACAGGCATTCTGGATTGTGGTATTAAACCTGATCCAAAGGGTGATGGAAATAAGATATACCCCAGGATCCATTGACATGTATCTTGGCACATATTGATGATGTGGCAACAGATGATTGGGGTAGGCTGGCCATAGCAAGAATGTTGTATATGGCGAGGAAAACTATAACGTTGCATTGGCTAGATGAGAACCTTCCGCGTAGGAAAGCTTGTGAATAGGGTTAACTATGCGATTCTTATGGAGCAGAATGTACCTATATAAGAAAAGAGGCAAAATGAACCACTTTGAGAATATCTAGGGAGGATGGCTTGGTTTCCTGGATTGGGATCTCCGGAGCGTGTTACTGACAGGACAATGGGATTTTGGAACTGAGTAAACAGAAATTCTGGAGAGCAGTATACTGGAGGGAAATAAATCCGTAGATGCGTGACGGGAAGGGGGAGGGAGGACTGGAGAGGATTTTTTACCTTTTTGTTATTTGAATAAGAAGAAATGAAGCAATGCGACTATGGCTGATTGTATTTTACGTTTGTAATGATCACTGCTTATTGTTTAAATAAAAAATACTTCATTAAAAAAATATAATAATTAAATGAGCATTGTTTTGTCAGGCTGCTTCACATCACGTTTTTCTTGGATCCGTGACTGTCTGTTGTAAATCGGACAGTCACGGATCAGATTTGGCCCCCGTGTATCTCTATGGGCACGGATCGGATTTGCCCTTAATGGCATCCGATTTGTGCCGGATTCGATTCGGTCCGATTTTTTCCTGTGTGCAAAATCGGGAGACTGCTCGGAATTTGGGCACAGCAGACAAAATCGGATCCGACCCAATCCGCGCCCTTTAACATGGGGGCCTATGGAGCACGGGTCCGAGAAAACACAGGATAGTTTCTCGGACCCGATTTTAGTGTACTGAGAATGCTGAGTACACTAAAACCGCTCTGTTCCCCTTTCATTTCACTTCCGCAATGTATATACATACATTGCAGAAGTGAAATTAAGTAAATGAAGGGTTAAAAATAAATCATCATGCTCACCTCTCCGGCAGTGTCCCACGCTGTCTCGCTCCTTAAGGACCTGACGTTGCCTGGAAACCCGATCAGCTGAGCTGTCATGCGACTATTCAGCTGATCGGGTTGTCACAAGACCGCGCGATTTAAATATCCCACAAGTCGATCAATTTTGGCGGGCACAGGATTTAAACCGTTCAGCTGATGCGAGTCATGTGACCGATCAGCTGAGTGGTTTAAATCCTGTGCCCGTCAAAATTGATCGGTGGGCGGGAGGTTTAAACCGCGCGGTCATGTGACAACCCGATCAGCTGAACAGTCGCATGACCGCTTAGCTGATCGGGTTGCCAGGCAACGCCAGGTCCTTAAGGAGCGAGACAGCGCAGGACACTGCCGGAAAGGCGAGGATGTTTTTTTTTTTAAACTCTTCGTTCACTCCCGCGGGAGTGAAAGTGCCCGTCTTGCCTGCGCTTTGCAAACTCGGGCTTTCTGTGTCTGGGTCTGTGACAATCACGAACCCGGACACAGAAATAGCATCTGGAGGTCACCTCCGATGCTTTCCTTTCCTGTCCGTGGGATCCTACAAAAAGTACGGACAGGAAAAAAACATGATGTGATACCAGCCTTACTCTAGTAGCTTATATACTCTTGTGGCTACCGTGGATATTGAGGCTAGGGGTGGTGCAATACTCAGTAATTCCTTTATATCTATGTATTTATATTTGTTACTTCACCTTTAAAAGCCTGGTGGTTCTCTTGTTTTTAAGATCTTTGCCATAGTGTGTGAAATGGATTTTAAAAGGGAACCTGTCACCTCATTCTAGCCCCCTGACCTATCACTAGCTGTCCCCTACACCTTTCTAGCTGCTCCCCAACCATCCCTGTTTGCTGTAAATGTGCCCTATAAAGATGTTGAAAAATGACTTATAACTTATAGGACGTCGCTCAGTCAGGAGACTGGAAAGGCGGCTCCAGGCTCCATTCTCCCCTCCTCGCTGCATCACCACACACCCCACTGGGCGTCATTCTTTCTTCATCTCCTCCTCTGTTTGAATCTCCTGCCCTCCTCTCCTCCTATGATGCACCGGCCGGTATGTCACAACTGGCCCAATGCATTGTATGGCCCAATCACGTGGTAAGTCGCCGATTTCTGGCGCATGTCAAAGCGCATATTAAAGCCGGCCTGGTCACATGGTACACGCTGGCTTCAATATGCGCACTGCACATGCGGCTGAAGCCGGGGCCATACCACATGATTAGGCCCCACAATGCACCGGATGTGACGTACCGGCCGATGCATTATAGGAGGAGAAGAGGGCGGGAGATTCAAACAGAGGAGGAGATCAAAAATGAATAACGACGCCCAGCAGGGCATACAGTGATGCAGCGAGGAGGGGAGAATGGAGCCGCCTTTCTGGTCTTCTGACTGTGCGACTGCCAGTAAGTTAGAAGTCATTTTTTAACACATTTACAACAGACAGGGATGGTTAGGGAGCAGCTAGAAAGGTGTAGGGACAGCTAGTGATAGGTCAGGGGCATAGAATGAGGTGACCGGTTCCCTTTAAATACCAGACATTCCAACATGCAGCATTTTTGGAGAAAAAAAAAATTACATAAAGAGTGACGAGAAGCACAACAAACCTCAACCAAGTAGGGAAGACTTTTTAGTAGTTCAGTTAAGGACACAAATCCATATTCACATGGATTAAGTGGAACTCCATGGAAACTTTCATATATCTGCTGCAGCTGGTCAACAGTGAGTAAGCACAGCTCATCCCATGACATGAGCAGAATTAGGAGCTGGGTAGTTAACGAACGCAGTGACTTTCTGTTGATCAGCTGGATCTGCTTCCCAGAAGCTGTGTCTACAATCTGGAATGAGAGAAACAAAAAAGATAATAAGCAAAATGCTTGGATTGCTCTATGACTCCAACACCGGGTGCCACCTGTGACTAGTCTTTGAACCAGGTACCACCTACCACCACTGTGACAGTGCCATCAAACCAGTGTCTAAAAGACATGAGTGCAGAACATTTCATGGAATTGGTTACCTTAACCACATGGCATAGTTTCTGCATCAATGCTGGTACAGAGCTGACGTCATAGTCGTGGAGCCTCAGGCTGTAGCCAAATGTCTTGCTATAGTCAGTAAGCAAGTCAGGCATCATCAACGTGGAGTCTTTCTGAGAGCGCAGGAGCTTCACAAGCTGGGAAGCTAAAGCTTTAATACGCTCCATTTCTGTCAGGGTCAGAATCTTTTCCTCCCCACACTCTAAAACCTACAAGGTCGAGCAACACAGAGATTTCAGACCCATGACCCATAAGGAGTGTAAGATTTGTGATGTATGCAATTAATATGGCTTCATCTGTAAGGATATTAAACTGTACTCATGAGATAGGAAATGATCATAGTTTGTGTTGTGTTATTATCCAATTCTGTAAGGACCCCCAAGAAACCTGTGCATGTGTTGCCAAACAATGTACGAGGGGTTGACATTAAGCATCAACATTGGTTTAGAAAGCAGTTTTAAAGAAGAAACCGGTAAAGGTAACCGAGCTCAACTCAAATGCCAAACCTCACATGCTGTTAAGGTCTGTAGCTCTGACGTTGCGGCAATAAAGCTGCAGTCAATAACTCTGCTCAACGACTCTGCCCGAGTCGACAGCAAAAATAGCTGAGCTCACAGATTGATAGTAGCGCTGTCGACTGGCCAAAGGCAGTAGATGCCAAGAGCAGCAGGGTAAACCAGACAAAACAATGCCCCCCCTCTCCCTAAACTAGAAGACCCTTTAATATTTAGTAACTTCCCATAACCTGTTAATATGTAAGTTACATACATAGTGATTCCAACATTATTTCATGTGCTTGTTCACTCACCTGTAAGACGTCTGGTATGGCTTCAAAGAGGTCAATCAATTTGGTAAACCCGTAATATGTAAGTTTACACTGTCTGCCGAAATGATGGTGGTAGGATGGAATAAACTTATTAAATGGCATTCGGAAATGAGGCTGGTGACGCAACAAGTCCACCACTTCCTTTGAAAACTGCTTCGTCCTTTCGATCTCTTCTGTAGTTCGTTCTAAAAGGAAAAATTACTACTATTTCCATATACCATAACTGCAAGAAGATTTTAAAAAAAAACACATACACAAAGGTTCTTTGGCATTTTCCTATAGCTCTGCGGAACCCCAGACATCTCCCCTTCATGTAAGGGAAGCTGAAAATGGAAGATATCCTTCATATAAAATTATCATACAAGATGACAAACTTTAAGGGGAGCTCTGGAGATTAATTGTATGGCCCTTACCAGGGCTGTGGAGTTAGTTGGGGAGTCCGAGTCAGTGCCCATTTTGATGGAGTAGAGTTGGAGTCGGTAGAAAATGGACTGACTCGGACTTCTAAAATACATAATAAATTAGGTCCACTGGTACAATATAGAATGTGCTGAATATTATTATGAATTATTAATATGATCTAAATGTCATGATTAGTGTATCATAATGATTAAAGCTTGATGTTACTTTTGTACTACAATAAATTTATCACTTAAAAATGAGCAGTGTATGAAGGAGTCTGAGTCGAAGGAGTCAGAGTTGGAGTGAGGGAAATTCAGGAGTCGGGAGTCTGAGTCGGTGGTTTGGCTTAAAGAGATCACCTCCAGAACGCCTCCTAAGCTAGCAAAACATGTTCCTGCAGCATCCCATCACTAATCTCACACTCCTTTTGTCTCCTGTGAAAGTGCATAACGTTTTAATACTCACTCATTAGGGATTATAATTAGCAGGGGCTATACTCTTTAGTCACCAAGGCGGGCTGTTTTGCAGCCTCGAGGATCCACCCTCTCTCTGTCTGTTTGCTCTTCTTGTGCAGGCTTTACCCTCCCCCTCTCTATCACTCACAGAATGCAAATCATTAGTCCTGCCTTCAGCTGCACATAACAGCAGCACAGACAGAGAGAGGGTGGATCCTCGAGGCTGCAAAACAACATGCCCTGGTGACTAAAGAATATAGCCCCTGCTAATTATAATCACTAATGAGTAAGTATTAAAACGTTTTTATGCACTTTCACAGCATGCTTTTAGGAGACAAAAGGAGTGTGAGATTAGTGATAGGATGCTGCAGGGACATGTTTTGGTAGCTTAGGAGGTGACAGGATCCCTTTAAGGACTTACACAGCCTTGCTGCCTACTACACTTGAATAATGTTTAGAACATAAATCGGTTATTCACTATCTGCTCCTCACCTGTCACCACTTCCATATAGGACGTCACACTTGATTGTTCAGCTCCCTGCACAGTAGGCATCAGCGAGTCCAATAACAGACGCTTCCCCATTGCAATCACGTGAGCGTGACATCACAGAAGGTCCTGCTGATAGCCAGTCTCAGATATCCGCTTCCCTCACAGTCATTCCGATGAAAAGAGATGTGGTGACACCACCCTGCTCTCTGCACAGAAGATATCAGAGACTGGCTCACAGCAGGACCTTCTGTGACGTCATGTCCACATGATTGGAAAAAGGAAAAGTTTGTTATCGGATTCCCTGATTATTACTGTGCGGGGAAGCTGCACAATCAAGTGTGACATTCCATACAGTAGGGGTGACAGGTGAGGAGCAACTGGTGAATAAGTGATTTCTTAATCGCTTCATTGGGGGACACAGGAAGAATTTGGGTGTATGCTTGCTGCCATCAGGAGGCTGACAGTATGCAAAAGACAAAAGCAATTCCTCCCAAGCAGTATACACCCACCTACTGGCACAACTCAGTTTTAGCTTAGTGTCATAGGAGGCAGACGCAGGTCTCTCTCACTTAGCTTGTATCTACCAGAATTTTTTTATTAGTTAGATTTTTCATTTTTCTAATTATTTGAATGAAGAGTCATCAAGGAATATGGAGCAGTTGAGCCAATCAGTCACCCCGCATAGAGATCGAGAGTCCAGTGTATGCTGGATGTACTGTTAACTCTCCCTTTTATGGGCCAGGGCACCCCATTCCTTCCTACACAGACTTGTGTCCTGGGGAACCCAGAGGCTGGACACTGGTGCCTGCCCTGGCCCTTCTGCTCCCCTACCTGCTCACCCACCAGAGCTGGTCAGTAGGGTCATCAAACACCCGGATCCCTGGGGAGACGTTTTTTGCATCTGGAGCTCGGCATCTCAAAAGGATGAGGTAGGGAACAGCATCCTAGCGGCAGCAAGCAGACCCTGGGTCCGTGGCCCAAATCTCCACACACACCCCATCTTCCCCTTACCAGCTCCCCTCCTGATAGCTCCTCAGTTCCCCCCTCTGGTCCTCCAATGGGGACTACTCTGGCGTAGCAGCTGCCATGAGGCCAGGCACCTAGGCGGGAGGCGGGCTTGCTACACGCAGCCTGGGTCAACTGGGGTCTCAAAGCCTATGGCTGCAGCAAGGATTGCCTGCTTCTGATCAGGCACAGAGAGGTGGGGGCCGTTGGGGGCACTTTATTTGAAGTCAAGGGGCTCCTGGCCTTGTTTCAGGGCTTGTATGCCCCTTCCGACCCCTGCACTGGCCATCACAGCACTGTTCAACTGGGCACATCCCCTTTCCAGCCCAGCAAAGCTCCGGGCCGCCACCGAAAATCTAATCGCAGGCCTCACTGCAGCCTCCGAGTCTCTCATGCCCGTGGATCAATCACTGGTGTCCGTGGGCGGGCTTTTCTTAAAGGCAACTGCCCCAGACACCCCCGGACTCCGCCTAGACTCCACCTCCACGCTAGTGACAACGGAGAAGGGGACGGTCTTCTGCCCGCGCTAACCACACACCCCGAGACATTTAGGTGCCGTTTTCACCGCAGGTTAAGCCCGGCTCCTCCCCTTGACCAATGGGAATTGAGCGCAGGCTCTCTTCACGCCTATGGTCTCCCTGCATGAGCCTGCGTTTTTGCTCAGGCCACAGCAACAGGCACCAGCACACAGGACGCTGCAGCCACCACAGCCATCATGGTGTATTACGCCTGCTCTGTCTAATAAGAAGCTACCCTCGGCTCAGTACTCACCACTGTACCTCGCTTGTAGCCCACTGACCATGCAGGCAGCACAAGAGCCTACCACTGACCCTACAGAGGTCTCTGCCCCACCTGAGGTGGTCTCTGCGCTTCTACTCTGGCTAATTTCTCAGAAACCCCGATGGCGGCCCTAGAGCACCTGCCCACGCAGATTTCGGCCTACCCCACCAGTGCATCCCGACCCTAGCCCAGCAGGGCACTCTGCTCCTAGCCCACCAGGGCACTCCACTTCCAGACCATCCTCAGAACCTGAGAGAATAGACCACTTGCAGAGGAAGCAGGTTCGCCTGTCCTTCTCGTCCCAGTCTCCCTCCCCCAAAGACTTCCATTCGAGGCCCTCTTCTCCAGCGTGTTCCGCACCAACTGATTCATTCAGAGTCCTTCTCGGACTCTGAACTGGATCTTGACTCCGATCAAATTTCTGGAATCAGGGACACTGTTGAAATCCTGATTCTAGTCGTGAACGACACCCTAAAGGTACTGTCACACGCAGCAATTTTGCAAGCAATTTCACTGGCAATTTGCTGGTTGCAGTGAAATGATGGATACATGGTTCCATTTCTACACAGCAACAAAACAGAACCATGTATCCATTATTTCACTGCAACCAGCAAATTGCCAGTGAAATTGCTTGCAAAATTGCAGCGTGTGACGGCACTTTTAAGGTAGATTCTGATGGCAAGCCGCCTACGCGTAAGGTGTCTGTCAAGCGCTCTAAACCAGCTCCGAGTCTTCTGTTGCCTAGAAGACTTTGACGACATCTTTACCAAAGAATGGCAACACGCGCTTTCAATCCAGAAAAGGCCTAGAGGCCCTTTATCTCTTCTCTAAGGAGGTTCGCCAAAAATGGACCACCTCACCAAGTGGATCCCCCAGTTTCGCGCCTCTCTATGAACACCACACTACCCCTGTCAGATGGCGCTTCGCTTAAGGAAAGCCCAGACAGACGCGTAAGGCCATGGCGAAATCGGCCTTTGAAGCCTCGGACGCATCACTTTGCCCCACTTTCGCAGCCACCTGGGTGTCCCTACCCGTGTCCTCTTGGGCTAAGAATCTCCGAAGGGGTATTCTAGCCAACCACCTCCTTCGGAACTCGCGGGCCTGTTGGATCAGATCGCTCAAGCGGGAAAATACATCGCCACCACTTGCCTTGACGCCGCCTCATGCGTTGCCCAGGCCTCCGGCAACATTATCTCCATTCACAGGGCCCCCCTATGGCTAAAGAGAATAAATCTCAAAATCACCCGTGATTCCTCACAATGGGGCCCACGGACGATATATGAAAACTACAACCACTGTTCATGCAAAATTCACCTTTATTTATAAAGTTGCGTCATTTTTACATCTGTTCAAGTACCACCAATAAAATACAAGCTAAAATCATTAAAATTCCCCAATTATTTAATAACAGTATATGTGGGTGCACTCCATATCATTAGTTAACTGACAGCATGTAGCAAATATGTATCGCAGGGACTGGGCACAGACCAGTGAAGGGGTTAAATCTCCTGCCCATCCAGGAGAGGTCAGGACCTGATACATAAACACACACTACCAGTCCCACTGACTCTGGTCTCCCCAGGGAGCCATGATGGGAAAGCAGAGGGTGACAAAAATCACACACAGAGGAAGCTTCAAAGGGAAGATCAGATAAGGTCATAGATAACAGAGAAACCATCTCAGATAGCTAGCTTCAGACAGACCCACAGAATTGGAGGAAATCAGAGACAAAGAACATTTTTTAAAACATAATCTATGCAGGGCTAAATGAGTGAGTGCCCAATCATAGGCCAAGAATTAGAATTCTAAGCTAGAAGGCCGGTCTAGGGTCTGACCCCCCCCGGCTGGGTCTATATCTGGGCTCGCACGGCCGCTGCTGGGGTGTCACAGTGATGGGTCGGTGAAAGCTGCTGTGATCATCATTCCAAAAAACTCTGCTCTACCCATCGGGCAACGGAAGCTAAGTTTAGTTTTCTGTAAGTTTCTCCTTTTTTATTTCGTTGTTTGCATATGTGTATGTCATTGTATTATTTCTATTTTTATATCTTTTATTGTAAGCACTGTACTTTTTATATTAAAGCTTAAAACTTTAATAAGCTGAAACCTTGTATGTTCTAAAAGGATTCATAGCCCTAAGAAGTGTGTGATCCTGTGATTGGCTGACAGTATTATTTCAGGGACTTACCCCCTGTATGTTGGTAAGTGGTGGCAGTGAGTGTGAAGCGGGGTGCACAGTGTGAGTCGGGGTGTGATTGAGGCTCCCTTTCAGCATAGGACAGAGGTCGAGTGCTGGATTGAGTGAGGGGAGATAGATTAACCCTTGCAGGTGCAACCCCAAGTCACGTGCTGAGAAGTGGGTGCGTGACACAGCATATAATAGTGCCTGGGTTAAAAACTGTTTCTATCTACAGACCTCTATGCATCTTCCCATAGGGCCCCCGCCAGCATCTATATATCAGGTTACTGCTCTTTCATTTACCTGTATATTTATCGGCTGCGCACAAGCTGTCCTGCAGTGCAACACCAACCCGATCTGCCCATTGGCTGTTGAAGCCGCGGTACTGAGATTGTCGGGTTTCTCTTAGCAAGTTATTCAGACCATGTTGAAAGTCAGGAAACCATCCTCATCACCGCACATTGAAGGCTTTCTTCCACTGGTGCGAAGACTGCAATCATACCCCAATGCTTTTTTCTCTCCCAACCCTACTGGCTTTTCTCCAGTCAGGCCTTGACGCAGGACTATCCCTTAGCTCCCTGAAAGGGCAGGTGTCCGCCCTTTTGGTTGTTCTCCAGAGGCAGCTGGCCTCGCGGCCACAGGTCAAGACGTTCCTCCAAAGAGTCGCTCACGTCACTCCTCCGTTTCGCACCCCCCCCTCCCCCTCCCTTGAACCCTGGGATCTGAATTTAGTACTAGACGTATTCCAGGGCCCACCCTTCGAGCCCCTACAGGTCAGTTTACCTCTCCTATCCTTGTGGCGATCACCTTCATTCGGAGGGTGACTAAACTTGAGGCTCTCTCATGCCGGTCTCCTTATTTGGTCTTCCATCAGGACAAGGTAGTCCTACCAAAAGTAGTCTCTTTTCACATCAATGAGGAGATTGTGCTACACTCTCTTTGCCCAGCTCCATCTCATTCTCGTAAAAAGAGTTTACCAAACCTGGATTTAGTAAGATCTCTCTGTATCTACCTGTCGCGAATGGCTTCCTTTCGACGAACGGACTCTCTCTTTGTGGTCCCACATGGTCCTCGCAAGGGCTTGGCAGCCTCCAAGGCTACGATTGCCTAGTGGTTTCATTCTGCTATTTCGGAGGCATACTGCATTAAGCAGGTCCCCAGTCCGTCCAGGATAAGAGTTCACTCCACTAGAGCAGTGGGAGCCTCCTGGGCTGTCAGACATCAGGCTTTCGGACGCTCAGCTTTGCAAAGCAGCTGCCTGGTCGTTGGTCCACACGTTTGTTAAATTTTACAGAGTTCATCCTCACCATCTGCAGATGCCGCTCTGGGGTGCAAGATTCTCCAGGCCGCTGTGGTCTGAGTTCAACTGATCAGTTCTTCTGTTATTATACCCACACGAAGGGGCTGCTATTGCACGTCCCAAGGTCTTCCTGTGTCCCCCAATGAAGCGATGAACAAAATGGGAATTTTGGTACTCACCGTAAAATCCTTTTCTTGAAGCTTCAATTGGGGGACACAGTTCCCTCCCTTGGTATATAGTTTAACACGTGGTGTTCCTACGGTTGCTCCTATTGCTATTCTCACCAAGGCTAATTTCCATACGATTCAGGGGCGATGCTGTCCGATAGGGAGCATGCTCGTTACAGTTTAAAGGTCGTGACATAGTGTTCTGGGACCTTCTCCATAGGCCAGTTATAGGGATACGACCTAATCGATTGCACTAAATGCCATCCGAATTGGTCATCGAATCTGTCAGATTTAATTTTCGGTGCTAAAATCGAGCAGCTCCGTTTTATACACGATAATAAATCTGACAAATCGGATCGGCCCAAATGATGCATTTAGTGCACTCCGATTATCGATCCATAGGGATCATGGGTCCGAAAATCGTCCGATGCTGTCCGATTTTTTGACAATCGAAATGCGAAATCGTATGTAAGCAGCCTACAGTGAATGTGCAGTAGTGGGTTTACTGCTGGAGGAGTGCTTTGTTTTATGATAGTGTCCACTCTAGGCAGCAGATCACCATTCTTCCGTGTCCCATTGATGCTTTAAAAAGGAGTTTCGGTGAGTAACCAAACCCTTTAAAAGGTTCTAAACTTATAAGGTGGCAACACAATTTTCAATTCTGCTGGATTTAAATAATTTTGGCAGAGTATACGACTAAAACATGATTTTGTAAGCAAGCTGCATAAATTCCTACCACTCGCTTCAGTAGCGGGCAAAATTACTGGCTCCTATAGTGCATAAGACAGACGACTAATACTTTCGGCTGCTGTCACATATAGGAGAAAGTACCAAATTATGGATCGGCCAGATATAAATTTCCAGCGGCAGCAGAATGGCTATAGAGTACTATAGTTTTTGATGCAGTGTACGAATACAATACCACACACAGCATTTATTATGAGCATGGATGCCACGAGTCCTATGAAAAGGTTACAACACATACGGTTCATCATACCTCGTTTGGGAATTGAGATCACAATCTCATTTTCTTGCTGAGAAACGCATATTGTGGTATCAGGTATCTCTGATACTATGTCAACCAATTCGCACACTCCATATTCGGTTACATCCCAGTCTCGTGAAAAGCACCTATTAAAACATCCAAAAGTAAAATAAGATGTACAGCTGGGTAAAATACATTTTCAAAAAATCATGTTTAAAATTTTACGGTGAGTACACAAAAATTTGTTTTTCTTTATCGCCTCATTGGGGGACACAGGACCATGGGACGTCCTAAAGTAGTCCCTGGGTGAAAAAGAGAACCACGGCCCAAGGTGCAAGAAAACCGATCCAGATTCCCAGAAACATCTACTGAGACAGGTGCGCCCCCCCGCCTGAAGGATTCTTCTACCAAGGCTAGCATCAGCGGAGAATGTGTGCAGGCTAGACCAGGTAGCGGCCTTGCACACTTGTTCAACTGAAGCCTGGTGCCGAATGGCCCAGAATGCTCCAACCGCACGAGTGGAGTGAGCTCGAAGTCCACTAGAATGAGAACATTTCTTAAATGATAGGATTCCTGAATAGCAGAACAAATCCAACGGGTCAGGGTAGCCTTGGAGGTGGCCTGCCCCTTACGGAGACCCACTGGGAGAATCAACAGGCTGACTTTCTGAAGGAAGCCGTCCTAGAAATGTAGTGTCTGAGGGCCCTTAACGAGGTCAAGGGTATGCAGTGCCTTCTCCACTCGATGCACTGGAGCCGGACAGAAGAAGAAGATGATATCCTCATTAAAGGTGAAATGTCGAAGTCACCTTGGGAGGGAAGGTGGGAACTGGGTGCAGTACCACCTTGTTTTGATGAAAAGACTGAAAGGGCTCACGGACAAGAGAGCGCCACTAACTCAGAGACCCGCCTGACGGACGTAATGGCCACCAGGAAGGCTACCTTCCATGACAGAGACGTAGAGAAACGTCCCTCAAGGTACCTTCACACATACGGCAATATTGCTAGGCAATTTCACTGGCAATTTGCTGGTTGCAGTGAAATCATGGACACATTGTTCCATTTGTACACAGCAACAGACTTGAACTGACGCCAGGAGCATATCAGTGCGTCCGCTCCAATGGTCAATGGATCACGTGACCGAGCGATGAACGCGGGCACCTTGGCGTTTAGCCGAGACGCCATAAGATCCAAGACTCAGAATTCTGCTCCGGATAAGAGCTAGTGAGAAAAGAAAGAAAACCCTGAACGAGTATGGAAGCGCCGCTCCAGTCTGAAACCAGTTTTCATTACCTTTCTATAAGATCTAGGTCATGCGTCCCCCAGCGGCGGCATATCTGGTGAAACACTTCCAGGTGGAGAGACCATTCGCTGGCGGCCAGGCCTTGGCAGCTGAGAAAGTCCCGTCGCCCAATTCTCTACCCCTGGAATCTGCGCTGCAGAGATGACAGACTCCGTCCAAAAAGGAGATTCCGCTCGACCTCAGTGAAACACTGCTTTGCTGCGTGTGTCCGCCCTGGCAACTGATGTAGGCTACTGCTGTAGCATTGTTCAACTGAACGTGGATATGACGCCTGCCAGAAGATGGTGAAAGGCTTTGAGGGCAAGGAGATTGCTCGAATCTCCAAAGATTTATCGGTAAGGCTAACTCCCGGGTAGTCCACCTGCCGTGGGCAGTGTGGTGACAGTTTCACTGCTCCCCAGCCTAGAAGGTTGGCGTAAGTGGTGAGGACTGGCCAGTCCACCGGAAGGAGCTGATCTTGGATAGGGATGCTGAGCGAAGCCACCAACGGAGAGCATGCCTGACCGTGGGTGTCAGGCGGAATGTCTTGTCCAGGAATAGGGGATCTTGTCCCAGGCAGACAGGAGAGCCAGTTGCAGTGGCCGCAGATGAAATTGGGCTAAGGGGATGGCCTCTATCGTTGCAGCCATCCTTCCCAAGACCCTCATGCCGGAACGAAAGAAGTCTGAGGAAGGACGGAGAAGCGCGAGGACTGTCTGGTGTAGGGTAGACCTCTTCGTCCCGAGGGAGGGAGACCAATCCTCGGTAGGGTCTAAGGTCATGCAGAGGAATGTGATCGACTGTCGGGATTGGAGACTGACTTTTGAGATTTACTAGCCAACCTAGGTGAGACAAGGTGTCCACGGTGATCTGGACACGGTCTGTGCACTCCTGAAATGAGGGAGCTTTGATTAGGAGATCGTCAAGGTAAGGCAAGACGACTACTCCTCTGGAATGCAGGACACTCATGGCAGCAGTCATGACTTTCGTTAAGACCCTTGGGGCGGTAGCGAGGCCACAAGGAAGGGCCACAAATTGGAAGTGAAGGTCCCTGTACCGCAAAGCGGAGGACTTGTTGGCGAGCTTAATCAATGGGGACATGCAGATATGCATCTGTTACGACTCTGAAGGTGAGGCATTCCCCTTCCTCCATAGATGCGATGATTGAGCGCAGTGACTCCATTCTGAACCACCGGACGCGAACATATTTGTTCAGATGTTTGAGGTCCAATATGGGACGTATGGACCCATCTTTTTTGGGAACCATAAAGAGGTTGGAGTAGAAATCTCTGAAGTGCTCGGGTTCCGGTACAGGGTGATTATGCCCGCCTGTTGGAGAGAGTGTATCACTTTGAAAAAGGTGCGACGGTGCTTTGGTGGCTTCGGGGGGTTGGAGGGGAAGAATCGGTATGGTGGGTGTGAAATAAACTATGTGGTACCCAGAAGACACGAGATCTTGAACTCATTTGTCATCTGTGGCGTATAGCTAAACTTGACTGAACAGCCGTAAGCGGCCGATAGTGGGGGTGTCTTCTGGCGAGAGATGAGAGTCAGGAAGAGGAGAACTGATGGGATCAGGACTCTATAGGTTTAGATTGTCTCTTTATGGGCTGCCAGAAGGAATTGAATAATGACTGGGCAGGTCTGTCCCTACAGGGAGGTCTAGTAGAGGAGGGTGGCGGTCAGGAGACCGCCCATCCAAATGAGTTGCGAAAGGAACGAAACGTACACTGAGGTAGTCTGAAAAAGGGGCGTTTTGGCTTATGTTGTGGATGGGGGTACTCTTTCCACCCGTGGCGTCAGAGATGAGCTTTTCATGGCGTTTGCCAAATAGGTGATCGGGAAGATAGGTGTAGTGAAAGATGTATCTCAGGGACAGGACACCAGAACAGTTAAGGGGTTAATTTATATGTCAGTACACAAGAGGTCACAACCTGTTTTATTTAAGCACAAAGCTAGGTCTCCAGTCATAGTGACTGCAGGTCTCCCCAGAATGGCACCCTGGGGAGACCTGCAGTCACTATGACTGGAGACCTAGCTTTGTGCTTAAATAAAACAGGTAGTGACCTCTTGTGTGCTGACACAGAACTTAACCCCTTAACTATTCTGATGTCCAATCCCACTGCTGCCTCTAAGCACGTTACTTGGGGTTGCACCTGCAAGGGTTAATCTCCTCTTACTCAATCCAGCACTCAATCATAGTCCTATGCTGAAAGGGAGCATCAATCACACCCCGACTCACACCGTGCACCCCGCTTCACACACACTTCCATCACCCACGGATTTGAGGCCGATAAGACCCCCTAGACTAAGACTTATCAGGCAATCAACAAAATCACACCCTTTCTAGGTTATGAGTTCTTTAGGGCATACAAGGTTTAGACTTAAAGTTTTAAGCTTTAATATAAAAGGAATCGTGCTTACAATAAAAAGATTTAAAAATAGAAATAAAAAGTGACAAATGCAACACAGTTATGAAATAAAAAGGAGAAACTCACAGAAGCCTAAACTTTCACTTCTGCAGCCCGATGGGAAGGCGGAAATATGGAATGATGATCACAGCAGTGTTCAGCTGCCCCATCTCTGCGACAAAGGACTTTAGCTGGGAGAGTCCAGTTATAGGCTCACACTGGAGGTCAGATTTCTAGACCGGCCTATTTTAGCATTCTAATTCTGGGTCAATGATTGAATGCTCACTAATTTAGCCATGCATATATTATTTTTTTCAAATGCTCTTTTGTCTAAACACCAATTATTTTCCCACAGTCAACACCAAATGGGGTTTAGTATAGCAGTTGATAGAGTCTTTGATTCCCTTTTCTTTCTGGCTACAGATGTGAAATGTTTCACTCTGTGGTTTTCCCAGAATGGCACCCTGGGAAGACCTGCAGTCACAATGACTGGAGACCTAACTTTGTGCTTAAATAAAACATGTTGTTACCTCATATACGGACATAGAATTTAATCCCTTAACTGTTCTGGTGTCTAATCCCTGAGATACATATTTCACTACAATAGGGGAGACCGTTGAGTGATTTCTTTGAAGCCGAGTTAGCTCACCACTGTATGAGCCAAAAGGGCCCAACAGATGGCAATGGTATTGGAGGCAATGAAGGCTTCGCAGGTGGCAGAGTCTAAAGAGGCCTGTATGAGGCGGCGATCTGAGTGGTTAAGTCGGTGAATTGTTGAGGAAGCTGAGTCTTGTAAGGGCTCTAGGCTCCATGCTTATGGCGAGGGCATTGGCAGTAGTGGCGGAGGGCTCCCAGGTTTCTGCGGGCATGGTACAGGCCTGGCAGTAGGGAACAGTATGCTTTCGTGGAAGCTCAGAGTGGCAGGTGACATAGGAGAAATAATAAACCATGTGGGGTCTTGTTTTCTTAGTTGCTTTTGAAGATTGCATGTTGGCAATGCAGTGAGAAACACAAAAAACTGAATGGGTAAGCAAAGAAGCTGAAGGCCCCATTACACTTAGCGATATCGCTGTAACGTCACATGGTTTGTGACGTTGCAGCGACCTCACCAGCAATATCGCTGCATGTGACACGTAGCAGCAAGCGGCCATCCGCTGTGAGATTGCTGATAGTTACGGCATGGCCTGGACCATTTTTTAATCATCTGTCTCCCGCTGGGCATGCTGCATCAGTGTGTGTGACAGGGAAAATGACCAACGATCTCCATGCTACGCCCATGACAGTGACAGTTCCCAACGACCGTCGGGGGTCGCCACATCAGTGAGCAGATCTGCCTGTGCGGCATCTCACCAGCGACCACTTAGCGACATTCCAGCGATCACTGCCACAGTCCTCACTAAATGTGTTGTGCCTTACCCAGAGCAGCGTAGGTGCCGAGTCTCCTTGGTCTTGTGCCCCAGTGCAGGCTGAGGAGGAAGCTTCAGTGAAGAGATCCAGTGCAAGGGGCCAGAACTATAGGGGCAGGGCAGGAAAAAGGGCGGGCTGTGCCACTGCTAGGCAACGCCCTGTGGATGACAACAGTGAGGGGCATGGCTACTGCCCATTCACAGGCGTCGCATCACTGAGGGGGCGTGGCCTGGCACCAGGAGGGGTGGAGCCCAATTCCGGTGCGAAAAAAGAGAATTTTGTTTACGTACCGTAAATTCTTTTTTCTTGAGTCATCAATGGGAGACCCAGACAATGGGGTTTAGGGCACTGCCCTCCGGAGGCCACACTAGGTACTACAAGTTTGTAGACACCGCCCCCTCCGCATATAAACCCCTACCGCAGGGAAGACCCTCAGTTTGGTTCATAAGCTGCGAGGAGACAAAATAAACCACACCCGATACATCGGGAAAGGAATCGTACACAGACGGTCCAACAACCCGGATAAACTGTCCCAACCGGGAACAGATCAAATGCAAACATGCAACAGAACAACTGGGTGGGTGCTGGGTCTCCCATTGATGACTCAAGAAAAAAGAATTTACGGTACGTAAACAAAATTCTCTTTTTTCTGATCATCACAATGGGAGACCCAGACAATGGGGATGTCCTAAAGCAAAACCCCAGGGCGGGAAGAGTTCCTCAAAGACGTGTAAAGATACGGTCCCCCTCAAAGGTGGGTAACCGCCGCCTGGAGGACCCGCCTGCCCAAAATTGCATCCGCAGAGGCATGGGCATGCACCATATAGTGCTTAGAGAAAGTGTGCAGGCTAGACCAAGTGGCCGCCTGACACACCTGCAGAGCTGAAGCGCGATGTCGCAAAGCCCAGGAAGCACCGACAGCTCTGGTCGAGTGCGCCTTCAAGCCCACCGGAAGAGGCTGACCCGCAGAACGGTAAGCCTCCTGAATGGGCGCCTTGATCCATCTGGCCAAGGTCGATTTTGATGCCGCGGACCCCTTACAGCGACCCGCCGTAAGGATGAACAAAGAGTCAGAACTCCGGAAGGAGGCAGTCCTGGACACATAAATGCGTACAGCCCTCACTAGATCCAGAGTGTGGAGGTCGCGCTCAACCTGATGAACAGGAGCGGGACAAAATGATGGAAGAACAATCTCTTGGTTCAAATGGAAAGTGGAAACCACTTTCGGCAAAAATTCCGCCCGCGGGCGCAACACCACCTTGTCTTGGTGGACTACCAGGAAGGGTGACTTGCACGAAAGTGCAGCCAATTCTGAAACCCGTCTCAGAGACGTAATTGCCACCAGAAAAACCACTTTCTGGGACAGATGAGAGAGGGAAACGTCCCTCAGAGGCTCGAACGGCGGTTTCTGTAGAGCCGTCAGGACCATATTAAGGTCCCAAGGATCCAGAGGTCGCCTATACGGTGGAACCACCCGAGACACCCCTTGCAGAAACTGACGGACCTTAGGAAGGAGCGCCAAACGCCTGTCAAACAGCACTGAAAGAGCTGATACTTGACCCTTCAGGGAGCTGAGGGATAAGCCCAATTCCAGACCCGACTGTAGGAAAGCCAACAACGTCGGGATGGACAAGGGCCACGGTGTCCGTCCAGCAGAGGCACACCAGGTGAAAAAGATTTTCCACGTTCTGTGGTATATCTTCCTGGATACGGGCTTCCTGGCCCGATTCATAGTGGCAACCACTGTAGGAGAGAAGCCCCTGGATGTTAGCAGCCAGGCCTCAAGAGCCATGCAGTCAATCTGAGGGCCCTGGAATTGAGGTGGAAGAATGGGCCTTGCGCGAGAAGATCTGCGCGTTCTGGAAGAGCCCATCGGAGTCCGCCTGACAGTTGCCACAGATCTGGATACCAGGACCTCCTGGGCCAATCCGGAGCCACTAGAATGGCTATGTTGCACTCCGTCCTGATTTTCCACAAAACCTTGGGAATCAGCGCTAGAGGAGGGAACACATATGGACGATGGAATCTGGACCAACTCAGGATCAGCAAATAGAAAAACAAGCGGTGTCAGAGGATTGGAGCGCTAAAGAAACCACGGGTTGGTGATTAGATTACCGATAATTTATTGCACGAACAGCAGGGGTCCAGTATGCCACAACGCGTTTCGACGCACAGATGCGTCTTTCTCAAGTGGATCAAGTGAAGGAGCCCACCTCCATCTCCAGAGGAACTAAGGAGCCGACCACCAGGCCCGGAGTATCTGAGGAGGAGGGATTATTGGCCCTTGTCACTACAGTGATCCACATTAAGCCATTAGTCTGGTTGTGCGGGGTGTTGCACAACCAGTAAAGGTTAGTACAAACATAGTAAAACCGTGTATTAAGTTCCTCCAGTTGCAGTGTGGCGCAATATCTGTTTTTTCTTTCAACTCAGGATCAGGGCGTCTGCCCCCAGAGACTGAGGATCCCAGGATCTCGCCATGTATTGCGGCACCTGATGATTCAGCCGCGAGGCCATCAGATCCACGTCCGGAGTGCCCCATCTGCTGCAGATGTCCTGGAAGACGTCTGGATGAAGGGACCACTCTCCGGCGTCCATCCCCTGCCGGCTCAGGTAGTCGGCCTCCCAGTTCTCGACCCCTGGGATGTGAACTGCGGAGATCAGGCAGTCGTTGTCCTCCACCCAAGATAGAATGCGGTGGACTTCGGCGAGGGCCTGAGCACTTCTGGTCCCTCCCTGATGATTTATATAGGTGACGGCCGTCGCATTGTCGGACTGAACCCGAATGGGTTGCCCTGACAGGAATTTCTGAAATGCTAGGAGCGCCAGATAGACCGCCTTGATCTCCAGCACGTTGATCTGCAGCGCCGACTCCGACGGAGTCCAGAGGCCTTGAGCCCTGTGGTGTAAGAACACCGCACCCCAGCCCGTCAGACTGGCGTCGTGGTCACCACTAACCATGACGGTTTGAGGAAGGACCGGCCCCGTGACAAATGACGTGGCTGGAGCCACCACTGCAGGGAATCCCTGGTCGGTTGGGAAAGTGTCACCAGCCGATTCAGAGAGATCGTCCTCTTGTCCCATCTGCGAAGAATCTCCAGCTGGAGAGGACGGAGGCGAAACTGCGCAAAAGGTACTGCCTCTATTGCAGCTACCATGCGCCCCACCAGCTTCATTAAGATCCTTAGGGATGATTGTGGTGACAGGAGGACTGCTTGCACTCCTGATTGGATCGCCATCTGTTTGACTCGTGGCAGAGACACTAGGGCCGAGTCCGTGTGGAAGTCCATGCCCAGATATGTCAGTGACTGGGTCGGAACCAGGGTCGACTTCTGGATATTGATAAGCCACCCGAACTGTTCCAGAGACTTCATGGTTACCTCCAGGCTTTGCCGACAAAGAGAATTTTGTTTACGTACCGTAAATTCTTTTTTCTTTAATCATCAATGGGAGACCCAGACAATGGGGTTTAGGGCACTGCCCTCCGGAGGTCACACTAGGTACTACAAGTTTGTAGACACCGCCTCCTCCGCTTATAAACCCCTACCGCAGGGAACATCCTCAGTTTGGTCCATAAGCTGCGAAGAGGAAATAAACCACACCCGAAACATCGGGACGAATGCCGTGCACAGACGGTTCGACAACCCGGCAAACACTGTCTCAACAGAGAACAGAACAAATGCAAAACATGCAACGGAACAACTGGGTGGGTGCTGGGTCTCCCATTGATGATTAAAGAAAAAAGAATTTACGGTACGTAAACAAAATTCTCTTTTTTCTGGTCATCATAATGGGAGACCCAGACAATGGGGATGTCCTAAAGCAATACCCCAGGGCGGGAAGAGTTCCTCAACAAGACGGATAACACATGGTTCCCTTTAAAGGTGGGCAACCGCCGCCTGGAGAACCCGCCTGCCCAAACTTGCATCCGCAGAGGCATGGGCATGCACCATATAGTGCTTAGAGAAAGTGTGCAGGCTAGACCAAGTGGCCGCCTGACACACCTGTAGAGCAGACGCTCGATGTCGCAAGGCCCAGGAGGCACCTACAGCTCTGGTAGAGTGAGCCTTCAATCCCACCGGGAGAGGCAAACCAGAGGCCCGGTAAGCCTCTTGAATGGAAGCCTTAATCCATCTGGCCAATGTCGACTTTGATGCCGCGGACCCCTTACAGCGACCTGTCGTAAGAACAAATAAGGAATCCGAACTCCTAAAGGAGGCGGTCCTGGACACATAAATGCGTACCGCTCTCACGAGATCCAGAGTATGGAGGTCGCGTTCAACCTGATGAACGGGAGCAGGGCAAAATGATGGGAGAACAATCTCCTGGTTCAGGTGAAAAGTTGAAACCACCTTCGGCAAGAATTCTGGCCGAGGACGCAACACCACCTTGTCTTGGTGAACCACCAGAAAGGGCGACTTGCACGAAAGTGCAGCCAATTCTGAGACCCTTCTCAGAGACGTGATTGCCACCAGAAAGGCCACTTTCTAAGACAGGCGAGATAGAGAAACATCTCTCAGCGGCTCAAACGGTGGTCTCTGTAATGCCGCCAGGACCATGTTGAGGTCCCAAGGGTCCAGAGGTCTCTTGTAGGGCGGCACCATCCGTGACACCCCCTGCAGAAATTGACGGACCTTCGGGAGGAGCGCCAATCGCCTGTCAAACAGCACTGAAAGTGCTGAGACTTGACCTTTCAAGGAGCCAAGGGATAATCCTAATTCCAAGCCCGACTGTAGGAAAGCCAACAACGTCGGGATGGACAAGGGCCACGGAGACCGTCCACCAGAGGCACACCAAGTAAAAAAGATTTTCCACGTCCTGTGGTACATCTTCCTTGAGACTGGCTTCCTAGCCCGATTCATAGTGGCAACCACCGTAGGGGAAAAACCCCTGGATGTCAGCAGCCAGGCCTCAAGAGCCATGCAGTCAATCTGAGGGCCTTGGAATTGAGGTGGAAGAATGGGCCTTGCGCGAGTAAATCTGCGCGGTCTGGAAAAGCCCACCTGTGTCCGCCTGACATTTGCCACAGGTCCGGATACCAGGACCTCCTGGGCCAATCTGGAGCCACTAGAATGGCGACCCTGCACTCCGACCTGATTTTCCACAGCACCCTGGGAATCAGAGCCAGAGGCGGGAACACATACGGCAGATGAAATCTGGACCAAGTCAGGACCAGAGCATCCGCTCCCAGAGATTGGGGATCCCATGACCTCGCCATGTATTGCGGCACCTGATGATTCAGCCGTGAGGCCATCAGATCCACGTCCAGAGTGCCCCATCTGCTGCAGATGTCCCGGAAGACGTCCGGATGAAGAGACCACTCTCCGGCGTCCATCCCCTGCCGGCTCAGATAGTCGGCCTCCCAGTTTTCGACCCCTGGGATGTGAACTGCGGAGATCAGGCAGTTGTTGTCCTCCGCCCAGGATAGGATGCGGTGGACTTCGGCCAGAGCCTCTGCACTCCTGGTTCCTCCTTGATGATTTATATAAGTGACGGCCGTCGCATTGTCGGACTGAACCCGAATGGGTTGTCCTGAGAGGAATCTCTGAAACGCCAGGAGTGCCAGATAGACCGCCTTGATCTCCAGCACGTTGATCTGCAACGCCGACTCCGACCGAGTCCAGAGGCCTTGGGCCCTGTGGTGTAAGAACACCGCTCCCCAGCCCTTCAGACTGGCGTCGGTGGTCACCACTAACCATGACGGTTTGATGAAGGACCGGCCCCGAGACAAGTGGTGTGGCTGTAACCACCACTGCAGGGAATCTCTGGTCGGTTGGGAAAGGGTCACCAGCCGATTCAGAGAAATCGACCTTTTGTCCCACCTGCGGAGGATCTCCAGCTGGAGAGGACGGAGGCGAAATTGTGCAAAAGGCACCGCCTCTATTGCTGCCACCATGCGCCCCACCAGCATCATCAACACCCGTAGGGATGATTGTGGTGACAGGAGGACTGCTTGCACTCCTGATTGGATCGCCATCTGCTTGACTCGTGGCAGAGACACCAGGGCTGAGGCTGTGTTGAAGTCCATGCCCAAATATGTCAAAGACTGGGTCGGAACTAGCGTTGACTTCTGAATATTGAGGAGCCAACCGAACTGTTCCAGAGACCGCATGGTCACATCCAGGCTCTCTTGACAAAGGTGTTCTGATGGCGCCCTGACCAGTAGGTCGTCTAAATAGGGAATGACGGCATGTCCCTGCACGTGCAGGAGAGCCATCATAGAGGCCATCACCTTTGTGAACACCCGCGGTGCCGAGGCCAACCCGAACGGCAGCGCCACAAATTGGAAGTGTTCTTCCCCCACTGCGAATCTCAGCCAGCGCTGATGAGCTGGTGCAATGGGCACATGAAGGTAAGCGTCTCTGATAGCTATGGACGCCAGGAAGTCTCCCTGTGATACAGCCGCGATCACGGAGCGCAGTGATTCCATGCGGAACTTCCGAACCAACACGTGATGGTTGAACAACTTCAGGTCCAGTACCGGGCGGAAGGATCCGTCCTTCTTCGGGACGATAAAGAGGTTGGAGTAAAAACCCCTGAACCTCTCTCCGGAAGGCACCGGTATCACCACTCCGTCTCTGCGGAGACCCTCCAACACCAGGTAAAAAGCCTGAGCCTTTTCTGGCGATGGGACCGACCGATGGAATCGGGATATCGGTTTTGACGTCAGCTCTATCCTGTAACCTCGCGGAGACCACGTCTCGAACCCACTGATCTTGAACGTGAAGTAGCCATTTGTCCTGAAAGCGAGACAAGCGGCCCCCCACCTGTGGGGAGGTAGGAAGGGAGAGCGAGTCATGCAGAGGCGGGTTTGGGGGCGGCAGCTGCCGCCCCCGCCGGCTTCTTTGGACGACTCTTAGAGCGCCACTGAGAAGCGGGCTTTCCCCCTCGGTCCGTGCGAGCGGACGGTGCTGATGACTGCGAGCTGGAACGAAAGGACCACTGTTTTGGGTTCCTTTTAACGGTATACCGTGGCTTAGGCTTATTCTGCGGTATCTTGGACTCAGCAGAATCCTTTATCAGCTTGTCCAGTTCGGTGCCAAAAAGCCTGTCACCAGCGAACGGAAGATTCTGCAAAATCTTCTTGGATGTGGTATCTGAGTCCCAAAGACGCAGCCACAACAATCTGCGGATCGCTATAGCATTGGCCGAAGCCACAGCTGAGCGAGTGGCAGTTTCCAGAGTCGCCGTCCTGGCGTAGTCCGCATAGGCCCTTGCCCTCTCGGTAAGTGCCAGGACCTCTGGACTGGATCTTGCCAGGTCAGAGATACCATCCAAGCACGTAGTAATCGCTTGCAAGGTCCAGACCGTGGCAAAATTAGGGGCAAAGGAAGACCCCACAGCCTCATAGGAAGACTTGGCGAGTTGCTCAACCTGTCTATCCGTCGCATCCTTCAGCGAGGAGCTATCAGAGGCAGAGAAAAGGGAGCGTGCAGCAATCCTGGTCATGGAAGCGTCCACCTTCGGGGACTGCGACCACTCCTGAAGCACCTCCTGGGGGAAGGGGAAGCGATTGTCCTTGGGTTTACGGACATAACGCCGCCCAGGATGTAACCTGGGAGCTCTAACCACCCTTCCAAAATTCGTGTGGTCCATGAAGGAGCCACTTGGTCTAGCCTCTGGCCGCAGCCATTGATAGACCTCCTTCGGGTGTACCGTCACCTCCTCAGGGGGTGTCACGAGACGTAAGGTCTCGTTGATAGAGGACACCAGATCCTCCACCCCGTCTGGTGGTTCAGATATAGACACAGACCCGAAATTTGAACCCCCATCATCGTCCTCACCATCAGAGGAACGCTCCTCCTCAGAGAGAGCCTGGAGCTCGGGTGACTCCTCACGACGAGCCCGCTTAAGGGGTCTCACAGCAGAAGAGGGAGACACCCGGGGGTAACTGGACGGAGTAGCTGGGCCATCCAGCCTCCTATTAAGTGTCTCCAGGGATTGCGACATGGAGGACAGCTGGGACAACAGAGATTCATTGATCTTATTCTGAGTCTCCCATGGCCCTGAGATCACCTGAACCTCAGGGTATAGCACCGGAGCCGCTGACTCAGCAGTGTCAGTCCGGGCCTCTGGGCGTCCGCAGTTATTGCAGGACCCCTCCACCAGTGTTCCATTGCATGTAGCACAGGTAATGGTGGTCTCTGCCGCCCTAGCAGCACGCTTCCTAGCTGAGGACATCGCCGCAGTAGGGGAAAATAAGCCAAATTGCAGACAACAAAACCGGGAGTCCCGGTGGCTTACCGACCGCAGTAAAGCGGTATGAGGAAGCGGTGTGTGTGTGTGACATCCGCGACGGTTTCCGGTCTCCTCTGGAGTGCAGACGCACGCTGCATACAGATCCCAGCCGGGAAGTGAGGGTAAAGATGGCCGCCGACAGTGAAACCGTGGGCGGCGCCGAAAACACGCGGGAAGCACACACACACGCCCATTGATGACGTCACCGCACGGGCTGCTTCCTATCCTCCAATCAGCCTCAGTATTAAGGCGCCAGAGCCCGCAGCGCGGGAAGTAATGTGAAATACATCACACAGACTGCATGCACCAATACACATCCGCAGCCTACAGCCTCAGCCCCTGCGACACACAGGGCGGTCAGCCAGGGTGACCCCAGCACGGGGTACACCTCCAGATCCGCGGACTCGAGAGTAACGCGCGGTCTGAGTGTCAGGACACATAAAGTGACAGACACTACCCCCAGGCACACAGGAGACACAGAGTGCCTCAGTGCCGGTCCGGTCTGTAAGCACCATTTAGGGAGGCCTCGGACGGGGGTTCAGCACCAGTCCGGAGTGTAAGCACCATTTAGGGAGGCCTCGGACTGGGCTGGCTCCAGTCCGGTCTGTAAGCACCATTTAGGGAGGCCTCGGACGGAGCGGAGCTGTGCAAGGCTCCCATCTCCCACTCTCGAGAGCCCCCCAGAGGGGGATGGAAAGGAGCGCAACAGCGTACCGGGAGAACACAAGGTGTCCAGACTCTAGGCCCTCCGGTACCTCCACCTGCGTGTTCCACAAGGGTGAGCGGGGAGGCTGTCGCAGGTCCCGACCGGAACCATTTTACCTTGTCTTCAGACGCCATCACGTAAGTTGTGAGAATGCAGTGAAGTGCAAGCAAAGCGTGATCCTCCGAGCACACTAAGTTTAAAACTGAGGATGTTCCCTGCGGTAGGGGTTTATAAGCGGAGGGGGCGGTGTCTACAAACTTGTAGTACCTAGTGTGACCTCCGGAGGGCAGTGCCCTAAACCCCATTGTCTGGGTCTCCCATTATGATGACCAGAAAAGAGATGATACCCGGGGGTAACTTGAAGGAGCAGCTGGGCTTCCCAGTCTCCTAGTCAGTGCCTCCAGGGATTGCGACATGGAGGACAGCTGGGATAACACAGAGTCATTAATCTTATTCTGTGTTTCCCATTGCCCTGAGGTCACCTGAACCTCAGGGTACAGTACCGGAGCTGCAGTTTCTGCAGAATCAGTCTGGGCTTCTGGGCGTCCGCAATTATTGCAGGACCCCTCAACCAGCGTCCCGTTGCATGTAGCACAGGTAGTGGTAGAATTGTCTGCCTTCACAGCACTTTTCTTTGCTGGGGCCATGTCGACAGCAGAGGAAAAGAATAAGCCAAGTAGGAAACCGGAACACCGGCGGCTTACCGACCGCTTCAATGCGGTGGAGGGGAGCGGTGTGTGTGTGGCCTCCGCGAGGATAATGACCGGAATCTCCCGGGAGCGCAGCGGTGCACTCATTCAGTCCCAGCCGGGAAGTGAGGAGAAAATGGCCGCCGCCAGCAAAGACGTGGGCGGAGCCAAAAACACGCGGGAAGCACACACACACACGCCCAGTGATGACATCATCCTAAGGGCTGCTCCACATCTCTCCAGGCAGCCATCTTAATAAATCTGGTGCCGGAGCCCGCAGTGCGGGAGATATAGTAATAACACTATACCCAGGGCTTCAACATCTGTAGCCCCCAGCCGCAGCCCCTGTGACACCACAGGGCGGTCAGCTATGGTGACCCCAGCACAGGGTACACCGCCAGAACCGCGGACCCGCGGGTGCGCGCGGTCTGAGTGTCATGAAACACATAAAGTGCCAGACACTACCCCCAGGCACACCGGAGACACAAAGTGCCTCAGTGCCAGTCCGGTCTGTAAGCACCATTTAGGGAGGCCTCGGACGGGGGATTCAGCACCAGTCCGCTCTGTAAGCACCATTTAGGGAGGC
This sequence comes from Allobates femoralis, assembly GCA_033576535.1. Taxonomy (NCBI): domain Eukaryota; kingdom Metazoa; phylum Chordata; class Amphibia; order Anura; family Aromobatidae; genus Allobates; species Allobates femoralis. The sequence continues at coordinate 209,555,247 of JARQOC010000011.1, read as the reverse complement.
CTCGGACTGGGCCGGCTCCAGTCCGGTCTGTAAGCACCATTTAGGGAGGCCTCGGACGGAGCGGAGCTGTGCAAGGCTCCTGTCTCCCACTTCTCAGAGCCCCCCAAAGAGGGATGGGAAGGAGCGCGGCAGCGTACCGGGAGAACACCATGTGCCCAGGCTCTAGGCCCTCCGGTACCTCAACCTGTGTGTTCCCCCATGGGTGAACAGGGAGACTGCCGGAGGTCCCCGACCGGGACCTACCTTATCTTCATACGCCATCACGTAAGCTGTGAGAATGCAGTGATGTGCAAGCAAAGCGTGTGATACCTCCGAGCACACTAAGTTAAAAACTGAGGGTCTTCCCTGCGGTAGGGGTTTATATGCGGAGGGGGCGGTGTCTACAAACTTGTAGTACCTAGTGTGGCCTCCGGAGGGCAGTGCCCTAAACCCCATTGTCTGGGTCTCCCATTGTGATGATCAGAAAATACTGGTCGCATTTGTGGCGACCACTGTGGCCACTAGTGAAGCACACTGAGCAGAGCCACTGGGAGGGGGACCAAAAGAGAAGGAGGGAGCCCTCTGTGGGTAAGCTTGCACTGGCCTGTGTGTGAGCCTCGGAGAGGGCAGAGACATGAACCAGCCCACCTGCATGATGGCCTTGTAGTCTTCACATCCTCAACCCAGGCTGGTGCAGGTCCGCAACCCAGGCTGCCAGGAGGAAGGCCAGGGAGTGCAGCGATGCAGGCAGATGCAAACTCTGCAGATTTTTAACCCAGGTCCCTATGGGGGAAGACTGGGGGTAGCCGTGCTCTGACAAATCGCTGCAGTGCAGGGATCTACGCTTGGTGCGGAAGGGGATACAGGGAGGCGAGACTCCGCGTGTCTGTCCATTGTCGGTTGCGGAAAATCGGAACCTGAAGGAACCATCGCCCATAAGTGGAAAGAAGCGTAATCCTGGTGATCCATCGTCACAGGAGGGGGTACGTGGAGGCGGCACTCCACATTCTCACCTGCTGTAGGTTGTGGGAAAGCAGTACCCCGCGGGGTGCCGTCACCCTTCTCAGGAAAAATTCCAGAAGGATAGAAGTGCCTCCTACAGACACCAAACTAAAACGTTGTGGTCTGGCCCAACCAGGGAGTGCAGAGGAGGAGCTAACGGTTTCACATTGACTTAATGTCAGCCTACTATGGATCAGCAGCATAACACCCATGGACATGTGTCCCCCAATGAGGCGATAGAGAATAAAAAAAAAAAATTGCTTGTGTCTAGACTAGATGGCATTAGCGGAAACCTCATCATTGAGTGCTAGGTTGCCGTGATTCATTCATACGTACCAATGATAAGCTTGTAAGAACTCTCTTACAATGACCTGTTTACTGGCCTGCGACTTCAGGAGCTTTAATAGATCTTGGGTAAACCGCTTCACCTGTGCTCTGTGAGTTAGAGTTAAGAAGCGTTTTGAGCCCATACCAAGAATCTAAAAATAATTAAATACTAATTAGTATTTATGCAGATGAAAAATTACAATTGCATTATTGTACCTAAGCTTACTTTATTGGCATTCAATTGGCATTTTTTGTTGGGAAAAAACAAAAAACCTAACACCCGAGAATCTCTTTAAATTCTGTTCAATTAGAAAGATTGACAAATAATTAACAAAATTTAGGTCAAAAGAGTACTGACAAATCTCCTGCAGAACCACTGTTTTATAGTGGGTGTCTGGCTAATTGCCAATCACTTCTACCTGATGTATACCGTATTTTAAGGACTATAAGACGCAGCGGACTATAAGACGCACCCAGATTTTAGAGGAAGAAAATAGGGGGGAAAAAAATGTGGTTATAATTGTTATGAAGGGGAAGGGGGGAAGGGAAGGATCTGCTGCTGACACTTATGGAGGTAATGTCCCTGTCCAGGTAATGTATGTCCCCGGGAAATAGACCACCCGTCCATCCTGGAATATAGCCCCCCTCATCACTAGATATGGCCCCCCCCCCATCCTGGCATATTGCAGCCCCCCCATCACTGGATATGGCCACCACCATCCTGGGATATTGCAGTTCCCCAGCCACTGGATATGGCCCCCCCCATCCTGGGATATTGCAGTTCCCCAGCCACTGGATATGGCCCCCCCCATCCTGGGATATTGCAGCCCCCCCATCACTAGATATGGCCGCCATCCTGGGAGATTGCACCCCCCAGTCACTAGATATGGCCGCCATCCTGGGAGATTGCACCCCCAATCATTAGATATGGCTCTTCATCCAGGGATATTGTACCTCCCCCCCCCCACCCCCCATCACTAGATATGGCCTCCATCCCGGGATATTGCAGCCCTTTATCATTGGATATGGCCCCCCCTGCTGACGCACACACTAAAACAATAAACTGCGTTACTTACCTGTCTGCCGCTCCCCTCATCACTCCCTCTGCAGCCGCATCAATCTCTTCCAGTCTGTGCGACGTGTCCCCAGAGCATCCGATTATGTGACCGGGACGCGCAGTAGTGATGCCGTCACTGTGCTGTGACTGTCACATGACAGGACGCAGGCTCCCACAGACAGGAAGAGTTGGATGCGACTGCAGGGGAAGAGATGGAGGGGAGCAGTGAACAGGTATGAAAATACACTGCCTCCGTTCAGCGCCAGCTTCAGCACTGAGAGATGGACAGTGGGATGCAGTGAATATCAGAGTAGGCTAATGAGCGGGAGACACATGATCATGGGCCACAGCTGCAGCCCCTGCCAGCCTCCTTCAGAGCCACCGCCTCTAGCACAGCACCAAGCCAGTCTTGTATATTCGGACGATAAGATGCACCCCTCATTTTCTCCCACAATCTGAGGGGAAAAAAGTGTGTCTCATGGTCTGAAAAATACGGTATACATGTTGTGCTGCATAAAATGGGAAGTTAAATAGATTATCAAAATTCCCCTTAAAAACCCAAAACTCTTCAAAAAGCAAATGGGCCGAGCAGATTTAGAAAGGTCAGTGACCCTGTAAATGACAAAACCTCCAAATCAAGAAAATAATACGAGCTTGGTGCAAAGGCGCTGCATAGAATGCAATGTTAAGTCACTCGTTAAGTGTAATCTCTCTCCTGAAGAAGGTGCTACATTGACTTCATTGTGAAATCTAGGCTTGAGAATAAAGCCACATACCTGCAGAACGTGCGGCACGGCCTCCAGCAGTTCCATCAGTTTTGAGTAGCCATAATCGGACACTCGGCACTGCTTTGCAAAATGGTGGTGGTAGGTTGGGATAAATTTGGTGACTGGCATTACGCAATATGGTTGATTTTTTAGTAGATCAATGACCTCTCGGCTGAATTGTATCAGCTGAGGATTGCCAACAGGACTCTTGGAACGCAACATCCAGGGATCTGAAGAAACGCCAAAAAGAAAAGAAAAGCACACTGTTAAAAATCTGTCAATAACAGCGATGTGTCATGCCATGAGGAAAGCTTCAGAGTGAATTAACCGGACAAGTGATCACTCCCGCGTTAGGAACCAATCAGCCGGATTTCGAATTCTTTTCAGGTTTATTCAAGTCATTATTTCATATAAAAAAAACTCACAAATATTCATAAAATTATGAATATGTGAGTTTTTATATGAAAAAATTGCTTGAATAAACCTGAAAAGAAATCGAAATCCGGCTGATTGGTTCCTAACGTGGGAGTGATCACTTGTCCGGTTAATTCACTCTGAAGCTTATCCTCGGACTCCTGGCTGAGAGATCAGATTCCTCCGGACTGGAGCAGCATACCGCAGGTTCTCAGCCAAGATCCCCAAGGATCGATGTGCTATTACACAAAGATACATTATAGGTGAGTGCATTTGCCTAATCCTCCACATTTGAACAAAGGACCTTTACACGTAGGTCTGCGCCTTTTGCTTTATATCCCCCTTAGGCGGCCGTCACACGCACAGATATCTTTAGCGATATTGTAAGCGATCACGTGCAATCGCTTACAATATCGCTCACATCGCTGGTGAGATGTCACACAGACAGACTCACCAGCGATGTGGATCCGCGATCTCGCTCGTTACTATGGTACACATCGGGTAACTAGGCGCCGCGCGTCGCTTAGTTACCCGACGTGTACCATAGTTACCATCTCCCAGCATAGGCGCGGTCGCTGGGAGATGGATCATCGTGGTGTCATACACCACGATGATGCAGATCGTTGCATCGTTCATCGCTAGATCTGAGAACCGAACCTCAGATCAGCGATGTCACGATCAAGCGATTTACCATCGTAAATCGCTTGATTACATGCAACGATATCTTGCCCGATATCGCTTAAGCGATCAAAAAGGAGATCGCTTAAACGATATCGGGCAAGATATCGTTCCGTGTGACGGCCCCCTTAGACCTACAGCCTCAAGGTTACGAGTTATAAATGCTATGAGGAAAGTGTCGTGTGCATTTTTTTTTTTTTTTTTTTAGAGATGAAATGCTAAGGACAACTTCACAGCTGTATTAACTAAAAAGATAACAATTACCATATTTTTGGCTTTAAAGACTCACCCAATTATAAGACGCTCCGTCATATTTGGAGAAGGAAAAGAGAAAAAAAATATATTTTAAATGTTATATGGCGTCAGTCTTCTAATGCCAGAGTGCGTCTTACATATGACATTTGTGTCCATCATCCTGGGACACAGCCCCTATATCCTGCATAAGGGCTGAACATGGCCCCCTCATGCTGGATGTGGCCCCCCCATCAGAGCACAGAGGGGCCCATATTCAGCATAGGGCCCATATCCAGCACAGTGGGGGGTGAGTGCAGGCACATTTCATATGTGCCGCTCCCCCTCTCCATTTCAGCGCTGCTTCAGCACTGAGGACAGCAGGTTCAGTGCAATTACATGAGGCAAATGAGCGGGAGCAGGTGACCTCCCATTACCTCATGCAGCCTGCTCCAGCCCCCAAAACCGCTCCAGAGCGGCCCCCCTTCCCCACTACAGCACAGCAAAATAAATTCGGACTATAAAACGCACCCCCCCACTTTAGGGGGGGAAGGGGGGGGGGGGTTGCCAACGAAAATGTGCCTTATATTCTGAAAAAGGAGAATTTTGTGTACTCAAAGTAAATTCCTTTTCTTTTAGCCTCTAATTGGGGGACACAGGACCGTGGGTGTTATGCTGCTGTCCACTAGGAGGCGACACTAAGTATACTTCTGAAACACGAAAACAGTGCGGCTCCTCCCCTCCAGTAAATACACCCTGGCTGGCTCCAGCCTCACCAGTTTTGTGACTAAGGCAGAAGGACAACCAATAGCACATATATATATGTATATACACAAACACACACACATACATACACACACACACACACACACACACACACACTTCGGTGAACTATAACTGTCTGAAACAGAACTGAGTTAGCAAGATAACAGCCAGACTAGGCAATAGGGAGGGTGCTGTGTCCCCCAATTAGAGAGAAAAGGAATTTGCGGTGGGTACACAAAATTCTCCTTTTCTCCTTCGCCGCATTGCTGGACACAGGACCGTGGGACGTCCAAAAGCAGTCCCTGGGTGGGTAAATAACCGTATCTTGTCATTCTACAGGTGGGCAAGTGCCGCCTGCAGAACACGCCTGCCCAGACTCGCCTCTGCTGAGGACTGGACATGGACATTGTAATGTTTAGCAAATGTGTGAAGACTGGACCAGGTGGCAGCCTTGCACACTTGTTCGGCAGAAGCCTGGTGCCGAATGGCCCAAGAGGCCCCTACCGCATGAGTAGAGTGCGCACGCAGCCCAACTGGAACGGGCTGACCCTTGAGCTGATAGGCTTCCATGATTGTTGTCCTGATCCATCTTGCAAGAGTAGCCTTGGATGCAGGCATGCCCTTACGGTGACCTTCCGGAAGAATGAATAGAGTCTACCTTCCGAAAAGCCGCCATTCGGGAAATGTAAAGGCGAAGGGCCCGAACCAAATCCAGCGAATGCAAGGCCCTTTGCACACGATGAGTCGGCGCCGGACAAAAAGAAGGCAGGGTTACGTCCTCATTCAGATGAAAAGAGGACACCACCTTAGGAAGGAAGGATGGGACCGGACACAACACAACCTTGTCCTGGTGGAAGGAGAGGAAAGGAGGCTTGCAGGATAAAGCCGCTAGTTCCGACACATGACGTATAGATGTGATTGCAACTAGAAACACTACCTCTGTAGTACGTCCAGGACTAGAATTAGATCCCATGTTTCCAAGGGTCGTCTGTAGGGGAGAGCAAGACGGGCAACTCCCTGTAGAAAAGTTCTGACCTGCAACTTGTTAGCCAATTTTCGCTGAAAAAGAACGGACAAGGCAGAAACCTGTCCTTTTAAAGAGCCTAAGGAAAGACCAGTCTGAAGAAACCCTAGAATAGCTGGCAGAGAAAACTGTAGGGGCGGCCGGTTTTGAGAATTACACCAAGAGAAAAAAGCTCTCCAGTGTGATGGTAAATGCAGGCTGAAGAAGGCTTCCTTGCCCTCAGCATGGTCGCAATGACATCTGGAGACAAACTGGCCTGTGTTAAAACCCAGGTTTTCAACGGCCACGCCGTGAAACTCAGGGCCGACTATTTCTGGTGGTGGAGAGGGTCTTGTGAGAGTAGATCTGGACGATCTGGCAGGCGCCAGGGGGAGTCGCCGAGCAGACGCACCAGATCGGCATACCAGGTGCGACGTGGCCAGTCTGGTGCGATGAGAATCACTGCCACGCCCTCCGCCTTGATATTCTTCACCACCCTGGGTATCAGGGGCAGCGGAGGAAAGATGTAGCAGAGCCGAAACGGAGTCCAGGGCTGTACCAGAGCGTCTGCTCCCAGAGCTTGAGGATCGTGGCATCTGGCTATGAATGTGGGTACTTTGTTGTTCAACCGTGAGGCCATTAAATCCACTTCCGGAGTTCCCCAACTGAGACATATTTGGTGAAAGACCTCGGGATGCAAATTCCACTCCCCCGAGGCGAAGCCTTGGCGACTTAGGAAGTCCACCGTTCAATTGTCCACACCGGGAATGTGGACCGCTGAAATCACAGACTTCGTGGATTCCGCCCATTCGAGTATTGGACGAACTTCGCACATCGCTCTTGAACTGCACGTGCAGCTCCGGTGGTTGACATATGCCACCGCCGTGGCATTGTCTAACTGGACTCGTATGTGATGCCCTGCCAGCAATGCCAGACAATGAATGGCAGCGGTGGACAGATTACACATGCAGGGGGTGTGAATCTGCCTTTTGGCTGCCGCCTCTAGCCACCTCCTTTATGGCTGCACGATGTAAGTTTTCAAAGTGTATTTACTCGGGGTACAGGGCTGCTCAAGTGCTGGGGGACCCCTTGCCTGGATGCAGCAGACATGCTGCATCCAGTGCTGTAATTAGATCACCATGCCTGGTTTGGTGACAGGTCCTCTTCAAGTTTAATGTTAGTATGTGTATTCTGTGGTGTGCGTACTTTATACTAAGTAAGGACGAGTAGGATGCCACCTAAGGAAGTTGCATACGAAACATGCGTTGGGACAAGAGATACCAGTGATGTCAGTGTGATCACTCTGTATGTTACATCTGCTTTTTACTTTGGAATAGTGGTATATCTAGTGTATCCTGGTAAAGCTATGTGCACTTGGTTAATTCTTATGTGATGATAGGCAACCATATCTGTTGTCCCCACTATTATTCTAGGATGTGGGATATTATTGTTGTATCTTCTAGTTAGTGATACTTATGGCACCAGTGCACTATATTTGATCAGGGAACAAGACGCCGGTGTAATTGCTTCAGCATATCTAGTAAGGTTTTCCAACTAGGAATTTACATATCATAAGAAAGTGTGTAAGGCTGGTTTCACACTACAATTGTAAGAAAACTGGATGCACCTGCCTGCATTTTTGGCCCCAGTGACTTTCAATAGGGCCGCAGTAACTTGAGGGCGCGTTCACTTCTTTATGGTTCCCCTTGATCCGGTTGTCCACGTTTTTTTTCCACACAGGCCACAAACACACTTTGTAGCAATTTAGGTGTTTTTTTTTTTTTGTTTTTTATAGGGGTTGTCCAGGATTTTACACATATTAATTATTGCATCTAGGCTGCAAAATTTTGACAACTTGCAATATACATGCTGTCAACATTTTGCAGGGTTTTCTAGATATCACATATTTGCGGCTGGCAGGGAACTTCTTGGGGCGCGATTATGCATGTTAATAGAAACTGGTCGTTTCCTCCCAGTCTCCAACAATCACACCCCTTCCCCTATTCCCAGTATGCCACCCCCATGACTTCACAGACCCCCCCCCCCCACACACACACTCTCACTATGCCCAGCCACCCCCTAGCCCCTAATGTCACCACCCACCCCCATTGTCACCACTGCAGAGAACCCACAGACAGGGTAAGAGCACACATGTGCAGCAGTCCTTCCTGCACGGTTACACTATACCTCTTGCCAGAAATTGAACCCTGCATAATTTTTGCTGCGTTTTCAAAGAATGAGCATGGCAATTCTCTGCTGTGTTTCTGCCTTCGTTTTGGAATGTCACACCTATATTTTCAACGGTAAACCAAAATTTGAAAATCGAGGTAAAAATGCAGGTTTTGTACCTGCAGCAAAAAAAACACTGTGTGAACAAATACTACGGGGCATAGACTTTCCTTGTGGAAAGGGACATGGTACATTGCTTGTTTATGATATAAAGAAAAGCATGTAGTGATTTATTCTATGTAGCAACTGGAATCGGGCTTTCTATAACCATCAGTGTCTACACAAACCATCAGAATGTTCCACTGACTTACAGGCCTTGCAATGCTCTTTAGAGAATTTTAATGTGCAGGTATATTTAAAAGGACCGTGACATATTTTATGAATAGGCCAAAGTCTACAATAAGTTGCACTAACCAGAATTTGGAGGTGGTGGAGTGTTGTGTATCCACTTGACAACCTTTGTTCCATTTTGCGCAGTAGCAATATTAACCCCTGGCACACAAATGATCAGATGCTCCAGCGGGACGCCTCCTTGTCCTTCCTCCACCAATTGCATTGCACCAAACTCTGCAGCATAGCAGTCCAGGAAGCTGCAAGAGGGAGAGAAAAAAAAGATTTGGGGTACTCACTGTAAAATCTCTTTCTTGAAGCTTTATTGGGGGACGCAGGAACAGTTTTCCTGTGTCCCAATGAAGCGAAATACACATGTTCCCTGGGTAAGCAATTTTCAGGTATACATTACTTTTATTTTCCTACAGATAGAAAAATGAATTGTAAGAAGATGACAGCTGTGATTACCTTAAAAGGGGAACTGTGCCCTCATGAGACTGAAGGAGGCCGTGAACTTGAGGAGCAAAGACTTTCAAAGACTTGATGACATATGGGATTATGTAAGAGTCAGGATCAAAATCATGCCTGCTGAAATGGAATATAAACCAATTAATGCAAGTGCAATCTACAAAGACAAATTCTCCACCCAAATTTGGATAACAGCAGTGTTTTACAAGAGATTTTAATTATGGGACCGAACTGGACTCTTTCCTCCATGGCCCTGTGCTGCTGGCTCCAGTCTAGGTCAATGTGGCAGCAGAGGTGAAATCACATCAAAATCATGAAATCACTGCAGTTTACTGAGCCTGGGAGGGAGGAGGGCAGAGGAAAGGCACAGCCAACTTATGTATCCACCAGAAGCCAGTTAAAAGTTTAAAAAGGGAACTGTGCAAAATAATTGAGCACATTAAGCTGAAGTGCTTTTGGCTGGTGGAAGCACTTCCGAAACCTCTTGTTACTCAGGTTATACTCCCTGCACCTTCTGAAGTCAGTGCTAAGGGGGATTAGAGCTGGAGTGACAGAGGCTTAGGAAGTGCTTTAAAGCAGTGGAAAGTACTTCAGTCTCATTTGCATATCCATTCAGATTGCTCAGTAATGGAGGAACGGACTGGTCATGTAAAACTACTGATTATTTTGTCATTGAAAGGGCTAAATGCACATAAAAAGGGGATTTGTGTGTATACTCACTGTAAAATCCTTCTCTAGGCCTCTAATTGGGGGACACAGGACCATGGGTGTTACGCTGCAGTTCAATAGGAGGCGACACTAAGTAGAATCTGAAAAAAACACTAACTCCTCCCCTGCAGTATACACCCCCTGGCTGGCACAAGCCAAACCAGTTTAGCGACCAAAGCAGTAGAAAGGATAAAATATAGGCCTGTACATAGACAACCATTGAAGAACTCAAAGAACCCTAAAAAAAGATAAAACGACCCGGAATGGGCAACAGGGAGGGTGCGGGGTCCCCCAATTAGAGGCTCAGAGAAAAGGATTTTGCAGTGAACACACACAAAAATCCCCTTTTCTCAATCGCCTCATTGAGGGACACAGGACCATGGAACATCCTAAAGCAGTCCCTGGGTGAGTAGATAAAAGGAAAATTAGTAGTCTCTTGCAAGACACACATTCTAGACATGAGCTTGGATGCCGCCATGCCTTTCCAGTGACCCTCCGGGAGAATTAAAGGAGAATCAGACTTCCAGAAGGGTGCAGTCCTAGAGACATAGTACCTAAGGGCTCTAACCAGGTCCAGTGTGTGTAGAGCCTTCTCAACACTATGCACCGAAAAAAGGAGGGGAGAGAGAGCTCTCTCTATTCAGGTGGAAAGAAGAAACCACCCTTAGAAGGAACGACGGCACCGGCCGGAGCACAACCATATCCTGATGGAAAACCAGGAAGGGAGCTCTGCAAGAAAGCACTGCTAATTCTGAGACACGACGAATAGAGGTAATCGCCATGAGAAAAGCAACCTTCCAGGATAGGAAGGAAAGGAAAACCTCTTTGAGGGGCTCAAAAAGTGGTTTGTGAAGAACATCTAAAACCAGATTGAGGTCCCATGCTTCTAGTGGCCTCCTGTAAGGGGGAACCAAACAGGAAACCCCCTGAATAAAAGGTCCTGACCTGGGACTTCAGAGCAAGGCGAGGCTGAAAAGCACTGAAAGTTGACCTTTAAGAGATCTGGAAGAAAACTGGAATCTAGTCCGGACTGAAGGAAGCAGAGAATTACTAGGAGAGACACACCAAGGCGAGTGGTCTACTTGAACCAGGAAAGAAAACTTTCCTGTGCAATAATAAATGCAAGCAGAGGCAGGCTTCCTAGCACTGATTATTGTTTTGATCACTTCTGAGGAGAAACCAGCACGAGTTTAAACCCAGGTCTCAACAGCCACGATGTCAAATAAAGGGCCTTGGAAAGCTGGTGGCATATTGGACCTTGGGTTAGCAGGTCCGGACAGTCTGGAAGGCGCCAGGGAGTGTCGGCGACGAGTCGCACTAGGCTGGCGAACCATGCACACCTGGGCCAGTCAGAATGACGGGGACACCCTCAGTCTTGATGTTCCTCACCACCCTGGGTATTACTTTTGCCTGCCTTACAAATTTGATCGAGGTTAGTTTGTGTCTACAGGAAAAAAGAATCTGGTGTTGACTCGATCGGACGCCGAAGGTTCCTCTCACTTCTGGTGCCGCTCATTAGGCACATGAAAACCATTTCATTGAGCCTGGGGGCGGTCCGGAGGGGGGAGGGACGACGACACTGGATCGAGGTTAGTTTGTGTTTACAGGGAAAAGGGAAAAGTGAATGTTACAATTATCTAGGACTATTTTAAGGAAAGAATAGAATATAAAGTTATATATACTTACATAAATTTATATACTCGTGGGTGCAAATATAGTTTTATTATACATAGCGGTTTTATTTACATGATTTTAGTAAGTAATGGTAGGTTTTTTAATTTTGTATAAATTTGTATCCTTGTAATCCATCCTACTCGTCTAGGACGGGTTTTAGTCTAAGCTTTGTTATGATTTGTCTTCCCCAATCATGAACAAGATTGAAAGTATATAAAGGTTTTAATTGGGTCCGCAGATTCACTTGAGAAAGACGCATACTGCGTTGAAATGCATCGTGGTTAATGGACCCGCGTGTTGTACACATTTTTATTAAAGCTTAAAGGTAATTTACTACTGGCCGTGGAGCTGTAATTATTCCCTAGCGCTTACCACATACTCTATCCTTTCTTCATTACCTTACAAATTTCCCCCTCAGCCTCTGAGATTAAGGTTGGACTAGCACATCCGCTGTTAGTGTTTGCGGGTCGTGGGATCGCGCTATGAAGGTGGGCAATGGCATTGTCCAACTGGACACATATGGCGACCTGCCAGGAGATGATGAAAAGATTGAAGACCCAGGAAAATTGCCCGAATTTCTAGGAGGTTGATGGGCAGAGTGGATGCCCAAGGAGACCACCTACCATGTGCTGTATATGGTGGCGGTAAACAGCTCCCTAACCTATCAGGCTGGCTTTGGTGGCGAGCACTGCCCAGTGAGCGGGGAGGAAGGATCTCCCCTGCGAGAGAGAAGCCGGTCACAGCCACCAGCGAAGAGCCTGCTTGACTTTGGGAGGGAGCCAAAAGGACCTGTCCAGTGTTAACAGGCTCCTGTCCCAAGAGGCAAGAAGGGTCATCTGCAGAGGCCTGAAGTGCAGCTGGGCAAAAGCAACCGCTTCCATGGCCGCAACCATTCTGCCTTGGTCTCTCATCCCCAGGCGGATGGAGTGGGATGAAGGGCGAAAAAGGACTCTGACGCCCTGTCGTAGAGTACAGGACTTGTCTTGAGGAGTACTAGTCCGCGGGAGGTACCGAAAACCATCCCCAGTAAGGTAAATTTCTGGCCTGGAACTGGAGAGGATTTGGACAGATTGACCAGCCACCCCAGACTGGAGAGTGTGTCCACGGTTATTTGAACGCTCTCTACGCAGTCCGCAAAGGAGGGGGCTTTGATCAGGAGGTTGTCCAGATAAGGTAGGACGACACCCCGGGGATAAAGAAAAGACTTAACAGCCGCCATGTCTTTGGTGAAAACCCTGGGGGCCATAGCGAGCCCAAAGGGCAATGCGACAAACTGAAAGTTGTATTCGTGAATGGCGAAGCGTAGGTATTGTTGATGCGCCTGAGAGATCGGAATGTGGAGTTACGCATCCTGAATATCTATTTAGGCTAGGAATTCTCCTTCCTCCATTGATTTAATGATGGATTGGAGGGATTCCATGCGGAAATGGCAAAGAATTAACTTGTTCACGTGCTTCAGATCCAAGATGGGCCGGACAAAACCATCCTTCTTGGGGACCACGAAAAGATTTGCATAAAACCCCCTTGAAAAGTTCGCCGTCCGGAACTGGAATGATGACCCCCGCCTGTAGGAGGGAGTCAACGGCCTTGAAGAAAGTGCGAGGATTTGAAGGAGATTGTGGGGGTACAGAGGGGAAAAAAGTGATTTGGTGGGGAAGAGACAAACTCAATTTTGTCGGAAAACACCAATTCCCTGACCCACCTGTCGTCTGATGGCAAGCTAGACATGATGAAAAAAGGAAAGTCTGCCGCCTACTAAGGTGGTGTCTTCCATGAAAAAAGGAGAGTCAGGACGAAGAGAACCTCTGGGATCGGGATCCCTTTGGTCTGGTCTGTTTTGACCGAGACTGCCAGGCGGAGTTTGATTTTTGTATTGGCTAGGAACCTCTGTCCCTGCGCGGGGAGCGATTAGTATTTTGCGACAGGCGAGAGGCTGTCCAGCCGAACAAATTCCAAAAGGAACGAAACAGTGTTTGGTGACGAACGAAAGGACATCTCAGCTTAAGCAGGGGAAGAGAAGTGCTCTTTCTTCCAGTGGCATCTGAGATTAGTTTGTCTAGTCGCTCTCCGAAGAGGCGACCACCAAGATAAGGGAGGCTGGTTAGGGATTTCTTAGAAGGGGAGTCCGCTCTCCACTCTCGGAGCCAGAGCGCTCTGCGAATGGTGATGGCGTTCGAGGCTGCAAAAGCTGCACAGTTACTGAACCCAAAGATGCATGAATAAGATAATCCCCCGCCACCGAAATCTGGGTAGCAAGGTCCATCAAGACGGTCAAGTACACTCCCGTAGAGAGGAATGTAGTGCATCTGCCCAGGTCATGATTGCCTTAGCAACCCATACCGAAGCATAGGAAGGTGAGAGGGATGAACCGGACAGCTCGAAAACCGAGCCAGCCAATTGTTCAACCTGTCTGTCGGTTGGATCTTTACTGGAGGAACGATCTGGCAGAGAAAGCAGGGTTCTTGCGGCTAAACGGAACACTGGAGGATCCACCTGTGGTGAGTCTGCCCAGTCCTGGCTTAGGGCCAGAGAGAAAGGGTAACGAGCCTCGACAGCCTTGCGGTTCCGAATCTTTTATCTGGACGGGTTCTGTGTTTCTGTAAGATTCTTCTGGAACTCAGGATGATCTGCATAAAATTTGTGTGGGCACTTTGCCCTCTTGAAAGACACATCAGGATCTGCTGAGCTGCTTACTCAACCTAGGTAACCAGATTCCTGTGATGGCCCTGAACCCTGTGGCGTGTCCCCCTGTACAGGAATATGTTCCCAGCTGGGATGCCACGGTAACAGCCTGTGCAGCAGTGATGGCGGCTGCACGTGTGAAAGGAGTGGGAGGGGCCGCCTATAGGGCGTGCAATGATGTCTTGCGAGAGGAGCCGAAAGAGGCCGGAACGTCCCTTGTGGGAAGCGGCCGGGGGGGGGCGTTCCTGCAGCGAGTGATGTCACCCGCAGGCAGGACAGACAGAGGGGGCGGAGTCGCCAGGGAAGCAGGCCGGAGCCCAAATTAGTGTGCAGCCCCGGGAAGAGTGCAGTGCCGGCTCGGTAGTAGCGCAGATGAATAGGGGGAGCCCTGCGCCCGCACATATTCCCCTATTGCGAAGGAAAGGGGGCCTCTTAGCCTTGTTGAGCAGATTGCTTTGCCGGATCGCACCGCAGGGTCCTGGGATGGGACCATGAAATGTTACCTGGCGCTGGCTCCTTAACCCATAGTCCCTGTGAGGGGAGAATGGGAGGGGCAATAGATCCACAGACTGAAGTGGACCTGCAACCCAGGGTCCTTAGGAGGAAGGCTGGGGAGGGCCGGGGATCCAGCAATGGCACTGGGTACTTCAACCTAGCGTCCCAACTGTGGGGGGTTATGGAGGGAGTGTCCCTCGTCGCAGAAGGGGGTACGTGGAGGTGCCATTCCATGTTCCCTTCTGTTGGTGGTTGTGGGAGAGCGTTAAGCGAGGGCACCGTTGCCCGTCTAATCTTCAAGTGAATGAAGAAAAATAAAAATAAAAATAGATGTGGGTCTGTAGACCGCATCTGCCTCCCACTGACACAAAGTTAAACTGGTTCGGCTTGTGCCAGCCAGGGGGTGTATACTGCAGGAGGAGGAGTTACTGTTTTTTTCAGATTCTACTTAGTGTCGCCTCCTAGTGAACTGCAGCATAACACCCGTGGTCCTGTGTCCCCCAATGAGGCGATTGAGAAATAGATTATTTCCATTGCGCCAATATATTCCTCAGAACTGTACAACTCAGAGGGAAAATGTACAGACAAAACATTACAGAGCAACTCAATTCATTTTTAAGGACACTCCAAGACAGTCATGCTTTGCAATAGAAAGACCTGTAATTACATTATGTGAACACAGACTTGAATTTTCCCATTAAATTGTCAGACTATTTGCACGGAGTAAATAGCCAAGAAAAACATAAAACAACCTACAACCTCCTCCAACACAAACAAACTGGATAAATTACTACAACAGTCATTTCAAAATGCATAATTTACCAGTTCTTAAGTTTTTTAATAGTAATTCTCATGCATTTTTCACTAAATATGAATAAAAGCCCCTTTGAAAGAGTTTGAATAACAAAACAATTTCCCCCTCACAAAATAAAGCAGTCATATAAAAAAGAAAAATCACACCACCCACACCGCATTACAGTGAAATATGCAAACTAATGAGTGTGTTACAGATACATAAAAGCAGGTTGCAGATCATACCAGAATTTCGAGTTGGTGCAGTGCAACTGCACACCGGATCATGATTTTCCAGCTCGTCGAACACCACAGGACTACAGGACGTGGAAGAACCATCATGTGATTGTGAAGACCCTAAGGGACTCTGCCTTGCCTGAAAGCTTGGTAAGAGACCCACCAATCTACCGTTACCCTGGTCACGGATGGTCACAGTGTCGGTTAATCTGTATAGATCTGACACAATCAGCTTGTGTCCAAACCTAAAAAGAGAAATTGAGAAAAGTATTACACCCAAAGAATCAAAATTAAAAAAGATGTACCATAGTATTTAAACGCAGATATTTCTATCCATAGGCTGACACCGCACTAACAAGTACTTTGTTGTGTAATGTAAAAGACAGTTTTCACCCAAACTTCCCATAGAACTGCGGTACAGGAGTGCAGAAAAAGAGCACGCTGCTTTTATCAACCTATGGTGGCACATACGTGTTGATGGGACAAGTTGAGTATTGCAGCAAAGTCACTTACTTTAATTTGCATATAATCTTCACCAGATTATATTAATCATAGGCCAATTTAGAGGAAGAAATGAGGTGGGGGGAAAAAGGGAGACCTCTTCCTATATTACAGTAAGGGTAGGACTGGTCAAAGGAGGCAGGGTTGCAATGGTGGGGGTCAGCGTCACCATGGAGAGTGCTGAAGGGGGCCTCGAGGCTGGGAAGGTATAAAGAGACAGCGCAGGCACAGATGACTATCTCGGACAGCAGAGTTCATCTTCACCTGCAGCGCCTCCACATCCATTTTGCTTTTGCACATTGTGTCAGAAGCAGCGCACCACAGAGAAGCTCTCTGTCTGCAAAAGGCGCAGATGTAAAATCTCCAGTTTCATTTTGGCCCCCCTGCAGCACTACCCCACCATAGAAAGTTACAAGCCGCACGACAGCCGCTTCATGTGAGCCAGTCTGATAACATGGACAATTATAGGCCAGTGACAAAGAATTTAAAAGAAAATCAAAAACAGAATCTTATACACACCTAAAAAAAAGAATGTTCAACACTTACTTTTTCTCAAAGATTTCTGTAAATTTAAACAGCGGTAAGCAACAAGCAGGAGCATCTTGCAGGATTGAAATGGTTCCAAAACTGTTCAAAGAACTAAAACTATTAGACGCGAACGACACAAACAACCCGCGCAAATCGAGAACAAAAGTGATGTTCTTTGCAGTTAGTGAGGGCAGTGTATGTGCATATGGTTCACATTACCTTAGCAAGGAGAGGGATTTATTCGCTGCCCCTGTGGCCAGGGACACTTGGATCCTCTTGCTTCCTATCTTGTATCTATGTAGACTGTTGACAGCACAAATTGCTTCCTGGAGATTCTCCATTTGTACTGTGGCCTTTAATTGGTAGTCTGTATGAGGGCTGAGCTCAACATGTTTTAACTGAAAGAAATTTAGGGAAGAAAAAAAAAAAAAAAAGTCAGCCCAGAAAGAAAAATGTAAAGTTATGATGACACAGAAATTGATCGATCTGAAATTTTCACACATCACGTTAGATCAACCATCACAAGGTAATATACTAGACTAAATACAATTCCTTCAGAAGAATTACCGTATATACTCGTGTATAAGCCGAGTTTTTCAGCCCAAAAAATGGGCTGAAAAGTCCCCCCCTCGGCTTATACACGGGTCAATACGGTAATCCTATGGTGGGAGGGGGCGCTGCGCAGTATTTCTTACCTTGTCCCCCGTTCTGCAGTGCGTTCCGGTGTCTTCCGTGCTCCGTTCCCGGTCTGCTGGGCCTTGTGGTTCCTCCTGGTTCCTCCTCCTTCGGTTCCATCATGGGGGCTGCCATCTTGCTTCTTCTCTCCGTCCCCGGCCAGTGATGTCAGAGCAGGCCGCGGTGTGATTGGCTAGCACCCGTGATCACGTCACGGGTGCTAGCCAATTACAGCGCGGCCTGCTCTGACATCACTGGCCGGGGGCGGAGAGAAGAAGCAAGATGGCAGCCCCCATGATGGAACCGAAGAAGGAGGAACCAGGAGGAACCACAAAGCCCAGCAGACCGGGAACGGAGCACGGAGGACACCGGAAGGCACTGCAGAACGGGAGGACAAGGTAGGAAGCTGTGTGTATGTATGTGTATATATGTGTATGTGTATGTGTGTGTGTATATATGTGTGTATGTATGGGTATGTGTATGTAAGTAGGCTGGCTGCCAATATAAGCCATACCTCTGGGGCTGCTGTATATACTTCTGGGGCTGCTGGATACTACCACTGGGGCTGTATATACCTCTGGGGCTACTGTATACTACCACTGGGGCTGTATATACCTCTATGGCTACTGTATACTACCACTGGGGCTGTATATACCTCTGGGGCTACTGGATACTACCACTGGGGCTGTATATACCACTGGGGAGGCTGCTGTATACCACACTGCTGGGGGCTGTATACCTGTGCTGGGGTCCACCCTCGGCTTATACACGAGTCAATAGGTTTTCCCAGATTTTTGGGGCAAAAGTAGGGGGTCGGCTTATACACGGGTCGGCTTATACACGAGTATATACGGTAAACAAAAAGTTCATAGAAGAAAGGTTTGAGTATGTGTGCACGCTGCAGGAATTCTGCACCAAAACTGCATCCCCTGGTAGAAAAAAAAAGCAACTAATCCCACAATACATACGATTTATTAAATAGTCGCTTAGTTGAACCTGTCCTGTTAAATAAAACATTTAGATACTTCTTGCTTGTTTCTATGTTCCTAGCTTTTCCTCTACCTACTGTGTCCCCCCCCCTTCTGATTTAAGAACCCATCCTACCTTCATTCCTTCCCACCATTTGTTCCTCCCCGGTTCAATGTCCAAACCAAGCTGAACATTTGTAACGTGAACATTAGGTTTACCTCGTATGTATTTTATGCATTTGCTCAACTGTGCATTTAATTGTATTGTATTACTTCTCCCCTTATGTTTAAACATAAATAAAATGATTTAAACACAATCCACAATAGGTTTATTTCACATTTATTGTGCTGTTTCGATGAGATTTGGTATACGTAAATTGTGTGATTAACTACCAGGCGTTTTATTTTGGCAGCCAGAGATCGTTTCATAACGTCAGCATGTGTTTTTGGCCCCAAATGAACAATGCAGCATTTTTTAATAATTAAACGAAGGTCAATGGGCTGCAAAAAATTCACTAATAATTATTACCATGCTGTAGATTTATCTGCAGCAAAATCTGCACCTTTTCTGCGAGAAAAAAAGGCAACGAGTGCACGACTTCAGAACTCTCAGACTTTGCTGGCTTCAGGATACACGTGCAGATTTGACAAATCTGCACCAAATAAAAACAGCATATGCACAGGGCCTTATAAAGCTACTGGCGTTTGGAAGGTTTGCATCTGCAACACGACACTGAGGACGTGCTGGTAAAGTGATCATTCTTGGTGGATTCGCACTTATTGGCAAGTTGTTGACAATTCCCCGCCTTATGCTGCAGTGTGATGACCTCTTGCACCTCAGAGCAGTCACTGACAGCACCTAGCACCAATTCTCCTACTACCTGTGAGGTCACAGAGCGGATCCCCCTCTTTAGCTTTGCCCTGTTCACTGGATGGAGGAGAATCATCTCCAGGAGCGCTCAGCCATTGTTCAGAGTCAGGAAAGGTCGTCAAAGTGATACTTGTACAGACTCGAGAACGTACTTACCTTCCCATGTCTAGAAAATATTTCACGTAAAGTTTGCAGAAGAACCTTCCTGGACCGCCGATAATCCAAGTTGCCAATCTGAATCTCAGCACCATTTGCAAACGGATCAGACGATGGATCGGTAGCACCAGTCTGGGGAGTATTCGGCAGTGGAGATGAACAGTTGGAAACATTTGGGGACAAACTCCTTAGAAAAAAAAAAAAATATATATAAAAATAAAAGTACAACGGCCAAAACACATCATCATTTATTATAGTCACATAAATTAAGTTTTACCTTGAAGACCATCCACTCTGGGACCTTACAGGGCTCAGTTGCCGAGATCCAGCCAGTCTGCTGAAAGCGGATGGATTGCTTATTTGAAAAGAGGATTCATCCCTCTCTGGTTTCTCCGCAGGAGATGCAGAACTGATTCCCATAATTGAGACTTCCCGCCTAAAATCAAAAGGGAAAATTGGAACATAAATGGCCGCATGTAGAGTATGAACCTTTATCATCATTTTAGAAAAAAATTAATTAGATAATGGGCAAAAAAGGTGATTTGTGTGTACTCACCGTAAAATCCTTTTCTCTTCGCCTCTAATTCAGGGACACAGGACCGTGGATGTTATGCTGCTGTCCACTAGGAGGCGACACTAAGTAAAATCTGTAAAAGATTTACAGTGGCTCCTCCTCTGCAGTATACACCCGAGGAGCAGGCACTGCCTCACCAGTTTTGTGCTTAAAGCAGTAGGAGAAGTAAATAAAGTGAACAAAGCCTGCAAAAAGGCATGGCAACTATGTAAGAACTTAAGAGCAACACGACAAACCAGAAGACCCAAAGTCGGGCAACAGGGTGGGTGCCGTGTCCCCCAATTAAAGGCTAAGAGAAAAAGGATTTCATGGTGAGTACACAAAAATCTCCTTTTCTCCTTCGCTTCATTCAGGGACACAGGACCGTGGGATGTCCCAAAGCAGTCCCTGGGTGGGAAACAACAATGGAACAAGTCAAATAAAAGTTACAGAAAACCGTCCCCTACAGGTGGGCTACTGCCACCTGGAGGATGACTCCACCCAGACTCACATCTGGTGACTATTGGGTATGCCCTCTGTAGTGCTTTGCAAATGTGTGAAAGGCTGGATCGAGTGGTTGCCTTACACACCTGTTGTGCCAATGCCTGTTGCCGAATGGCCCAGGACGCCCCTACCGCACAAGTGGTGTGCGTGTTATACCTGTTGGAATCGGCAGTCTGTTCAGCTGGTAAGTTTCCTGAATAGTGGATGTAATCCACCTGGTCCAAAGTGACATTTGATGCTGGCATACCCTTGCGGCTGCCGTTTGGAAGGGTGAACTGGGAATCAAACCATTTTAGACACGTATACACGAAGTGCCCGCACAAGATCCAGAGTATGCAGAACCTTCTGGACACTATGTACCAGTGCCGGGAAAAATGACGGTGAAGATATCCAAGTAAGGGTGCTTTCACATCTGCGTTTTTCGTAATTCGCGGCAGATGCGGTGAAAAAACCGCATCTGCCGCGTTTACCGCATAACCGTTCCACTTGCGGCGCGGTTGCGGTTTTTTCTATGCAATGTATAGGGGGACTTGCGGCAGATGCGGCAAGTGCGGTTTTGCACTTGCGGCAGGTGCGGCCGCGAAAAAAACCGCAGCAAGCCGCGGTTTTTTTCGCGGCCACACCTGCCGCAAGTGCAAAACCGCACTTGCGCACCTGCCGCAAGTCCCCCTATACATTGCATAGAAAAAACCGCAACCGCGCCGCAAGTGGAACGGTTATGCGGTAAACGCGGCAGATGCGGTTTTTTCAGCGCATCTGCCGCGAATTACGAAAAACGCAGATGTGAAAGCACCTAAGATGAAACGATGAAACCGCTTTCGTAAGAAACAACGGTATCGGACGGAGTGCTACCTTATCTTGGGGAGACACTAGGAAGGGCTCCCTGCAAGAGAGTTGCGAGCTCTGGGACTATTCGGATGGAGGCAATTGCCACTAGAAACGTCACTGTCTGAGAAAGAAGATGGAGGGAAATTCCCTGGAGGGGCTCAAACAGAGGTTTTTGCAATGCATTCAATATCAGGTTGAGCTGCCATGCATCCAATGGCCTCCTGAAAGGGGGGACCAGACGGCAAACCCCTTGGATAAGTTTTTTCACTTTAGGTCCAGTGGCCCGACAGCACCGGAAAAGCACTGAAAGAGCCAAGACTTGGTCTATGAGAGGGCCTAGGAGAGAGACCCACATCCAGACCCTCCTGAAGAAAACCTAAGATATCAGGCAGCAAGAAGAGCAGAGGTGAACGGGCTTGAATCCTTACACCAGGGTAAGGCAGGTCTGCCATGTGCGGTATTAAATCCAAGCAGAAGCAGGCTTCCTCACTCTAATCATGGTTTCGATCACCAGTGGGTAAAGACCAGCCTGGGTCAAAATCCAGGTCTCAAGGGTCACGCTGTTAAATTCAGGGCCCTTGAAGTCTGATGGATCCTGAAAAAAAAAAAAAGTCTGTACAATCTGGACGTTGCCAGGGGACATCGGCAGCGAGTTGAACTAGGTCGACATACTAGGCACCCATGAGTCAATCTGGGGCTACTAGTGTGACAAGTATGCCATCCAGTGTGATCTTCCGCACCACTCTGGGAATGAGAGGAAAAGGGGGGGAGGGAAGATGTAGGGGAGGCGAAACTGTGTCCCGGATTTGACTAGGTCGTCAGCTCCTAGTGATTGCAGGTTGCGAGACCAAGCCCTGAAGTTGGGTACTTTGGCATTGAGGCACGACGCCCTGAGATGTACGTCTGGAGTCCCTACCGTTGGTATATTTGTTAAAAGACGTCCGGATGTAGGGACCATTTTCATGAATCTATGGCCTTATGGCTGAGGAAGTCCACTTTCCAATTGTCCCCTCCCGGAATGTGAACCGCTTATAGCACTGATCCGGGCGACTCTGTTCAACGAAGAATGGGCTCTACTTCTCTCATGGCTTGTTTCATGCGAGTCTCTCCTGGTGAATGACATGCCACTGCTGAGGCATTGTCTGACTGTATTCTGATGTGACCCCTTATGAGAATCCGATTAAATGCTCAATGTGCTCGAAGAATGGCCCGAATTTCTAGAAGGTTGATGGGCATGGTGGACTCCAATGCAGAACATTTTTCCTGAGCCGTATGGTGACGGAACACTGCACCTCATCCTGTTTAGGCTTGCATCGATAGCCAGAACTTTCCAATGAGTTGGAAGGAAAGATCTCCCCGTGAGGGGAAGGACGATCGGAGCTACCAGAAGAGAATGTTTGGTTGAAGGTAATAGACGGAACGTCCTGTCCAAGGAGAAAGGGCTCTTGTCTCAGAATGTGAGCAGGGCCAGTTGGAGAGGCCTGAGAAGCAACTGTGCAATTGAAACTGCTGCTATTGCCACTACCAACCTGCCTAGTACTCTCATGGCAAGCCAGAGAGAGTGAGGCGTTGGGCAAAAGAGGGTCTGAACTCCATGGCGGAGTGTCCATGACCTCTCTTGCAAGAGAAGTATCAATCCGCAGGAGGTATTGAAACGCATCCCCAGGAGGTCAGAGTCTGGCTCGAGACTGGTGAGGACCTTGGTAGATTAGTAGACATAGAGCGTCCACTGTGATTGGGACACACTGTATGCAGTCCATGAAAGAAGGAGCCTTGATGAGTAAATCGTCCAGTATGGACGTATGACTACTCCTCTTGAGTGGAGGATGGTCATGACAAGCTCCATGACCTTGGTAAATACCTTGGGGACTGTGGCGAGTCCAAAAGGGAAGCCATTAACTGATCGTTTGATTACAAACTGGAGGAATGTTCGATTTCGATACACCTGAGATATTGGTATGTGCAAGTACGCATCTTGGATAACAATAGAAGTGAGCAATCGGCCTTCCTCCATGGATGAAATTATGGATTGGGAGGACTCCATGCGGAAATGACGAACCCTAACGAATTTGTGTTTCAAGTCTAGGATAGGCTGGACTGGCCCTTCCTTTGTGGGAATTACAAACAGGTTCAAATAGAAGCCTGGAAACATTAGTCTTGAGGGACAGCGACAAAGACTCCTCTTTGTGGGAGAGAATCAACAACCTGAGAAGCGCGAGCTTTGGTTGGCAGTTTTAGCAGGATGGACGGGAAGGACTGGTTGTGGGGGAGAAACCCTATATTGTAACCAGGAAACTCCACGTCTGACTCATCTGTCATCTGTAACAGCGAGCTAGACATGATGACAGCGGGGGAGTCGTCCGCCTACTTGTAAGGGGTCTTCCTGGGCTGAAGAGGATGAGAACCTATGGGATCAAGATCCCTTAGGTTTAGATTGGCGAGAAGGGGATTGCCGGTTCGCATTTGATTTCTGCGAAGTCTGCATTCATTCCCTGGTAGCCTGTGTCGGCCTGGATATTGACCGGCCAAACGTGTTCCGAAAAGATTGAAACCGTGTTTGTTGGCGACGGTTAAAGAGGCGCTACTGTTTGCGTTGAGGGAGAGAAGAGTTCTTCCCTCCTGTAGCATCAGAAATTTGTCTAAAGTTTTCTCCAAACAGATGGCCGCTAAGAGAAGGAAGGCTAGTGGGGGGCTTTTTAGAGGCTGAATCTGCCTGCCCCTCACGCCACCATAGGGCACATTTGATTGTAATGGCGTTTGACACCGCCACTGCTGTGCAATTCGCTGTATGTAGTGGGGCATGAAGTAGATATTTCCCAGTAACAGAAACTTGTGCCGCCAGATCTACAAAGTCTAGGTCAGTGTCTCTATTGCATAGGGAAGTATGCAGATTACTTGCCCAAAACATGATAACCTTAGTCGCCCAGACGGACGCAAAGGAGGGGGCTAAGGACGAACCTGTTGCTTCAAAAACAACGTGCCATTTGCTCTACCTGACCGTTCTCCCATTAGGGACGCAGCAGACAATCAGGAAGGGGAACAGTGTTTTGCGGCTAAGTGACACAGGGGGATCTACATGCGGGGGGACCAGGCTTGAATCTTCGTAGGCTGGAGTCTTCTGGCTGCGATAAGACTTGATTCTGCAACCCAGAGTCTCTGCTGAGAGGGTCTGGGGAGGGTAGTCGGGCAGTCTTGGAACATCTCAACTTCAACCCGAGTTCCCAACAGTGGGGAGCAGAGGAAGAAGTATGTAATGTGTCGGAGTCTCTCAACTTCGACCCAGCACCCCAACAGTGGGGCACCGAGGAAGGATCATGCCAGGGGCCTGAAGGCACCTCACATGCGACGTAGGCCCATCACTTCAAATCCTCTTCATGAGAAAAAAATTCTGTAAAATTAGATAAAAATCATGAAAAAAAATGAAAATAATAAAAAGGATGTCTGCCTCCTAACGACACTAAGCAAAACCTGGTGAGGCAGTGCCTGCTCTAGTAGTGTATACTGCAGAGGAGGAGCAACTGTAAATCTTTTGCAGATCTTGGTTAGTGTCGCCTCCTAGTGGACAGCAGCATAACACCCACGGTCCTGTGTCCGCCAATGCGGCGAAGGAGAAATCAGACCTTGCACATTGAATTTCAGAATAGGAGTTTAGGGCCACATGCACAAGTTGAGTATTTGGTGAGTTTGTTTACACCAGTGTTTATAAGTCAAAACCTGGAGTGGAACACTGAGGTAAGCTCCGGGATCCACATGTTCAATGGTGGAACGTAACCCGAAAGTGACGACACCATTCAGCGCCCTGCGTTTGACGTCACTTAAGGAAGGAGGGAGGCCTGGGAGCTTCAGGAGGACCCTGACCAGCCACAGCTCAGGTTTGCCTATAGGCACCAGAGGGTTCTTTCTGTTCACCGTAAGAGGGAGGAAGGTGCAGGTACAATTGACTCGCCACCCTGGCTTCTCAGTAAGAGGACTGCACACCAGCCACAACCTGACGAGACCTTTTCATACCCCATTGGATCAGGAAAACACTGAGGGGGCAATTTAAACCTATAAAGTATAATACAAACACGTCACCACATTATTTTATTACCACCCCTGCTTATAAATACTGAAGTAAAAAAAATAAACTATAATATATGACTACCTCTAGCTACAAGCTCAGCACTTGCATGAGATGATTCTGATAGGGCTGGGGTCAGAGCAGCGCATGGCATTGGATGTGATACACTAATGACACTATGCTCAGGATCTGATGCAAGTGTAACCAAGTGTCATCTACTGTAATCTGATCCTGCGATAAGATTACAGCTGCGGAGGATAGATTAATCTCTCTAGTTCCTCCATTGCCGGGTTCTGTCTATATCACACTGCACTTGGATGACATCCGAGTGCAGTGCAGGGTTTCATTCTCACCCAAAGACTTGTATGGGTGCGAGTGATCCAAGACTCGCCAACAATCACAGCATGTGAAATAAAACACATAGATCCGAGCTGAAGCATTGTCTTATAAAAGGAGTAAACAGACCAAGAACCCTTATTGCATGAAAAACTGAAAAATCTAAAAAATAATCCAGCAGTACATATCCAGGTAAACAGGGTGTCCAAGTTTCTTCGGGAAGCTGGGCTCAGTGTCCCCAACACAGTCAATCGTACTGGCCTCTTGTCCTCCGCCAACCACCTCCCTATATCCAATCCTGTGGCAGGCAGACAGGTAGCTGCCTTGGCTATTGAGGCACTACAGGGGGTGACTAGAAACATTTTTAAGGCAGAGGTGTCTTGAATAGACAAGTCAGGACATGTCAACAAGGGTTCATCAGGATGCAAGGACACATTCAGGTGATAACCAAGATAACTCAGTTGTCAGGCCCTATGTGATGTAATTATAAACAAGACAGGATGTGGGGAGGATACAAAGAATAGCAACATGACAACACTTCTAAAATAAAAAATAAAAAAAAATATGACTATAGGCAAATATATACCCAACCCACCATATCACTCCCCCAATACAAATAGGATAGGTGTGTTAAATTGGGTTCCTTACTGATAACCCCCTTTAAAACAAGATATTTATAGCCTAACAGAAAAAAGCCTTGCCAATGTATTGGCAGCGACTTTCAGGTATTGCAGTTCAGTCCTATTTATTGGGATAGGCCAGGCTAGACTGTGTGCAGCACTAAGCACAGCAGCTACCAAATGTACTCTGTTGTGCTTGGCAAAACATTAAAAAAGGTAAGCGGCATTCACCAGTGCACTGTAGCTCCTTCTATGATCTCACCATTGAAGGCTGCTGGGATTTAAAATCCAATTGATCTGATATGATGGCGAAACCGTGAAAATAATCCATTTGTTTCATTAAATTGGCTTAGTGTCGCCTCCTAGTGGAAGCAAGCATACACCCATGGTATCCTGTATCCCCCAATGAGGCGACAGAGAAAGGATTTTTGTGTACTCACCAAAAAAATATTTTTCTCTGAGACTTCATTGGGGAACACAGACCATGGACCATGTGTGTTGTGCTGCTGTCTGTCATTAGGAGGCCGACACAAAGCTGACAAAAATGTTAGCCCCTCCTCTGCAGCGTACACCCTCATGCTGACTCAAGATGAAGCCAGTTTGGCGACCAAGCAGTAGGAGGAAACATACAACATATTACAGTATAATATGTAGGCACAACTCAATGATAAGGCAAAAGGACATAACGTAACTCAACGTATCCTCTAAAAGATAAAATAGAGTTGGGTGCTGTGTCCCCCAATGAAGTCTCAGAGAAAAAGATTTTCATTGAGCAAACAAAAAAATCCTTCTCTCTCACCTTCATTGGGTGGACAAAGACCTTGGGACGTCCCAAAGCAGTCCCTGGGTGGGGTACAAGGGGTAAAAAAAAAAAAAAAAAAAAAAAAACAAAAAAAAAAAAAAACTAAGAACGCAGTGACCTTCGTCAGAGGTGAGCGACTGCTGTCTGCAGGATGTTTTTGTCCCAGGACTGTGCCCGCCGATGCCTTACTATGGACTCTAATGCTTTGAGAAGGTGTGCAGGCTGGACCAAGTTGCAGCCTTACACACCTGAAGAGCTGCCGCCTGATGCTTGATAGCCCAGGAGGCACCCACTGCCCTTGTGGAGTGCGGTTCGAGGCCCTGTGGGGCTGCTCTTCCCTTGCGTTTGTAGGATTCCTGAATTTCCAATCTAAACGAACAATCAGACTTAGAGTCCGGCATGCCCTCGCCATGTCCTTCAGGGAGGACAAAGAGTGCGGCTGTCTTCCTGAATGAAGTACGAGAAACGTACCAACGAAGAGAACCGACGAGATCCAACGAATGCAGGGAGATCTCGACTATTGGACGGTGGCGGCGATGAAGAATGAATAACGTCGCCCAGCGGGGCATGTGCTGCAGCATCGAGGAGGGGCAGAATGGAGCCTGGGGCCGCCTTTTCAGTCTCCAGCTTCAGGGACTTCTCTAAGTTTTAAGTTATTTTTCTGCTGTTTTACAGCTCAGAGAGGGATAGATAGGGAGCAGCTAGGAAGGTGCAGGGACAGGTAGTGATAGTGTAGGGCTTAGATCCAGGTGACAGGTTCCCTTTTAAAGGGGAATGACCATGACTCGGACATCAGGAAAATAATGTTTTGGCGAGAGCTCCTTGGCAGAGAGCTGCTGCCTTGTCTGATGGGAAAAAAAAAAAACAATACCTGGGCTGTGTCGAAGAACATACCCAGGAAGGTGAGACGCAGCCCAGGTGGTCGAAGAGGATTTGTCCAGGTTCACCATCCAGCCCAGGTGAGAGTATCAATTGTGATCTGTACGCTCTCTGCACAAGCCTGGAAGAATAGGGCATTTATGAGTAGGTCGTCCAAATAAGGAAGGATTACGTCGCCCCAGGAGTGTAGGATTGTCACGACGGCCATCATGACCTTGGTGAACACTCGGGGTGCTGTGGCCAGGCCAAATGGGAGGGCCTTGAACTGGAAGTGATCCGACTACCGAGAAGCGAAGAAATTCCTGGAGACCAGGAAAAATGGGAATTGTGTATGTAGGCGTCCTGAACGTCAAGGCGCTGGGAACTCCCTGCTCTCCATGGAAGCTATAACTGACCGCAGATTCCATGAGCAAGGACCGGACCTTGAGGTTACTGTTGAGGAGCTTTAATTCTAAAATAAAATAAAAGTCGGATGAATCTGTCCTTTTTTGACACGACAAAGAGGTTGGCATAGAACCCCTTGAAGCGTTCGTCCTTTGGGACAGATGCGATTACCCCAGCATGTTGCAGGGAGTCGACTGCCCGATGGAATGTGCGAGCCCGCGCAGTGGGTTTCAGGGGACAAGACTTGCAAAACCTGTTTGGCGGCAAGACTGCAAACTCTATTTTGTATCCTGAGGATACTAGATACTTGACCCACTCGCCCTCGACTACGGAAAGCCAGACTTGGCTGAAGAGAAGCAGATGGCCATCTACTCTGGTGCTGCTCTCCGAGAAGGGACACGATTCACAAAGGTTGGAATCTGCGAGACCGCGCTCCCTGGTTTTGTGTGAGCTTGGGACATGCCAGAGTCCGAATCTGAGATCTTCCCGGGAGAAGGAGGACCTAACTCAGAAGCCATCAATTCTGAGGTGTGAGAGGGGCTGGGGGATGAACTCCTGTGTCCCCTTTTCCTAGCAGATTCAGTGACCCTGACTGAACTAGGACCCCGATCAGAAGAGGAATCTTCTGAAAGGGGGCGATCCTCTGAAAAAGGAGATTTTTGTGTACTCACCGTAAAATCCTTTTCTCTTAGCCTCTAATTGGGGGACACAGACCGTGGGTGTTATGCTGCTGTCCACTAGGAGGCGACACTAGGCAGAATCTGAAAAAGATTAACAGTGACTCCTCCTCTGCAGCATTACACCCCTGGAAGAGGAAATGCTTCTCCAGTTTTGTGCTAAAGCAGTAGGAGAGTTAACAGATAATAACAGGGATACAGGAAGTCTACGTAGGCAACCTGTGTAAACAAATATAGTTAACAAGGTAATAACAGTGTAACAAGGCCTGAATTCAAACAGGCACGTGTGTAAACAGTTAAGGGTTAGCAGAGTCACACTAGTACCACAAGGCCTGTAACTAAGCAGGTGCATGTGGAAAAAGTGAAGAGATAACGAAGTAATAATCGTATAACAAGGCCTGTAACTAAACAGACTCACAGAACTACAAGGCCTGGAACTAAACAAGGCCTGGAACTAAACAGGCACAAGTTCAAACAGTTAACAGAGTGACAATAGGCAAACATGTGTAAACAGGTTACCCATGTAACAGCTGAGAAGCTATGTGAGAACTGTAGAAAAAGGCCCACAAGGGCAATAGGGTGGGTGCTGTGTCCCCCAATTAGAGGCTAAGAGAAAAGGATTTTACGGTGAGTACACAAAAATCTCCTTTTCTCCTTCGCCTCATTGGGGGACACAGACCGTGGGACGTCCCAAAGCAGTCCCTGGGTGGGAAAAACGATGGAACTAGTAATGCCGAACCTGGCAGCGAAAAACTATGTACCTACAGGAGGGCTGCTGCCTCCTGGAGGACACATCTACCTAGACATGCGTCTGCCAAGGCCTGAGTGTGAGCACTGCAGTGACTTGTAGATGTGTGTAGGCTGAGCCACCTGGTTGCCTACGACACCAATGTGCTGACGCCTGGGGCCGGACGGCCTAGGAGGCCCCCACGGCCGTAGTAGAATGTGCCCCGACACCAGCAGGAAGGGGCGGCTTTTTGAAGGTATAAGCGTCCTGGATGGTTGGTGGAATCCATCTAGCTATAGTAGCCTTAGAGGCTGACGTGTCTGTATATCGGACCTCTGGAGGAAGGAAGAGAGAATCCAACTTCCTAAAAAGGTGCTCTCCTGGATACATAGATGCGCAGGGCCCTGACGAGGTCCCACAATGTAAAGCCTTCACGACCCAATGGCCTGGAACCAGGCACAGAGCTGGCAGAGAGAGGTCTTCATTTAGTCGGAAGAAGTACCCCGCCAGTGGAAGAAAGGATGGGACCGGCGAAGGGCAACATTGTCTTGGTGGAAGACCAGACAAGGAGATTTACCTGAGAGTGCTGTAAGTTCCGATACTCTGCAGGAAAAAGTAATTTCCACCAAAAACCACCACTGTTAGTATGAGAATGCTCAGGGGAGTGACCCATAGAGGCTTAAGGGATGGTTCTTGTACAGCCGTGAGGAGAAGGTTTAGGTCCCACGGGTGTAGCGGCCTGTTGAATGGGGAAATCAAATGGCAAACCCCTCGAAGGACGGAGTTCCTTGAGGTCTGGGAGTAAAACGTTTGTGGAAGAAGGTGGAAGGGGCTGAAAACTGCCCCTTGAAAGAACCCAAGGACAGGCCTGATCCAGGCCCGAATTGAGAAAACTGAGAATTCTTGGCAGGGATAGGGCCAAAGTGAATGGCCTTTAGAGGTGCACCAAGCAACCAAAAACAAATGTTCATGTGCGATGGTAAATGTTTGAGGAGGCTGGTTTCCTCGCTCTCATAATGTTCGCCACAATATCCTAAGGAAACCCAGCTTGGTTAAGACCCAGGTCTCAACAGACATGCCGTCAATACAGAGTTGAGGAAGTCTGACGGTATAACCTGTCTTGAGAGAGTGAGTCTGGACTGTCTGGTTGGACAGTCCGGCAAGCGCCATAGTACGGCTGCTATGAGTGAGAGACGGAAACGGATCCATCCCTGGACTGGTGTGTGTGGTCCCAATGACAGTGGGTCATAAGACCTGGTCCTGAAGGCTGGAATCACGAGTACCTCATCCGGGGTTTCCTAGCATCGGTAGATTCATGGGACAACGTGAGGGTGTGGGAAACACTCTCTTGAGGTAATCCCCTTGCGGGCGAAGAAAAACCACTTCCCGGTCATCTACAGCCAGCGTGTGACCGGCTTATAGTGCCGAGTTTGTGGATTCCGCCCAGTGAAGTACATGATGAACTTCATCCGTTGCCTGGAGACTTCTGGGTTCCGCCCTAGTGACTGACATATGTCACAGCCGTGGCATTGGCTAAAGGACTTCAGTGCTAGGACTATTGCCGGAATCTTCCGTATATTCATGGGCATTTTTGACTCCGGGCGGGATCACTCGCCTTGTGTACTGTGATGTGGGACGCTGCACCCCATCGCGTCAGGCTCGTGATAGTGGTTAAACTGTTCAGCTAAACTGTTCAGCGTGGTGGAACGAAAAACCTTCCCCGTATGATAGAAAGAGTGGTCAGAGCCACCGGGGGGAGGGGGAGACCGCCTACTTTCAGAGGACAGGTGAAAAACTCCTGTCGAGTGATTGAGGTTCTTGTTCCTTGAATTGAGAATGGAGAGTGTGAAGGCGGTCTGAGATGCAGCTGTGAAATATTAAACTGTTGGAACCGGAGTATAATTTTGGAGGTTGTTATAGTGTCTACAGTGCTGAGACACTATATTCGCAGTCCACGAGGATCAGAGTTTTGGATAGGCAGAACGTCCAAGCACGGAAGGATGATGACACCCCTGGAGTGAGGGGTAGTCATGACGTCTGCCCTGACCTTTGGGAGCACTGAAGGAGCTGTAGTTGAATCGAAACGGGGGAGCCACTAATTAAGTGTTCCTGTTTGAATGCAAATCTGATGAAACTTTCGGTCAGTAGCTGCATAAGAATATACGGGTAGGCGTCCTGTATATCTATGGGCGGAAGGAATATTAATCGTTCTTTGGAAGCAACTTAGAGTGGCGATACCATGTGGGATAAGTTATCCGGACATGTTAGTTTAGTTGTTTCAGGTCCAGTACGGATCGTACTGTACCTTCCTGATTGGACCACAGATAGGTTGGAAAACGCTCTTTGCGTGAGACGGTCACAGCGACTCCTGAAATGAGGAGAGGCTTTACAGCATGGAAAGGTACTTGAGCCTTTACGCAGTGGGGACGATTTGGTCTCGGATGGGTGAGACTGACTCTGTCAGGATGAGCTACCCTTCTGGGTATCCTGGGACAGGTACCTGCGTGGCGACCGAGTACTCGTCAGCGTCGGTCTAAGTCTTGACCGACCTTAATAAATTCTGAAAGGAACGGTCGTCCAGGTTAGCACTGAGGGAGGGAGTGCCCTTGCCTCTCTTAGCATCTGAAGTTAACTTGCCCAGCTGTTCTTCGAACAGGTGTCCTCTGAGGAATGGAAAAAACTGTGAGGGGCTTCTTGGAGACCACGTCCATTCTTCCCTTCCCGTACCCAGAGGGCACATCTAAGGGAATGGCATTGTGAGCTGCTATTGCTGAGCAACTGGCAACGTGCAGGGCTGCGCACATTAGGTAGTCAGCTGAGGTGGCGACTCGAGTTGTTTGGGTCGTCAGAGTAGGGCGGCGGACGAGGCATTCAATATTGGTTGACCTGCTAATGCTGTCGCTGCCCTGACTGAAGCGAATCTTGTCCGTGTCAGTCTAGATGTGAACTGGCTGAATGAATTCCAGTTGGAATGCAGTTTGCTGACGGCGCTTGAGGGACTGCCTGGCTGTGCGCTGAGGGAGGGAAATGCTTTGG
Organism: Allobates femoralis; assembly: GCA_033576535.1. Classification (NCBI taxonomy): domain Eukaryota; kingdom Metazoa; phylum Chordata; class Amphibia; order Anura; family Aromobatidae; genus Allobates; species Allobates femoralis. The sequence continues at coordinate 209,522,304 of JARQOC010000011.1, read as the reverse complement.
TCTCCCATGGCATCTGAAAACAATGTGACCAGTTGTCTTCTGGACAGACGTCCCTGGGATATGGGAGGCCTGTGAGGGACTGAGGCTACAGTATATCTTAGATCTTCCAATAGAGCGTCAGCCTGGCGGCTCTAGGACGAAGGACGTATTGAGATCTGAGTCGTGGTTAAATTGCCCTTCGGAGGGCAGGACTAGTCTGCTGCCTGTAGCGCCTTTACTGTGGTATTATTGTCCACGTCACGTCCTATGTCCTGTGTGGAGCCACAGTCGGGAGGAAGTATGCCGAGGCTCCGATAATACTTATAATAATATTTATCCATTTATATAGTGCTATTAATTCCATAGCACTTTACATACATCCAGAAATACATATATATGTATCCATATATAATATATAGACACACGGGTGTAGGGGATTTGAACTTGGCAACCCGCAGGTGCAAGGTCCATATCACTATCCTCCAGGCTACAATGCTTTGTGCTGCAGGGGAAAAGCATGCAGAGCCGCAGCAGGGAGGGAGCCCTGCTTGGCTGCATTGCAGAGAGTGTGCAGTGTGAGATCCTGCGCCGCCAGTACTGCTGGACAGCATGGCTGGAGGATTCGGGGAGGACTCCTCAACCCAGTATTCCCAGGGAAATCTGGTGAAGCGGGGCGGCATATGAAATGGAGTCTCGACCTCAACCGTGCCACCCCACAGTGGGAGTCTGGGACGAAGCATGTCGGTTCCCATGACATCGATGAGGGCACTGCGGACACCGCAGACCGGTACCCCTCGGGCGGGCTACTGTACAGCCCCCTTTCCTCTGTGTGCCTGCATGCTGCGGCAGGGAAGAGGTCCTGTGGGGCTCCCAGTGCATACAGGCCACAAGAATAGTGGAGCTCCGAGCATTGTGAGGGGCTGTACAGAGTACCCTGCACTTATATCTGAAGTGCAGGGATCAAGGTATTCCTTGCTAGATGCAGGGATTGGCAGGTGCCCTAATATTGCTTTATTATATGGCTTTGCCATGATACAACAGATGTCCCCAGCATGTCTGCAGGAGAGGTCTGTAAAAGGAACCAGGAGGGGGGCGGAGCGTGCAGGGAAATGAAACTTTGCTCCACAGTGGCCTGCACGCTCCGTTCCGCCCCCTCCATGATGCTGATCGCGTCATCCGGGGGCGGGCCGGGGGCGGGCAAAGAGGCGGCGGCCTCGTTCTCTAGGCCGAAGCCGCGGCCTCTAGTAATGTACTCATGCCGCTGATGGTGCCCGGCCGGCGCGGAGACCCGCGGAGGGACCGGAACAGCCCCGGAGCCCCGCGGTTCCCAGGTATAGTGCGGCGCTGTCCCTCACAGGAGAACCCAGGAAGTGGGTCTCCTGGAGCTCGGCCTGACACAGCTGCCCGCAGACAGAGGCAGCTGCTGGACCCCCGGCCATTATGGCGCCATTGTGGTGGCGGTTCCCGCCGGAGGACCCTATGTCAGGGTCTCCTGGGATCTGGTATATATGCAGGTGCCGGCTTCCAGGGGCATGGTGCTGGCCTGCAGGGACATAGGGAGTCTGTGCTCCATGTAATAGGTGCCTGTACTGCCGGACATGATGTCCTCTGGCCCCACCAGGAGCACACAGCAGGGCTGGGGCTCCTGGGATATGCTGCAGCCCTGGGATGTGCAGTCTTGGGATGTCAGCCCATCAGAAGCACTCAGCGTGGCTGAGGCTTCTGGATTACACTGCAGCCGGCCTGTGACCTGTGGTGCCTCAACCTAATGGTCCCACAGGGGTGATTAGGGAGGGATGCTGGCTGCCCCGCTGCTGGTCCCTTGGCACCCTCAGGAGTACACAGCGAGGCTGTGAGTCCTGGGTGTACTGCGGCGAACACGCTGCCGCTGAAGTCCATGGAGTGGCTCAGCAGTGCTGAGGACTCCTGGGGTGCTCTGAGTGCTGCACCTGCTGGCTCTACCTGTGGTGTCTCAACCTAAATGAACCCCAAAGGGGAATTTAGGGAGGGATGCTGCTCCACCATCAGAGGCCTCGTCCGTCACCTCGACTTCAACCCAATGGCCCCAACAGTGGGGAAATGGGGAAGGAAGACCGTTGTCTCAACTTCAACCCAGCGCCCCCAACATTGGGGGGCCGAGGAAGGAGCGGCATGTTAGGGGAAAAAGTCTACCTCAACCAGGCGCCCCAACAGTGGGTGGCCGAGGAGGGACCATGCCGGGAGTCTCGTTAGAGACCCACTTTGCTTCTTCTTGAAGTAAAGCATCAAAAAGTGAAAAATTTTAGGAGCAATAAAATGTGTGTGTGCCTCCTACAAGACACTAAGCAAAAACTGGAGAAGCATTTCCTCTTCCAGGGGTGTAATGCTGCAGAGGAGGAGTCACTGTTAATCTTTTTCAGATTCTGCCTAGTGTCGCCTCCTAGTGGACAGCAGCATAACACCCACGGTCTGTGTCCCCCAATGAGGCGAAGGAGAAAACTCATAGCGAGTCCCGTGGGATTGGGAAGATGTTATAGCGCCTGGGCAATGGCTGCCAGTAGAGGGTGGAATGACCACGGGGCAACCTTGTTTGGAATGTTAGCAGTTAACTTAAGATACTCCATGCTCCTTGTGGGACGAGAGCTCTTGGGCATAATTACACTGTAAATAGCATATGTGCTGCAGGGAAGGGCTAAGTGTCTGCCGAGTATCAGCTTACCAGTCCTGCAGATCGTGGCCGCTCAACCCCCGAAGGTCCTTTGTAGCTGTCAGGCCCACTGTGGTTGCCTTGCCCCAGATTGAAGGCTCCACAGGGCAACACTGTATCCTCTGACTGTGGTGGCTGGTGCCCAAAAAAATGGCCCTTGGGACCCTGAGAGGAAGTGTGCCCTGGGAAGGGACGGCAGGAAAGCGTGCGCAGGGGATACTTACCGCAGGTGTGCGTCCTGACCGGGAATGCTGCCGCGGAGCAGTCCAGAGGTCACATCCACGTCCCACCTGCATTGTTCTCTTTGCGGTGAGTGTGGGAAGGTGAGGGAGGAGGCCCATCCAACCTGGTCCCATTCAGCCAGGCTGCATTCTCCCTGTTCTGAGGGGAGAAGCTAAGAAGCTGCAGGGGGAGCACCCATATCCCAGTACCCCTCACTTAACGACCGAAGGGAGGGAGAGGACCTCCAAGATCTCAGCACACCCTGTAAAAACAGCGGGTGTTGTGGCGAGGTCTGGGCACGAAAAGCTGGGTCACACCAGTTAGGCATCTTGTCAACTGCGTGGGGCGACATACCAAGGGTGACGCAGAGCACGTCCGGCAGTAGCTGTGGGCACTAAGACGACACTTTAAGTGCCCCACAGTCTCTGAATGTGGGCGAGCGGTACCCGGGGAAGAAGGGTCCTGTCGCACGGTCTTCGTTGTTAAAAAAAAAAAAAAAAAAAAAGTGGTAAAAGAAGAATAAAGAAAAAATAAAACATCAGGTGTGCTCTGAAGAAAAGGTTCAGAGTCACATCTGCCCCCTGACACTAAACTGAAACTGGAGGCGGGGCTAACTGTCAGGTTAGTGTCAGCCTCCTAATGACAGACAGCAGCATAACACCCATAGTGGTGTGTGTCCCGATGAAGGCGAGAGACATTGGAGCTTTTATTTGCATAAAAATTGTACCCATACAACAATATCTGCAGTATATCCCCAATTACCAAAGGAATATGAATGCAAAACGAACTATGATTCAGTGTCTACTCCCGCACAATACTGATTATCATAATTATGGGTAGACAGACTGGAAATTCACCATGAAATACTGACAAACCTTGGAATAGCTTTAAAGGATTTCTCTTCTGCTCCAACACTTTTTGTGGTCACAGACACTTGGCTGGAAGCAGAATTGCCACTTTGACACAAAGAATTTAATTTCTCTCCATTTTTCTTTTTCTCCTTTTCTTGAAGGTTTCCATTTGTTCTGTTAGTTGCTCTGGACTGTATTTGGCACAGCTCCTGGGAGGGAACATTTAATCAAACAATTGTTCTTTTGCAGTAAGTGTATATGAGCAAACAAGAATGGCCTGGTGGGGTAAGCAATCTGCTACCAATACAATGTATTAGTGGTTTCTATTTGGACAGAGACAATGGGGTTTTGTGATTCCAGCCATTTGAGAATTCAAGCTAGGCGTCCTTATATTGTGTCACACCAACTTTGTATTGTCTACACTCAAACTAAAGGCCCCTTCACACACCGAGACTTTCCAGTGATCCCACCAGCGATCCAACCAGGCTGGGATCGCTGGAAAATCTCTCTGGAGTTGCTGGTGAGCTGTCAAACAGACAGATTCACCAGCAACTCAGCACCCGTGAGATCGCTGGTATCCATGATAAACAGCGGGTAACTAAGCAGCGTACGCTGCTTAGTTACCCGGTGTTTATCATGGATACCAGCGTCCTCCCTGCGTACCGCAGCTTGTAAGCAAGGAGGATGCTGGTAACTATGATAAACTGCGGGTATCTAGGCAGCGCTGCCTGGATACCCGCAGTTTATCATAGTTACCAGCGTCCTCCCTGCTTACAGGCTGTGCTAAGCAGGGAAGACGCTGGTATCCATGATAAACACTGGGTAACTAAGCAGCGCGCGCGGCTTAGATACCCGATGTTTATCATGGATACCAGCCTGTGAGGTCACTGGTTCGCTCGTCTCTCGCTGTCACACACAGCGATGTGTGCTGACCAGCGGGAGACTTGGGGCCAAAAAATGGTCATGAGCGACCTGCAGCAACCAGCGACCTCACAGCAGGGGCCAGGTCACTGGTGTCTGTCACACACTACAACATCGCTGGAGAGGTCGCTGTTGCGTCACAAAACCTGTGACGTTGCAACGACATCGTTAGCGATGTTGTAGTGTGTGAAGTGGCCTTAACAATAATGATCCAACCTTGAGTACTATAATAAGGCCATAGGCTCGGTCTTACCTGCAGACTTTTCACATTTGAGTTTTTGTTAGAGCCGTGAGCAGCCTTGTATGCCGACCCTTTGGCGTTTGATGGTGGCTCATGCTGCTCTTTAGTGAGGAGGCACAGCTTGGTGTTCTTGTTCACTTTTTTTGGAGACTTCAATTTGTCCCCATTGTTGCCGTTACCATTTTTTGCTTCGGTTAAGTCTCGATTTTTAGGTGCAAAGGAAACGGTTATCTGATTGCCAAACACATCCTCGTTCTCCATGCGTTTCTGGGCCCGTTCTGCACTTTCTTGATTGATAAAGCGAAGAATGGCGCTGCTACCCGATAAGCTCATCACTTTCCCTCCGCAGTTATCAGAAAGGCGTCGGAGGCGGTTGCTGATACTTTTTGCATCTCTGCTTGTAGGTAGGTTATATACATATAATAGAGTATGGCACTGCTGCACAGAGAAAAAAAAATAAATAAAAAGTATATAAATGGAGCACTAGCCTACTGAATTTTAATTTATTATGGGACTGCTGTAGGTAGAATACAGCAAACCACAATTACCCAACTGTTAAGTTCTCTGATGCTGCAGTGGTCCCCATTACCTTTTCCTGGAGCGATGATGTACCATACATACAAGCATCACCAATAAATCCAGTAATGGTCCCAGTTATAAAACAAAAGAAACCAGCAGGGGCTGTTGGGTGCTGGTGCATTAAAAGTGTAAATTTGTAGTGCAATTCTAATTCCCCCCTGTGATAATATGTCAGCATATAGTTTACACAAAAAGCAAATATTATACCTGTGGTTTTAAGGGAAGCCTAGGAGGGAGATCTGAAATAAACTCTTCAAAGCGGATGAGTTGATGTGCATGGTGGAGCAAGGCTTCGGAGGCCTGGTTCTTGTGCACAATAATGATATGGAAACCATGGCGGTGCCGCAGGTCACTTATTTCTAGAGCAAAGTTGACGTCGGCTTTTATAATGAGAAGAAGAAAAAAAAAAAGAAAAGAAAAGTCAGATGGAGTTGTCTGGATTACTGACTTATTTCAATATACGGTATTATACTAGATGTGGGCTCGATGCGCTCTACTTTGACTTGTCTCCCCGTGCTCTTTCCTTTGAGCGGTCTCTCGCCTGCACGCCACCTCTGCCCCACCCCTTCTGTGGTGTCCAAAGATAGCAGTGACGTAAATGCGCATACACCCCCTGGGTCATGGCGCCACCATCTTGGTATACAGAGGTGTCCAAAGATGGCCGCCGGTTAAGTGTGCATGCTGGTTGGGTATCTGCATGCGCACTTACTCAGGACAGTGATGTGTCAGCGGTGGCAGCAGTTGTGGCTAGTACCACGAGTGGGCGCCACATTTGCGCACCCATCACTCTGTCCCTGGGTGTCCAAAGATGGAAACTGTCTTGACTAACTGTGTTTGCGCTCGGGTAGGCGCATGCGCAGTTAAGTCATTCAGTGATGTGTCCAGTGATGTTGGACAGCATGACCAGCGGCGAGTTCCAGGCCCATTTTATGGGGTTTTGTATGAAACTATGTCCAATTTGCCTTTTTTCTTTATTTTTTTGCGTTGTTCCAATATACACAAAAGGAAATTAACATACGTAGTTGCAATAATTCACTGGGAGAAATGAAGCATTTTCACACTTTTTCTAATGCTGCACTTACTAGAAACTAAAACCACAGTTGCTGGAGACGTGTGCGTGTCTGCAAACCTCCTCAGACTCTGTCTGAGCTTGTCATCTGCAGCATTCTTTGCTGTGGCATTGATATGGGCAACAGTTACCTGTAAAAACACAAAAATAAATATATAAAGAAAAAAAAAAAAAAGATCATTTTGACAGAGCGCTGCGGTTACTGCTTACTTACAGCTAAACAGGGGAACTTTAACGTCAGCTGATCTCATAAGCGCCTGTAGGTGGCCAAAATTCCCCAAGACTCCCACAGGCAAAACAAAGTGCCCTAAGAGGTGCAGGGACTTGTGTTCCTTGGTAGAGGTGAGCAAGTGTACATGACACCTTAAAGGAGCCAGAAGTGGAGCAACAGGAACAGGTTGTAATGACGTTTGGCCGCCTACGAGGGCTCTAAAATTGCACAGTAATAATTTGCATGTTCCATTGTTTATTCTAGTGAAGAAGTTCCAGCTCAACCTCTACTGTATTGTGACAGCTACAGATTGTTCACACGTTGCGCTATTCCTGCTGGGAGGGATGGGAATCACACACAAGACATGTTACCCAGCTTTTTTGGTCCTGCCAACACTCCAGCATTTGTAGAAGAGAAATCTGTGCAAATACTGAGCGTGTGTACATACCCCTAAACTGGTTAACAGGAGACCATGTGCCCCTTTGCATTGTATCTATACAAGACCCCATTATACTGCTGCCAGTACATCTTTTCACAACACATTGGACCTTAAGATGCAGTTTACTGTATTAGACCCCTAATAAACCTGCAACAGCAAGCAGAGACATACGGTTTTAATGTAGTATAATGTAGGTCATGTAATTTTCTTCAGTCGTTCCCTTTTGGTCATCTTCCTTAGAATGTGTGAACATGGTAACTTATAGACTCCACTATACCCGCACTGGTTTTTGTTAAAGTGGTGGAATACTGAAGTCACAATTAGTAAATTAAATCCACTTGTGTGTAATTTATTCTCCATATAACTACTGCAATTCTCTGAAGGAGGTTTGTTTGAGAACATTAAAGTTGGAATGAGCATCATGAATACCAAAGCACTCACCAGACAGGTCAGGGATAAAGTCAAAATTAAAGCTGGGTTACATAAACTAGCCCGAGCTCTGAACATCTCACAGAGCACCGTTCAATCCATCATCCAAAAATCAAGGCAAAACAGCTAAGGCTACCTTCACATTTGCGTTCCCCTCCGCAACGTTCTGCAGGGGGGATCCGCAATGTGACCGCAGCACCGCAAGCCCCCATCTTTATAATGGGAGCGCACGGTGCTGCGCTTGACTGCGCATGACCGTGCGCACCCATTCACAGCCATATGTGATTTGTGCGCAGGCGGATGCCTGTGCACAAATCGCCCAGTCTCGTCCGCACCGCGAACGCAACATGTTGCACGTCAAGCGCAGCTCGTGCGCTCCGATTAAAGATAGGGGCTTGCGGTGATGCGGTCACATTGCGGATACCCTCCGCAGAACGCTGTGGAGGGGAACACATGCGAAGGTAGCCTAACCAGGGCTGTGGAGTCGGTAAGCCAAACCTCAGAATACAACTCTAACTACACCAACATAGACAGACTCAGACTGCCTCCAAACCCCTGCTGCAAACCTACCAAGACACAGCCATCCACTGAACCCAACATCCAAAGCAAGGAGAGCACTAATTAGAGAAGCAGCCAAGAGGCCCAAGTTGGCTCTGGAGGAGCCGCAGAGATCAACGGCTCAGTGAGGGAATCTTTCCACAAGACATTAATAATCGTCTTCTCCAAAGATCTGGCCTTTACGGAAGATTGGCAAAAAGTCATTTTTGGAACAAGCTATTAAATGTCAACTTTGCAAAAAGTCATATAGGGGGTTACAGCGAGTATGTAGAAGGTGATCTGGTCAGATGAGAGCAAAAGTAGACCTTTTTGTGGCTAAACGCAAAATGCTATGTGTGGCGGAAGACACCCTGCACCTCATCCTGAAAACATCATTCCTACAGTGACACCTGGTGCTGGCAGCATCAGGCTGTGAGGAGACTTTTCTCCAGCAGGGGCAGGGGTGAGCTAGTCAGTTGGATGGAGCTAAATACAGGGCAATACAGGATGAAAACCCGTTAGTGGCTGCAAAATACTTGGGACTGGGGTGTAGGTTCACCTTCCTGCAGGAAAAAAAAAAACCTTAAATACACTGCCAGAGCTACAATGGATGGGTTTATATCAAACCTTACTCGTGTGTGTGAACGGCGCCAGTCACAGTCCAGACCTAAATTCCATTGAGCACCTGTGACAAGTCTTGAATATTGCTGATCACAGACTCTCTCCATCCAAAGTACTGACTCAGGGGCTGAATACAAATGCACGATACAACTTTCAAATCTATATTTGTAAAATATTTGGAAATCCATGCATAATTTCCTTTACACTTCTCAAATACTTGCCACATCATGGATGTAACATAGAAAAAAAATGTCAGAGTACACAGGATCGGAATACATTTTCAAGGCACTGTATAAAAGGGTATAAAGTTGCCTGAAAATGGTCAGGTTACTTCTAGCCACATCACTGCATACAAAGACTGAATTGAGGTTGGAATAGATGGAAAACTAAGGGCCACTTTACACACACCAACTTATCTGTCCAACTTCTGACCAACTTGCTGGTTGCAGTGAAATCATGGACACATTGTTCCATTGTACACAGTCACAAAATGGAGCAATGTGTCCATGATTTCACTGCAACCAGCAAGTTGGTCAGAAGTTGGACAGATAAGTTGGTGTGTGTAAAGTGGCCCTAAAGGTCATTTCGACATTGATGTTCATTGTTTGACGTTTATTGAGCACTCAAGGCGAAAGTCACCCCTTATACCCCCCTTATGCAATGCTAACTGGATGATGCATCAATTCCTTCATTTATACCAAGTTGCACTCTGCATCTTGACATCCTTTATTTATGTTATTGATAATATATACCGCAAGGGGACCAGTTACAACATTCATTAAAAGGGGCTTTCCAGTGAAAACAAGTTACAACTTATCCACAAGATGGGTAATAACTTACTGATCAGTGGGGAACCGCACCATGGGATTCGCAGAGATCGGCAGATTTGGGTTAAAAAATGTACAACCTCTGGCAAAAATTATGGAATCACCGGGCTCGGAGGATGTACATTCAGTTGTTTAATTTTGTAGAAAACAAGCAGATCACAGACATGGCACAAAACTAAAGTCATGTGAAATGGCAACTCTCTGCCTTGAAGAAGAACTAAAAGAAGTCTATGAAAAAAAAAAAAAAAAAAAAAAAAAAAATGCTAGCCATAATGGTTACTTTTGTAGACCAAGCAGGAGAAAAAAAAAATTATGGAATCACTCAATTCTGAGGTAAAAATTATGAAATCATGACAAGCAAAAACAAAACAACACTCAAATACATTACTAGTATTTTGTTGCCCCACCTCTGGCTTTTATAACAGCTTGCAGTCTGAGGCATGGATGAATGAGTGACAAACATTACTCATCAATCTGGCTCCACCTTTCTCCAATAGCTTTTGCCAGATCAGCTTTGCAGGTTGGAGCCTTGTCATGGACCATTTTCTTCAACCTCCACCAAAGATTTTCAATTGGATAGAGATCTGGACTATTTGCAGGCCATGACATTTACCTTTTGTATCTTCTTTCAAGGAATGTTTCCAGTTTTTGCTCTATGGCAGGATGCATTATCAACTTGATAAATTTGATCATCCCCAAACATCCTTTCAATTGATGGGATAAGAAAAGTGTCCAAAATATCAATGCAAACTTGGGCATTTATTGAAGATGTAGTGACAGACATCTCCCCAGTGCCTTTACCTGACATGCAGCCCCATGTCATCAATGACTGAAAATTTGCATGTTCACTTCAGGCAGTCATCTTTATAAATCTCATTGCAATGACACCAAACAAAAGTTCCAGCATCATCACCTTGCCCAATGCAGATTTGCGATTCATCACTGAATATGACTTTCATCCAGTCATCCACAGTCCACGATTGCTTTTCCTTAGCACATTGTAACCTTGTTTTTTTCTGTTTAGGTGTTAATGATGGCTTTTGCTTAGCTTTTCTGTATATAAATCCCATTTCCTTTAGGCGGTTTCTTACAGTTCGGTCACAGACATTGACTCCAGTTTCCTCCCATTCGTTCCTCATTTGTTTTGTTGTGCATTGCCTGCTTTGGAGACATATTGCTTTAAGTTTCCGGTCTTGACGCTTTGATGTCTTCCTTGGTCTACCAGTATGTTTCCCTTTAACAACCTTCCCATGTTGTTTGTATTTTGACCAGATTTTAGACACAGCTGACTGTGAACAACCAACATCTTTGGCAACATTACGTGTTGATTTACCCTCTTAAGAGTTTGATAATACTTTCCTTTGTTTCAAGTCACATCTCTCGTGTTGGCGCCATGATTCATGTCAGTCCACTTCGTGCAACAGCTCTCCAAGGTGAGATCACTCCTTTTTTTAGATGCAGACTAACCAGCAGATCTTATTTGATGCAGGTGTTAATTTTGGGAATGAAAATTTACAGGGAGATTCCATAATTATTACCTCAGAATTGAGTGATTCCATATTTTTCCCCCCTGCTTGGTCTACAAAAGTAACCATTACTGGCTAGCACATTTTATTTCCAAGATTTCTGAGTGTTTCTCCAAGGCAGAGAGTTGCCATCTGAAATGAGTTCAATTTTGTGCCATGTCTGTGATCTGCTTTTTTTCTACAAAATTAAACTGAATGGACATCCTCCGAGCGCAGTGATTCTATAATGTTTGCCAGGGGTTGTAGTTGCAAGTCAGAGATGCTCGAGCACCACTTCATTCATTGTTCATGAGGTTGTCAGAAAAAGCCAAGTACAGCAACTGGCAGCCCCAAAGAAAATGAATGGTCGGGTGCATGTGCACATCTTCGCTGGTTGTGCGCCCTAAATGGGTTTGCTGCCACGATACTCTGTATCGTCCTGTATCACAACCCAACATATATACATAGAAGTATATTTTATTACCTGACAATTGTTAAGTTCCTCAATAACTTCTTTATTTTCTTTACTGATATCACAAACACAGATGAACTCTGCTTCTCTGTGACCTTTGAATAGTCGCTCACGAATCCGTTTTACGACACTGACTGCCGAGCGACCGCTGGGAACAGAACAGTTTTCTATGTCCCAAAACACACCAATAGGGGGCAGGTTTTCCTGTATCTGTCCAGCCAGCGACAACTCTGAAGATCCTATAAATGCAGTTGTAGAGGAGAAAAAAAAAAAAAAAAAAAAATTAATTACTCATTATATAAATTACACAGGTCAACAAAAAAAATTTTTTTTTCTGGTGCCCAAAATATTTTAATGAATTTGGGGTATTTTTGGGGTGCTGATTCTGAATATGCTATCAGTTTTGCCAGATTGGCTCAAGTTTTTGAGATTTTTAGTATCTTATTTATAGCACTTGTTGGTAAATGCGACGCATCATCTCATTAATTTCTTTGGATTAGTACTTGAACTGAGCAGTTCTCAATATAGTTTTGTGTTAATTAGTGTTCTAAAAGTTTGTTCATAGCTTGATTTTTGCACTAACTTTATGTTGTTGTCTGTTTTCCAGTGAAAAGCATGAACTCATCAAGAAGAAGTTGTCTTAACGATCCAGACTCATTCTGTTACATTTGTGGTGAATATACACTGACAAAACATAGAAGAAACATAACAGACTTCGTTAAAAAAGTGTATTTTGCCTATTTTGGGGTTATGCTTGGGGACCAAGACAAGTTTTGGGCACCACACATAGTGTGCAAAGCATGTATCGAATTATTACGAAAATGGAGCAAAGGACAAAGAACAAGCTTCAAATTTGGTGTTCCAATGGTGTGGAGAGAGCAAAAAAAATCATCATGATGACTGTTATTTCTGTGCAGTGCAAGTACAAGGATTCAATAAGCATAAGAAACGAAAATGGGAGTATCCCAACATGGAATCTGCAAGAAGGCCTGTCCCTCATTGTGAAGATGTGCCTGTACCTGTGTTTACCATGTTACCTGACCTTCCCCCACCTGATGATGATGATGATGAAATGCAGGGTATGGAGCTAAGCATTAGTTCTGGAAGTGAACTAGAATATGAAGGAAGTTTCAGAACACCTACGCAATTTACCCAAGGAGAGCTCAACGATCTAATAAGAGACCTCAACCTCTCAAAAAGTGCATCCGAACTTTTAGCTTCAAGGCTAAGTGAAAAAAATTGTCTGACGCCTGGAACTAAAATTACATCTTACAGGACCAGAGAAGAAGCACTTCTTCCATTTTTCTGTGAAGATGACCTACTTGTATATTGTAAGGATATTCCTGGCCTGATGCTGCAAATGGGTTTACAAGTATATCGTCCTGTAGACTGGAGGCTTTTCATAGATAGTTCTAAAAGGAGTTTGAAATGTGTTTTGTTGAACAATGGCAATCAGTGTGCATCTCTTCCAGTAGCTCACTCAACTAAACTTGCAGAACAATACCAAAATGTCAAAATGGTCTTGGAGAAACTGTGCTACCATGAACATTCGTGGCTGATATGTGTTGATTTAAAAATGGTCAACTTTTTACTTGGACAGCAAAGTGGATACACAAAGTATCCTTGCTTCATCTGCATGTGGGATAGTAGAGCAAAACATCAGCACTGGGAGAAACTGAATTGGCCTCCAAGGGACACCTTGACAGTAGGAGCATCAAACATAGTGAACGAACCTTTGGTGGACAGGGAAAAAATCATTCTACCACCACTTCACATAAAGTTAGGATTAATGAAGCAGTTCGTCAAGGCATTAGACAAAGATGGTAATTGCTTCATGTACATCTGCAGATCTTTCCCTGGTCTTAGTAGCGAAAAACTGAAGGCAGGAATCTTTGATGGTCCTCAAATTCGGAAACTCATTAAAGATTCAAATTTTCCTAAGGAAATGAATGACATTGAAGCTGCTGCATGGTGTAGTTTTGTGTTGGTAGTGAAGAACTTCTTGGGAAATCAAAAGGCAGACAATTATGAAGAACTGGTACAAAACATGCTATTGAGATTTAGAAATCTGGGTGTACACATGAGCATTAAATTGCATTATCTTCACAGTCACTTGGACAGATTTCCAGAAAACCTTGGAGATTTTAGCGAAGAACAAGGGAAGAGATTTCATCAGGATATTATGGTGATGGAGGAAAGGTACCAAGGCAGATGGGACAGACATATGATGGCTGATTACTGCTGGAATCTACAGCGTGACTGCCCCAATAGCTCACATAGAAGGAAATCATATAAAAAGCGCTTTTCCAGCGATTAAATGTCTATCTTTCATGTCTTGTTCATTTTTGAAGATTACTTTCTAAAACTAGTTAAAATAAACTAAAATCAACATTTACTTTGTTAAATTTATTGTATTCATGACAATATCAATAAAGTTAATGCGCGTGTAGCAAAAAAACGTCTTTTTTTTTTTTTTACACATTTTACGAAAAATCTCAAAAACTTGAGCCAATCTGGCAAAACTGATGACATATTCAGAATCAGCACCCCAAAGTTACCCTAAATTCAATGAAATATCTTTGGCACCAAAAATGCTGTTGACCAGTGTTATCTTTAAAGAGATGGGTGAAATAACATACTCATTAGACTCACCAAATTTTTGTGAGGCTTTACAGAAATTCTTGGCAAGTAGAATTGCCGTTTCCTTCACATTTCCTTGGGTTCCACAGCCATTGCATATGGGAAGAGCAGCAGTCTGGGTATTTGGAGGAGGAATATTAGGCCATATCTTTTTTACATTAGTTATACCATTGCCTACAGGCTGAAGGAAAAAGACAAAAACAAGGAAAAAAAATGTTTAATACATTTAAAAATAAAAAGAGGCCTAAAATGTAACAATAAAAGCCACACTTAATTTTAGGTAAATGGCCTGTATTAGATACCACCTTTAAATCCACTCTCCAGTCGCATAACACTATTAATTTTGACATGTAAATGTACTGGAGAATGCAAAAAATATATATACGGTAATATAAAAATGATTATTTTTATTTACTTTGACTTTGCTTACAATTACACACCTTGCAGTTCCTGATCGAGATCTAAACACTGGTTGCTCCAGCTAAAGGCCCATCCACATAGTTGACTTCAGCACCTTACAGGTCCTGTGACCGATCACATGACCTGGAAAGGTCCTAAAGTTAGTTAGAAGGTCCTTCAGCTGCTTAGCTGGTGCAGCCTACATTCAGGTCCTGGCAGCTTCCACTCCTGTTCTGCAGCGTTCATATAGATCAGTGCAGAGGAGAGTGGACAGCTCTCTGTGTATGCATTCTCTATCGTAGGACATCTCAGGGCTACAAGTTGCACATAAACTCCTGTGAAAAAATCTGGTTAAAAAGTGCGTCATAGTCCGAAAAAAAGAGAATTTTGTTTACGTACCGTAAATTCTTTTTTCTTTAATCATCAATGGGAGACCCAGACAATGGGGTTTAGGGCACTGCCCTCCGGAGGCCACACTAGGTACTACAAGTTTGTAGACACCGCCCCCTCCGCTTATAAACCCCCACCGCAGGGAATATCCTCAGTTTGGTCCATAAGCTGCGAGGAGACAAAATAACCACACCCGAAACCTCGGGAAAGAAACCGTGAACAAAACGGTCCAACAACCCGGAATAAACTGTTCCAACTGGGAACAAGTCAAATGTGACAACATCCAACGGAACAACTGGGTGGGTGCTGGGTCTCCCATTGATGATTAAAGAAAAAAGAATTTACGGTACGTAAACAAAATTCTCTTTTTTCTGGTCATCATAATGGGAGACCCAGACAATGGGGATGTCCTAAAGCAATACCCCAGGGCGGGAAGAGTTCCTCAAAAGACGGATAACACATGGTCCCCCTCAAAGGTGGGTAACCGCCGCCTGGAGGACCCGCCTGCCCAAACTTGCATCCGCAGAGGCATGGGCATGCACCATATAGTGCTTAGAAAAAGTATGCAGGCTTGACCATGTGCCTGCCTGACACACCTGTAGAGCAGAAGCTCGATGTCGCAAAGCCCAGGAGGCACCGACAGCTCTGGTCGAGTGCGCCTTCAATCCCACCGGGAGAGGCAGACCGGAAGAACGGTAGGCCTCCTGAATGGGCACCTTGATCCATCTGGCCAAGGTTGATTTTGATGCCGCGGACCCCTTACAGCGACCCGCCGTAAGGATGAACAAGGAGTCCGACGTCCGGAAGGAGGCAGTCCTGGACACATAAATGCGCACAGCCCTCACCAGATCCAGAGTGTGGAGGTCACGCTCAACCTGATGAACGGGAGCGGGACAAAAAGATGGAAGCACAATCTCTTGGTTCAGGTGAAAAGTGGACACCACCTTAGGCAAGAATTCTGGCCGTGGGCGTAACACCACCTTGTCTTGGTGAACCACCAGGAAGGGTGACTTGCACGAAAGTGCAGCCAATTCCGAGACCCTTCTCAGAGACGTAATTGCCACCAAAAATACCACTTTCTGGGACAGACGAGAGAGGGGAACTTCCCTCAGCGGCTCAAACGGCGGTTTCTGCAGTGCCGCCAGGACCATGTTAAGGTCCCAAGGGTCCAGTGGTCGCCTGTATGGCGGAACCACCCGAGACACCCCCTGCAGGAATTGACGGACCTTCGGGAAGAGCGCTAAACGTCTGTCAAACAGCACAGACAGCGCTGACACTTGACCTTTCAGGGAGCTGAGGGATAACCCCAACTCCAAACCCGACTGAAGGAAAGCCAACAGGGTCGGAACAGACAAGGGCCAAGGAGACCGTCCACCAGAGGCACACCAGGAGAAAAAGATTTTCCACGTCCTGTGGTATATCTTTCGCGAAACAGGCTTCCTAGCCCGATTCATAGTAGCAACCACTGTAGGGGAGAAACCCCTGGATGTCAGCAGCCAGGCCTCAAGAGCCATGCAGTCAATCTGAGGGCCCTGGAATTGAGGTGGAAGAATGGGCCTTGCGCGAGTAGATCTGCGCGTTCTGGAAGAGCCCACCTGTGTCCGCCTGACAGTTGCCACAGGTCCGGAAACCAGGACCTCCTGGGCCAATCTGGAGCCACTAGAATGGCTACCCTGCACTCCGTCCTGATCTTCCACAGTACCCTGGGAATCAGAGCTAGAGGCGGGAACACATACGGCAGATGGAATCTGGACCAACTCAGGATCAGGGCGTCTGCTCCCAGAGACTGGGGATCCCACGACCTTGCCATGTATTGCGGCACCTGATGATTCAGCCGCGAGGCCATCAGATCCACGTCCGGAGTGCCCCATCTGCTGCAGATTTCTCTGAAGACTTCCGGATGAAGAGACCACTCTCCGGCGTCCATCCCCTGCCGGCTCAGATAGTCGGCCTCCCAGTTTTCGACCCCTGGGATGTGAACTGCGGAGATCAGGCAGTTGTCCTCCACCCAGGATAGGATGCGGTGGACTTCGGCCAGAGCCTGTGCACTCCTGGTTCCTCCTTGATGATTTATATAAGCGACGGCCGTCGCATTGTCGGACTGAACCCGAATGGGTCGTCCGGAGAGGAATTTCTGAAAAGCCAGGAGCGCCAGATAGACCGCCTTGATCTCCAGCACGTTGATCTGCAACGCCGACTCCGACTGAGTCCAGAGGCCTTGGGCCCTGTGGTGTAAGAACACCGCCCCCCAGCCCTTCAGACTGGCGTCGGTGGTCACCACTAACCATGACGGTTTGATGAAGGACCGGCCCCGAGATAAGTGACGTGGTTGTAGCCACCACTGCAGGGAATCCCTGGTCGGTTGGGAAAGGGTCACCAGCCGATTCAGAGAGGTCGTCCTCTTGTCCCAACTGCGGAGGATCTCCAGCTGTAGAGGACGGAGACGAAATTGTGCGAAAGGCACCGCCTCTATTGCTGCCACCATGCGCCCCACCAGCTTCATCAACACCCGCAGGGATGATTGTGGGGACAGGAGGATCTGTTGCACTCCTGAATGGATGGCCAGCTGTTTGGCTCGTGGTAGAGACACCAGGGCTGAGGCCGTGTTGAAGTCCATGCCCAGATATGTCAATGACTGGGTCGGAACCAAGGTTGACTTCTGAATATTGAGGAGCCAACCGAATTGTTCCAGAGACCTCATAGTCACATTCAGGCTCTCTTGACAAAGGTGTTCCGATGGCACCCTGACCAGCAGGTCGTCGAGATAGGGAATGACGGTATGTCCCTGCACATGCAGGAGAGCCATCATAGAGGCCATCACTTTCGTGAACACCCGCGGAGCCGAGGCCAGACCGAAAGGCAGCGCCACGAACTGGTAGTGTTCGTCCCCCACTGCGAATCTTAACCAGCGTTGATGAGCCGGTGCAATGGGCACGTGAAGGTAAGCGTCCCGAATATCTATGGACGCTAGGAAGTCCCCCTGTGACACAGCCGCGATCACGGATCGCAGGGATTCCATGCGGAACTTCCGAACCAACACGTGGCGGTTGAACAACTTTAGGTCCAGAACCGGGCGAAAAGAGCCATCCTTCTTTGGGACGATAAAGAGGTTGGAGTAAAAACCCCTGAACCTCTCCCCAGAAGGTACTGGGACCACAACTCCGTCCTTGCGGAGACTCTCCAACACCAGATGAAAAGCCTGAGCCTTTTCTGGGGACGGGACCGACCGATGGAATCGGTGTGCCGGCTGTGACGTCAGCTCTATCCTGTAACCTCTGGAGACTATGTCTCGTACCCACTGATCTTGGACTTGGAGTAGCCATCTGTCCCGAAAAAGAGACAGGCGGCCCCCCACCTGTGGGGAGGTAGGATGAGAGAGCGAGTCATGCGGAAGCGGGTCTGGGGGTGGCAGCCGCTGCCCCCGCCGGCTTCTTCTGGCGACCCTTGGGACGCCACTGAGTAGAGGGCTTGCTCCCTCTGTCCGCTCGGGCAGACGATGCTGAAGGTTGTGAACTGGACCGAAAGGACCACTGTTTAGGGTTCCTCTTCACGGTATACCGTGGCTTAGGTTTATTCTGTGGGATCTTTGACTCCGCAGAATCCTTTATCAACTTGTCCAGTTCGGTACCAAAAAGCCTGTCGCCAGAGAATGGAAGATTTTGCAAAATCTTCTTGGACGTGGCATCTGAGTCCCATAGACGCAGCCACAACAATCTGCGGATCGCTATAGCATTGGCCGAAGCCACAGCTGAGCGAGTGGCAGTTTCCAGTGTTGCTGTCCTGGCGTAATCCGCATAGGCCCTTGCTCTATCCGTGAGCGCCAGGACTTCTGAGCTGGACCCTGCCAGGTCAGCGATACCGTCCAAACAGGAGGTGATCGCCTGCAGAGTCCAGACCGCGGCAAAATTAGGGGCAAATGAAGACCCCACAGCCTCATAAGAAGACTTGGCGAGTTGCTCGACCTGTCTATCAGTAGCGTCCTTCAATGAGGAGCTATCAGAGGCAGAGAAGAGGGAGCGTGCAGCAATCCTGGTCATGGAAGCGTCCACCTTAGGGGACTGCGACCACTCCTGAAGCACCTCCTCAGGGAAGGGGAAGCGATTGTCCTTAGATTTACGGACATAACGCCGGCCAGGATGAATCCTGGGAGCTCTAATCACCCTTCCAAAGTTAGTGTGATCCATAAAGGAGCCACTTGGTCTAGCCTCCGGCCGCAGCCATTGGTAGACCTCCTTCGGGTGAACGGTCACCTCCTCAGGGGGTGTCACGAGACGTAAAGTCTCGTTGATGGAGGACACCAGATCCTCCACCCCCTCTGGTGGTTCTGACACGGACCCGAGTAATGAACCCCCATCATCCTCGTCCCCCTCAGAGAGACCTTCCTCCTCAGAGAGTGTCTGGGGCTCGGGTGAATCCTCACGTCGAGTCCGCTTAAGGGGTCTCACAGTTGAGGCAGGGGACACCCGGGGATAATATGAAGGAGCAGCTGGGTTCTCCAGCCTCCTGGTTAGTACCTCCAGGGATTGCGACATGGAGGACAGCTGGGATAACATAGATTCATTTATCTTGTTCTGTGTCTCCCATGGCCCTGGGCCCACATGGACCACAGGGTATAGCACCGGAGCTGCTGTCTCCTTTGCAGTCTCAGCCCGTGCCTCTGGGCGTCCGCAGTTATTGCAGGACCCCTCAACCAGTGTCCCGTTGCACGTAGCACAGGCAGTGGTGTGACTTGCCGCCTTGGCAGCGCTCTTCCCAGCTGAGGACATCCCTACAGCAGGGAGAAAAAAGCCGATCTTTAAAGAAAACCGGTACAACCGGCGGCTTACCAACCGCAGTAATGCGGTGGAGGAAGCGGTGTGTGCGTGTGTGGCCTCCGCGAGGTTTTCCGGTCTCCCCTGAATTGAGTGCAGCCGTGCACTTCAAGCAGATCCCAGCCGGGAAGTGAAGGGAAAGATGGCCGCCGACAGACTAACTGTGGGCGGAGCCGAAAACACGCGGGAGCACACACGCACGCCCATTAATGACGTCACCGCCTGGGCTGCTTCCATCTCCTCAGGCAGCCTCAGTAATGAAGGCGCCGAGGCCCGCAGCGCGGGAAGTACCGTGACACAAACACAATACTAATGGCTGCAGACAAAAGTCCGTAGCCGACAGCCGCAGCCCCTGTGAGACACAGGGCGGTCAGCCAGAGTGGCCCCAGCACGGGGTCCACCGCCAGAACCGCGGACCCGAGGGTACGCGCGGTCTGAGTGTCCCAACACATATAGTGCCGACACTACCCCCAGGCACACCGGAGACACACAAGGTGCCTCAGTGCCGGTCCGGTCTGTAAGCACCATTTAGGGAGGCCTCGGACGGGGGTGCAGCACCAGTCCGGTCTGTAAGCACCATTTAGGGAGGCGTCGGACTGGGCTGGCTCCAGTCCGGTCTGTAAGCACCATTTAGGGAGGCCTCGGACGGAGCGGAGCTGTGCAAGGCTCCATTCTCCCACTTTCCAGAGCCCCCAAACAGGGATGGGAAGGAGTGCGACAGCGTACCGGGAGGACACGCAGTGTCCAGGCTCTAGGCCCTCCGGTACCTCGACCTGCGTGTTCCCTAAGGGTGAGCAGGGAGACTGCCGAAGGTCCCCGACCGGGACCATATTACCTTGTCTTCAGACGCCATCACGTAAGTTGTGAGGATGCAGTGAAGTGCAAGCAATGCGTGTGATACCTCCGAGCACACTAAGTTAAAAACTGAGGATATTCCCTGCGGTGGGGGTTTATAAGCGGAGGGGGCGGTGTCTACAAACTTGTAGTACCTAGTGTGGCCTCCGGAGGGCAATGCCCTTAACCCCATTGTCTGGGTCTCCCATTATGATGACCAGAAAATATGCAGTATTGCAGTTTGGTGTGAACTTGTGGTCTCCTATGATATTCAGCCTATAGTTGAGCTTCACAGAAATCGGAAGATTGCACTTACAGGGGCTGGCATGATACCAAATCAATTCTAGGATTGTACACATCATTCCACTGTGATGTCAACATACGCGCACTGGCAAAAGGTGTAATTTTAGAATTTGCCAGTGACATTTAAAATTGTCATATTGTAGGGATCAGAGCTTCTGCCACTGTAGTTCTAGGCAGATGTCAGCTGTGTACCACAGCAGGAATGTGCATGGTATGGGCTCAGCTCCTGAGCCAGCTTTATACTTTTCTATCATATAAATGTAAGTCAAGGGACTTGCATGATACATTCCAGCTTGACAAATTATCCACAGGATAATAAATTGGATTGTTAGCACACTGGAATGATGCTCTCAATGGCAGCCATCTTTGGTTACAAAGAATTAAATGAAGGCTTCTAAGGCTATTTTCACACAGTTTTGGACAGGTATGTTTATTTAATGCAAATTAAAACCTACTTTTTGCAGTATGCAACACCCTTGGCTGTGGTGTGTCTCCATGGGGTAGGGAGACCAACAGCCACAATGTGGCTTCAAGGGGTCTGCCTGTGCGCCCATATCTTACTCACCCTGCCTGTGGTCCCACACGGATTCCTCACTCCCCAGTCAGTGGCTTCCTGCACCGAGTCGGTGCCCGCTGGGCAGATCTCCCAGGAGTGCGCTTAGCTGGCACACTCCGTGCTCTGTAAAGTTTTAAAGGGCAGGTTCGGCCCAATCTGGATCTAAGCTGAGAGGCATATTTCCCCTTTGGGAGGTGGCTGAGTGCATCATCTAGTACTTAGTGGCATTGCTAGTAGCCAGGACCCCAGTCCCTGTACTTTTCCTTTGTCTTGGCACCTTCATCCTGTACCTTATAATCGTTTTACCATAGAGCCTACTATACTGCACCTCACTGCATAGAGCCTGCTACTTTTCAGGGTGGATAAAAATCTATTTTTTTTTAAAACAAAATCGGATTTTTTGGATTTAAAAATCGGATTTTTCTTCAATAAACTGCTTTTTGAGGAAAATATTTTACCATCCAAAGGTTCTTCCATCATGAGATAAAGCTGAGTTGTTTAACTCAGTAGAATAAAGGCTGTATATGTGTAACACTCACAATGCCATGCTCTTCCAGAGGTTTCTGTAGGATTAGTGGGCAGTTTCTCTCCTATATTATCATAGACGCTCGCTTTACGTACGCAGTTCTCAAAACTGAATTTGACTCCGCAGAGGTCCCAGCCTCTTCTTCACGGCAAAAATGTTACAACATGAACAGAGTTGAGAAAAAGACCTTAATCCTATTGTTCTACAACCCTATGAATACAGAATCAACCCCTTCAGTGCCAAGTCCAAGAAGTTAGACAATATGTTTCTGATTGTTTGGAGTGGAATAGATCTACACAACACAAGAAGAATGTGAATCTAAGTGTGAGGAGGAGGAAGGGCAAGCAGACAAGAAAATGAAAGTGAAACTTTGAGCACAATACTGCAGCATAGCCACAGACAGACAAGTCTGGATCTGTTTGTGTGTACGATCTGAGGTTTATTACATTCTTTCCTTATAATGGCAGCAGGCCGTAAAAGAGACCCAGTTTGGGAATATTTTAATGAAGCTCCTTCGCCCATCGGTAAGGCAGGCATGCGTGCAAAATGCAAACGATGCAACAAAGAGATGCAAGGCCTGGTGGCGCGAATGAGGCAACATCATGAGAAGTGCGGTGATGAAGATGACCAAAGAAACACTTCTGAAAAGGCAGGATCTTCAGGTTGGTAAACATTTTTATTGAATCCTATTTCTAAAGACTGAACTGTCATGTGTGAGAAAAATTATATTTCTTATTATTACTGCACGTTACTGTCATTTGATACAGTTATGAAGAAAAACAAATATTCCTTTTGGGGCAGGGGCAGTGATGTGTTGTGTACAATAAGCAGAAATTGTATAATAAACAATAAAATAACAGCATTGACTTTTTTTGTTTAGGGGAATTCATGGATTCTGGAAACTATCCACCTCCAAGATCACCATCATCCTGTTCTACAGTTTCAGAGTTATCCATCCAGGATAGTGCTTCATTAGCAGCAGCATCATCATCAGACACCCACAGCCACATATCACCATCACCCAAAAGGAAGAAAAAACCTTTACCTCCTGGAACCACCATAGATAGGTTTGTGATAAGAACTAGCAGATTAGAAAAAGAGTTGATTGATGAAAAAATTGCCCAGTTTATTTATGCAACGAACTCTTCTTTCCGTCTGACTGAGAACCCACATTTCATTAATATGGTTCAGTCACTGAGACCAGGATACAGTCCACCCAGCAGAGCTGATGTTGCAGGGAAACTGCTGGATCAAGTGTATGACCGAGAAATGGAGCAATGTGCAACAGCTCTGGAGGGTAAAATTGTTAACCTAAGTATTGATGGGTGGAGTAATGTCCACAATGATCCTATTGTATGTGCTTGTATAACAACAGAAGAAGGTAAAGTCTTCCTTGCACAAACAACTGATACGTCAGGAAATGCACACACAGCAGAATATTTACAAGAAGTGGCAGTAAAAGCTAGATCGACGTGAACAAAAATTTAAATGTCTAGTACGCAGTTTGGTCACTGACAATGCTGCAAACGTATCCAAGATGAGAAGAGATTTAGAAGAGCAGGGAGGGAATACAAAGCTGCTAATAACATATGGTTGCAGTGCTCAGTTGCTGCACCTCTTAGCCAAAGACTTAAGTGTTCCAGAAATAAAGGCTAATGTTGTTGAAATTGCTAAATACTTCCGTAATAATAATTTTGCTGCAGCAGCTCTGAAAAGGATGGGTGGAACCAAGCTAACGCTCCCACAAGATGTTAGATGGAACTCTGTGGTGGACTGTTTTGAGCAGTATATCAAAAACTGGCCTATTCTGATGACACTTTGTGAAGAAAATCGAGATAAAATAGATGGCACGGTCACGGACAAAATCCTCAACATTGGGCTTAAGAGAAATGTTGAACATATGCTGAGCTTCCTGAAACCCATCTCTCAAGCTTTAAACAAAATACAGAAAAATAGCTGTTTTATTGCGGATGCTGTTGAAATTTGGAAGGAACTGAGTGAACACTTAAAAACAGAACTACACATGGACAGAATTAAATTACAAGCAGTAAACAAACGAATGGGACAAGCACCGACTCCAGCTCATTTTTAGCAAATATTGTCAATATCAGGGTCAAAACCTAAGTGCTGAGGAAGAGGAGTTAGCTATGACATGGGTATCCAGCAATCATCCATCTTTAATGCCAACTATAATAAACTTCAGAGCTAAGGGGGAACCATTCAAGAAATATATGTTTGCTGAAGATATTTTAAGGAAGGTCACACCAGTAAACTGGTGGAAGTCACTTAAGCGCTTGGATTTAGAGACTGTTCAAGTAATGATTTCACTTTTAACAGAAGTAGCTTCTTCTGCAGGCGTTGAAAGAATATTCTCTTCCTTTGGACTCATTCGTTCTAAATTGAGAAATCGGTTGGGACCCAATAAAGCAGGAAAGCTTGTTTCTCTTTTCCAGATTATGAATAGGAACAAAGAAGATGATGATGAAGATGACGACAAGTGAGCTACAGAGGACAGCAGGGACGGTAGTATTTAAGTTTTTCATGTGTCGGCTGGGCTGACAGTCTAAGTTTCTTAAAATATATATATATATTTTTGTATAGCCAAATTAGTTAACAAACATGGAAAATAACTTATGCTGTAATATTATTGTTTCAGTTGAATAAATCTATTTAAATTGTTATTAAGGTCAGGATTATTTTTCTCCTTCCTAAGTACAACAGAACAGTGGTGTCCAAATATGAATGATTAACCCATTAAACTGGGGAGAAAAAAGTAATATAAAAAGTGATTCTAAAAATCTTCATCTACTTGCATGTTAAAGTAGCAAGAACTAGTTTAGGTAGAAACTTTGATTTAAAACAAGCCTTACGGACTAGTGATTTAAATCGTGATTTAAATCGTGATTTAAATCAGTTAGATTTAAATCAATCCACCCTGCTACTTTTGCTTCCAAACCTTACGGCTTGTTCCTGGCAATCACACAGACTCTTCACCTGTGTGCCTGGATCTACCACCATGGACATCGACTGTGATTCTATCCAAAACGTCCACAGGAGGAGAACTGTGGAAGCTGGCCCCTCATGTAAAGTGGGTCCACATCTCCACGCTCACATCCACGTGAGCATAACACAGAAACAGCCAAAGCTACGAGATTTCAGAAACCTCATGTGCACAGTTTTTTTTTTTTCCCCTAACCGAATTGGAAAAGTGCACAATGTACAGGGATGAGTCCCACCACTGACCAAGTGCCGCTGAGGACACTTCAATAGTAGAGAGGGGGCAGAAGCTGCAGCAGTAGAATTGAAGTTAGGAAACGGTGGGGTATTTTTAATTCAAGTATATTAGAAAATAAGGATTTAGGAGGAAAATTACTTTGGACCGCCCGTTTAAGCAGCATTTGGGGCACATGAGCCACCAGCAGTTTCATAAGACACGAGGCTGCACTCTTGCACCCATCAGGAAACAGTCTTAAGTTTGGTAATCAATGCAGGTCCAAGGGATACAAACCGATCCGATAATTAGCAATCCTCTCCGGTGGATCCTCAGTGGTCAGTTCTCGAAGAAAGGAAAAAAAAAAAAAAAAAAGAGAATTTTGTTTACGTACCATAAATTCTTTTTTCTTGAATCATCAATGGGAGACCCAGACAATGGGGTTTAGGGCACTGCCCTCCGGAGGCCACACTAGGTACTACAAGTTTGTAGACACAGCCCCCTCCGCTTATAAACCCCTACCGCAGGATATATCCTCAGTTTGGTCCATAAGCTGCGAGGAGGCAAACCACACCCGAACTATCGGGAAGACCGTGTACAGACGGTGCCATAACCAAAAAACAACCCTGTCCCAACAGGGAACAGTCCAAAGGAAGAACATCCAACGGAACACTGGGTGGGTGCTGGGTCTCCCATTGATGATTCAAGAAAAAAGAATTTACGGTACGTAAACAAAATTCTCTTTTTTCTGATCATCATAATGGGAGACCCAGACAATGGGGATGTCCTAAAGCAAACCCCAGGCGGGAAGAGTTCCTCAAAAGACGTTGAAATACACGGTCCCCCTCAAAGATGGGCAACCGCCGCCTGGAGGACCCACCTGCCCAAACTTGCATCCGCAG
Source organism: Allobates femoralis (assembly GCA_033576535.1). NCBI lineage: Eukaryota > Metazoa > Chordata > Amphibia > Anura > Aromobatidae > Allobates > Allobates femoralis. The sequence continues at coordinate 209,496,143 of JARQOC010000011.1, read as the reverse complement.
AGGCATGGGCATGCACCATATAGTGCTTAGAGAAAGTGTGCAGGCTGGACCAAGTGGCCGCCTGACACACCTGTAGAGCAGAAGCGCGATGTCGCAAAGCCCAGGATGCACAGACGGCTCTAGTCGAGTGCGCCTTCAGACCCACCGGTAGAGGCAAACCAGAAGCCCGGTAAGCCTCTTGAATGGGTGCCTTGATCCATCTGGCCAAGGTCGATTTGGACGCCGCGGACCCCTTACAGTGACCCTCCGTAAGGACGAACAAAGAGTCCGAACTCCGGAAGGAGGCAGTCCTGGACACATAAATGCGTACAGCCCTCACAAGATCCAGAGTGTGAAGGTCGCGCTCAACCTGATGAACGGGAGCGGGACAAAATGATGGGAGAACAATCTCCTGATTCAAGTGAAAAGTGGAAACCACCTTTGGCAAGAATTCAGCCCGTGGGCGCAACACCACCTTGTCTTGGTGGACTACCAGGAAAGGTGACTTGCACGATAGTGCAGCCAATTCTGAGACACGTCTCAGGGACGTAATTGCGACCAGAAAAACCACTTTCTGGGCCAGACGAGAGAGGGAAACTTCTCTCAGTGGCTCGAACGGTGGTTTCTGCAGAGCCGCCAGGACCATGTTAAGATCCCAAGGTCCAGCGGTCGCCTGTATGGCGGGACCACCCGAGACACCCCCTGCAGAAATTGACGGACCTTCGGGAGGAGAGCCAAGCGCCTGTCAAACAGCACTGAAAGCGCTGATACCTGGCCCTTCAGGGAGCTGAGGGATAAACCCAACTCCAAACCCGACTGTAAAAAGGCCAACAGAGTTGGAACTGACAAAGGCCACGGTGACCGTCCACCAGAGGCACACCATGTGAAAAAGATTTTCCACGTTCTGTGGTATATCTTTCGCGATACAGGTTTTCTAGCCCGATTCATAGTGTCAACCACTGTAGGAGAGAACCCCCTGGATGTCAGAAGCCAGGCCTCAAGAGCCATGCAGTCAATCTGAGGGCCCTGGAATTCAGGTGGAAGAACGGGCCTTGAGCGAGAAGATCTGCGCGGTCTGGAAGAGCCCACCGGTTCCCGCCTGACAGTTGCCACAGATCCGGATACCAGGACCTCCTGGGCCAATCCGGAGCCACTAGAATGGCTTTGCGGCATTCCGTCCTGATTTTCCACAGGACCTTGGGAATCAGAGCTAGAGGCGGGAACACATATGGTAGCTGAAAACTGGACCAACGCAGGACCAGGGCATCCGCCCCCAGGGACTGAGGGTCCCACGATCTCGCCATGTATTGCGGCACCTGATGATTCAGCCGCGAGGCCATCAGATCCACATCCGGGATGCCCCATCTGCTGCAGATGTCCCGGAAGACGTCCGGATGAAGAGACCATTCTCCGGCGTCCATCCCCTGCCGGCTCAGGTAGTCGGCCTCCCAGTTTTCGACCCCTGGGATGTGAACTGCGGAGATCAGGCAGTCGTTGTCTTCCACCCATGATAGAATGCGGTGGACTTCGGCTAGGGCCTGCGCACTCCTGGTTCCTCCCTGATGGTTTATATAGGCGACGGCCGTCGCATTGTCGGACTGAACCCGAATGGGCTGTCCTGACAGGAACGTCTGAAAGGCCAGGAGTGCTAGATAGACCGCCTTGATCTCCAGCACATTGATTTGCAACGCCGACTCCGACTGTGTCCAGAGGCCTTGAGCCCTGTGGTGTAAGAACACCGCGCCCCAGCCCTTGAGACTGGCGTCGGTGGTCACCACCAACCATGACGGTTTGAGGAAGGACCGGCCCCGTGACAGGTGATATGGCTGGAGCCACCACTGCAGGGAATCCCTGGTCGGTTGGGAAAGGACCACCAGCCGATTCAGAGAGGACGTCCTCTTGTCCCACCTGCGAAGAATTTCCAGTTGGAGAGGACGGAGGCGAAATTGTGCGAAAGGCACCGCCTCTATTGCTGCCACCATGCGTCCCACCAGCTTCATCAACACCCGTAGGGATGAGTGCGGTGACAGGAGAAGATCGTGTACTCCTGATTGGATGGCCAGCTGTTTGGCTCGTGGGAGGGACACCAGAGCAGAGTCCGTGTGGAAGTCCATACCCAGGTATGTCAGAGACTGGGTCGGTACCAGGGTGGATTTCTGGATATTGAGAAGCCACCCAAACTGTTCCAGAGACTGTATGGTCACCTCCAGGCTTTCTGACAAAGGTGTTCCGATGGCGCCCTGACCAGCAGGTCGTCTAGATAGGGTATGACGGCGTGTCCCTGCGCATGCAGAAGAGCCATCATCGAGGCCATCACTTTCGTGAACACCCTCGGTGCCGAGGCCAACCCGAAAGGCAGCGCCACGAACTGGAAGTGTTCGTTCCCCACTGCGAATCGCAACCAGCGTTGATGAGCCAGTGCAATGGGCACGTGAAGGTAAGCGTCTCGGATATCTATGGACGCTAGGAAGTCTCCCTGTGACACAGCCGCGATCACGGAGCGCAGGGATTCCATACGGAAATTCCGAACCAACACGTGACGGTTGAACAACTTGAGGTCCAGAACCGGGCGAAAAGAGCCGTCCTTCTTCGGGACGATGAAGAGGTTGGAGTAAAAACCCCTGAACCTCTCCCCCGTAGGCACCGGGACCACTACCCAGTCTCTGCGTAGTCCCTCCAACACCAGATAAAAAGCCTGAGCCTTTTCTGGGGATGGAACAGACCGATGGAATCGGTGAGCCGGCTGCGACGTCAGCTCTATCCTGTAGCCGCACGAGACAACGTCTCGGACCCACTGATCTTAAACGTGGAGCAACCATCTGTCCTGAAAACTGGACAGGCGGCCCCCCACCTGTGGGGCGGCAGGACGAGAGAGTGAGCCATGTGGAAGCGGGTTTAGGGGTGGCAGCCACCGCCCCCGTTGGCTTCTTCTGACGACCCTTGGGGCGCCACTGATTAGAGGGTTTGCCCCCTCTCTCTGTGCGAGCGGACGAAGCTGATGGCTGCGAGCTGGAACGAAAGGACCATTGTTTAGGGTTCCTTTTGACAGTATACCGCGGTTTAGGTTTATTCTGTGGGATCTTAGACTCCGCAGAATCCTTTATCAGCTTGTCCAGCTCGGTTCCAAAAAGCCTGTCACCAGAGAATGGAAGATTCTGCAGAATCTTCTTTGACGTGGCATCCGAGTCCCATAGACGCAGCCACAACAACCTGCGGATCGCTATAGCATTGGCCGAAGCCACAGCAGAGCGGGTGGCAGTCTCTAGGGTCGCCATCCTGGCGTAATCCGCGTAGGCCTTCGCCCTGTCGGTAATCGCCAGGATCTCTGAATTGGACCCCGCCAGGTCAGTGATACCGTCCAAACAGGTGGTAATCGCCTGTAGGGTCCAGACCGTGGCGAAATTAGGGGCAAAAGAAGACCCCACAGCCTCATAAGCAGACTTGGCGAGTTGTTCGACCTGTCTATCCGTCGCGTCCTTCAATGAGGAGCTATCAGAGGCAGAGAAAAGGGAGCGTGCAGCAATCCTGGTCATGGAAGCGTCCACCTTTGGGGACTGCGACCACTCCTGAAGCACCTCCTGGGGAAAGGGGAAGCGAGTGTCCTTAGATTTGCGGACATAACGCCGCCCAGGGTGAACCCTGGGTGCTCTAACCACCCTTCCAAAATTAGTGTGGTCCATAAAGGAGCCACACGAACGAGCCTCTGGCTGCAACCACTGATATACCTCCTTCGGGTGGAGTTCCACCTCTTCAGGGGGTGCCACGAGATGTAGAGTCTCGTTGATGGAGGACACCAGATCCTCCACCCCATCCGGTGGTTCGGACACAGACTCGAGTATTGAACCCCCATCCTCCTCGTCACCATCAGAGTGACGCTCCTCCTCAGAGAGGTTCTGGATCTCGGGTGATTCATCACGGCGAGCCCGCTTAAGGGGTCTCGCGGTTAAACCGGGTGACACCCGGGGGTATGAAGGAGCAACTGGGCTTTCCAGTCTCCTCGTCAATGCCTCCAGGGATTGCGACATGGAGGACAGTTTGGATAACACAGATTCATTAATCTTATTCTGTGTTTCCCATGGCCCTGGGATCACCTGAACCTCAGGGTACAGCACCGGAGCCGCTGTCTCAGCAGTATCAGTCCGGGCCTCTGGGCGTCCGCAGTTATTGCAGAATCCCCCAACCAGTGTCCCGTTGCAAGTAGCACAGACAATGGTGGTACTGGCCGCCTTAGCAGCACTTTTCCTCTCTGAGGACATACCCACAGCAGGGGAAAATAAGCCAAACAGAAAAGGAACCGGAACACCGGTGGCCTACCGACCGCGTCAATGCGGTGGAAGGGAGCGATGTGTGTGTGGCCTCCGCTAGGGTTATGACCGGTCTCCCCGGGAGTGCAGCCGTGCACTTAATCAGATCCCAGCCGGGAAGTGAGGGGAAGATGGCCGCCGCCGTACAAGCTGTGGGCGGGCCCAAAAACACGCGGGAAGCACACACACACGCCCAGCGATGACGTCAGCCCCTGGGCTGCTCCACATTTCTCCAGGCAGCCATCATGAAATCTGGTGCCGGAGCCCGCAGCGCGGGAGGTATCAATACTATACCCAGGGCTGCATACAAAAGTCTGAAGCCCACAGCCGCAGCCCCTGTGACACACAGGGCGGTCAGCCAGGGTGACCCCAGCACAGGGCACACCATCAGAACCGCGGACCCGAGGGTTACGCGCGGTCTGAGTGCCAGGACCCATAAGGGCCAGACACTACCCCCAGGCACACCGGAGACACCTAGGGTACCTCAGTGCCGGTCCGGTCTGTAAGCACCATTAAGGGAGGCCTCGGACGGGGGTTCAGCACCAGTCCGGTCTGTAAGCACCATTTAGGGAGGCCTCGGACTGGGCTGGCTCCAGTCCGGTCTGTAAGCACCATTTAGGGAGGCCTCGGACGGAGCGGAGCTGTGCAAGGCTCCTGTCTCCCACTTCCCAGAGCCCCCAAGGAAGGATGGGAAGGAGTGCGGCAGCGTACCGGGGGGACACAATGTGTCCAGGCTCCAGGCCCTCCGGTACCTCGACCTGTGTGTTCCCCGAAGGTGAACAGGGAGACTGCCGGAGGTCCCCGACCGGGACCTTTTTACCTTGTCTTCATACGCCATCACGCAAGCTGTGAGAATGCTGTGAAGTGCAAGCAAAGCGCGTGATCCTCCGAGCACACTAAGTTTAAAACTGAGGATATATCCTGCGGTAGGGGTTTATAAGCGGAGGGGGCGGTGTCTACAAACTTGTAGTACCTAGTGTGGCCTCCGGATGGCAGTGCCCTAAACCCCATTGTCTGGGTCTCCCATTATGATGATCAGAAAAAAAGCATGCTCTATACAAATTGGCAGTGCCGCACTGACTGCTTATATTTGCCAGCTTTATTTCCTCTGCACCATTCCCGTGCTACAGCAGCACAGCATAGCTGATACCGGGAGCGAAACCGCTGAACTGTCAATCTTCAGGAGCACACTGGCATCCGGCAAGAAGGAATCCGAGAGGAAGGGGAGCAGTGCACTACTGAAAAGACAAGTGGACCACTCACATAAGGGCTACAATATCAGTCACAGACAGGATAGACCAGCACTATATATGGTAATTGCCAGAATCACAGCTCCAACATTGTAGGGAGAGGTGGTAGCTATAACAGGTGGCCACTCTCTAATGACAACAGCGATTGCTATTGTGGGAAAGCCCTACAGTATTAAAGAGAGTACGTTATTCTCTACAAACACGAACTTCATCTGCTGAACCCGATCCCAGAAACCCCGGCTCTACAGCCCCATCCTGAACAGAGCAAATGCGTGCATACTGAACCTTCACTCAAGACTGGCAGAGTGAGCGTTCACACCACACCGGGCTTGCTGGAGTAAAAAGTGCCAAGTTCAGTACGAGGTTGACATCAATTAATGAACTTGGCGCCTTTTCCGAGTTAACATGCAGCTAGGATAAATCACAGTGGCGACAACCTCAGTGGGCCTAGTTCATGCCCTGAAGAACATTATGATACATTGTGCTTTAAAAAGGAGGAGTTTTCCCACAAACAAAATTCATTTTAATCAATAGATCTTGGAATAATACATTTCCACAATTGGATGTGATTAATAATAATGTTCCTGTGCTGACATAATCTTAGATATGTGCTCCTGCTATGTACTGCTTAATGCAGGTGTGGGGAACCTCTTTTGCTAAGGGCCATTAAGAAATTTCTACCATCCTATGAGGGCTGCACAAAACTATTAGCTTGAAAATTACCCTGTTCTATTTGGTTAAACATTTTACCCATACAATTTTGGCTGGAGCAACTTCTCTTTGGCATGGCTGTGGTTAGGCGATATCGATTATGCTTCGCAACTGCTTTTCCAGGTTTGCTAGGGCCATAGTCATCACAGGGGAGGCTGGGAGCATATACATTACTGGGGAGGCTGAGGTTGGAGAACAGAGATCATTGGGGAGTTGGATTAAAGAACAGGCAGTTAGCAAAATGCGGCTGCCAACCCGAGCACTGCAGTCCCCAGGAATCTGCCTGAGGGCTGTACAAAATGTCATCAAGGCCTGGGGCCTAAGGTTCCCCACCCCTGGCATAATGGATGAGTCGGACCTAACAGGAATATGGTCTGATCATACCACATCTCCTGCAGGGAGTACACAAACATTACAGCACGGGATCACAAATAACAATATAACATATTTATGATTCTGTGCTGCAATGTCTGTAAACTCCCCTCCAGTAGCTGTGTATAATCAGACCATATTCCTGTACAGTCAGACACATCCATTACACTGTACATAGTAGTGACACATATATAAGATTATCTCAGCACAGGAGATGTGGTATGATCAGACATGGGCACAACTGTAAAATCTCAGCACAGGAACTTTTGAAACACATCAAATTGTGGAAATTATTATTATCCCAAGATCTATTGATTAAAATGAACTTCGTTCAAGTGAAAACCCCTTTAAATAACCTAATTTTTAATCAAATAAAATAACATATCAGGCATAATTTGTGCATAATGTATTACATATGATTAGCAAGTGTTCTCAGAAAGCCTATTAGGACAGTGTAACCCAAAAATACAAGTTTTCAGGATTTCCTTAGTATTGCACAGATGAGGTTTTTAACACCTATGTATTGCTAAGGAAATCCTGACAACATGAACTCTTTGTGCAAGGATGACTGGAATTAAGGGAACTCTCTGCATTAGGATTTCAGTGAAGCATCATGAAAATACACAAAGACATGCAACTTACACTAACCTTTTCCAAGCAGACATCGCAGAAGGAAGAGCCTTTAAGAAATACAGAAGGTGCAGTGTTCAGATGGAGAGAACTTGTGCAAAAGTGTGACAAAATCTCAGACTGTGCAAGATGTTCCTTTAGATGAAATGTGGACCCATTAGTGAAGTCAGTGTAAGGGAAGTATCCTGGAGAAGTCCCAAAGGCAGGAAGCGGGAATTTGTGGAGGTCCCCGTGAAACTGGTTGAAGTGCACATTCGTACAGCAGGGGACCGAGTGAGGAGGGTGAAGGTGGCAGGGAGACAGACGTTTTTCCATACACACATTGGAGCAGTTGGGTGTGCGGTTGCTGCACGGCCCTGATACAGCCACTTTTTATAGGGACTTTCAGAAGGTAAGGGTAGAGTGGGGGCAACCTGACAGGTAATGGTACCAGCAAAATGTTTGTCCAAAATAGGTGGCAAAAAACCACTCCCATTGAAACGAATATCAGAAGTGCAAGAGGTGCCATTAGAACAGAGTGCACAACAGCTTACTTTGGGTCCACTTTGAAGATGGATTGGCTTTATGGGAGGAGGTTGAATTTTGGAGAGGGGAAGCTAGAAGTGCGATGCTGGAGTGGGGGTGGGGGAGGGGTGGCGGTATATCCTTCAGGTCCACGGTAGGCCGAATGCTCGCCATGTTGCCTTTCTGGAAGCAGAGAAGAAATGACTAGTTGACACATACATCAATTGTCTCATTGATCAAAAACAATACTGACAATACATTGGAGGACATTTAGGGTCTGATTAATCACTATGTCACTATTCTTTTTATACCTTGCCATTTATTACTGTTGTGTTATACTCAGCAAAATGGTGCTAACGTTTTAGAAATATTGTACAAAGTCAAAAACTGTTTGTTTTTTTCCATTTTTGCAAATTTAGGACAAAACATTTTTGAAAGTGCTTAAAAGAAAAAGAAAAAAAAAGGAAAGTCAGGGTCTACATTTAGGGCAAAAAGCATTTGGAAACCCTTAATCCTGCCATAGAAGCTAAATAATAATAATAAAAATGTAAAAATGCAATACCGTAGTATATGAAAAAAAAAGTCCCTCAAACATCATGAAGAACCAGTTATCTCAAAGGAAAGTAAATGGCTTCATGTTGAGACTTCACTAGAGATGAGCAAACATTTTATAGTTCGGGTTCGGTTGCCAAACCAACCCGTGGGTATACAGGTTTGGTGGTGTTGTTCTGGATGCAAACTTGAACCGAGCCGTCACGGATTGGCTATTCGGCTCTATGTCCATATACAGCCAGTCATAAGCAAAACACTTCCGGGGCAGGAGTATGGGGATTTTTCACATTTTTTTTTAGAACGCAATACAGAAGAAAACTCATTTTCCCCCCAGTGTAAGCCAATCACACACTGCAAGCGGCTCACACTGGACCAGGTATCAAGTGTATAGGCGCACCACGCTGTACTTTGGATATGCAGATCACCAGAACAGGGTTCCTCATCTTTAGTCTTGAGCACCCACATGAAGGAGCCAGGGCCATGATCTTACCGGTGTCTCTCCAGCAGCAGGTAATGCCTGATCAACAGCTGAGAAGCAATTTGAGAGTTTCCATATCCATGGCTCTGCATCCTTATCTTGCTTCTGAAGCCATCCCACAGACTTGCTACACAGGTTCACCTTCTCATTGTCTTCCATCATACAGCCACTTGCAGCACTTCAGCATTCTATAGGGCCACCTTTCTTTCATTCTTCCTTCCTTGTAAAACAGAAAAAGGAGACTGGCATTAGCATCTTTCCTTCTGCTTATCAGCATCAATATTCTGTATTGTTGCCTTATTTGCATACTGATTAGTGAGCCCTACTATGCTCAATTGAATGCTTGGATGGGCACGACTGGAGTGCCCATGTATAATGTAAGCCAAACAGGAACTTGAGCATTTTTTCAGAAGAGTTCCCGGAAAAATTTGAGTTGCTCCATGACATCCATTACACTCCGGCACACGAGTGGCGCCCATCTGAGCATCCAACTGCACATTATGATTGCAGCGCACCCACGCATGGTGACCTGAACCGTGGTTGTGGAAGCAATCAGCTCCTCATCTCTAGTCATCAATATCATATAAAAAATGTGCAATAGTATAGTAAAAGCTATGTAAAACACAGGAATGTCTGTAGAAAAACTCTGTAGCATTTAAATGTGCGCCAATCCAATCCATTTGCTATATACATCATACATCACATAAGCCCCGTGCCTGATCAGTGCCGGTTCACTCTGCCCACCTTCGGGCACAAGAATACTCAAGACAAAGCGAGAGCTGCGGCTGCCAAAATGCATCTTGATTACTTACGTCCAAAGTCAGGATTACTGTTCTGATAGTGGAACAGAAGACAACCCACACTGAACACATAACAGGAGAAAGAGAAACTAACAGCGAGAAATGAAACTAAGCACAGATGGCTCGGTTATAGAGTGTCTGATGAAAGCCCTTCACCCTGGTAGGGTAGAAGAAGGTCACAGGAGTGGGAATGATTCAGTACATTCATTTCATCAATGACTGGCAGTAATGGAGAGAAAATAACTTTCAGACAAAGATTTGTTTAGTCACAAAAACTTTGGGATTGTCCAATAAGTTGCCCCGTCTGTCTAAAGCCATAGATAAGCCTCCATACAGAGGGAGGCTACTTGAGCTTTAGCACCATCAATATAATTGTTACATCCTAAGTCAGTATTGACTCTTATGGTGGGTTTACACGCCGCGATATCGTTTCGATATCGCAACTCAATGGCGCGGGAGCGCGCAATTAGTGCACGTTCCTCCTGCATCGCATTGACTGTTTACACGCTGCGATATCGGAATACAACGTCCGTGCGATGTCTCCGCCTCCCAACCCAGGATCGCATAGTTAACATGGGAGTGAATGGGTGACGTATGAAATCGCATCGTAATTGGGCGTTTACACAGCACGATCGGCTCCAATCTCCCTTCAATATCGGGGCATTGAATAGCACGCTCATTCGATCCCCGATATCGCATTGACATCGTTCCTGCATCGTATTGGACGTTCACACCATACAACGCAGGAACGATATCGGGTCCAACGATCGAACCACGTGACTTTTCATTGAAATTGTACTGCGATATCGCGACGTGTAAACCCACCATTACCACATGATTTGGGAAGAAGCCAAAGATACTTAAGGGCCTGTCACACGTGTCAATGTCGCCCGCGATATCGCTCATGCGTCACATATTATTCATTGCCTGAGCGATGTGGAATTATCGCGGGTAAGATGTCACACGCGTCAATATGACCCAGCGATGCGGTGATGTCGCCATCTTGCGGACGATCCAGCGAGCGATTTTATTTAGTCGCTTGTACGGTGTCAAAATAGAAAATATGTCGCTGAGTTTAGTGTCACACGCAGCGATGCACAAGGTCTACTGAGCGATGAGCGACAAGTTTTACGTCTGGCAGTGAAACCTGCGATCGGCGATCAGCGACATATCGCTGGTTGCATCGCTTGGTCACACGCTTCAAGGTCGCTCCTACGTCGCTTGAGCGACTGAAAATCTGTGACGTATGAGCGACATTGACAGTGATATCGACACGTGTGACATACCCTTTAATTCAAAGACGCATTTCAAGGAGTTTGCCCCAAGACCCCCTTCCCCCATCAGTGCAAAGCAGGAGGTCTGGTTTGGCTGGGTGAGGGGCTTTTGACTGAGGGATTTAAGGGCTGGGGGAATATTGCTCTTCATAGAGAATTCTGGACCATGTAATGCTCTGCTCAGAGTGGTGTGCAGGAATCTGCTTGATTATCAACATAACCAATTCAACATTTTTTTTTTCCCTTCATATATATGGTTTTAAAGGGGTTGTCCAGGCTTTTTCTATTATTTACATGTGTATCTAGGCTGCAAAAATGTTGACAGTTTGTAATATACATCCTGTCAACATTTTGCATAGTTCTCTAAATATCACTGATTTGCAGCTGCAGGGAGCCTGATGCTCCCACTCTATACCTCCTAATACCATAGAGCCGGCGGTTGTGGTATAGAGAAGACCTTCTCCACCAGCTCTGTGCCCTGCTCTATGGTACAGAAGGAATAGAGAGTAGGAGCATCAGCCTCCAGGGCACAGAGACCCAGCCTGCAGACCTCGGCTGCACTGACAGCGGCCACAGGGTGAGCACACACATGCAGCAGTCCCTCCTGCACGGACACAGTGTACCAAATCTACTTCACAGCTGTGGGTTCGGTACAGTGTGTCAGTGGAGCAAGAGACCACTGTGTACAATGGGAGTGAGTGGTGACAGTGGGGGCTGGGGAGGGCCCCTGGGGGTGGCTGGCCATATTGTAGACTGGGGGGTTCGTGTTTGTAGGAGACTGGAAGTAAATGACCAGTTCCCATTTACATGCTGCTCCAATACAAACACGACCCCTGGACGTTCTCTGGCTGCCGCAAATCAGTGATATCTGGGTAACTATGCAAAACGTTGACAGGATGTATATTACAATGTCAACATTTTGCAGCCTAGATACACATAGAAATTATCATAAAACCTCGGACAACCCCTTTAAGAGAGACAAGATTTCTTCCATGATACATGGGGTCTAATGGTAATGTTATTGATTTTCCCCCATAAGAGCGGAGTGGGAACGAGAATAAGTGTCAGTTTTTTCATAGAATGTCAGAATAAGAAAAAACCCAATTAACATTTAAATTCTTGGTCTGATCTCCCCTGTAATGGTGGGTTTACACGTTGCGATATCATTCCGATATCGTATACAACGGCGCGGGAGCGCGCATTTTGTGCCCGGTTTTCCAAGAGTCGGATCGGCGGTGTACACGTCCCGATATCGTGGTACAACGTCCCTACGATGTCTACGCCCCCCGACCCAGGACCGACCACTTAACATGGTAGTGAATGTGGGATGTTGTACTGCACATCGGAGTTGCGCTGTCGCACAGGACGATCCGGCTCCAACCGGCATCCGATATCGGGCGGTTGAATAGCACGCTCATTCGACCCCCGATATCGGTTTGCCATCGTTCCTGCATCGTATCGGATGTTCACACCGTACAACGCAGGAACGATATCGGGTCCAACGCACGAACCACCTGACTTTTGGCCGCAGTTGGACGCCGATATGGCAACGTGTAAACCCACCATAAGGCCACGTGCACACGTTGAGAATTTGAAGAGTTTTTTACCTCAGGATTTGTAGCCAAAACCAGGAGTGGGTGATAAATACAGAAGTGGTGCAGGTGTTTCTATTAGACTTTTCCTCTGATTGTTCCACTCCTGGTTTTGTCTACAAATCCTGAGGTAAAAAACTCATCAAATTCTCAACGTGTGCACGTGGCCTTACTGGAGATGACCTAACCATATTTTTCAGACCACAAGAGGAAGAGGGTTAAATCTTTTTTTTTCCCCTTTAAAAATAGAGTAGCCCCTGCCCCATTCATCCTCTATGGGCATGTCGAGCTCTGCACCACTTTCTTGTTGCAGTGGTCCCTACCAGCCCATCCTAAAGTTACCGTCACAAGGGACATATCGCCGGCGATGTTGCCGGCAATCGCGGGAGCGCGCATCCCTGACAACATCGCCGGGGAGATGTCAGACGGAGCAACTTACCAGCGATGTCGCCGCGGCTATTGCTCGCTGGGTTGCCCAGCAACCCAGCGAGCGATAACTGGCAATGTTGTAGATATGGGCGGAATCGCCCACAACATTGCAGGTTGCCGCGTTACACAGGGCGATCAGGCATGATCGCCTGAGCAACATCGCCAGATTTCCCAACATTGTTGGGAAACCTGGCGATGTTACTCAGGGCGATAATCAGGGGAAAAATCGCCTGTCACACGAGGCAACTCTCCGGTGATATCGCCGCAACCTGACCACGCCCCTCAGTTGCCGGCAACATCGCCGACGATATATCCCTGTGTGACGGTACCTTAACAGGGACAGAAGTTGCCCACAGTAAGTTATCACCTGCCCTGTGCAGATACCCTGCTGACACTGAACAAACCCTATGTACCCATCTAGCAGATTATTTCTCCACCAAACCACACGTCTCCTGTCAGGCAAAATGCTCCAGAAAAAAAAAAAAAAAAAAACGCTGCATTTTTAGCACTTTAGGTGCGTTTTTTTTTTCCCTCTCTTTCACCAGATTGAGTTTGATTTATATCCCTCTCTCAGACAAAATAGTTTACGGTTTCTGGGAGGGAAACGGCCAACAAAAACTGCAAGTAAAAACACATTAAAATACACACCAAAAGCACTAGGTGTGCACATAACCTAACAGACCATAAGCAGATATTTTCCGGTTATGAGATCGGGATAATACATGACAGAGGCTCAAGAATCACTTTTACCCTGAAACCAAACAGCACAATAGGATTACCCATAATATGATGACTTACATGAGACAAACTTGCACCTGGGCGACGGGGGTGCTTGGGTTAACAGTATGCGCCCCAGCTGCCTCTCAAAAGGATGATACACTGCTGCAGTTCTCTGATGAATGACACAGTAGGGCTCTCTGATGAATGATGCTTTACTTGGGATTACAGAAAACACGAGTTTTCATAAATAATGTGGGCACGACTTTCCCCTGAAGGGGTTTTGACATCAACAATCACGGTATACTTTGTAACTGACAGCTTCCCCGGCACTGGGGTTCCCGATAGGATGCTCAAGCTGCTCATCCCCTCCTCCCAGCATCATCATAGACAGGATCAAACAGTGTTTTTGGATCCACTCCGTCCCACCCACAGGGATTTAGCGTAAACTAGAGAAATAGCCAACGAGACAACGCTCCTGTGTGCACACCTACAGCCCACTCTCAAACAGCCTACCAGGCCTTCAGCAACTGAGGGAAATTGTTGAGTATTCGCCAGAAGGTGGACGCCACCTGGGAACTAATGGACTCAACCATTGGAGGACGAAGTAGACTGGCCCTCCTCTGTTACACAGACCTTGTGTGTCCAAGTCTGACCCCAAGATCTGGCCAAAATAAATTCTTGGCCTCCTCTCTACTATACCTAACACAGATTAGTTTTTGGGTACTGGAGAGGGAGGTTTTCGGGGATGGCGCGTGGGCCTCTTCCCATGCGCAGTGCTGGTTAAGATGGGTACTGGGAGAGGGAGGTTTTCGGGGAATGGCGCGTGGGCCGCTTCCCATGCGCAGTGCTGGTTAAGATTTGGGTACTGGGAGAGGGAGGTTTTCGGGGATGGCGCGTGGGCCGCTTCCCATGCGCAGTGCTGGTTAAGATTCATATGGGTACTGGGAGAGGGAGGTTTTCGGGGTGGCGCGTGGGCCGCTTCCCATGCGCAGTGCTGGTTAAGATTCATTGGGTACTGGGAGAGGGAGGTTTTCGGGGATGGCGCGTGGGCCGCTTCCCATGCGCAGTGCTGGTTAAGATTCATTGACGATGTTCTGGTCCTTTGGACGGGGACAGGTGAGGAACTGAGGGAGTTCAAAAGGATGCTAAATACCAACAAGTATAACATAAAACTAACTTTTAAAGAACATACCTCGGAAGCTGAGTTCCTCGACATAAAACTAGTGGTCCATCCAGACGGCTCTTTACAGACTAATATGTTCAGAAAAATGACATCAGTGAACGCTTTGCTCCACGCAACCTCCAGTCACACGCCGTCCACTATAACAGCGATTCCCACTGGCCAATTTTTAAGGGCCAGAAGGGTATGTTCCACAGAGAACTACTTTCAGGAACAGGCGTGTGACTTGAGGGATAGATTTTTGGCGAGAGGATATACAAAGAGATGTATAAAAAATGGATATCAAAGAGCCTTAAGAACTCCCAGAGAGAGTCTCCTCATCCCAAAATCAAAATTGAGAGATACTGACCAAAAAATAATCAGGTTTATATCTACATTTAATGATCAGTGGGGCAATATGCGACAAATTCTGAAACAACATTGGGACATATTAAGGAGGGAAGAGTCCTTCAAACAAGTTCTCACAGCCCATCCAGCCATGACCGCAAGGAGGGGTCGTAATTTAAGGGACACAATAGTGCACAGTCATTACGTGCAGAAAAATCAACCCACCATAGGAGACACCAAACCTAGGATAGGCTTTTATCCCTGCGGTGATTGCAAGGGATGTCGGAGTATGGTTAGATCCACAACCTTTATGGATACTAAGGGTGAAAAGGAATATAAGATCCTGAAGTATATAAGTTGCTCCACAACCAATGTCATATACTACGCAACATGCCCGTGTGGTTTGGTCTATATTGGACTAACCACACGGGAATTACGCATTAGAATTGGCGAACATGTTCGCGATATAAGAGCTGCAGTGAAATTGGAAGTGGATGACCCCTTAATGAAAACCATACCCCGACATTTCAAGAGAAAACATAATTGCAATCCAGCGGGTTTTAAGGCCAGAGGCATTGATACTCTGGATTTGGGATCTCGGGGTGGGAATTACGGTAAGAGACTGGCACAGCTAGAGTGCAAATGGATTGTAAAATTAGATACGATGAGCCCAAAGGGATTAAACGAAAAACTGAGTTTTGTGCCCTTCCTATAAAGGAATTGTTTACCATAAACTGCTGACTTGTTGATCAATTTTTAAGTGTTTTTAAAATTTATTTTTAACTCACTTTTTTCACTTTTCCTAGTTTTCCAAGATATGAGTATGATAGTATATAACCGTGCGGCCGGGATTGATCTGACTGCAATGACTGCCCCCTGGATAATCACCGATGGACTTTACCCTGAATAACACTTCCTATACAGGGGAAGAAGAGAAAGAAAGGAGGGGAAAATATTGGAAAATGCACCTATGGGAAATCATATCAGGGATTAACTGCCTATTGTCCTATGTGATAGGGGTTCCTCGGATGTGGTAATAAGTATTGGTATACATGTCTACAGCAGGAGGGATGTGCGCCGGTTGACAGCTTTCTTTTCCCATAGGATTGTGGGTGAAGGGATGTTGTCAGTTTGTCGCACATGCTATTTACGTGTATGGTTATTAAATACCGCTCTGTGGGGATACCATAATTTGGGTACAAATTATGTAAAGATGGTAGGACATAGCATTGTTTATCTCAGAATGGAACCCACATAGACATACTCCTTTTGTTTTAATATGCCCCTAATTTCTTAAAGTGTTTATTGAGGGAAGTATATGTAGTGCCTATACTTAAAATGGCTGAATGTGGACTTCCGCCCTTACTATGAGGTCACTATGGTGTTTTTACTATACACCAGCTTCTAAAATGGTGGAAATGCCACTTCCGCCCAAAGTATAGCACCATTGGTGAGGAAAGAGGGTGTACAATGTCCGCTCCCGCCCCCCAGTGACATCGCAGGCATCCCTGATAGGCTGGATGAGATCAGGTGGCCACTGTCTCTCCTGCCTCGGGATTGGCCGCGGGTCGATATGGAGGAGGCGGCCCGGAAATGTGGCACACATGTGCAGGAACGCAGTATAGATATAAAAAGATGCCGGCCTCAGGGTTAAAACGGACCCCATTGATAAAGCATAAAGCGAAACGCGTCTGGGGGCACCCGGATACTCCATCCCCCTAGAGGATATGGGTAAGTGTGGAGGTTGTGGGAGGATGATGAAACTGTAAATTCAATATGACTAATTGACTGTGCACCTTATCATATGGGTTTGACTGTGACTAATGCTCCCCTGGGGTGGATGAACTGGAGGAGTGATGCATAGGACTTGTCCAGCACTACTCCACAGGGCTCCCCCGGTGTGGGCTGTTTACATAATACACAGTCAGCCTTTGATGTAAAAGTGACCTGCAACAAAACCTTGCACAGCATAGAAGAAATGTGTTTACATTTAATGCCCACATACCCTTGTTCACTACCCCATATCCTTGTAGAGGGGATAATACTTTGCCACATGGAAATTTTATTGTCACAACGTCACTTTAAACAATGATCACTCCGGAAATAAATAAATAATGTAACTTATGTATATAATTGTATGTGCTATGTAATGAATTTTATATGTACGCATAATTTATATGTATGCATAATTAACTAATAAATTCATGAATTAAAACATAACACCAGTGACTTTGTTATACATAGTATAAAACGGACCGTAAACCTCCCACTTCTTTGTTTTGGATATACCTAACACAGGTGCAGCGTCTGTCACGTCTCCTGCTCCCCAATTTACAAAACCCCTTTTTGTTTTCCTGACTTTGCCGTTAAGGGTGAACAAGACTCCTAAGCATAATTAACCCTGGCTACCCCAAGCACCCCGGGGTCACAGTAACTTCCAAGATGGGGGCAGCACAGCCCTAGACCCCCTACACAAGGGCACAGCAGCAGATGAGGTCAGGGGGCTGCACAGGGCAGAAGGACACAGGCAGCACGAGCCTCAGAAGGTGCACGGTGCCTGAATGGAGGAGGAAGCCCCGCTGGCCCCAGTAGCACCACCACTCCTCACCTGGCCACCACTTGTCTCCTCACAGCCTTGCACTCGCCTGGTCCCCCGCTCGTCCCCACTCAGTCGCCTGGTCACCCGCTCGTCCCCCCCTCAGTCGCCTGGTCACCCGCTCGTCCCCCCTCAGTCGCCTGGTCACCCGCTCGTCCCCCCGCAGTCACCTGGTCCCCCCGCAGTCACCTGGTCCCCCCGCAGTCACCTGGTCCCCCGCTCGTCCCCCCGCAGTCACCTGGTCCCCCGCTCGCCCCCCCCCCCCTCAGTCGCCTGGTCCCCCGCTCGCCCCCCCCCCCCTCAGTCGCCTGGTCCCCCGCTCGCCCCCCCCCTCAGTCGCCTGGTCCCCCGCTCGCCCCCCCCCCTCAGTCGCCTGGTCCCCCGCTCGCCCCCCCCCCTCAGTCGCCTGGTCCCCCGCTCCGCCCCCCCCCCCTCAGTCACCTGGTCCCCCGCTCGCCCCCCCCCTCAGTCGCCTGGTCCCCCGCTCGTCCCCCACTCAGTCGCCTGGTCCCCCGCTCGCCCCCCCCCCAGTCGCCTGGTCCCCCGCTCGCCCCCCCCCTCAGTCACCTGGTCCCCCGCTCGCCCCCCCCTCAGTCACCTGGTCTCCATCTCGTCCCACTCAGTCGCCTGTCCCCCGCTCGCCCCCCCCCCAGTCACCTGGTCCCCCGCTCGCCCCCCCCTCAGTCACCTGGTCTCCATCTCGTCCCCCCTCAGTCGCCTGGTCCCCCGCTCGTCCCCCCTCAGTCACCTGGTCCCCCCGCTCCCCCCCCCTCAGTCACCTGGTCCCCCCGCTCGCCCCCCCCCCCCAGTCACCTGGTCCCCTGCTCGCCCCCCCCCCCCTCAGTCACCTGGTCCCCTGCTCGCCCCCCCCTCAGTCGCCTGGTCTCCAGCTCGTCCCCCCTCAGTCGCCTGGTCCCCCGCTCGTCCCCCCTCAGTCGCCTGGTCCCCTGCTCGCCCCCCCCCCTCAGTCACCTGGTCTCCATCTCGTCCCCCCTCAGTCGCCTGGTCCCCCGCTCGTCCCCCCTCAGTCACCTGGTCCCCCGCTCGCCCCCCCCCCTCAGTCACCTGGTCCCCCGCTCGCCCCCCCCCCAGTCACCTGGTCCCCTGCTCGCCCCCCCCCCCCTCAGTCACCTGGTCCCCTGCTCGCCCCCCCCTCAGTCGCCTGGTCTCCAGCTCGTCCCCCCTCAGTCGCCTGGTCCCCCGCTCGCCCCCCCCCCTCAGTCACCTGGTCTCCATCTCGTCCCCCCTCAGTCGCCTGTCCCCCGCTCGTCCCCCCTCAGTCACCTGGTCCCCCGCTCGCCCCCCCCCTCAGTCACCTGGTCCCCTGCTCGCCCCCCCCCTCAGTCACCTGGTCCCCCGCTCGCCCCCCCCCCCTCAGTCGCCTGGTCCCCCGCTCGTCCCCACTCAGTCGCCTGGTCCCCCGCTCGCCCCCCCCCCAGTCGCCTGGTCCCCCGCTCGCCCCCCCCTCAGTCACCTGGTCCCCCGCTCGCCCCCCCCTCAGTCACCTGGTCTCCATCTCGTCCCCACTCAGTCGCCTGGTCCCCCGCTCGCCCCCCCCCCAGTCACCTGGTCCCCCGCTCGCCCCCCCCTCAGTCACCTGGTCTCCCGCTCGCCCCCCCCTCAGTCACCTGGTCTCCATCTCGTCCCCACTCAGTCGCCTGGTCCCCCGCTCGCCCCCCCCCCAGTCACCTGGTCCCCCGCTCGCCCCCCCCTCAGTCACCTGGTCTCCATCTCGTCCCCCCTCAGTCGCCTGGTCCCCCGCTCGTCCCCCCTCAGTCACCTGGTCCCCCGCTCGCCCCCCCCCCTCAGTCACCTGGTCCCCCGCTCGCCCCCCCCCCCAGTCACCTGGTCCCCCGCTCGCCCCCCCCCCCCCTCAGTCACCTGGTCCCCTGCTCGCCCCCCCCCCCCCCTCAGTCACCTGGTCCCCTGCTCGCCCCCCCCTCAGTCGCCTGGTCTCCAGCTCGTCCCCCCTCAGTCGCCTGGTCCCCCGCGCTCGTCCCCCCTCAGTCGCCTGGTCCCCTGCTCGCCCCCCCCCCTCAGTCACCTGGTCTCCATCTCGTCCCCCCTCAGTCGCCTGGTCCCCCGCTCGTCCCCCCTCAGTCGCCTGGTCCCCCGCTCGCCCCCCCCCTCAGTCACCTGGTCCCCCGCTCGCCCCCCCCCCCAGTCACCTGGTCCCCTGCTCGCCCCCCCCCCCCCCCTCAGTCACCTGGTCCCCTGCTCGCCCCCCCCCTCAGTCGCCTGGTCCCCGCTCGTCCCCCCTCAGTCACCTGGTCCCCTGCTCGCCCCCCCCCCTCAGTCGCCTGGTCCCCCGCTCGTCCCCCCTCAGTCACCTGGTCCCCCGCTCGCCCCCCCCCTCAGTCACCTGGTCCCCCGCTCGCCCCCCCCCTCAGTCACCTGGTCCCCCGCTCGCCCCCCCCCCTCAGTCACCTGGTCCCCCGCTCGCCCCCCCCCCCCTCAGTCACCTGGTCCCCCGCTCGCCCCCCCCCCCCCTCAGTCACCTGGTCCCCCGCTCGCCCCCCCCCCCTCAGTCACCTGGTCCCCTGCTCGCCCCCCCCCCTCAGTCCCTGGTCCCATCTCGTCCCCCCTCAGTCGCCTGGTCCCCCGCTCCGTCCCCCCCCTCAGTCGCCTGGTCCCCCGCTCGCCCCCCCCCTCAGTCACCTGGTCCCTCCACCCTCCCCCCTCAGTCACCTGGTCCCCCGCTCGTCCCCCCTCAGTCACCTGGTCCCCAGCTCGTCCCCCCCCTCAGTCACCTGGTCCCCGCTCCGCCCCCCCCCCCTCAGTCACCTGGTCCCCCGCTCGCCCCCCCCCCCCCCCCTCATCCCCTCGTCCCCCCTCCCTCCCGCCCCCGCCCCCCCCCTCAGTCACCTGGTCCCCCGCTCGCCCCCCCCCCCCCCTCAGTCACCTGGTCCCCCGCGCTCGCCCCCCCCCCCCTCAGTCACCTGGTCCCCCGCTCGCGCCCCCCCCCCCCTCAGTCACCTGGTCCCCCGCTCGCCCCCCCCCCCCCTCAGTCACCTGGTCCCCCCGCCCGCCCCCCCCCCCCCCCCCCTCAGTCACCTGGTCCCCTGCTCGCCCCCCCCCCCCCCCCCGCCTCTCGCCCCCCACCTGTCCCGTCTCGCTCCCCCCCCCGCCGCCCCCCCCCCCCCTCAGTCACCTGGTCCCCTGCTCGCCCCCCCCCTCAGTCGCCTGGTCCTGCAGCTCTCCCCACTCAGCCCGCCTGGTCCCCCGCTCTCCCCCCTCATCGCCTGTCCCCTGCTCTGCCCCCTCACCCTCAGTCGCCTGGTCCCTTTTCGTCTCCTCACAGCCCCACACTCCCTGAGCCCGCTCTCTCCCTCACAGCCCCGCACTCACTGACCCCTGCTCATGCTCCCCCTCCTCGCCTGTCCCCTTTCATCTCCTCACAGCCCCCACTCACCTGTCCCCTGCTCATCTCCCCTCACAGCCCCGACTCACCTGACCCCTCTCTTCTCCTCCCCCATGATCCCCCCAGCCCCACACACACCTGCACCCCCGCTCGTGCCCTCCTTCCTCTCCCCCTCCCTGCATGTCTCCTCACAGTCCATACTCACCTGTCCCCTGCTCGTGTCCCCCTCCAGCACTCACCTGTCCCCTGCTCGTGTCCCCCTCCAGCACTCACCTGTCCCCTGCTCGTGTCCCCCTCCTGCACTCACCTGTCCCCTGCTCGTGTCCCCCTCCGCACTCACCTGTCCCCTGCTCGTGTCCCCTCCAGCACTCACCTGTCCCCTGCTCGTGTCCCCCTCCTGCACTCACCTGTCCCCTGCTCGTGTCCCCCTCCTGCACTCACCTGTCCCCTGCTCGTGTCCCCCTCCCGCACTCACCTGTCCCCTGCTCGTGTCCCCCTCCCGCACTCACCTGGCCCCTGCTCGTGTCCCCCTCCCGCACTCACCTGTCCCCTGCTCGTGTCCCCCTCCTGCACTCACCTGTCCCCTGCTCGTGTCCCCCTCCTGCACTCACCTGTCCCCTGCTCGTGTCCCCCTCCCGCACTCACCTGTCCCCTGCTCGTGTCCCCCTCCCGCACTCACCTGGCCCCTGCTCGTGTCCCCCTCCCGCACTCACCTGTCCCCTGCTCGTGTCCCCCTCCCGCACTCACCTGGCCCCTGCTCGTGTCCCCCTCCCGCACTCACCTGGCCCCTGCTCGTGTCCCCCTCCTGCACTCACCTGGCCCCCGCTCGTGTCCCCCTCCCGCACTCACCTGGCCCCGCTCGCCTCACTCTCACTCACATCCTCCTCCTTTGTGTCCTCTCCCCCGTACACTTCCGCTCTGCGGCGTCCCTCACTGGCTCCTTCACTCACGCGCCCCGCCCCTGATGACGTCACGGCCCCGTTACCTCGCAGCGGTTGGAAATAAAAAGGGGGCGTGGCAAAGCGCGGTTTGTTTATTTCACTACACGGGGCCATTTTTTCATTCTTTTCACGAAACTTTATTGACATTCACATGACGAGATTATATCTATACAGCGCTTGTAGTCATGCGTTATACCCGCGTCCTCCTAACACTACCCCGCACTAGGAGCACCAAGGCGGCAGAGCAACCTACTTGTTCACCTCTCACACGATACATTTCCAGCTCAACTCGACCAGTATGGCGGCCTGGCCGCTTTGTTTTTCCATGTCATGCGCTATGCAGACTGTTTCTCGAGTCTAAAGAACGCTCCTCCGGCTTTGTTATTATGTCAATAAAGTTGTTACAAAACGGGTATGCTTTTTTTTTCTCTCTTTCAAACTGCAGTTCCGCCCTTAGCTACCGCTGATTGGTTCGGCGGTGTCACGTGGTGGCGCGGTATCAACCAATGGCTGTGCGGTGAAGTTTGAGTTTCAGTCAGTCTGTGGTGCGTTGTGAGCGGAGGACGGTCCGTGCGGCTGGAGGAGCAGGAGAGGTGAGCTGGAGGGGAACCGGGGGCCACACAGCCTGCTTCTCCTGTGTCCTCTGCCTCATCCCTTATATTTATACACTTAAAGGGCTTGTCCGCCTTCTTAGGCTTTTTATTGACTTAAATGCTTTTAAATGGGGCTAGAATCACTTTTGCAATTGGGTTTAACTGATGTCGCCTCTTTCTGTACATGGTTGTGGGATGAGTTAACTGTGCGTCCATCAGTGAGCTCAGCCTGATAGATAGGAACTATATTATCCTGAGCTCCCAGAAAAGAAGCACTAAATCCAGCAGTGAAAGGGTTAGAGCCAGTGGGAGCTCATGGGCCCCCATGTAAACCCCAATTATTCCAAAGCCATACGCCAAAGGGGCTCCAGGGCCTGGGTGCACCTATTGTAGTGACACCCTTGTTTACTCTGTACATGGTTGTAGCATGAGTTAACTGAGACTCTTATCAGTGAGCTCACTTCCTCTGATAGTTACTTTTTTTTACCTGGGAGCTCATATTTAAAATAGTATTAAATCCCAGCAGTGAAAGGATTAGACCCAGTGGGAGCTCATGGGCCCCATTGTGAAGGCTCCAAAGGGGGCCCTAATTATTGTAAATGTGTAATAGCAAAGGGACTTTTGGGGCCCCCTAGGCTCCAGGGCCCGGGTGCGATTGCAACCCCTTCACCTGTTTTAGTTACACACTTGGTTACTCTGTAAATAGTTGTAGAATGAGTTAACTGCAAATGCATCAGTGAGCTCACTCTAATAGTTTGTATCTATTTCTCTGAGATCCCAGGAACAAAAAAGTATTAAATCCCAGCGGTGAAAGGATCGGACCATAGAGGTGAAGTTGTATTCAAATCATTGTAAGCATGGGGTGTGAAAACACGATGCATTTCAGTTCAGACACAGCCGTGATGTCACCGGGTCTAATCCTTTCACCGCTGGATTCATCAGTCCCCACCAGTACAATCTGTGCAGTGAAGGAGGATCCAGTAAGGTGAGGGCACATTGTGTGTTTTATGTGAATGAGCACAGACCGCATCAATGTGTGAAGTGCAGGAAACACAGATCCTGGAAGAAAAGCCAAACATTGGAAAGTGCAGCATGTACATGGTGACGAGGCTGCTGACACTGATGGGAGCAGGGTGTCCACCTTTGGGGACAATTTTATTTATTTTGTTTGTTTTTTTTCTTAAAAAGTGGTCTGAAGGCCACAGTAATTTTCATTCAAAATCCCTATTGAGTGCCATAATCTCAACTATTTTCTAATATACTTGCATTCAATTCCCTCTCCTTTTCTATCTACCCTATCTAACTGTTGTTGTACTTTTTTATTTTGCCCTCCTTCCTTTTTGATGACACTACATTTGAGAGTCCTGTAACATGCTCTTTTCCCTCCTCCAAACACATTCTATGTCCTGTTGTATAAATATTAATATTGATTCATTCATATGGCACTATTAATTCCATAGCACTTTACATACATTTGCAGCACTGTCCTCATTGGAGCTCACAATCTAAACATCCTATCAGAGTGTGTCTTTGAAATGTGGGGGGAAACCAGAGTGCCCGGAGGAATCCCACGCAAACACGGGGAGAACATACAAACTCCTTGCAGATGACGTCCTTGGTGGGATTTGAATCCAGCGTTGTAAGGCTGCAGTGCTAACCACTGAGCCTCTGCCGCCCATGCGACCCTTTAGATTTTGTCTGATGAAGAGACCTGAGTAGTCACCAAAGCTTGGTATATTTACCATCTTTTCAGTTAGCCATTAAAAGGTATCATCCACTGATCCATCTACTGGCTAACACCGTACAAACATATTTTACCCTATAGTATACACTGGTACTCAAAGCGCCATCAGGGGGCAGAGGCTGTAGTCACTGCCACAGCCTCTGCCCCCTCCTTGAAACAGTGTCTTCAGTGACGCTTATTGGACATCTTTATCTTAAGTGCTATAGTACTCTATCCTTTTTGCCAGCATGAGTGCCATTTCAGTGTTGTCAGCACCGTGACTCCTAGTGCTCATGTCAAATAGCGCCAATGCTTACTGTGGTGCGGTGCTCACATGGCATAGTGCCAACACTAGATGTGCTGATTAGTCTCTTTGCTGCCTCCTGGACAGATTATGGCAAGAACTAAGAGTTGGGAGTTCAGTGTTTAGAGGCACGCTCATGCAGGTCTATAGGAGATGAATGATTCTAGTAGCAGATATGTTGGATAACACTGCAAATCCTGTCCAAGCGTTCCTGTGTCTGGTGGAGAAAGGAGAGCCCACATATGCGGCCAGCGTAAGGCCCACAATGACTCGTGTGGAAAAGGGTTAATGTTCTATATGTCTAATCATCATTTTTTTTTTTTCTTTTTCAAATATCAGGTTTTGCAGTGCAGGACGTGCTGATGGAATCGACATAATGGATGAGCTAGATAGAAAAACCTTTCATTCTGTGGAAGAAGAGAGAGAATATTGGAAAGATCTGGCAGTGAACTATAAGAAACGGTAAGTAGGTGACCCCCCCCCAGGACAGAATGTTGTGCCGAGATGCCTATCCATCACTGGGCTCCTACTAACAGATTGATGGACATGTGTCTTTTTGCTTGGTGCTTTAGTTCGGAGGAAGCTCAGGAAGAACTTGAAGAATTCCAAGTGACAAGTCATGAATATGAGGCCGAGCTGGAAACACAAATGCACCAGATGGAGAGCAGGAACAGAGACCTCCTGACTCAGAATAATAAATTACGTATGGACCTGGAAACCATCAGGGTAAGAGGAGAGCATTCACCTAGGAATAACTTCGGTCAATTCAGGAGATATCATTGTCCTAGTCCATGACCCGGGGATTATTTCTGCTGCAACTTTAGTATTTTGCTGTGCTCAGCTAATCTGGTTTTTGTGGCCTTAAAGGGGTTTTCCACCAACCTTTATAAAATAAATACACATATAAATATTATGCAGCTTTTTTTTTATTTATAAATCCCCTTTATTTAGCAAAAAGGTTTGCTTTATCTAGTGCACTCGGTCAGGATTTTAAAGATGGCAACTGCCAAAAATCAGTGTGCACCCATCCTACATTTCAGGGATCATACACACAGTAGGCCAGGCTGCAGAGACAGAAGTCACGTGAGGCATCGTGAACTTGTATTACTCTGTTCAGTCAACCTGACAGGGCTGTGGAGTCAGTGAGCCAAACATCTGACTCCGACTCTTCAATTTCCTTGAATCCAACTTCACCAAATTGGACACTGA
Source organism: Allobates femoralis (assembly GCA_033576535.1). NCBI lineage: Eukaryota > Metazoa > Chordata > Amphibia > Anura > Aromobatidae > Allobates > Allobates femoralis. The sequence continues at coordinate 209,470,314 of JARQOC010000011.1, read as the reverse complement.
CTCTATAACCATGGCTGTGAAGTACTGTAAGCCACAAATCCGACTTCAACTCCTCCATTTCCCTGAATCCGACTGAACCCAAAATGAGCACAGACTCCACAGCTGTGCTATAGACACCTTCTTATAGGTGACTGAGAGTGAACATCCATCTCGGTCAGCCTGACAGTCTTATTGCAGTGCAGGGAAGACCAAGGTTTCCATAGAATGTGCCGCTTGTGGGTGCGAAAAGTATATGGTTCCCCTCTGGTAGATAAGAAAGTGGGAGTCCTAATGCGAACACAAAAAAACACCCAGGGGTCAATACAAGACGTTTTCAGCAGTACAGATGGTAGATCCCATAAAATGACTAATGAACCTGGGAGGAACCTACCATATATACGCACCAAACGACCCTAACCAGGCATTCTTTAATACACTGGAAATCCAATATTAAGGGACCCATCTACATTAAAAATAGTGGGAGATTTTAATTCTGTAGCAAACCCTTTAGGAGACAGGAAACAAATGACAAACCCTTCCAAAAAGCTGAATAGACAGGACAAAGTAATCCCTGATATTGGACCTGAAAGACATCTATCCAAAAGGTTCGGACTATCTTTGGAAATATCTGTCTTGTTTGCATGGGAATGAGGATTTTAACCTCAAACTAAAAGAATAGTGGGGTGAATTTATACGGGAGAACGACAAACGTAAATACAAACCGGTATTAATGTGGGAACCCGCTAAAGCCGTCATTAGGGGTAGGATAATCTCTTATATGGCAAATTTTTAAAAAGAACCTCCACAAAAATTACAATATGGTGTCACATAATCTAAGGAAAGCCTAAACACAATATCAAAACACTCCGACCACAGGAACCAAAGAAATATGGCTATCAAGACAAAGGGGATTTAATGATTGGGCGAGGAAACGAGAACAGTTGTACAAAACAGACGGGATTTATCAGAGGTTGATCGGCCACTTTAAAGGGAACCTGTCACCTCTATCTACCCCTCTCTCGTATCACTACTTGTCCCTGCACCTTCCTAGCTGTTCCCTAACCATCCCTCTCTGAGCTAAAGGAGCCCTATAACGATTTGGAAAAATGATTTAGAACTTACAAATGGTCCCCATGTAGGAGACTGGATAGGCGGGCTCCATGAATCCCTCCTTGTGGTGTCCAAGCACGACCCCCTGGGTGTCATCCTTCTTGCTGCTTTGCCGCCTCCAATCCCTGGATAAAGTGACTCTATACCCTATAAAAAAAAAAAACAAACAAACAATGCCCTGCTCTGCTAACAATTGATGCAGAGAAAGCATTCAACAACATAAAGTGGAATTGACTTTACAAAGTTACATAGAATGGCATTTTCATGCCCATTCTACACATACATCGGATCCATATATGACCCTAAAGCCCAAATTTATATTCCAGGATTTCTATCTGCACCATTTTCACTACATAAGGGTACAAGACAAGGGTGTCTGTCCCCCCTCCCCCACTCCACTTTTTAACTTGGCACTAGAACCCCTTGCAAAAATATTATCCAACCCAGCTTCGTTCCAAGCCATTTTGGTAGGAGAAGAGTATCCAAGCGACAATATTCGCCGATGACATATTACTATTTCTATTGCAACCACAGGAACAGGTACCATTGGCCATAGAAGTTTTAAAATCATATGGGCACTATTCAGGTTTTAAAATAAATACTGCAAAATACGAACTATTATTCTTAGGACTAATGAATCCGATACAAAACAGGAGCTTCTGAAATTGGAAATGGCTAAATTATACATACCGTATATACTCGCGTGTAAGCCGAGTTTTTCAGCCCAAAAATTGGGCTGAAAAGTCCCCCCTCGGCTTATACACGAGTCATACGGCGCGCCCGCCACCCCCATCCAGTATCCAGGCGCGCCCCCCCCTTATCAGTATCCAGGGCCCCCAGGAGGGGGCCCTGGATACGGATGGGGGGAGGGCGCCTGGATACTGATGGGGGGTGGCGGGCGGGCTGCTGCTGTATATACCACTGGGGCTGCTGCTGTATACACTGCTGGGGCCTGTATACCTGTGCTGGGGTCCACCCTCGGCTTATACACGAGTCAATAGGTTTTCCCAGGTTTTGGGGGCAAAAGTAGGGGGGTCGGCTTATACACGAGTGTATACGGTAACCTACTGAGGCATAAAGATAGGCAAATCCCCATCCTCACTTTATGAACTAAATTATCCTCCATTAAAAGATAAAATATGCAAGGACCGAAAACTATGGCGTGACGTACCCTTAAATTTATCAAGTAGAGCATCACTATCAAAATGAGTGTCTCAAAAATGATGTATGGGCTATAAACCCTCCTTCTACTCCTGAAGCATAAAGACATAAACAAGCTAAATCAAGGTTCCTATGGAGAGGGACAAAACCAAGAATAAGACTACAGAAGCTGTTGGCTGTCAAAAAAGGATGATTGAATCTTCCTAATATCAGGGGATATAACATGGCGTGTTTGACCAGATGTATTGTGGATTGGGTTCATAGTACCAGCAAATATGCAGCATGTAAATGGGAACAAGAGTACGGCAAACCATGGCATCTGGTAACCCTCCTCCATGCTAGACTAGATAATTGCCACAACACATTAAAAAAATCGTCCTTGTTTAGAGATGCCATCGTAACATGGAAAAAATATACCTATCAACAAGTGTCCAAATATCTACCGCTATGGAACAATTCATACAAGGAGTAGAAAACACCTTGTTTATGGAGTGGAGAGCTAAAATATCATAACTCATGTATTTCACCCAATGGAGAGAAGGTGGTTGACGATGGAGGAGTTGATAACGAAATGTAACTTTAACCCTAACCAGGCCATACAATACCAGCAGACTAGAAAATCTATAATGGACCTACAGATGACATTTCAGAGGAAACTGTAATTAACGATTTTGATGTGTTGCTGAATCACACCAAAGGGTCGAGTTCTTATTACTTCACTATACACAGAAATGAGAGAGATTATGTTGACACTAAAATAAGATACATTCTTTAAAAGCTGAGAATCTCAACTAAAAGACCCTAAAATGAGAATTAAAATAAAGGAGGGATGGGAGGGAGTATGTGCTTCTATCTTGAATGAGTAGTGGAGAGAGACACAATTCAGCATAATACCTAGAGCCATGTATGCATTTAACCTGCTGGCAATGCCGCTTAAACCGAACAGATTACACGCTGCCCAAAATGTAAAGAGAAGGCCACAGACTTGATCATGGTTTATGAATGTACACTAAAATTCAGCCATTATGGGCCACAGATATAAGCCTAATAGAGAAAACTAGCTGTAGAGCCCGGTGTTGCCCAGGCATAGTAACCTAGTTATAATAGAATGATTGATTATTTTCTGATCATCATAATGGGAGACCCAGACAATGGGGTTTAGGGCACTGCCCTCCGGAGGCCACACTAGGTACTACAAGAACTGTAGACACCGCCCCCTCCGCTTATAAACCCCTACCGCAGGGAACATCCTCAGTTTTAGACTTAGTGTGCTCGGAGGTACCACACGCTTTGCTTGCACTTCATTGCATTCTCACAGCTTTCGTGATGGCGTATGAAGACAAGGTAAAAGAAGGTCCCAGTCAGGGACCTCCGGCAGTCTCCCTGTTAACCCTTGGGGAACACGCAGGTCGAGGTACCGGAGGGCCTAGTAGCCTGGGCACACTGTGTCTCCCGGTACGCTGCCATGCTCCTTCCCATCCCCCCTGGGGGCTCTGGGAAGTGGGAGATAGGAGCCTTGCACAGCTCCACTCCGTCCGAGGCCTCCCTAAATGGTGCTTACAGACCGGACTGGAGTCAGCTCTGTCCGAGGCCTCCCTAAATGGTGCTTACAGACCGGACTAGAGCCAGCCCAGTCCGAGGCCTCCCTAATGGTGCTTACAGACCGGACTGGTGCTGAACCCCCGTCCGAGGCCTCCCATAATATGGTGCTTACAGACCGGACCGGCACTGAGATACTTCGGTGTCTCCGGTGTGCCTGGGGGCAGTGTCTGGCACTAGTGTGTTCATGACACTCAGACCGCGCGTTGCCTTCGGGTCCGCGGATCTGCGGGTGTACCCTGTGCTGGGGTCACCCTGGCTGACCGCCCTGTGTGTCACAGGGGCTGCGGCTGTGGGCTTCAGACTTTGTCTGTGAGCCTAGGTATTTATGTTTATACCTCCCGCGCTGCGGGCCCCGGCGCTTACATTGTAATGTAATGGCGGCCGGGAGAGATGTGGAGCGGCCCATGTGACCTGGATGGGCGTGTGTGTGTGCTCCCGCGTGTTTCGGCCCCGCCCTCTGCTTCTACAGCGGCGGCCATCTTTTCCCCTCACTTTCCTGCTGGGATCGTTGGAGACTGCTCTGCTGCACTCCAGGGGAGACCAGGTCTTCTTTCCTCGCGGAGGCCACACACACACACCGCTCCCTTCACCACCGCTGTGCAGCGGTTGGTAAGCCACCGGTTTCCGGTGAATTTTCTCCTGTTTGATATTCCCCTACCGTGGGTATGTCCTCAGGGAAGAAAGGCGCTGCTAAGGCGGCCAGTACCACCCCTGTCTGCACTACATGCACAGGAACACTGGTGGAGGGGTCCTGCAATAATTGCGGACGTCCAGAAGCCCGGACTGTCACTGCTGAGTCAGCAGCTCCGGTGCTACACCCTGAGGTTCAGGTGATCCCAGGGCCATGGGAGAAACAAGGCGAGATTAATGCTTCTCTGTTATCCCAATTGTCCTCCATGTCGCAATCCCTGGAGGCACTGACAAGGAGACTGGATGCTCCAGTTGCTCCTTCAAGCTACCCCCGGGTGTCTCCATCTTCCACCGTGAGACCCCTTAAGCGGGCTCGCCGGGATGATTCACCCGAACTCCAGGTCCTCTCTGAGGAGGAGCGTCACGCTGACAGTGACGAGGATGATGGGGGTTCAACCCTCGGGTCGGTGTCTGAACCAGCTGAAGGGGTGGAGGATCTGGTGTCCTCCATCAACGAGACTTTACGCCTCGGGTTACCCCCTCAGGAGACAGCCGTGCACCCGAAGGAGGTCTATCAGTGGTTACAACCTGAGGCTAGACCATGTGGTTCCTTTTTGGACCATACTAACTTTGAAAGGGTGGTTAGAGCTCCCAGGGTACACCCTGGACGGCGTTATGTCCGCAAATACAAGGACAACCGCTTTCCCTTTCCTCAGGAGGTGCTTCAGGAGTGGTCGCAGTCCCGAAAGTGGACGCTTCCATGACCAGGATTGCTGCACGCTCCCTCTTCTCTGCCTCTGATAGCTCCTCACTGAAGGATGCGACAGACAGACAGGTCGAACAACTCGCCAAGTCGTCTTATGAGGCTGTGGGGTCTTCATTTGCCCCGAGTTTTGCTGCGGTCTGGACTCTGCAGGCGATCACATCCTGTCTGGATGGTATTGCTGGCCTGGCAAGTTTCAACTCTGAAGTCCTGGCACTTACAGAGAGAGCAAAGGCTTATGCAGATTATGCCAGGACGGCGTCCCTGGAGACTGCCACTCGCTCAGCTGTGGCTTCGGCCAATGCGATAGCGATCCGCAGATTGTTGTGGCTACGTCTATGGGACTCAGATGCCACGTCAAAGAAGATTCTGCAGAATCTTCCTTTCTCTGGTGACAGGCTGTTTGGTGCCGAGCTGGACAAGTTGATCAGAGACTCTACGGAGTCCAAGATTCCACAGAACAGGCCTAAGCCTAGGTATACTGTGAAGAGGAACCCTAAACAGTGGTCCTTTCGTCCCAGCGCACAGCCGTCAGCGTCTTCCGCTCGAGCGGACCGTGGGGCCAAAACTTCTCAGCAGTGGCGTCCCAAGAGCCGCCAGAAGAAGTCGGCAGGTACAACAACTGCCGCTCCCAAACCCTCTTCCGCATGACTCGCTCCCTCTTCCTGCCTCCCCACAGGTTGGGGGTCGCCTGTCTCAATTTCAAGACATATGGCGACTCCACATCCAAGATCAGTGGGTTTGAGACATAGTCTCAAGAGGATACAGGATAGAGCTGTCATCACAACCCACACACCGATTCCATCGGTCTGTTCCGTCTCCAGAAAAGGCTCAGGCTTTTTATCTGGTGTTGGAGGGACTCCGCAGAGACGGAGTGGTGGTCCCAGTACCCACTGGGGAGAGGTTCAAGGGGTTTTACTCCAACCTCTTTATCGTCCCGAAGAAGGACGGCTCCTTCCGCCCGGTTCTGGACCTCAAGCTGTTCAACCGGCATGTGTTGGTTCGGAAGTTCCGCATGGAATCCCTGCGCTCCGTGATCGCGGCTGTGTCGCAGGGCGACTTCCTAGCGTCCATAAACACTTCCAATTCGTGGCGCTGCCCTTCGGGTTGGCCTCGGCTCCCCGGGTGTTCACGAAAGTGATGGCATCGATGATGGCCTTACTGCATGCGCAGGGACACGCCGTCATTCCTTATTTAGACGACCTGCTGGTCAGAGCGCCATCGGAACACCTGTGTCAGCGGAGCCTGCAGGCGACCATGCAGTCTCTGGAGCAGTTCGGGTGGCTTCTCAACATCCAGAAGTCCACTCTGATTCCAACCCAGTCACTGACGTACCTGGGCATGGACTTCCATACGGACTCTGCTCTAGTGTCCCTGCCTCGAGCCAAACAACTGGCCATTCAGTCAGGAGTACACGATCTCCTCAGATCACCTCATTCATCCCTACGGGTATTGATGAAGCTGGTGGGACGCATGGTGGCAGCAATAGAGGCGGTGCCCTTCGCACAGTTTCGCCTCCGTCCTCTGCAACTGGAAATCCTCCAGAGGTGGGACAAGAGGACGTCCTCTCTGAATCAGCTGGTGGTCCTCTCCCAGCCGACCAGGGATGCTCTGCAGTGGTGGCTTCAGCCGAGTCACTTGTCAAAAGGACGATCCTTCCTGAAGCCATCGTGGTTAGTGGTGACCACCGACGCCAGCCTGAAGGGCTGGGGCGCGGTGTTCTTACACCACAGAGCTCAAGGTCTCTGGACACGTTCAGAGACAACGTTACAGATCAACGTGCTGGAGCTCAGGGCGGTCTATCTGGCACTTCTGGCCTTTCGGAGGTTCCTATCCGGACAACCGATTCGGGTTCAGTCCGACAATGCGACGACTGTCGCCTATATAAATCGCCAAGGAGGAACCAGAAGTGCACAGGCTCTAGCGGAGGTCCACCGCATTCTATCTTGGGTGGAAGCCAACAGCTGCTTGATTTCCGCAGTCTACATCCCAGGGGTCGAGAACTGGGAGGCAGATTACCTGAGCCGACAGGGGATGGACGCCGGAGAGTGGTCTCTCCATCCGGACGTCTTCCGGGACATCTGCATCAGATGGGGGACTCCGGATGTGGATCTGATGGCCTCACGGCTGAATCATCAGGTGCCACAATACATGGCGAGATCGTGGGACCCTCAGTCTCTGGGGGCAGATGCTCTAGTCCTGAGTTGGTCAGATTTTCACCTGCCATACGTTTTCCCGCCCCTGGCACTGATGTCCAAGGTCCTGTGGAAAATCAAGACGGAATGTCAAACAGCCATTCTAGTGGCTCCGGATTGGCCGAGGAGGTCCTGGTATCCGGATCTGTGGCAACTGTCCGGCGGACACCGGTGGGCTCTTCCAGATCGCGCAGATCTTCTCGCGCAGGGCCCCTTCTTCCGCCCCAATTCCAGGGCCCTCAGATTGACTGCATGGCTCTTGAGGCCTGGCTCTTAACATCCAGGGGCTTCTCTCCTGCGGTTGTTTCCACCATGAACAGAGCTAGACGGCCCACGTCACGGAAGATTTACCACAGAACGTGGAAAGTCTTTTTCGCCTGGTGCTCCTCTGGGGGACATGCACCTTGGCCCTTGTCGATCCCAACCCTATTGGCTTTCTTGCAGTTAGGTTTGGAGTTGGGCCTTTCCCTCAGTTCTCTGAAGGGTCAGGTATCAGCACTGTCTGTATTGTTCGACAGGCGCTTGGCGCTCCTCCCAAAGGTGCGTCAATTTCTCCAAGGGGTGTCTCGAGTGGTTCCGCCGTATAGGCGACCTCTGGACCCTTGGGATCTCAACATGGTCTTGGCGGCTTTGCAGAAACCACCTTTTGAGCCATTGAGAGAGGTCTCTCTTGCTTATTTGTCACAGAAAGTGGTCTTTCTGGTGGCTATTACGTCCCTGAGACGGGTCTCTGAACTGGCGGCACTATCGTGCAAGTCACCCTTTCTGGTGGTTCACCAAGACAAGGTGGTATTGCGCCCGCGGGCGGAATTCCTACCAAAAGTGGTTTCCACTTTTCATTTGAACCAGGAGATTGTGCTCCCATCATTTTGTCCCGCTCCTGTTCATCAGATTGAGCGCGACCTCCACACTCTGGACCTCGTACGGGCTGTACGCATTTATGTGTCCAGAACTGCCTCCTTCCGGAGTTCGGACTCCTTGTTCGTACTGACGGCAGGTCGCTGTAAGGGGTCAGCGGCGTCAAAATCAACCTTGGCCAGATGGATCAAGGCACCCATTCAAGAGGCTTACCGGTCTTCTGGTTTGCCTCTTCCGGTAGGCTTGAAGGCACACTCGACAAGAGCTGTCGGTGCCTCCTGGGCCTTGCGACATCGCGCCTCTGCTCTGCAGGTGTGTCAGGCGGCCACCTGGTCTAGCCTGCACACCTTCTCTAAGCACTATATGGTGCATGCCCATGCCTCTGCGGATGCAAGTTTGGGCAGGCGGGTCCTCCAGGCGGCGGTTGCCCACCTTTGACGGGGACCGCGTATGCAAACGTCTTTTGAGGAACTTTTTCCCGCCCTGGGGTATTGCTTTAGGACATCCCCATTGTCTGGGTCTCCCATTATGATGATCAGAAAAAGAGAATTTTGTTTACGTACCGTAAATTCTTTTTTCTTGAATCATCAATGGGAGACCCAGCACCCACCCAGTGTTCCGTTGTATGTTACGGTTGATCTGTCCTCTGTTGGGGCAGTTTATCCGGGTTGTTGAACCGTCTGTTCACGGTGTCTTCCCGAGGTTTCGGGTGTGGTTTTCTGTTGTCTCCTCGCAGCTTATGAACCAAACTGAGGATGTTCCCTGCGGTAGGGGTTTATAAGCGGAGGGGGCGGTGTCTACAGTTCTTGTAGTACCTAGTGTGGCCTCCGGAGGGCAGTGCCCTAAACCCCATTGTCTGGGTCTCCCATTGATGATTCAAGAAAAAAGAATTTACGGTACGTAAACAAAATTCTCTTTTTTGCACATAAATGTCTACCTCTATATCCTCCATAGAATGTTGTGGTTCTGTGAAGAGATGGGCTAAGAAGTGGGCAGGGCATGATACATACACGCACATACACTCAGCTTTCAGGTGTATATATATCTCTATTATATAATGTAGTGTATGTATGTGGCCCGTAAAATTGATCCCTACGCCCCTCCTGATCTCATCATACTATTGGAAGATCAATTTCCTCTAACTCAAAAAAAAATTCATGCTCTCCAAAACTAATATACAGTCTTCTAAATTATTATGCAAATATTCTTTTTCTCTAATTTTCCTAAATGGTCGGGGCAAATGACAGTCGGTGTAATAAGTCATTTTATTGAAGAAACCTCCCAATGATAACAGTATAATCTTCAAAATTAAAAAAAACCTCTAAATGCACTGTTCCAAATTATTACGCACAGTAGAGTTTCTAAACATTTGATATGTTTGAAAGAACTGAAAATGCTCATTTGTTGAATTTGCAGCATTAGGAGGTCACATTCACTGAAATAAAAAGCTATTTAACTCCAAAAGATCCTAACAGGCCAAGTTACATGTTAACATAGGAACCCTACTTTGATATCACCTTCACAATTTCTAGCATCCATTGAACTTGTGAGTTTCTGGAGAGTTTCTGCTTGTATTTCTTTGCATGATGTCAGAATAGCCTCCCAGAGCTGCTGTTTTGATGTGAACTGCCTCCCACCCTCATCTTTTGCTTGATTATACTCCTAAGGTTCTCTATAGGGTTGAGGTCAGGGGAAGATGGTGGCCACACCATGAGTTTATCTCCTTTTATGCCCATAGCAGCCAATGACACTGAAGTATTCTTTGCAGCATGAGATGGTGCATTGTCATGCATGAAGATGATTTTGCTCCTGAAGGAACGTGTTTGCTTTTTGTACCATGGAAGAAAGTTCAGTCAGAAACTCTATATACTTTGCAGAAGTCATTTTTACAACTTCAGAAACCTTAAAGGGGCCTACCAGCTGTTTCCCAATGATTCTGGCCCAAAACATGACTCCTCCACCTCCTTGCTGACGTCTCAGCCTTGATGGGGCATAGTGGCATCCACCAACCATCCGCTACTCTATTCATCTGGACCATCCAGGGTTGTTCGGCACTCATCAGTAAACAAGACTGGTTGAAAATTAGTCTTCATGTATATCTGGACCCACTGCAACCGTTTCTGCTTGTAAGCACTGTTTAGGGGGTGGCCGAATAGTAGGTTTATGCACCACAGCAAGCCTTTTAAAGGATCCTACACCTTGAGGTTCGAGGGACTCCAGAGGCACCAGCAGCTTCAAATATCTGTTTGCTGGTTTGTAAGGCCTTTTTAGCAGCTGCTCTCTTAATACAATGAACTTGCCTGGCAGAAACCTTCTCATTCTGCCTTTATCTGCACAAACATGTTTGTGCTCAGAATTACCATGATTTTCACACTGGATCTGGCAATATATAGGGGCTCATTCCCCCACCCCAATGAAAATTAAATCTCTACTTCCATGTAAGATTGTGCTGACAGATTCTTTTTAGTGGGGTCCTGTCATTACAATCGAGCTGCTCGTACCAAATGCAGCATGTGTCAGAAATCGGCTGCACCTTTGCTCTGAAAACACCAGAAGTGTAACTACCAACATATGGGCTCTTATGTAAAATTTGGATATGTGCCCCACCAGCATGTTAGTCAGATGTACTGTCCTCCATTCTGGCCCCTATCCTATAATAATATCCTTGTTCTTTTCTCCAGCACATTTAAAAAAAAAAAAAAAAAAAGGTTAGGTCCCCCAACTATATCGGAAGATTGTAGAATGTGTGCAATTATATTTTCAACTATGTTAATATTTTAGGGTTATTCAATTTAAAAAAAATAATTGTCTTGTAAAACTGTGTGTGTAATAGCTGCGAATGATCGGGTATCCAAATATGGCAACCATTAGAGTCGGAGCGCTACTGCACATGAGCGGGTGTACTAACATGGTGGCCGTGACACCTATGACACCACAGTAGAAGCTAGTGTGTGTGTGTACTGTGTCCACATGCGTCATCACTTTGATCGCCTGATAGGGCTGTGTTGAAAATGCAGGCCAATGACTGAAGAAGGAATGAACATTAAGTTTTTAAGTCCACATGGGCTTGGAGTTAATTGTAATACATAGTGGAGGTCTGAGGTTGACACCCCCCCCAACACACACACACACACACACACACCCTAGTTGTTGAGTGGGGGTGCAGGGAGGGTTGAAGCACCCCTTGTGTGATTGTAGTAGAAGTGGGTAAATGTCAGCACACCCTACAGTGAGGTTGGTCATGCCTGCTAACCTGGAAACAGCCCATACATTCCAGACTTAAGCATATCAGCCTATTGTTATGAGTGTTTGGACCAATGTGGCCACTGGAGCACTACTGCGCATGAGTGGGTGTGCCAATATGGCGGCTGCGTTAGTACATGGCGGTACTGCACATGAACCTGGAAAGACTGTTTGTTTTTCTGCAACCTTAGCCAATTGGCACACACCTGGGTCTGTCTGCGCTGCAGCCAGTGTCCTGGACTGCGTGTGAGCCCGCCATCCTTTTGGTGCCGCTACTTTGGGAACAAAGTTAGATTGGATAGGGCTTTTATTGTAGACTTCCTTCGCTTCTCCCAGATCCCAATATTGTCTTCCTGCCCCATTGCCGGTGCAGAGGGTCAGGCAGCGCTTGACATTGACAGCATGTGCCACCTGCAACAGGTACGCAAATATTGTATGCGGGCACACTGACTCCATAGGTCCGGTTGGGGTCGCCATTGGGACCCAATTTACGTACTTGGGGAAGGTTAAAAAAAAAAAAAAAGGTCTACCACAACAATCAAAGCAGCTTTCCTCCTCTTCAGTAGTCACAACGGAGCACCATAAGGCTCAGCCCAGGTTTTGCAGCATATAAATGTGGTTAAATCCAGTGTCTGCATATGTCTTGCTTACGGTACTTTAGATCTATTTAAAGAATTGACAGTTTCAAGGTGTATGTAGCCTTTACATAAGGCCATTTTCTGTCATATGCAAGTACACAAGTCTCCTACACAAAAGGGTATTGTGCAGCAGTGACTCCGTGCCGGGTGGCACCAGCTGGCACTGAGCAGTAACGTGGCGTAGCTCGGCTCTCCGCTGCATATTTAATCCTTGCTACAGAGATGTTAAATCCATGAGCCAGTTAAGAGTTCTTATATAAAGCTCATATCTAATGACATTGGGCTATGTCCATGAACCCGTATAAAGGGTTAATTATACATTGTATATAAAATGGTGCTATAATAATTTATGAGCGGCACAGAACAGTTATGCTGCAGGAGCCTTAACACATTGGCAGAAAGGTTAACTATAGGATTTCAGTGCCGGTGGCCCAATGTGGATGCACTCAATACTCCATGCTTGTGAATTTCATATCCACGTTCTGTTCTTTTAAAGCAATTGACAGCACATGTCGGTGGGGTCTGACCACTCCGAACTTGATCACTTTAATGTCTCTTCTTGTTCACTGCCCCATGGCTCTGTACAGGGAAAACGCTACTGAGGCTTTCACCCCCATTTCTCATCCGTGGCATTGTGGAGACAAAGACTATCGGTTATAACTGCTGCCACTTAGAAGCAGACCATAAGATAACTTGCAGATAAACTGCATTAAAAATCGCGTTGTTTCTTTAATGGAACTTGTAGCCATTCGCTTCCAGTTATTGGGGCAGTGCAGGGCGCAGTTGGTCACCGCTCATTACACAGTTTGCCTAGCTGTAATTACTCTCCGGCACTTTGAAAGCCTGTTCCCCTTTGTGATTTCTTGCAGAGCAGGTTGTCAAAGTGCTGGGAGTTATTACAGCCTGGTGACTGTTACTGCTCCCTGCACCGACCCTATGATTGGATGCTGCAGCCGGGCTGTGGAGTCAGTCTAATCCGGGGAAATTGAGGAGTTGGAGGTTTCACTTGCTGACTACACCAGGGCTGTGGAGTCTGTGTCCTCCTCTTCTTCTTTTTTTTTTTTTTTGGAAATGGAATTGAATTCAGGGGTGTCAGAGTTTTGGCTGGTCTCCTCGGTGCTGTCCATCTTCTTCCAGGATTCAAATTACCCGCCCATCGCGTCCTCGCAATGAGTGGGTCACGTGCTGCAGGCCCCGCGTCACTTCCTTAGCCCATGTAAACACTGTCTTACTTTTTGGTTGGTTTGTCACTAATCTGTCAATGAGAATCCTGACGTCGACGACGACCCTTGGCGTGTTTTCGTATGGGATCTATCACGCCTTCTATCCATTGACTCCATTATACAAAACACAAGGGGGAGGGAAAAAAAAATTTCATTTTTGGTGTGTTTTTCTGCCAGGAGAAGCAGATTTGGTGCAGAAAATGTCTGCACCAGATACTCAATGTTCACAGATTGCCTTAGGTCAGGGGTCTCAAACTCCAGGCCTCGAGGGCCGCACACAGTCCAGGTTTTCAGGATTTCCATTGCATTTTACAGTTGGTAATTTGATTTGACAAACTCTAAGGAAATCCTGAAAACCTGGACTGTGTGCGGCCCTCGAGGCCTGGAGTTTGAGACCCCTGTCTTAGGTTGTCAGCAGGGCTGTGAAGTTGGTGGAGTCGAAGTCTGTTGCGTGGCTAATGGGGACATCACACATATCAATGTCACCAGCAATCTCATTGCTGGCAACATTAAAGGCTGATCGCTGGTGAGCTGTCACACAGGCAGACTCACCAGTGATCAGTACCAGCGAGATCGCTGGTAACCATGTAAACAAGCGGGTAACTAAGCGCAGTGTGGCGCTTAGTTACCCGCTGTTTACCATGGATGCCTGCTCCCAGCACTCGCTGGGAGCTGACTTCTCGCTCGTCTCCTGGTGTCACACGCAGCGATGCTGCATGTCCACCAGGCGACCAGCGGCAGGTTTTAGAGCAGGTTCTAAAACCTGGCGACCATCAACCAGTGATTTATCGCTGGTTGATGTGCCCTATCACACACGTTCATATCACTGCAACGTCACGTGCAGAAGCGTTATTGACACGTGTGACGTCCCCATAAGGGTACCGTTACACGACGCAATATTGCATGCAATTTTCTGGTTGCAATGAAATCATGGACATATTGTTCCATTTGTACACTGCTGGTTGCAGTGAAATCATGGACACATTGTTCCATTTTGTTGCAAATTGCCAATGAAATTGCATGCAATATTGCCGCGTGTGACGGTCCCCTTACTGACCTCACAGCCAGGCTTGTGGAGTCTGTATCTATTTTGGTGGAGTTGGAGTCTGAATTGGATTCGATTAAACTGTAGTCTGGGTCAGCTTCCTGACTCTACAGCCCTGATTGTCATACACAGCCAGGAACCCCACAGAGGAAAGAAGCAAGTTGTTGGTTTCAGCTTCTGTTTTGCCACATACTTAGTGTTTTACTTAATAAAAGGCAAAGTTAATTGGCAATGCTGATGTTTTCTTTTTGATCTGGGGATCACATGATCACTGGGTGTCTGTCTGACATGGCAGACCCAAATCTGCTATACCAGTGATCTATAATGCTGTTTTCCCCTGTAACTTGGGATCCTATGATGCCGCAGTTGCAGTGAGGGGAAAAATGCACAGTAAAGCAGATAACCTATATCAGTGATGGCGAACCTTTCTGAGGCAGAGTGCCCAAACTGCAACCTAAAACAAAATTATTTATGGCGAAGTGCCAACATGATAATATAAGCTAAATTACAGCAGCAGTGGTCATCACAAGCACTGCACAGGGGGGGAGAGCCAGCAGATGCTAACTCTCTTCCCTGTGCAGTGCTTGTAGACCTGAAACATTGATGATCAATTCAATTATTTTAACAATTTATTTTAAACTTACCTTTGCAGTCTTCTCTTCTCTTCGGCAGTGGTCAGACAGCTCATGTGTACTGGACATTGAAGCTGAGCCGCTGCCACTGCCCTTTCTAGAAACAGCAGGTGGACTGATCTGTATGGGAAAAATGCTGAATATTAGACAGATAGGAGATAGATTTTATCATGGAATACAAGCCGATTTCATACGGAAATCATGGTCCTCATCTTGTAGTAATATCTCCATCCTGACCACCTCCTTGTAGTTATGTGCTCCATCCTGACCACCTCCTTCTAGCTTTTTGCTCCATTCTGATCCTCTCCTAGCTATATATTCCATCCTGACCCTCTCCTTGCAGTTGTGCTCCATCCTGACCCTCTCCTGGCAGTAATGTTCCTATCCTGACCCCCCCCCCCCTTCTTGTAGTAATGTCTTCATCCTTATCCCCTTGTAGTATGCCCCATCCTTGTCCCCTTGTGGTAATGTCCCTATCCTGCCCCATCATGTAGTAATGCCCCATCCTGTTGTAATGCCCTATCCTTCTCCCCTTGTAGTAATATGCCCCATCCGTGTCCCCTTGAAGTAATATGCCCCATCCTGCAGTAATGTGTCTCATCCTTGTCCCTTGGTATTATTGCACCACCATTGTCCCCATCACATAGTAATATGCCCCAACTTGCCCCCTGGTAGTATTGCCCTATTCATGCCTCCATTACATAGTAATCTGCCCCAACCATGTCCCCATCACATAATAATATGCCCCATCCTGCCATCACATAACAATATGCCCCATCCTGCCCCATGACATAATATGCCCCATCCTGCCCCCTATTAGTATTGCCCCATCCATCATCCTCTTAGTATTGCCCCATCCATCATCCTCTTCCTAGTATTGCCCCATCCATCCATCCTCCTCTTAGTATTGCCCCATCCATCCATCCTCCTCTTAGTATTGCCCCATCCATCCATCCATCCTCCTCTTAGTATTGCCCCATCCATCCATCCATCCTCCTCTTAGTATTGCCCCATCATCCATCCTCCTCCTCCAGATATTGCCCCATCCTCCTCCTCCTTGTATTGCCCCATCATCCTCCTCCTCCTTGTATTGCCCCATCATCCATCCTCCTCCTCCTAGTATTGCCCCATCATCCATCCTCCTCCTCCTTGTATTGCCCCATCATCCATCCTCCTCCTCCTAGTATTGCCCCATCCTCCTCCTCCTAGTATTGCCCCATCCTCCTCCTCCTCCTAGTATTGCCCCATCATCATCCTCCTCCTCCTAGTATTGCCCCATCATCCTCCTCCTCCTAGTATTGCCCCATCATCCTCCTCCTCCTCCTAGTATTGCCCCATCCTCCTCCTCCTCCTCCTAGTATTGCCCCATCATCCTCCTCCTCCTCCTAGTATTGCCCCATCATCCTCCTCCTAGTATTGCCCCATCATCCTCCTCCTCCTCCTAGTATTGCCCCATCATCCTCCTCCTCCTCCTAGTATTGCCCCATCCTCCTCCTCCTCCTAGTATTGCCCCATCATCCTCCTCCTCCTAGTATTGCCCCATCATCCTCCTCCTCCTAGTATTGCCCCATCATCCTCCTCCTCCTAGTATTGCCCCATCATCCTCCTCCTCCTAGTATTGCCCCATCATCCTCCTCCTCCTAGTATTGCCCCATCATCCTCCTCCTCCTAGTATTGCCCCATCATCCTCCTCCTCCTAGTATTGCCCCATCATCCTCCTCCTCCTAGTATTGCCCCATCCTCCTCCTCCTCCTCGTATTGCCCCATCCTCCTCCTCCTCCTCCTAGTATTGCCCCATCATCCTCCTCCTCCTCCTCCTTAGTATTGCCCCATCACTCCTCCTCCTCCTCCTAGTATTGCCCCTCATCCTCCTCCTATCCTCCTCCCCCCTAGTATTGCCCCATCATCCTCCCTCCTCCTCCTCCCTCCTTAGTATTGCCCCATCATCCTCCTCCTCCTCCTCCTCCTAGTATTGCCCCATCATCCTCCTCCTCCTCCTCCTCCTAGTATTGCCCCATCATCCTCCTCCTCCTCCTCCTCCTAGTATTGCCCCATCATCTCCTCCTCCTCCTCCTCCTCCTAGTATTGCCCCATCATCCTCCTCCTCCTCCTCCTCCTAGTATTGCCCCATCATCCTCCTCCTCCTCCTCCTCCTAGTATTGCCCCATCATCCTCCTCCTCCTCCTCCTCCTAGTATTGCCCCATCATCCTCCTCCTCCTCCTCCTAGTATTGCCCCATCATCCTCCTCCTCCTCCTAGTATTGCCCCATCATCCTCCTCCTCCTCCTCCTAGTATTGCCCCATCATCCTCCTCCTCCTCCTCCTAGTATTGCCCCATCATCCTCCTCCTCCTCCTCCTAGTATTGCCCCATCATCCTCCTCCTCCTCCTCCTAGTATTGCCCCATCATCCTCCTCCTCCTCCTCCTAGTATTGCCCCATCATCCTCCTCCTCCTCCTCCTAGTATTGCCCCATCATCCTCCTCCTCCTCCTCCTAGTATTGCCCCATCCTGGCTGCTGGTGAAAAAAAAAAAGAACTTTCATACTCACCTTTCTTCCTTCACCGCTGCTGCAGCTTACATCTTGTGCGTCTCCAGCACTGAGGGCGGTCACGTGATGCCGGGCGCGTCACGTGACCGCTGTCACATGACGCTGGCCGGGAGGGCAGGCCTAGAAGTGTCTGAGAGAGGAGAAAAGTCTCCTCTGCTCAGATACAGCTTTGATCTGCCGGCGGTGCGGCGCGCGCCGGCAGATCAAAGCGGCAGTGTGGTGGCGAGGCTGCGTGCCAGCGGAGGCGGCTCTGCGTGCCACCGCTGGCACGCGTGCCATAGGTTCGCCATCACTGACCTATATAATACGTCTCCAATATTTTATAATCTTGGAGACAAATCCTGTAGGGGGGAAAAAAAACAGTTTTGAGTGAAGCCTTTGTAATTTCTTTCATCTCAGGGAAAGTACGAGGAGCACCATGCAGTAAGTTACACGCAGATCTGTACATTGGAGAATGAGCTTTCCCAAACAAGAGCAGTCAGAGACCAACTGCAGAAGTACATCCGAGAGCTGGAGCAAGCCAACGATGACTTGGAGAGAGCCAAAAGGTTAGTCCTCAGCTGTACTACCTTCTTTGCTGTATATAATTGGTGGCCACCTATCACAATTGTTTCTGTTCGCAATTTAAAAAAAATAAAAAATTTGTAGCTGTGGGTAAAAAAAAAAAAAAAACTAACAAAAAAAGGTGTAGGCTGCATTATCACACTTGCATATTTTGTTGCGCCTTTTTGCTGCATTTTTCGGCCGCGCAACAAAATACGCAGGGGCTTTCACACATTGCACTTTCTTTACTCCAGAAAGCGCAGTGATGTCACAGAGGGGAGGAAGAATCCTTCTTCCTCCTCCCCTCTGTGACCGCCCATTAGATTTCAGTGTATTAATATACACTGCAAAATCTAAATTAAACAAAGCCAAATGTATGTAAAAGAATCAAATACTTACCTCTCCAACGCCTTTTCCCAGTGTCCGGTGCCGAGGCCAGGAGATCTGTGTCCTGCAAGAGCCTGCCGTGAAGTCAGAGGGGCGTTCCCAGCGCTGATTGACCGCTCGCGAGCGGTCAATAAGCGCCGGGAACGCCCCTCTGACATCATGGCAGGTCCTGGCAGAAGACACCTTGCCTGGCCTCATTACCAGACACCAGGAAAAGGCGTTGGAGAGGTAAAGTATTTCATTCTTTATTATTTTACATACTTTTGGCTTTGTTTAATTTGGATTTCGCAGTGTATATTAATACACTGCGAAATCTAATGGGCGGTCACGGAGGGGAGGAGGAAGCAGGATTCTGTCTCCCCTCTGATATCAGAGGGAGAAAACTCAGGAGCAGCTGTGTAAAGAATTGACATCTCAATTCTTTATGCAACTGCGTTTTCTCCCTGAAAACGCACTTCGTATTTTTACGCAGTGTCTGCACGGCAAAGTGAATTTCCCGTTCACTTTGCTGGCAGACACAAAACACATTGCATATTTTGAAAAGCCCGCCTAAAAAAACGCGGCAAAATATGCAATGTGTGAACGCAGCCTTAGAGAGTAACTTATTCAGCTGTTGTGGAATTACCGTATATACTCGCGTATAAGCCGAGTTTTTCAGCCCAAAAATTGGGCTGAAAAGTCCCCCCCTCGGCTTATACGCGAGTCACTGTATACAATGTATACAGTGCCCCCCCCATATCAGTATACAGGCCCCCCTTTGGGTAGTAATCCTGTAAAGGAAGAGATTAGCATACTTATCCCTCCGCTGTCCCGCCATTGCGCTCTTCCGTCTTCATCCAGCGTCTTACGGCTTCCTCCGGTGGGCGCAGGCAATGACTTCATTGCCTGCGCGACAGAGGA
Source organism: Allobates femoralis (assembly GCA_033576535.1). Taxonomy (NCBI): domain Eukaryota; kingdom Metazoa; phylum Chordata; class Amphibia; order Anura; family Aromobatidae; genus Allobates; species Allobates femoralis. The sequence goes on along the minus strand of JARQOC010000011.1, from coordinate 209,450,856 downwards.
GGAAGACGGAAGACGCTGGATGAAGATGGAGGATCGTGATGGCGGCGGGACAGCTGCAGCGGGACGGCGGAGGGATAAGTATACTAATCTCTTCCTTTACAGGATTACTACCCAAGGGGGGGCCTGTATACTGATATGGGGGGGGCTGCTGTATATACCTCTGGGGCTGCTGCATACTACCCCTCCTGGGGCGGCGGCTGCTGCATACTACCTCCTGGGGCGGCGGCTGCTGCATACTACCTCCTGGGGCGGCGGCTGCATACTACACTGCTGGGGGCTGTATACTTGTGCCGGGGTCCACCCTCGGCTTATACACGAGTCAATAGGTTTTCCCAGGTTTTGGGGGCAAAAGAGAGGAGGTCGGCTTGTACACGAGTATATATGGTACTTTAACTATAGGTTTGGTTAAGAAGTGAATAAATAAAAATATATATGTCTATTATAGGAGAGAGTAAAGATGATGAGTTTTTTTTTTTTTTTTTATTATTAAAATGGTCGTGACATCACACAGGTCCTTGTAGAGAGCATTGGATGATTTTCAGCATGTCTGCAGTTGATTGACATAACTGCTAACTGCCCGGACGACTGTATGACTGTTTGCCCAGCTAGCTAATGAGAACATATAAGCATCTAAAGTGCTTTTTTTTTTTGGATTAAATACAACAATTTTTTTTTTTTTTTTTTTTTTAGAAAACTGGTTACTATTGCACAGTACATGATCTAAATAACATTGGGCGGGGGGGTTTAATAACAAAAAAGGACATGACGGGCTCCCTTTAAAAGTGTGGCATCTTCTCTGATTCATTCTGAGATGTTCCACTTCATCTGGTCTGATGCTCACTTTGTCTTCTTTACCTTCCGCTTTCTACAGAGCAGCCATCATGTCCTTGGAGGATTTTGAGCTTCGCTTAAATCAAGCGATTGAGAGAAATGCATTTCTTGAAAGTGAACTCGATGAGAAGGAAAATAATCTTGAGTGCATCCAGAGGCTAAAAGATGAAACTAGAGGTAAAAAAATATTAATCCAAAGAATATACTTGGGACCTCTGCCAATCCGGTGTGTAAAAAAAAAAAAAAAAAAAAAAAAAAAAAAAACCTTTGCAACCCCTTAATGATCAGGCCTATTATTTATTTATTTAAACACTTTTTTTTTTTTTTTTTGTTTTTTTTTTTTTTCTCCACTTCTTCCAAGAACCATATGTTGTACTTTTGTGCCTATGTAGCCTTATAAGGATTTATTTTTTTGCAAAACGATGTGTAGAATTGAATGGCATCATTTATTTTACCATACAATGTACTGGAAAAAATGAAGTGCGTTGAAATGTTTACAAAAAAAAAAAAAATTTTATGAAAATGCGGCAGAATTGCCGCATCTTCCGCCTCACGGCCGCACTTGCACCCCTGCGGCAAGCCCCATGCATTTTCTATGGGGCCTGCGGTCAGGTGCAGCAAGTGCGGTTCCAGCACTTGCTGCATCTGCCGCAACCGTCAGAACCGCACCTGACCGCAAGCCCCATAGAAAATGCATGGGGCTTGCCGCAGGGGTGCAAGTGCGGCCGTGAGGCGGAAGATGCGGTAACTCTGCCACAGTTTCATAAAAACTCCTATGTGAAAGGGGCCTTATAGAGATTGTTTTACAATATTCATTCTGCAGTAAAAGTGGCTTGGCATTATGATTTTCCATATCGGGGTGATATTAAGCATTCCTGTATGTTGTGGCTGGTTGCTGATGTTTTTGTGGTGGCTGGTTGATGTTGTAGTGTTTGGTTTTGGTTGTTGATGTGGTTGTGGTTAGTTGTTGATGTGGTTGGTAGTTGTTTGAGAAATTTTGTTCACTGCCATTTTCAGAGACTAGCTTCATTTTTTTTTTTTTTTTTTTTTTTCTTTCTTTTTTTTAGTCCCCTTTGAGGATTTGAACCTGTACAATTATGTCCTTTTGTCAGCAATGGGAGAATAATACTTCCTCACCTAGTTTTCCTGTGCCTTTCAGACTTAAGACAAGAGCTAGCCGTGCAGCAGAAGCAGGAGATAATTAAACGCAGCACCAGCGCTATCCGGGATAATGTTTGCATGGATACAGCCGTCCAAGCTTCCATGCCAGTGCCGTTAACTCCTGTGGGTCACAGGGGGGCGATGTCCAGTCTCTGCTCTCCAATGCAAATCAGAAAAAGTAAGTAGACAGCTGCCGGACTACGAGCAGCCGCCATCATGGCTTCATTAGAAGTAGTTCCTATGGAGTATTAATCCATAAGGGCGAGCAATAATACATCAAAGTGCAAGGTCTTTGTTGGATGAACCCTCTAATATGGTCTAAAGTGTTTTCATCTGGACTTTCCCTCAATTTCTTGAATTTCAACTTGCCCAATCATTTGTCCCCTTAGTATGGGGCTTGCATATGGTAAATGCTTCAAATGAATCGGTATATGTCTTGGATATATAAGGAGCAGTGTGACTGGCTGCAACTCTTTTCGTCTTGCACTAGTTCAGATCAGTCTCTTTTTCATTGGTAGGGAATCTCTGGGGGTTTTTAGTAAATATTAATAATTGAAAAACTATTTTGTCACGTCATTAAATTCACACATTTCCTACTTAAATTCCAGGTTCTGATGATGGTTATGATGGTACACCAATGGGTACTCCACTCACTCCATCGGCAAGGATATCTGCATTGAACATTGTGGGGGATCTACTTAGAAAAGTTGGGGTAAGCAAGTCTCCTATTTAAAGCCTACATCTGTGTACAGGAATCACAACTTTGGAGGAGCTGAATAAATGTCCTGCAAGCAGGAAGTCAAGTGCAACCTTTAAAGGGATTGTTTAGAATTAGAAATTAGTCTGCTTGTTTTTCAAAAATTGGCACAACTCTTGCCATGGACTGTATCTGATAATTCAGCTCCGCTCCATTAAAGTGTATGTTGCAGTACTAGGCATGGCTCATTGACAAGTATCCAGCTTTCTTCTTAATATTTGCTGAATTGAGCATTCTTGTACACTATAAGTGAAGCTCTCATTGTGTTAGTGTTTGGTAATTATTGCAGTGGCAGTGTTATGGGGCTGTCGCACGCGTCAATGTCGTCGGCGATCTCATCGCTGCCTACATTGAAAGCTGATCGCTGATGAGCTGTCACACAGGCAGACTCGCCAGCGATCAGTTAATTAGCGACATTGTGGAAATGACTTAAATATAGTTTCCACAATGTCTTCCTCCCGCTACCAGGCTGCAGTAAGCGGGAGCAGGCTGGTCTCCAAGGTAAACTGCGGGTATCTAGGCAGCGCTGCATAGATACCCGATGTATATCTTGGTTACCAGCCTTCTCTGCTCACTGGCTGGTATCCAAGGTACACAATGGGTAACTAGGGTCCCTAGTTACCCGCTGTGTACCTTGGATACCAGCCGGTGAGCAGAGAAGGCTGGTAACCAAGGTATACATCGGGTATCTAGTCACCACGTGCTGCCTAGATACCCACAGTTTACCTTGGAGACCAGCTCCCAGCGCTTGCAGAGAGACGGTGAGAGCTGGCTGATCGCGTGTCTCCCGGTGTCGCACGCAGCGATGCTGCGTGTCCACCAGGCGACCATCAACCAGCAACTTATCGCTGGTTGAAACGCCCTGTCACACGCTTCAATATCACTGCAACGTCATGTGCAGCAGCGATATAGACGCGTGTGACATCCCCATTAGAATCCAAGAGTATTGTGAGACCTTCTCAACTTCCTCCTCTTCCTCACATCCTCGACTTGCTCTTCCAAAACCTCCACCAACTCTTTCACTTCCACCACTTCCTTATCCACATGTTCTGCCTCGCCATTCTCCCCTCTTCCTACCTCATCACTCACTTTTCGCCTCGCCTCTTCTCTCTCACCTCCCGCCTCTCCTCTCACCTCCCCTCTCACCTTCCCTTCCTCCCGCCTCGCCTCTTTTCTCGCCTGCCCTCCCGCCTTGCCCTTGATGCAGTGTATTTTGTTTATGATGGACTTTTCTGTTCATTTTTCTGTCCGCAGGCATTGGAGTCCAAGCTGGCATCTTACAAACATTTTGTATATGACCAGTCGCCCAGTAGAGCAGTGACACCTTTATTGGCTCATGTAAACAACACTAGAGAATGCAGTGAAAACAGGCTGAGCATGTCCACTACGAGCCCAGGAGAGAAGGGGTAAGTGACGTTGGAAGACGAATAATGTTCTCCAATACAATTATTCACATTTAATGTGTTGTCTAAGGTTAGGGAAATAGGTTGGGGACCTCTGGCGTAAACTTTTCTGATCTTTGCGAGCCATAGGGTGACAAGCCTCATCTAGCTCGCACCCTCACAATAGTGACACCCAGAGCCCCTATTACAATGAAAGCTAATAATTTTCCACAGAAGTCAGTATGCCAAGATCCAGGGGTTCCTACCTTGCCCACATTCAAATCTGCTCTTCTACGTGGGGCTATTCACAAACCTCAGTAGACCTACATAGCGGTTTCCAAGACCTGGTGCTAATGCACAAAGCTGAAATACAGCCAAAGATCACGGGCCCCTGAGCCACATGTGGCTCCCGAGCTACAGACCCTTGGTCTAGACTTTTCCCAAGGAACAGCACCACTTTTGTTGCACTGTTCTGTTCCAGTTACTTCAATAGTGACATGGCAAACAAATAGATATATTTATTGGCGGAAGAGTGTTAAAGGGAACCTCCAGGTTCTCTATGACCCCAGAACCAAAAGCAGTTCTGTGCCCATATCTATAATCTCTGCCTAACGGTGTCTTCAAGTATTTGCATACATAGATCTTTAGTAAAAGTATTTTGAAAGTCCAAGAATATGTAAATTATGGCTTTGACTAGTCATGGGGGCGTTAATTCCTCCAGTTAGTCAACCCACTTATCTTGTAATCACACCCCTGTGGGCATGACAACATGCTCTACAAAAGCAGCATCTTTGCCAGCGCTATCCAAAGCCATGCATGCATTGAGATTCGCCTCTAGGCTTCAGAGACGAGTAGTGCGCATCATCGGAAGTCACCGTACTGAGCAATGGTAGTTAAAGGTGTTCTATCCCTCATGATCTGAGGGGTGGCCAATTAATTTTCCAAAGGGATCACATTAGAGGCCATAACTTTGTGGAGGGCCAAACCATTAGACAGAAATTAATTATGCTCTGTTTTAATATTAACTACCGTATATACTCGCGTATAAGCTGAGTTTTTCAGCCCAAAAATTGGGCTGAAAAGTCCCCCCCTCGGCTTATACGCGAGTCACGGTGTATTTGCTGTGGGTGGGGGGCTGTGACCGGGTGCTGGAGGGGGCCGCTGTGACCGCGGGCGGTCACGTGGGGCCGCCTCATTAGTGTAATGAATATGCACGGCATCCCCCCCCTCCCCCCCCCTTGTCCATCAGCGGTGGGGGGAGCGGTGCATATTGCAATACACTGGCCCCCAGCAGTAGTACACAGTTCCCCCTCCTTTATGTGTCCCCCCAGGCTGCGGCACCTGTTAAAATAACAAACCTTTCATACATCACCTTTTCCGGCGCCGCTCCTCAGGTCCCGGCTTCTTCCTGCTTGTGCCAGTGTCATGTGACCGGGTGCAGCTGATGACTTAATCTCCTGCGCCCGGTCACAGCACTAGAAGCCGGCACAAGCAGGAAGAAAAAGCCGGGAGCGGAGGAGCGGCGCCCGAAAGGCGATGTATGAAAGGTTTGTTATTTTAACAGGTGCCGCAGCCTGGGGACACATACTAAGGAGGGGGGGCTGTGTGTCACTGCTGGGGCCAGATACAAGCCTGTATACCACTGCACAGGGGCCTGCTGCATTTCATACCCTAGGCTTATACGCGAGTCAATAACTTTTACCAGCTTTTGGGGGCAAAAGTAGGGGGGTCGGCTTATACACGAGTATATACGGTAATTATTTTATATTAATTATGGTGCTATGCAAACTGAATGCAGCACTGAATGCATTGTCTGCTGCATTCAGGGAAGGGGTCCCCCATGTTTGTACCCCCTTTTTTTTTTTTTTTTTTCTACCTCGGATGACATCTAGGTGCACCTGGATTTTCACACTGTGTATGTGTATTTATTCTCCTAAAATCCAATTTTTTTTTTTTTCCCTCTTAGGTTCATTAAACGACTGGAGTTTGGATCCATGTCCCAAAACGTTCCTGTCCAGTCCATGTACTCTCCTCAGGGGATAGTCAAGATGATACTGTAGAGCATGTGGCTATATAGACTTTAATTTATTAATTTTTAGTGTTTAGTATTTTAAACATGACAAGAAATAAAGAAATAACCTGGACTTTGTGCAAAAGACTTGATGAAGACCTCAGCTGATTATAAAGACGCTTCGCTCAATACCTTCCTGGGACCATTTATGGTGATCAAGCACTGATGGCTCAGAACCCGCTTTATTCACCTTTTCTGCGGATTACTTTAATTACTATTGTTATGGCTTTTTTGTTCTACTTTGGTAAGATGGAATCAAGTATGTGACCAAGCGGTGGCTCTTGTATGTTCGGTGATCATGGGATTTTTCTTCTAGAAGATATGGGCACTGTTGGGTTGAACGTTCTTGGGAGTCGTGGTGAAGGGTTTTCTAGATCGATGTGAATTTATGGGTCCAACACTTGGGAACTCAACCAACCGACTTCTATAGGGGCTATGTTCAGAGAGTTCAATAGCATTATTGGGAGGGGGTCAAACCACCTTTACTTACTCCTTTTTTGCATTGTGGTTTGTTGTTCTCATGTTTTTTTTTTTCCACTAAAAATAACTACTTGTATAGATGAATGCATTTCTACCACTCTGATGGCTGTACTGCACCACGTGCTTCAATGGATCTCACCTTCGCCTCCTTTTTGTAAAGCTTTTATGAGGTTCTTCCTAACCTTGCTTTGTCATATAAAAAGTCTGAACTTTGTAATAATGAACCATTTTGTTGTTTTGCTGTGTCCCATTTCTCTGAAAGGAGCCTGCCAAGAGTACGAGCTTTTTTTTTTTTTTTTTTTTTATTTTCTTTCAATAATTATCAAAGCCACGACTATGTATACAATTCATTTTATTGCTCTTTCCTATCTAGCATTATCACTGATTTTATTTTTGCCATAACATCAAATGAATTTTAATATACAGTTAGGTCAAGAAATATTTTGTCACTGACACATGTTTTGGCATTTTAGCTATTTACCAACACTTTCAGGATACAGTGATGTCATGAGTTTGGGCTTAGGGTGCAGACTCAGCATTAATTTGAGGGTATTCACGTCCTAATTGGAGTAAGGGTTTAGGAATTACAGCTCTTTTATATGTAGCTACCTCTTTTTCAAAGGACTAAAGATATTTGGATAATTATCTCCAAAATGCTTTAACAAGCTATTCTCTCATTAATCAATTAAAGTAAAAGGTCTGGAGCTGATTCCAAGAGTGGCATTTGCACTTGGAAGCTTTATCTATTATCCCACAACATGCGGTCAAAGGAGCTCTCAATGGAATAGAAACCAATCATCATTAGGATGACAAAAAGAGCCATCAGGGAGCAGAAATGTTAGGAGCACTTCCCTTTTATATCAGTGTTTCTAAACTCCAGTTTTCAAGACCAGGACTGGAGTCAGTAAAGGGGGTGTCACACGCGTCAATATCGCCTGCACGATATCGGCTGCACGTGACGTTGCAGCGATATTGACGCGTGTGACATACTGCATCAACCAGCGATAAATCGCTGGTTGATGATCGCCAGGTTTCAGAACCAGCTCTGAAACCTGGCGATTGTCGCCCGGTGGACACGCAGCATCGCTGTGTGTGACACCGGGACTAGCGATATTCCAGCTCCCAGCGCCTGTCACAAGCGCTGGGAGCTGGTCTCCAAGGTACACTGCGGGTAACTAGGCAGCGCGCGCTGCCTAGATACCCGACGTGTACCTTAGTTACCAGCCTCCTCCGCTCACCCGGTGAGCGGAGGAGGCTGGTAACTAAGGTACACTGCGGGTAACTAGGCAGCGCGCGCTGCCTAGTTACCCGCAGTGTACATTGGAGACCAGGCTGCTCCCGCTTCCAGCAGGCTGGCAGCGGGAGCAGGACATCGTGGAAACGATATTTAAATCGTTTCCATGATGTCACTGGTCAATTGATCGCTGGTGAGTCTGTCTGTGTGACAGCTCACCAGCGATCAGCCGTCAATGTCGTCAGCGATCAGATCGCTGACGACATTGACGCGTGTGACACCCCCTTAAGTCAAACCACCTACTACGATTCCTCAATTTCCCTGACTCCATGAATTCTTCATACACCGCTCATGTTGAAGTGATATAACCATTGTTCTACAATAAATTTATCAGGCTTTTATCATTATGAGACGATAATGAAGATATTTAGATAGACCAACTCAGACTGCTGAATATTATTATGATCTACATATTTTATACCAATTCAGACTCCACAGCCCTGCTTAAGATAAACCAACTATGCATGGTTTCAGGATTTTCTCAGTATTTGACAGGTGATGATTCTGATGCTAAGGAAATCCTGAAAAGATGCTCTGTTTGCGGACTGAGGACTGGAGTTGAGAAACGCTGCTTCATATGGTCACATGATGCATCACATGTGGCGGATTGTAGAATTTCTCATTCTATGTGGTCCTTGGTGGTGTTATTGCTGCTGAGTCCTGTTGCTGGAGACTTCCTGCTTGTAGCTTGGGTGTTTGGGTTACAGCATTCAAGTTTGTGTACTTTCCCTGTGTGTCTCCTGTGTACTCATTAGTGTTTAGTAGGATTAACTTAGCACTCATCCCATCCCTTCCCTACTTAGAGTCCAGATCAGGGTCAGCCAGGGCCAGGTATCCTGCTCGCTCGCTGCATAGGTGTGGAACCCATCTATGGTGGTCAGGGGAGCCAAGGGCCAGGAGAAGGTTTGGCTATGGGTGTCCACCTCCCCCTTTCCCTAGAATTGGGATCCACTTCCCTTTGTGTTGCGCCATACACCGGCCATCCCCTAGTCTGTGAGCAACATTGATTGGCCGGTGGTGGGTGTAACTCCTAAGGGGGATGGTGTGGTCATGGTATATAAGTAAGAATGGTGGGTTGTGGTATATACTGGGGAATGGTGTAGCGCTCATGATATAGAAGAGGGTAAAGGGTGGAGGCCATGTACCATAATTGTCAGTATGGGTCACTTAATGTGCAGGAATCACAGTGAGGAGCAGTTATTTATTTGGAGGCCCAACGTAGGGCATATTTGGGGCACAGAATGGGTGACATTTTATTCAGGCAGCATTTTAATGACACTTCTTTTTAAGGGTACAATGTTGGGCTGCCAAATATCGGAGAAGATGGCGGTCTGAAGGCACCAGGACCTTGCGGTACCTTGATCTAAGGTGGTGGCGGCTAAATGCAAGCTTTTAAACCTGCTGATCTATATCAAGCAGATGCCAGACTTTACTTTCACATGCACAGTACGATCTTTAACCCCTTCAGGACCCAGCCTATTTTGACCCTAATGACCAGGCCATTTTTATCAATTCTTACCAGTGTCCCTTTATCTTAGCGATTCTGAGAGTTTTTTCGTGGCATATTGGCCTTCGTATTTGTGGTAAATTTAGGTCGATATTTTTTGCGTTTATTTGTGAAAAAAATCAAACATTTGGCAAAAATTTACAATTTTGCAATTTCCAAATTTTGATTTTGTTTTTATTTTTAAAATAACATTTCCCACATGTCTGCTTTACATCAGCACAATTTTCTGGTAAAAATTTATTTTTGTTAGGAAGTTATAAGGGTTCACAGTTCAGCAATTTCTCATTTTTCCAGCAAAATTTACAGAACCATTTTTAGTGCCCACATCACATTAGAAGTCCCTTTTGAGGGGTGTACATGACAGAAAACACCCACAAATGACACCATTCCAAAAACTGCACCCCTCAAGTTACTCAAAACTATATTCTAGAAGATTATTAACCCTTCAGGTGCTTCACAGGAACTAAAGCAACGTGGAAGGAAAAAATGGACATTTTAATTTTTCTAACAAAAATGTTTTTAGCCTCAATTCTTTCATTTTCACATGGGCAACAGGATAAAATGGACCCTAAAATTTGTTGGGCAATTTCTCCTGAGTACACCGATGCCTCATATATGGTCATAAACTACTGTTTGGGCGCACGGCAGGGCTCAGAAGGGAAGGAGCACAATTTGACTTTTGGAGCTAATTTTCCATTCAAAAAGTGAAATGGCACTCCTTCCCTTCTGAGCCCTGCCGTGCGCCCAAACAGTGGTTTATGACCATATATGAGGTATCTGTGTACTCAGGAGAAATTGCCCAACAAATTTTAGGATGCATTTTATCCTGTTACCTGTGTGAAAATTAAAAAATGTAGACTAAAAGAAAATTTCTCCTCCCATCCACCACGACAGCCTTCAGGAGGTTGCCTCTCGGCCCTAATAGGGGCAGGAACACAAAGCTGTTAAATAGCCCCTCCCAACCTTCTACCAGTGTTTCCTGTCCCTATGGGGCATGAAGAGGTCTCCTGAGGCTGTGGGCACTGCAGTCCTCTCACCTGATCTGGCCAGGTCGATCGGGCTTCGGCTCCTTCCTCCAGGCGGCGCCGGTCTGCACCACTCTCCTGCGCTTTCGGGCACCGCTGGGCGGGTGCCGTCCGACCGGGGTTCTCTGTGAGCTCTCCGGCCTCCACTTCCTCCCTTCAGCGGTTCGCGCCCAGGTGTGATGTCACGCGCAGCCGCGCGTCACTTCCGGGTGGCGGGCCGCGTCATTTCTGGCTCCGGGCACTCCGTCCTCGCGGTGATGGCGTCTGCTGCGGAGACCGGCGGGAGTGAGGCACTTGACACTGGGTGCCTTCATGTCCAGCGGCTCTACTCTATTGTGGAAGGGTCCTTGGTAGGGCTCCACCGAAGGTAAGCCTCTGCATGTAGTGAGAGGGCCCTGTAGTTGTGGAGCCCGGCTCTGCCTCAGACACCGAAAGTCCTGGGTGTGTGGTCATCCCCTCCCCACACTGGCTAGGCTTCTTTCCTTCTCTCCCTGTTCTGTGTTTCAGGGAGAAAAGGAGCAGACACCAAGAAGATCCAAATCCCAGTCCCGCAAGTGCGGCATCTGTCCTCAGAAGCTGTCCTCTTCCTACACACTTCTGTGCCTGTGGTGTACTGACGAAGTCCTGAGAGGATGAACAGCCGTCCGTGAGGGACAGCCTGAAGAATCTCATCATATCTGAAATCCGGTCCTCCCTGGCTGCGGCTCTGCACCCCTCCTGCTTCCCCGTCAAAACACCGGAAGATCACACCTGAGAATTCGTGCCAGAGCTCTGAGGCCTCAGGTTCCGACGAGGGGTTGGCAGAAGACTCTGCTTCCCCTTTGCCTAGGGAATGGGATATGGATACCCCCAGGAAGATATTATGTTTGGTGGTTTTAGATCTATACAGGGGTCTGTTTCCCATCCATGAGTTTAGCGGCGTTTATTCTGGACGAATGGAAGTATCCAGATCGCCGTCCTGTGGTCCAAGCCGGGTTGAAAGGACGGTTCCCCCTAGATCCTGTGGTATCCCCACTCTGGTCGGACGTCCCTAAAATGGCCGTCCAGATTGCTGATGTGGCTTATAACACCACCCTGCCTTTTAAAGACTCATCTCAGCTTAAAGTTCCTATGGACAGGAACTCTGATGCCCTGTTTAGGCGTTCTTGGGAGTTTTCTTCTTTTCTGGGTTCGGCTCATATCTGTGCTACCTGTGTCGCCTGAAGCATGCCCCGCGGGTTGGATCAGCTGGAAGCTCACATTGCCCGGGGTACTCCTCTGGATGTCCTTTCGGCTTCTATTTCTCTGCTGCAGATGGCTTCCTGTTTCCTGGCTGATTCCTCGGCTGTGTCCATCCGAGCAGCGGCCAGGTCTATGGTGCTGTCTAATGCCACTCGCCGGGCTGTGTGGCTCCATGCCTAGAGTGGTGACAGGGCTTCTAACTGCAAGTTGTGTTCTATTCCTTTCCAGGGCAAATACGTCTTCGGTCAAGTCCTGGCCCGCCTGTTGGTAGGGGCGGCTGAGAAGGAAGGCCTCCCTGAACAAAAGGCAAAGCCTCGATCCTTTCGTCCCCAACATCCTTATCAGCCGCAGGCCACTCAGCAGCGGGACACTGGATAGAGTGGCCGCTGGAGTTATCCCAAAAGTGGGAAAAGGGAGGAGCATCTTCTCTCATCACCTGGATCGTAAATGACGCCATTCCGGGGGAAGGGGAGACTTACCACCTTCTCCCCCAGTGGCGGGTCATCTCTTCAGATCCCAGACTCTTCGCCTCCTTTCGAGACGGGATGGGGATTGTGTTCTCCTCCCCACCATGTCCGTGTGTCCTGTCTTTCCTCTCCGTCACCATAGTCATCCCTCTGGAAGGAGGTCTAGTCCCTCCTCCACATGGGTGCTGTGGTTCCCGTTCCAGTTGGGGGGTGGGGAGGGGTCATTGTTCTCGCCTGTTCTTGGTGAGGAAACCAAACGGCTCCTTTCGCACCATCATCAACTTGGAACCTCTGAACCGTCAGGTGGCATATTCCAGGTTCACAATGGAATCCATCGGGTCCACCGTTCCCCTGCTCGGGTCGGCATTTCTGAGGGCGACACTGGATCTCCAAGTTGCATACTGCCACATCCCCTTCCAGCCGGCAGATCGACATTTTCTCCGCTTCGCTCTTCAGTTTCGGGACCAGATCCACCCTTTTCAGTTTCGGGTTCTCCCGTTCGGTTTCTCCTCCGCACCGCGGGTGTTCATGAATGTCATGGCAGTAGTCGTGGCATTTGCCCGGATGCAAGCTATCACAGTGGTGCCTTCCCTGGATGATTTCCTGGTCGCTGCTCCTTCCAGGGCCCTCCTTTGCTCCAGGTTACAGACCTTCCTCCGAATCCTCACTTCCCTGGGATGGCGGTTTATTTCTGCCAAGTCCAGCCTGACCCCTTCTCGTCGGAAGGTAGTCCTTGGATTGTCTACTCGTCTCTCATCGGCAGTCGTCCTTTTTTCCCCTGGACAAGCAACTCCGGCTGAGCTCAGAGTTCGACTGCTTCAGAGGCACGGTTCCGTCACCATCCACACAGCCATGTATAAAGAAGAAAAGGACAGCGCCACAGATCTTTGATGGTGCAAAAAAATTCCTTTATGTTTATTCCATGGTCATAATGAAGCTTCATTATGAACATGGAATAAACACAAAGGAATTTTTTTGCACCATCAAAGATCTGTGGCGCTGTCCTTTTCTTCTTTATACATCGTTGTGATACGGATTGGACTCTCCGGTTTGGACGTGCGTCCAGGTGCTGGCTGGAGGTACGAAGGCCTAGCATGCAACCCCAGGTGCTGTGACCAATTACCCTGTATACATTCGCACAGCCATGTCAGCCCTGGGCTCCATCACGGCCTGCATCCAGATGATGTCATGGGCTCGGGCTCCTTCCCGGCCTTTGCAGCTGTTCATCCTTTCTCAGTGGAATGGGGTTCCGTCAGGTCTCCACCACTGCATTTAGGCTGGCTCATGACCATCTTTGGAAGGGTCTCCTCGGGGTCACCTCCCCTCTAGTTCCTGTTTACACCGATGCCTGCAAGTGGGGCTGGAGTGCTCTGGTTTTCCCTGGCTTCTTTTCAGGGGTGATGATTCCTCCTCACTCAGGTTCGGTCTTCAACTTTCTGGGAACTGCAAGCCATGGAAGAGGCCCTCCATGCTTCCTGCTCCCTGGTCCAAGGGTCTCATGTTCAGGTGTTCTTGGGCATTATGTCCACTGTGGCCCATCTCTGCCACCAACACCAAGGAGCCACGTGCTACAGGAGCCTGCAGACAGTGTCCTATTGTATTTTCCAGTGGGCAGAGATGCATCTCCTCTCCCTGTCTGCTTTTCACCTCCGAGGTACTGCAAATTTACAAGCCGTTTATCTCTGCAGAAAGGACCGGCTGCCGGGCGAATGGTGCCTCAACGACGTGGTCTTCCAGGACCTCACATCAGCTTGGGGGTTCCGGACGTGGTTCTGTTTGCGGACCACCTCAACGCCGAGGTCGCTTGATATTTTTTCTCTTGACCCCGACGTTCATTGTATCGCCGTGGATGCCATGGCTCACCCTTGGGTTTTTCAGCTGACGTATGCCTTTCTCCCGATTCCTCTATTGCCAGGGTGGTACAGAAGATCCAGATGGACGATGGTGGCCACGATTCTGCCTGCTCCCCATTGGCCTGGGCGCAGCTGGTTTGTGTTTCTCCATTCCATGAAGGCGATGGAACCCCTCCTCCTGCCAGTGCGGCCGGACCTCCTTCATCAGGGTCCATTCCTCCGTTCCGATCTGGATCATCTGCTTTCGGCTTGGTTACAGAAGCCCAGGTCTTACAAATACGGGGTCTTTCCGATACGGTTGTCTCCACTCTCCGGAATAGCCAATGCCTTTTATCCCAAACTCTGGATGGTGTTCAACTCCTGGTGCAGTGTCTCGCCTCCTGATCCATTTCAGCCGCACATCGAACGTATCCTGGTCTCCTGCAGGCTGGTCTGGATGAAGGTCTTAAGCCGAGTACTCTGCCGGTCCAAGTTTCGGCACTCAGCACCACCTTTGTCCAACGCTTGGCTGCCCTTCCGTGGATTCAGAGGTTCTGCAATCTGCATCACGTCTCAGTCCTTCGGTGTTCAACTACTGTCCTCCGTGGGATCTTCCTGTCATCCTCCGTGGTCTGTCTCAGTCTCTCTTTGAACCTTTGTCATCGGTCCTATTGCATGAGTTTTCATGGAAGACTGCTTTCCTGGAGAGTCTCAGCGGGTGTCATTTCCTCTGGAAATAGCCGAGTCATTTCAAGCATACTATGCCTCACTGTATAATGTAGACAACGCAAATCCAGGGAATACCTCGCTCAATTTCAGATCTCATATCCGAGATTACATTAAATCATCGGGGCTGCCTACCTTGCAGGAGACAACAATTCAATCCGTAGAGGAACCGATAATGGATCAGGAGCTTGTTGAAGCGATCTCTTCTACTAAATCTGGTAAGGCGCCAGGCACTGATGGGTTTACGGTCCAGTACTATAAGATGTTACGGGAGAGATTGATCCCTCATTGCCATGGCTGAGATGACGGCCCCTCCAAGGGATTCCCTAAGGGTGACCATTGCTGTAATCCACAAGGTGGGAAAGACCCACTGAATTGTTTGAGTTACCGTCCAATTTCACGATTACATGTAGACATCAAATTGTTCGCAAAGATCTGTTAAACAGAGAAAAAAAAACTGTTTAATGCTATAGACAGGGAGAGAATGATTGGCAGCGGTGGGCAGATTACACAGGCAGGGGGTGTGAATCTGCCCTTGGCTGCAGCCCCTAGCCACCTCCTTAGTGGCTGTAGCATTTAAGTTTTCTAACTGTATTATCTCGGGGTACAGGGCTGCTCAAGTGCTGGGTGACCACTTGTCTGCATGCTGGAGACATGCTGCATCCAGTGCTGTAATTAGATCACCATGCCTGGTTTGGTGACAGGTCCTCTTTAACCATTTCTTCCATAGTCTTCCACCTAAAGTGGAGTTTTGTAGATCTAAAACAGTATTTGAAAATCTCTGTTTGTGTTCTGGACCATGTAAGAGGTTAACTTTAATTAAGTCAAGGTGTCAAATGTAGAGGTTCCCATTAGCAGTTAAGATTATTGCCCTAAGTGAGGCCCTTCAGGAGAAGAAAAAGCCCCAATGGAGGAAACCATGGCTAAAGGATTGCTCATCCCTTGTGCGGTGCATCTCCATTGGTGAGAGCAGCAACTGAGCCCAGAATCTGCCTCTTTGTTCAGAAGCAGTGGCAAGCAGGCTCTCTCATCACTGATTGTATCTAATGTGAGTACATGTGATACCATTCAAGCCAACAACAGAGTAAAGATTTTTGTGTCCAGGGCGAAAAACCTGCCCAAATTGGATCCTCCCGGATCCCGGGAGGATCCAGGATCTGGACACCGGCGGCTGAAGTTCAGTGTGAGCTACGCTGAACTTCAGCACCAGGGACTGTCTCCTGTGAAGTGAGTCAGCACCATTTCGCAGGGGACAGCTCCCTCAGCTGAATCCAGCTACGAACAGGACTGGAGGGCATATTTGCCCTCCGGTTCTGTTTGCAAATCCGATCCGGGGCTGTCAGGTTCACCCCTGACAGCCCCGGATCAGATCGTGCCATGTTGTGAACCCGGCCTAAGGCGGGCCTCACACCACGGTGTGGTCCAATCCGGGGCTGTCCGCTGTGGACTGGACAGCCCCGGAACAAATCGGCAAACAAAACCGGAGGGTGAATATGCCCTCCGGTCCGGTGTGCAGCCGAATGCAGCTGAGCGCAGCTGCTGATAATTCAGGACCGCGGGGAGCTAGCTGCGGTCCTGAACTGTCAGCAGGGGGACAGCTCCGTGGCGCTGACCGTTCAGCACCGGCCAGCACTGAGCTTCAGCACCCAGCGTCTGCCTCCCGGGTGCAGCTCCGATGCGATCCGGCCCCATAGACCTCCATGTTAGGGGGCACCGGATCCTTTGATGCAAGCTCAGTAGCTGAGCACACATCTTTGCTGGCAGATGATGGCTGTGTTATTCAGCCATCATCTGCCTCTAACTGCCATGAATGGAGATTATACTGGCACCATGGACATAAATAAAATTGTATTTCTTAAGTTAATTGGTCAACAACTATAAGGGTATGTGCACACTGGTTGGGTTAGGGCCGGATTAGGTGTGTAAACCGCCGGTCGGTTTACATAAATTTCATGTAAATTTATGTTAATCCAAACCGGCGTTTGGATTAACATTGAAACCTATGTAAACCGACACCCGCTGTGCACACAGCGGCGGTTTACACATGCTCATCCGTTGCTAACCCGCTGGGTTCCCAGCGGGTTAGCAAAGAATGTGCATGTCCTATAATCCGGCCGGTTCTGCAGCGGCTGCAAGCAGAATCATGTGCTGCTTCCAGCCGCTGCAGAACCGACGCCACTAACCCGCTGTGCACCGCCGCACACCCGACCGTCTTCCGCAGCACGGACCCGACAGGAAGCCGGTGGGCGGCTCCGGAGCTTCCTGTCGGGTCCGCCCAGCCGCCGCCGCCCCTAACCCGCCCCCCGTGTGCACATAGCCTAACTATTTGGTTTATGAGTTTAAATATTACAAGTTTGAATATTGCAATTTTTTTAGGGGGCGGGGTCCATTGTTACATTTCCAAGATGTTAATAAATGCAAAACATATTGATCTAATTTTATTTTATAGAGTGCATGCAAGGAAAAAACAATATTCACAGAATAACTGCAATTTGTTAAAACATTCTACAGTTAACAAATAAAGTGACACGTCAGATTTGAAAAATTGGACTTCGCCACTAAAAAGTTAAAATAGCTTCGTACCAGTGTGAGTTCTCTGATGTCTAACAAGTTGTGATTTAATTGAACAACATTTCCCACATTGTGAACACAAATATGGCTTCTTTCATGTGTGAATTCTCTCATGTTTAACAAGAGTTGATTTTAAAGTAAAACATTTCCCACATTCTGAACATGAAAATAACTTCTCTCCTGTGTGAATTCTCTCATGTACATAAAGATTTGATTTAGCTGTAAAACATTTCCCACATTTTGAACACGAAAATGGCTTTTCTCCTGTGTGAATTCTCTCGTGTATAACAAGACATGATTTATAATTGAAACATTTCCCACATTCAGAGCATGAAAATGGCTTATATCCTATGTGAATTCTCTCATGTATAACAAGATGTGATTTATGATTGAAACCTTTCCCACATTCTGAACATGAAAATGGCTTATATCCTATGTGAATTCTCTCATGTTCAACAAGAGTTGATTTATATTTAAAACACTTCCCACATTCTGAACATGAAAATGGCTTCTCTCCTGTGTGTATTCTCTCATGTGTAACAAGATGAGATTTCTTAGTAAGACATTTCCCACATTCTGAACATGAATATGGCTTCTCTCCTGTGTGAATTCTCTCATGTGTAACCAGATTTGATTTATCTTTAAAACACTTCCCACATTCTGAACATGAAAATGGCTTCTCTCCTGTATGAATTCTCTCATGTGTAACAAGATGAGATTTCTTAGTAAAACACTTCCCACATTCTGAGCATGAAAATGGCTTCTCTCCTGTGTGTATTCTCTCATGTGTAACAAGATGACATTTCTTAGTAAAGCATTTCCCACATTCGGAGCATGAAAATAGGTTCACTCCTGTGTGAATTCTCCCATGTATCAGAAGACTTGATTTAGTTGTAAACATTTCCCACATTCTGAACATGAAAATGGCTTCTCTCCTGTGTGAATTCTCTCATGTGCAACAAGCTTGAATTTACTAGTAAGACATTTTCCACACTCTGAACATGAAAATAGCTTCTCTTCTGTGTGACTTCTCCCATGTACCAGAAGACTTGATTTAGTTGTAAAACATTTCCCACATTCTGAACATGAAAATGGCTTCTCTCCTGTGTGAATTCTCTCATGTATAACAAGATATGGTTTGTTAGTAAAACATTTCCCACATTCTTTACAGGAAAATGGCTTCTCTCCTGTGTGAGTTTCTCATGTGTAACAAGATGAGATTTCTGAATAAAACATTTCTCACATTCTGAACATGGAAATGGCTTTTTCATTGTGGGAGCTCTTTTACTTTCCACACTTCTGTGACTTTTTTCTTGCTTAACAGTCTGTGATGAATCAGGAGATAGTACTTTAAAAGGATCAGATGATGGATCTTTGGTGTGAAGGGTTGAAGGCATATCTGAGATGTTGGCTTGCTCTTCATACGGATCTTGTATTATGCTACAATCATCTGCCTTAAAATCTGAAGATATGAGATGTCTCTCAGAGCTGCTGCTACAGCCTTCTGCCAAGAATACAATAAATTTTATTTGTGAACAAGATAACCATAAAACTTATATTCATCTAAATATAAAACAAGTAAGAAAAGTAAAAATAGAATATGACAAAATACAAAGTACATAGTGATAGCACAAAGAATTTGTTGTACTTAAGTTTTGCAATAATAAAAAGGACGCGAGAGATCAGAGACAGACCATCATTGCTACATCAAAATGAAAACTGCTAAGCCTCAATCGACTTCCAATATCATCAGTCAATGCTCAGTAATGTAATTATATTCTCCTAGCAGCCGCTCGCCTTCAGTCCTCGGGGGGAGTAGAAGGCAGTAAGGCCGGAGACACAGTTGACATACTCGCATGGGTCTCGCATGACTCACCCAGTACGGCCTCTGTTTCTCTGGACGGGAACGCGTCAACTGCTTAGGCTGGCTTCAGACTGCGTGTCTGATCCGATCCGTAGCTGTCCGCTCGAGGCAGACAGCCGCGGACCGGATCAGCACACAGGACCGGGGGTCTGTTATGCCTTCCGATCCTGTGTGCATCCGCACGCAGTTCCCGATGCTGATTAGTCAGGACCGCGGGCGGCGCGGTCCTGACCTGTCAGCGGCTGCAGCTGCGTGCGGATGCACACAGGATCGGAAGGCATAACAGACCCCCGGTCCTGTGTGCTGATCCGGTCCGCGGCTGTCTGCTTGAAGCGGACAGCTACGGATCGGATCAGACACGCAGTCTGAAGCCGGCCTTAGAAATATAAGCAGCTGACACGCTCATGTCCAGAGAGACGGCGGCTGTTCGGGGTGAGTCATGCGAGACCTGTGTGTCTCCGGCTTAAACAGTGATTTCTCTCGGAGAAGTGATTTTTACAGCTACTTACACCACCTCAATGACTGGATGCCAGTGGCTACAGGGAAAATATAATTTCATTTTCTACTAGTAGCTGCTCTCCCAAGTAAAACAGCCTAACATATTTTAAATACTATTTACCTGCAGATTGTTACGACTATATCTGCAGGTAAATAGCATTTTTGTAACTTACAGGTTTTTCTGAAAGGTCCATTTACACAGGCAGATATTAGCCAGTAACAAGCACTGATTTATGATATGGGAGCATGTCTTTTTTTTCTCTCCCCATAGAGAACAGGTGAATAGTTGGCCAAACCATCATTTCTTTGGTACTTTTTGGAGAAGCAGCAGTCAGCAGACTAAAGGCTTCCTACTCCACAGGTGTAGTGTCTCCCTTCCCAGGTGAGGAGGGGTCACAAACCCAAGACACATATATGCACACACCATCCTGTTACATATGGGCTGTCTTAAGGTACCTTTACACGCGGCAACATTTCTAGGGTGTCCACAGGTAACTTACTGGCTGCAGTGAAATCATGGAGACAAGGTTCTATCTTGTTGCTGTGTACAAATGGAATAATGTCTCCATGATTTCACTGCAGCCAGTAAGTTACCTGTGGACACCCCAGAAATGTTGCCGCGTGTAAAGGTACCATTATGCTCATGGGTGCTGCTGTTGCTGTTTTGAACTTTTTTTCCCTATTCAGTGTGCGGCTCTGCAGGTGAGGTTGCTACAGGTGTGTGTGTGATGGATATGACTCATGCTTAGTTGAGCTGAGGGGCGTGCCGGGGCTGGTTCCTCCCCACCCCTAAGCCAAAAATGGGTCACCTCACATCCACCTGATGTCGCTGATTCAGTTCACTTCTGCTCTGTGGCCTGTGGAGTGCAGACGCTGATCCAAAGCTGCTGTTTTTCTTTCCCTTGGAGGTTGCTGGGTTCCGTGGTCTGTTGGTGGAGGTAGGGGCTTATGCCTAGTGCTTTTCAGGAGCTTTAGGGACTTAGGCTGGTGGCTCGGACCTCCTCACCTTTAGAGGTACCTCCAAGATCAGGGCGAGCTAGGGACCCCAGTATCAGGGCCAGAGTAGGCTCCCCTGAACCCCCAATGTCCAGCTCCTTGCTACCATGGCCTCCCAAGCGAGACACATTCCAAATCAGGGCGGACCCTAATGAAAGGGAAGGCCCCATCCTGTGATCAGGAGGAAGGGTTAGCAGGGAGATTAGAAAAAGGAGCTTAGTAGGAGGAGAAAGGGCCCTAGTTGGAAGAGAAGAGTATGGAGAAGGAAGGCGTCCAGGCCGGATGCAGGACTGAGAGATCCTAGGGGGCACGGGAGTGAGGAATCACCCGTAGTGTCCACTGCCTGCTCGAGACAAGTGGAGGAACAAGTTTCTGGAGGGGACCAGCTGTGAACTGGTGGGAGTACTGCATGCCTCAGCCAGAAAAACCGGAGGCCACCATTGCTGCACAAACAGTGGCCACCAACCATGGACAATGGCCAGGACGGTGGCGAGAACTAGGGTCAGGGGACGTGTTGAAGCCTTTACTCAACAAGGCCCGCAGCCGTCAGCCTGGGACGCTGTCCATAAAGGTCCCCTGAGCCCCAGCCCCGAGGCTGGCTTACCGTGGCAGATGTGGAGGTCACAGGAGCCGCTCCCAGCGATGGAAGCGTGTCTCCTGGAAAGGGAAGTCGAAGAGCTGGGACGTCAGCTCCTGGAGGTGCAACTGGCCACTTTGGGCAAGTTTATAATGGGACAATAAGATCATAGGATGATGATGTGATCACAACTTAAAGTGTATATACTTAGCAATTCTCAAACGTGCTTTTTGTTGATTTTTAAATCCAGCATTACAGGGTGCATCATGGACAATATGCACTCCACACTTTGACCACAAACAACCATCTGTCGTGGCCGAAGAATTTGGTCCAATGAAAGACCATCCCTGTAGTCACGCGTAGGGACAACTTTCGGAAGTTGAGGCAGTTCCCCCTGATATGCACTGGAATTTGGAAAAGAAAGGACGCCCTGGCTAGGGACATTATGAACTCTTGAGTAAACAGTGTGCACTTTGCTACCTTTTAAAGAATTTTATACATGTTTTAGATGCAATGTTTAAATTGAAGACCGCACCTCCCATAAAGGGAAGAAGTTATTGTTGATGTTTAATGTGCACATGGAAAATTTGCATGTTTTCTTAATAACTCGTACCTGTTTTTTGATGCTCGCGGACGTACTGTGCTTTGCCAAGGGGATATGTGGCGCCCCTGTGGACTGTTCGCCACAGTGGTGCTGCAGCTACCCCACAGGTGTGGTGTTACAATTCCCAGGTGAGAAGGCGGTCATAAACCCAAGACACAAAAATGCACACAACACCATACCAAATCAGGGCCAGGGCATTCGGGCAGACCCTAATGAAAGGAGGCTCCCATCCTATGGTCAGGAGGAGGGGTTAGCAGGGAGGTTAGAAAAAGGAGCTTAGTAGGAGGAGAAAGGGCCTTGGAGGAGAGGAAGACGTCAGCCACCAACCATGGATAATTGCCAGGACGGTGGCGAGAACTAGGGTCAGGGGACATGTTGAAGACATCACCCAACAAGGCCCGCAGCCATCAGCCTGGGACCCTGTCAATGAAGGTGCTGGGGAGGAGGGCGAGTAGCCAGCACAGGAAAAGAGCAACTAATAAAGGCAAAGAACGTTGTCTTGGCAGAGTGCCTCAATTACCTGGGAACTGACCTGGCTGCGCTTTGGAGAAGTACAGCACCTGGCTGGGTGAACTTGACCGATCATCAAGTAAAGGTAACAGAAGATGCAAGAACTGTGTCTGCCTACTTCTTTCCTGCTCAGCGGCCCTTCCCATTAGCACCACCACTATAGACTATTCTTCACCCCTGCCCTGGGGCCCCACTCCACCTGTGGGGAGCGACACCATCCAGGCTGCCCTACCATCTGCCGCAGCGGTCTGAAGTGCAGCGTCGTCCACCCCCTGGCTGAATACCACATGGGGGGTCACAAACTATTCTCTTGCAAATAATTCCCCTCTTAACTGCATGCCCAGGGCCTCGAGCGTGGGTCACAGCCACCTTGACTTCCCCAAAGAACTGACTGGCCCAGCTCCAATGGCAGACCTTTCGGATGTTCAAAAAGGCCAAATTGTTGGTGCTCGTATGGCAGGCGCTAGTGTAACAGAAAGTGCCCGAATGCTTGGCGTGTCAAGAGGTCCTGTCTCCTGCGTTTGAAAGAGAAGGAAAAATGTCCGCAGCAAAGCACAGGTCCGGCCGAAAGTCAAAGTTGACTGAGAGAGACCATCAGACTCTAAAGCGAATTGAGGTGAGAGGATCGCAAGACCACGGCTCTGAAAATCACTGCTGAGCTCAATGATCACCTACAGAACCCAGAACCACGAAAACTGTTCATCGGGAGCTGCACAAATCTGGATTCCACGGAAGAGCTGCAATTAGAAAACCGCTGCTCTCAATGACAAATGTTTCCAAGCGTTTAGAGTGGTGTAGAAACCTCCAGAATTGGGCCCTCGAGCAGTGGAAACATGTGATATTCTCAGACCAATCATCGTTTACCCCATTTTCCGACCTCCGGCCGAGTGTACGTTTGGAGACAGCCAAAAGAAGCATTCCGTCCAGACTGCCTTCTCCCAACCGTAAAACATGGCGGAGGCTCTGTGATGATCTGGGGTGCTATTTCATGGAGATCCGCCAGGCCAATGATATCACCTTGTATGAATCCATACCTCAGAGAATTACGGCTGTAAAACCACACAGTGAAAGATTTCACACCTGTAGCTAGAAAGAGAACAGGATCAAAGACTCCACCAAATGGGATTTAGTATAGCAGTTGATATTTACCGTGGAAAAGGGATTAGACTAAGACAAAGACATTTGAAAAATAATATATGCAAGTCTAAATTAGTGAGAGTCCAATCATAGACACAGAATTAGAATATTAAAATGGAAGGCTGGTCTAGAAATCTGAGTCTATAACTGGATTCTTCCAGCCAAGGTCCTGTGTCACAGGGATGGGCAGCTTAACACTGCTGTGATCATCATTCCATATTACTGCTCTCCCCATTGGGCACAGAAGGCCAAGCTTAGGTTTCTGTAAGTTTTCTCCGTTTTATTTCATACTGTTTGCATATGTGTATGTCACTTTTTATTTCTATTTTGATATCTATGTTTTATGTAAGCACTGTACCTTTTATATTAAAGCTTAAAACTTTAATAAGTCTGAACCTTGTATACTCTGAAGAACCCATAACCTTAGAAAGGGTGTGATTCTGTTGGTTGTCAGATAGTCTTAGTTTAGGGGAGCTCATGGGCCACAAATCCGGGGGGTGGTGGCAGCATGCGTGAAGCGGGGTGCACGGTCTGAGTCAGGGTGTCATTTATGCTCCCTTCCAGCATAGGACAGAGGTCGAGTGCTGGATTGAGCGAGAGGAGATAGATTAACCCTTGCAGGCGCAACCCCAAGTCATGTGCTGAGAAGAAGGTATGTGCCATATATATATATACATATACTAGTGCATCTCAATGCATTAGACTATCGTCAAAAAGTTAGTTTATTCATTTCATTCATTCAATGCAAATTGTGAAAAAGTGAAATGCATATATTATATAGAGTCATTACACACAGAGGGATCTGTTTCAAGTGTTTATTTCTGTAAATGTGGATGATTATGGCTTACAGCCCATGAAAACCCAAAGGTCATTATTTCAACAAATTAAACTAAGGAGGATGTAGGGTTAAAATCTGCGCTGCCGTATTCCAAGAGACATCAAAGGGTAAAAATAATATTGATTTATTAGTCAACGTGTTTCAGAGCTCCCAGAAGTGCCCTGAAACATGGCAATATGATTTTGATTTTTGATGATATTCTATTTCATTAAGATGCACTAGTATATCATGAAGCCAGAGCCATGACGGATATGATAAAAGACAGTAAACAAGATACCTTTTAGGGTTTGTTATGTTTCTTGATGATCTATCAACTCAGTCTATTCTTGGATCCATGTTATTGATGCATAGTCAGTGTCAGTACTTATAGCACTCTCACATTGTCAGCCATAAACTGTATTTAACTCAATGGGGGAATCTACAGCCACAAAACTGAGAAAACACATGACATGAAACTTCAAGCCCAGAATTGTCTGGTGAAGAGAATGTGACTCTTCTTTGTTTATTTAGTGACTCCTCACCGGGGCGATTACCTGTAGGATCGTCCTCTTTCCATCGCTCTCCACCCCGCACATCGCTTTCTCCTTTCTCCATTATGGCTTTAGCATAGATATTCTTCATATGTTTGCCTGGATTTTAAAGCTGTGAAAGTAATAATGTAAAAGTTACAGAGAGAAAGCCGCAGAGTCAGTCTTGGGAGGAGGAGAGGAGCTGGGGAGGTAAAATCAAAATTCCAAGATAAGAGGAACAGGTTGTATTATTGTTCTATGATTAGTGGACGATGGAGACTTGAAATTCCTCAGTTAGTGTAGAAAGCTGTAAATCCATGTGAGACATTCAATCCTGTTTTGAATGTGTCAAAGGTCGTTATCAATTTGTATTCCCAAATTCTTCTCTCTTTCTGAGATTTGAAGTTACATTTTTCAAAATGAGCACTCATGTCTGTTATCCTGTGATCAGAGCTGCAAAAATGCTTTGCTACAGGTAGATCTATACGCCTTTCTTTTATTGTGTGGCGATACTGTCAGCAATAGGTTCATCTACCGGAAGGAACTATCCTCATCACTATAGATATGGAATCTCTGTACAGCAACATCCCACACCAGGATGGATTAAATGCCTGCAAAACCTTCCTGGAAAACACAGGGATTGATGCTGATTCTCTAGTGAAGCTTACAAAATTCATCCTCACGCACAACTACTTTACATTTGACGACAGCATATATCTACAGGAGACTGGCACAGCAATGGGGAGCAAAATGGCATCACAATATGCAAATCTTTTCATGGTCAAGCTTGAAGGTGACTTTTTATCCTCTTGTCCTATCAGGCCTCTGGCCTATTACCGTTATATCGATGATATTTTAATCATCTGGACAGAGTCTGAGCAACAGCTGAAGACGTTCCATGAACACTTTAATCAGTTTCATCCCACCATCAACTTAACACTCAACTACTCCTACACTGAAATCAGCTTTCTGGACACCATCATTAAGATACAGAACAATGAAATAGACTCATCCGTACCAGAAGCCAATTAACCATCCAACATATCTCCGATGGGAGAGTTTTCATCCAAAATACATAAAAAAACTCTATTGTGTACAGCCAGGCCATCAGATACAATCGGATAAAGTCATTTATCAGAGTCAAAGTCAATCATCAAAGTCAAAGTCATTTATCAAAGTCAAAGTGATAATCAGGCATCAGGAACAGTTATTTTGACTTTGACAAATGACCATGTCCTAAAATGAACACCGTATTCCTGGGACAGATCAGGACTACAAGATCCCAGGTAACTTCAGTTGCATCACAAGCTATGTGGTGTATTTAATCATATGTACCAAATGTCCAACAGGTGGCATGTACGTAGGTGAGACAGGACAAAAATTCAGAACAAGAATGAATTCTCATTGCCACTCAATAAAAGAAGAGTGTATGGATCTACCTGTAGCAAAACATTTTTGCAGCTCTGACCACAGGGTACCACACATGAGTCTGCTCATTTTTAAAAAGGAACTTCAAATCTCAGAAAGAGAGAAGAATTTGGGAATACAAATTGATAACAACCTTTGACACATTGAAAACAGGATTAAATGTCTCACATGGATTAAAAAATATTGGAATCTGAGAGTCCTCAGTGGTTGATACCGTTTAATGGCTAACTGAAAAGATGGTGAACATAGCAAGCTTTCAGGACACTATGGCCCCTTCGTTAGGCTGATAATGACACACATTCTGAAGACATTATATATATATACATATATATATATATATATACTCAATAAAAATGAAACTGCACTCACCGGTTTTAAGTGCTTGCTGTATTTATTCAGAACAGGGTTACATCGGTGCAAAGGAGGGGGTGCGGGAGCCAGACTACAGCTTGCCGTTTCGTACAAACTTGTACTTCCACGGGTCCTGAAATTCTTTTTTATTCAATATACATTGACTTGCTGCTTTTTTGAGATGCACCACGGATAAACCGGCTGCCCCAGGGAGATATCAGGTGATCGTGTGGCGCCCCGCATATGCATGCGTCATAGAGGGGTATTACACCCGTAAAAGAGGTGTAAATGCTCCAGCTGCAGGTGGACCCTAGGACACATTCCCAGCACTCCCACATTAGTTTAGGGTGGGAGGTTACCCGGGATGTGATATAATCACCTCACGGGGGAACAAGGAGGTCTTTGTTTTTTGGTCTTTCGGCTGAGGGACCAGGAGGAGATGGAGAAAGATGAACGTTTCTAGGAAGAGTAGCTAAGTGGAACGAGGCAGAAGGTCACACCGGGTCGGTTTCAAGCCGAACTGGAAGAAAGAAGAAGGGACCTTGAGGAGGTCCTGAAAGGGGGCGCCCGAAGGGGGAGTCCGGGCCCTAGAAAGAAAGGGAGATCCTCAAGAGTGGAGCGCCCATACTCCAGGGGATACTCCAGTCCACCAGGGGAACGCCGGGCCCTGGGATCCGGCCAAAGTCCAGCTTTGCAGTCAGCAATCAGCTGCTGTGGCTTGTTCATCAGTCGCATCACCCTGCCAGTGGAGTGGTCTGACTGCTTCCTCACCGAGGGAGGGGAGTCCTGGTACTACCAACACAGTGCTACTGGGTATAGATCGATGTAAAGCGGGGAAGAACAGACACGGGTTAGTTAACGAAGGTACACCAAGAGTTCCATCATACCACCTGGGATCCACTTGCAGCCACCCATTAAGCTACCTGTCCTTGTAACATCTAAAGTGCTGAACTGTGAACTGTAACTGTTGCTGCTACGAGTTAACAGTAAAGTACCCGGGAGAAAAGTTACTTTGCCTCTGCCTGTGTTCTTCTGCATCAATCTGTTCCCTTTGCAGGAACGCTGCCCCGGAGGAATAGCCCTACGTGTAGGGGGCTTAGTCATCCTAGTCGCATTTCCAGCTACCTCCGGCGGACTGTGGCGGCGCTGGTGACCCATCACCAGAAACTACAGGTGGCGTCACATGAATTCTGTATATAGAATTCCCCTGTAAATAATTCCCTTTTTTGAAGTGTCACCCAGGACACGGGATCAGGCACGGCCACCACTCCCCGTGACACAGCAGACGCTACTCCCGAAGCCTGATACACGAGTACCCCAAAGCCTGGGGCTCGACAATTGCAATATATCACCATGGACGGTTGTGTGGTGCATGGCTTTCTTTGCACATATATATATACTATATACATAAGCAGTGTTAGATGATGTAGTAAATGCGACAGGTGCCGTAAAGCAGAGTCAGACTAGGGAGGGGGAAAGGAGCTGGGAAAATAAAGTCAAAATTCTAAGAGAAGAGGAACAGATTGTATTATTGTTCTATGATTAGTGGCCTGTGGAGACCTGAAGATTCCTCAGTTGTAGAGGGCAATAAATCGAAGAGAGAGAGAGTTCACATTAGAAGAGTCAAAAGTTCATTGTCCTCTAACTTGAGTCTGTTGCAAGATGTGCGTTTTTATATAATTTGGGGATATCACATCTTCGAACAGACCCCAATTAGAGGTCAATGAACTTTTGACACTTCTTAAGTAAACTCTCTCGCATGGATTTATAGCTTTCTATACTCGCCAAGGAATTTTCAGGTCCCCACCCTCCACCAATCATAGAACAATAATACAATCTGTTCCTCTTATCTCTAAAATTTGATTTTACCTCCCCAGCTCCTCTCCCCCTCCCTAGCCTGACTCTGCTTTACATCACCTGTCGTACTTACTGCATCATCTCACCCTGCTTATGTATATATGAATGTGTCTTCAGAACTTGTTTCATTATCAGCCTGACGAAGGAGCCATAGTGTCCTGAAAGCTTGCTTTACTTACCATCTACTCAGCCATTAAAAGGTATCAACCACTGAGGACTCTCGGATTCTAATATTTTTCTATCTACTGGCTAACACGGTATAAAAAATTTTTATCTTAGCGAAAAAGGAAACTCACGTAGCATGTTGGATGCTGTTACTATAAACTCATGCGACACCTGAGCCACCAATAGATGGCGACATCTCCGCTTCCTATATCACCAGTGCTGGCCTCAGAGTCAGTATGGCGCCACCTAGTGATATAAGCAGCCATTGCTGGAGCAGGGTCCAGTGAGTGACTATATTACGGCAAAGTGATTTCCTTCACATTTCAACATTTTTATTTTTCCATCATTTGAAGATTGTTTTGTTTGGAAATGTTGTATTTATATGGTATCCGTTTGTGTAGAAAAAAAGCCCAGGTTTAGATTCCGCGAAGACCACAAAGCAGGAAGGGTATGTCTGATGTCCGTTTATTGAGTCAACGCGTTTCACAGCAGGACCTGCTGCTCCTCAGGACATAACAAGGCCCTTGCAGGTTGTTGTGACTCACACAACCCAAAAAGGTGAGTCACACTAATCGGAGGGCACTGAATTATTATCCTAGATAAGACCCTATGTGCGCTCCCTTCTCTCTTTGTTTTAGTATTGATATGGTACATACTACTATTTTTAGTTGGGTTGGAAGCAAGTTATTATTTTTTTTATTTTCTGGCATTAAAAAAAAAATCCTAAAATCTCCCCCAATAAAAAAAAATAGTAGATAGACAGAGTCAGATACACATATAGATATTAGACATCTATCCTTTTCATCCATCCATCAATACTTTCCATCTATCCAGATTTATACATAGACAGAATTGACAGATACACAGATAGATATCAACCATACATCCATCCTTTCAATCCATCTATCTAAATTCATGCATTGATAGAATAGATAGATACGCAAATAGATAATGTAGATATCATCCTTTCTATCCATTCATTCTTTCCATCCACCCATCCTGTCCATCCTTCCAACCATTCCATACATCTATTCTTTCCATACATCCTACATCGTACATCCTTCCATACATCAATCCTTTCCAACTATCCAGATACATAGATACAATAGATAGAAAGATACACAGATAGATATTAATCATCCATCCTTTCTCTGCATTCATCCTTTTCTATTTATCCATCTATCCTTTCCATCTATCCATCTATCCTTTCTATCCATTCATAAATCCATCCATCCATAAATCCATTCATCCATCCTTTCCATCCATACAGATACATACATACATAGAATACATACACAGATAGATGAGATAGATATTAACCATCTATCCATCCATCCATCCTTGCCATTCATCCTTTCAATTAATTTATACTTTCCATCCTTTCTCTTCATCCATCCTTTCCATCCATTCAGATACATAGATAGACAGACTGAAGCACAGATAGATATATAGAGAGATCAAAAATGTAAGAAAAACGGCACTCACCAGGTCAGCAGGTAACGAGGTCTTTATTGCGGGAACATACAAAGTGCAGGGAGGGGGCGCCGAGGTGACAACGGGTCCGTTTCGGGCGAAAGCCGTGACCGGTAGAAGGGCTTTCGCCCGAAACGGACCCGTTGTCACCTCGGCGCCCCCTCCCTGCACTTTGTATGTTCCCACAATAAAGATCCCGTTACCTGCTGACCTGGTGAGTGCCGTTTTTCTTACATTTTTGATGATGAATTGTTTTGCTATACTGGCACCACCGGTCGCACTAGTGCTTCCCGCCTCACATGCATATTCCACTGCCTAAGAAGGATTGCTGGTCATAGTGGTGCCCCTTTTCGTTTCTGTTGGATTTTATTAGATATATAGAGAGACATATCAAAAGCAAAAAACAAGGCAGAACTCCAAAAATAGATGAAAAAATGTGGATATTTAATGATCCATAGCGACGTTTCGGTAGATGGCTCTACCTTCCCCAAGGCTTGAGGAAAGTAGGGCAATCTACTAAAACATGGCTATGGATCATTAAATATCCACATTTTTCATCTATTTTGGAGTGCTGCCTTGTTTTTTGCTTTTGATAGTGCTGGTGGGTTTGGACATTGCCCTTACAGGTTTGCACCTTCTAGTTGTTTCAGTAATGCTGCCCAATTTTTTCATTATTAGATAGACAGATAGATACCAACCATCAATCCTTTCTATCCATCCATCTATCCTTTCCATCTATCTATCCTTCCTGTCCATCCATTAAGATGCATGCATAAATAGAGTAGATAGACATATACACAGGTAGATTGATATCTATCAACCATCCATCTATCCTTACCATCCATCCATCTGTATTTTCCATCCATCCATAAACCCATCCTTACTTTCCATCCATCTATCATTTCCATCCATCCCTTTGTTCCATCCATCCATCCAGATATCCATCCATACTTTCCATCCATCCAGATTCATACATAGATAGACATACACACAGATAGATGATAACCATCTATCCATTATTTTCATCCATCTATCCTCTCCATCCATCCAGATTCACACATAGATACAATAGACAGATACACAGATATATAGATAGATATGAACCATTCATCATTTACATCCATCTATCCTATCTATCCATCCATCATTTTGATCCATCCTTTCCATCCATTTATCCATCCATAGATAGAATATATAGCTAGACAGATACACAGATATCAACCATCCATTCATCGATTTAGATAGATATCAACCATCAATCCTTTCCATCCATCCATCCATCCATGACCGTTTAACCCCTTAGATGCTTTATTAAATAGTGAGTGTGGCATCTAGATGGTTAGCAGAGTGTGGGGCCCCACTGTTACCCCATTTGCACCTTGAGATCATAAGTGTTTTGTCCTGATATTTGTGACTTGCCATGGCAGCTGACATCCGTAGAGTCTGCCGGCTATAGTGACCTGTTTAGAAGTTACCAACATTTAGGTGGTAATAATACCCTTATTTATTCCTGTTATGTCACTTTGCATTAATTCCTGACAAGCAGCTGAAGGGTTAATAAACCCCCTGTCAGCAGTTGTGTACATGATGGGGGGCGCTGTCTGTATTATGGTCTCACGTTTGGGGGTTATCACATGTAAAGGTCCCCAAATGTCCCCTCAAACCTGACGAGGTCCCTAAAAAATGTATTTTATAAATTTCCTCGCTGGAGAGTTGGTTCACAAGTGTAGGGCTGGACAGTGTTCACAGGCCTGCGCTGCGCTATTCAGACCATTAAGGATCAGCCGATGTTCATCACTAAAGCTTTATTTCCGACGCGTTTCGGAGTTAGTCCCAACCCTACCCTGAGGACGGAGTTAGGACTATTCTGAAACGCGTCGGTAATAAAGCTTTAGTGATGAACATCGGCTGGCCCTTAATGGTCTGAATAGCGCAGCGCAGGTCCGTGAACACTGTCCATCCCTACACTTGTGAACCACGTCGATCGTTTGAGGTGTGGACCTTGCAGCAGCCATCTTTCCATGTCTTGATTCTGGTTGTGTGCTACACAACCCCCCAGGCGAGTGGGTAGTAACATCTAATCCTTCCATATAAAAAAGATAAGACCCTATTGCGCTTCTTTTCCCTTTTCTGTATTTACATCGCTGGAGAGTTGCCGCGTGTAACAGGTTGATTTCAATGGCCATAGTTGCTTCAGCAACATCCCCTGGTTTCAGGACAATGTCCTGGGGTGTTGCAGGGGTGCAAAACCCGAGGTGAAAGGCCCTTTGACCCGCACATTCCCCTACCACTAGACTTTTCAATTTGTGCTTCTCTTCTTTTTTCTTGTTTTACCTCAAATGTTTTAGGGCCTGTTCACACGATGCATATTTAGCTGTGGATCAGAAGCAGATCCGCACTAAGTTTGCAGTAGCGTGTTTTCCCAGCAAAGTCTATGGGATTTTGATTGCGGGAAAATCTTCGGCATGTCAATTCTTGCCATGGATTTTACTGCATTTTTTCACCCATATACCCTAAATAAACAGCAGATAGGCTGCAGTGTTCACACTATTCTTTGTTTATTTTGTGCCTAATTTGCATTACAATCTGCAGGAAGTTATAGTGTTGAAGGGGGACCAGGGTTTCACATCTTTTTTTTCCTGTCCTAAAACTAAACTGCCCCCCCCCCCCGGGCAAGATCTGCCAGCCCGCCCCAGTTGAAGCCTATGGAGAATGGATCTGGTAACTGATCGCTATTCAGCCTCAGTTTTTCTTAAATTTGTAAAGGATCTGTTTTTTTCTTAGGCCGGCATCACACCGTGATTTTTCGGGTCCAGGGCTGTGCAGTGTGAACCTGACAGCCCCGAACCTGATTTTGGACCTAATGGATCCCTATGGGGCCGGATAGCAGTGATTTGCCAGCCTGTTTTGTCCCTGTCCGGCAGGATCAGGCTGCTTTTGACTTTTGTCCCAGACACAAAATTGCAGCTTGCAGCGTTTTTGTGTTCGGGGCAAAAGTCTGACAAAATCGGATCCTGCCGGATCTCGTGCGATCCGGCACCCCCCTAACATGGGAGTCTATGGGCGCCTGATCGCACCAGATCTGACACAAAATCGGATCCAGCTGCCGGACGCTGAAGTGTAGCGTTGGACACCGCTGAACTTCAGCACCATGGAGAGCTCCTGGCAGAAAACAGGACTGGAGGGCATATTAACCCTCCGGTTCTGTTCTGTCCGGAGCTGTCAGGCTGTGTCCGGTGCATTCAGCAAAACACCGACACAGCCTGACAGCAAGAAACCGTGGTGTGAAGCCGGCCTTACTGGATCAGTTTCACTTGGAAGATAAATAGTGATCAGTTACCAGATCCGTTTTCCATAGATTTCAATGTTAAAGAAATAGGATTCTGCAAAGAGCAATTTTTTTCAAAAAGGACAAAAAAATTAGTGTTTTCCCATTTTTGACAGCGAATCTCTGCAGGATCCCTGCTGACGGATGATTACTGCACATGTGAACTTGGTCTAAGAACATAAGACAGAACCTATCCCATGTAGTATGATAGGATGAGAACAGTCACAAGGATTAATGACTAGAACAAGAAGATACAAATCACAGACAAGAAAAGATGGAAAGAACTTTCTATAATGAAAGGAAAGAAAGTAGAAATCTATGGCTTACATCTTGTGTTGAGGATCCAGGAGAGGCAGAAACTGGACAAGTCTTCACTTCAATAGACACCAAGAAATGACCACAAGCCACAAACATTGTGAAGACCTGGAGTATTGTAGTTGTCCTCCCCCACCCTGTGGTGTCACCTCCAGGCGGGGGTCCAGGTATTTACATTGAATGGCTCTTTATGGTGATGTTATTCGCCCACCTGTCCAAAGAAATGCAATTCCCAGATCCCAGGTGAGATTAACACCCGTCCACACAGGATCCTCCACAATAAACCTAGTCCTTATCATTAGATCACATTTTCCATGAAACGTCCCCCAATTTGAATATGGCGCACACTTGGCATATACAATACTGTATACAATATTGAACCTCTCATTTGACATTGGCCTATGAACATGAGAGGTTCAGGTGTCAAATGAGAGGTTCAGTATTGTATATGTCATGTACATTTAGGATAAATTAAGGCTGGCAGAGAAAGCGTACATTGGGTATACCTGTGTGTGAATTAATAACTTCGTGCAAACACTGCTCACCTTATAATGGTTGTGGGGGTCATAACCAAACCAAGTCACTCATGGTTTATCCAGTGATAACCTGATGGCGGGCTGCTGCAGTCTTCCTTGGATTGGTAGCAAAAGTAGTGTGGAAAGAAAAGGGTTTTCAGACCGTGCTCCTGCCTGGGTGAATAATCTCAACTCGCGGAGATATAATATATAATGTGATTTTTACTTTCTACGCGTTTTCGGATTAACCCTTCATCAGGAAAAATCACAAGGTTAACACGGGGGCAGACCTACCGTGGTGCAGCTGGTGCAGCTGCACCAGGGCCCCTACCGGCTAGGGGGCCCCTCAAGCCTGCAGGGGGCCCCAGCTGACCCCCATGACCCTGTGCCAGTGTGCCAGAGGAGAGGGGGTTAACCCAGGGAAGCTTCCTGCTTCCCCTGGCTGAGCCCGCCCCTCCTCTCCTCTGCTGCCCCGGCTCCCAGGACTGTGCATCTCGCTCGATGCAGGTAGGAGCAGCAGCACATATGGGCAATGCCACCCCCTCCGCTCATCGCCGTCGCCTGCTATCCGATAGCACCCCCCCCCCGGTCCTCGCGGGTGTCCGATAGCAACCCCACCCTTCCGCTCCTCACCATCGGCAACTGCACCAGGGCCCCCAGGTCGCAAGGCCTGCCACTGGGTTAACAGATGTACATCTTTCTCCCTTACACAGTGCTTTATGTATGTGCTGAATGACATCAATTGGGGACGTAATTTCATACCATCAAACTCTCCCAGCCGCACACTATAACCTTTTCTTAAATAAAAAATCCCATTATTATACTCACAATTCATACAGTATTAAAAAAATACAAAAACATTTACAACACCACACATAAAAAATGTTTAATATATACCTAAAATATTACTAAAATAAAAAGGAACATCCAATCGAAAGGATCATGCTAAAATAATTCTCCTTATCTACTTTCTCAAGTATTCATGGAAAATTGCCTCCAACAGACAAAGGAACACGGGAAGAAATCCAAAGGCTTTGTGCCACCATAAATCACACATTGTTCAATGCTAGTTTCAATGTCTCATTTATTCATTAAAGAGAATCTGTCAGCAGGTTTTTGCCACCCCATCTGAGAGCAGCATAATGTAGAGACAGAGACCCTGATTCCAGCGATGTGTCATTTGCTGAGCTGCTTGCTGTCATTTTGATAACATTAAGGTACCGTCACACGCGGCGATATAGCTGGCCATTTCGTTGGCAATTGCAGAATTGGGCGATGTGGAAACCACATCGCCTGTGCGCAGTGGCGTGTGACTGGGCGATTGTACGGCGAGAAATCGCCGGTAGAGCGTCGCGTGATTGCCCTGCACTGCAGTGAAATCAGGCTATTTCCACCAGGCGATTTCTGTGCATCATGGCGTGTGACAGGGCGATAGCGATGTATAAAGCGAGATCTGGAAGCAATTGCAGAGGCGTGCTTAAGCATTCTGTTTGGCGCGCCCCGTGTGCCGCAATTGGTGGCAGCTCCTGCGTTCCCATTGGCTGACCAATCGTAACGCAGTTGTGGTGGGCAATCGGAGTGGTAGGGGCGCGGTGACAAACACTCTGGCACGCCTGTCCCCTCGCCGTACTCACACTCTCGCTGATGAGGTGGTGGCGTGTGACGCGGCGATGTAGGAAAGGGAACTTTCTTCCGGTCTGCGGCAGGCGATTTCCGGAACGCAGGATCACCCGCAAAATCGCTACGTGTGACAGATCCACGGCGATGTGAAAAAAAGTGCCCGCAACGTGCGCGCTCACGTCAAATCGCCAGCGATATGGAAGCCACATCGCTGCGTGTGACGCTACCTTCAGTGTTTTCTCTTTTGCAGATTTAGCAGTCTGTGAATAGGCCAGACTACCTGGCAGCAGGACAAGTAGACGTCTAATGATAATCTCCATCTGATTAAACAGTGATTTTATCAAAACTACACTGAGCAGCCCAGTAAGTGACACATCGCTGGAATCAGGATCTCAGGTCCTATATTATGCTATTCTCAGATTAGGTTGCAAAAACCTGGTGACAGGTTCCCTTTAAATTGATTTATTAATATTACTGTCTGTGCAATATTATTTATATACTATAATTCATTTGTACTGTAGAATAGGCACATGAAAGGAAAATTTTGGATAAAAAAAAGTCTATAAAATGTTTTTATCAACATTTCAAAAGAGAGATATAATGCTTTGCTACAGCTAATCTAGCATAAAAGGTGTAACCTCAATCTATATGATTGCATAGAAGACAATTTCCTGCTAATTCATAATGAAAAAAATCATAAAAGCTCATTGGGGCCATTGCCATATCACTATATCAGTGTGAATACAACAGTGCATCATCCTCCACCGCATGGTCAAGGCAAACCAGTATAAAACAATGATTCCCAAAAAATGATAAGGTGTCCACAAGGGATTTCATGTTTTAATATACAGTGATACCTTGGTTTTCGTTGACTTCAGATATCTTTGGTTTCAGTTTTTGTCAATTTTTTTTTAAAATCATGTCTCGGTTTTCATCGATTCCGGTCCGTACATCGCTACTTATTTAGCCAAAAAATAAAAAGTACACCCCTCTCTCCCTGTAATGTTGTTATATCTTCTGCAGTTTGCTTGTTGTCTTCCCTGTTTGCTTTTTCTGCCTAGTAACAGTGATGTAAGATGGAGGAGGAGCTGTGGCAGGAAAAGGGAGAGCTGGGAAACGGAAGTGGATTCATTTAGTATGGCTGCTCGACTGAGCAGTTCAGGGTATCTGTGTGTGCTTCTGGATTCATCGTCATCTGCAGCACAACACTACAATTGGTGACGAGGAAGCGTTCATTGATCAGCTAAAGGTATTTCATGGCCTGTCTACCTGCATTCCCAGCTTTTGATGTGCATCAGTCCCAAGCAAACCTAGCAGCATGTTGGGATAAATGGCTGAAGCGCTTTGAGATATTTCTGCAAGCCATGAACATAGCCGATGATACAAGAAAGAAAACCATGTTATTACACTATGCAGGGGAGCAAGTCTATGATATCTTCACTACTCTGCCTAACACAGGGGAGGACAAGGACTATGAGCTCAGCAAAGCAGCATTGAGCAAACACTTCTCCCCGCACAGAAATGCAGCATTTGAAATCTTCAAATTTAGACAATCAAAGCAATCAGCCACAGAAAGCATTGATGAATATCATGTCCGGCTACGGCACCTTGCAGCTTACTGTGAGTTTACAGACGTAGACAAAGAAATCCAAATGCAGATATTACAAGGATGTGTTTCTTCAAAGTTAAGAAGACAAGCACTCAGAGACCCTACTATGACCCTAGCAAAACTATTAGACACAGCACGTATAAATGATACTGCAGAGAAACATGCAAAACTCATAGAGAGCAGTGAGCCAGAAGCACCATCTTCTATAGCAAAGCTTACACAGAAACCACAAGTACAGGCGGCCACTTGTTACAACTGCGGTGGGTCGTACCCTCACCAGAACGTTTGTCCAGCAAAGGGTACAACCTGCCATAATTGTGGAAAACGAAACCATTTTGCAAAAGTGTGCAGATCTACACCTCAGCAATCTGCTCGTCCGACAATACAGCCCAGGTCACAGAAGGTCCAAGCACTGCAGCTTAATAACGAGGCTCAAAGCACTTACTTATTCTCAGTGACTGAGGAAGGATCTCGGGCTGTGCACATGATTAACAATCCAAAATGAGCCATCCTCATAAATGGCAATCCAGTGGAAGCCCTGGTGGACACAGGGGCGTCAGTCAATGTCATCAGTCATACAATCTATAATCAGCTCCTGAATAGACCTGCTCTACAAAATACCAGCCTACAGATTTTCCCTTATGGTTCCACAGCTGCGTTGCCCCTGTGTGGCAAATTTCAGTCAGAACTCACAGCGGAAGGGAAATCCATCACGGACTCTTTTTACGTAGCGGAGTGCTCTGCAGATACGCTTCTCAGCTGCAGCAGCGGAGTGTCTCTAGGCCTGGTGAACCTGGTCAACAGCATTACAGGTTCTTCAGTCCCACATATTATGCAGAGGTACCCCAGTCTCTTTAAAGGCCTTGGTAAGCTAAAAGACGTTCAGATAAAGTTACATATTGATCAGTCGATACAGTCCTCCATCCAACCTCACAGGCGCATTCCCTTTCATGTCCGCAAACTTGTGGAGCAAGAATTGCAAGACCTGGAGGCATCTGATGTTATTGAACGGGTTGAAGGCCCAACTCCCTGGGTCTCGCCAATCGTTGTTGCGCCTAAACCAAAACAGCCTGGTAAAATACGGCTTTGTGTGGATATGCGGCATGCCAATCTAGCTATTCAAAGAGAAAGGCACATCACGCCTACTACTGATGACATTCTCACAGATCTGAATGGTGCAAAGGTGTTTTAAAAAATTTATCTAAAATCCGGCTATCATCAACTTGAGTTGCATCCAGACTCCAGGTACATCACAACTTTTAGTACTCATATGGGCCTGCGTAGGTTCAAGAGGTGAACTTTGGTATCTCATCAGCTGCGGAAATTTTTCAAAATGTTATCAGTCAGGTTCTGTCTGGAATAGCGGGAGTCCTCAACGTCAGTGATGACATTCTCATATACGGAACAACCCAAGAAGAACATGACAGTCGCCTGGAGCAAGTGTTTCAGAGGCTGCAAGCCTGCAATCTAACTGTCAATCCATCTAAATGTGAGTTCAACCAAACATCATTAACTTTTTTTGGATACATCTTTTCAGAACAAGGTGTGTCAGCAGATCCACAGAAAGTCACTGCCATCAAATCTGCTAATCAACCTCAAAATGCCTCAGAGGTTCGCAGTTTTCTAGGACTGGTCACATACTGTGGACGATTCATACCCGACCTAGCCACTATTTCTGAACCCCTGAGACAACTCACAAAGAAAGATATGCCTTGGTCATGGGGTACTGAGCATCAAGCATCGTTTGACGCGTTGAAGTCCAGCCTAACAGGTGACACTGTCATGGCTTACTTTGACCCATTAAAGTCCAAAGTCCACAGAACTGATTGTAGACGCTAGCCCGGTAGGCCTGGGTGCAATTCTCACACAAGTGTCCAACAATGGCAACATTTCTACAATTTCCTACGCAAGCAAGAAATTAACAGATACAGAACAGCGCTACTCACAAACTGAAAGGGAAGCTCTTGCAGTTGTGTGGGGATGCCTTGACTTTCATCTGTACCTCTTCGGACACAAGTTCACAGTCATAAGTGACCACAAACCGCTTGTTCCAATTTTCAACAAACACTCTTCCAAACCCCCTCCACGAATTGAACGCTGGTTGCTCCGCTTACAGAACTACCATCTTCAACTGAGATATGAGGCAGGAGCTGGAAACCCGGCGGACTATTTCTCAAGACACCCAATACCACAACCTACTAAGGACAACATTCCAG
The DNA here is from genome assembly GCA_033576535.1 of Allobates femoralis. Lineage (NCBI taxonomy): Eukaryota > Metazoa > Chordata > Amphibia > Anura > Aromobatidae > Allobates > Allobates femoralis. Next base: position 209,411,121 of record JARQOC010000011.1, on the reverse strand, counting down.
CAACTATTCTAGCGGAGGAACATGTAAATTTCGTTGCTGCACATTCAGTGCCAAGAGCTATGACTATGGAGCAAAAACAACAGGCGGTGGTCTCTGATCCCCAACTTCAGTTGGTGATAGAATCTGTTCGGTCTAAGAAATGGAGCTGTTTTCTTGCTGAGGCTCACCTTCAACCACCAGATCGAGTAGGTTACTTGGAGGCTTTCTTTAATGCACGACATTCACTCTCAGTGTGGGACTCAAATCTGCTGTTGCGTGACAATCGCCTGGTGATACCTCAGAAACTGGAGGACCGTGTACTTGATCTGGCCCACGAGGCTCATCAAGGAGTGGTAAAAACAAAGCAACTACTTCGAGAAAAAGTATGGTTTCCATGACTGGACAAAAGAGTAGAGGCATTGATTCAAAGATGCATTCCTTGTCAAGCAACTGTAGTTGACCATAGGCGTGCGCCTTTACAAATGACACCCCTGCCAAAGAGCCCATGGACTGCTGTCAGTGTTGATTTTTGTGCTTTACCGGACCACTCCTACCTGTTGGTGGTCATGGATCACTATTCTCGGTTTCCAGTCATTGAACATGTTTCGACAACATCGGCCTGGGCTGTTATACCAAAATTAGACAAGATCTTTCTGGCTTATGGCATACCCGAGACAGTGAAGACGGACAATGGACCTCCATTCAATAGCACAGACTTTCAGTCATTGGCAACTTATCTTGGCTTCTCCCACAGGAAAGTAACTCCGTACTGGCCTCAAGCCAATGGAGAAGTGGAACGATTCATGCAATCAATCAACAAGACCCTGAGGATTGCTACCATGGAGCACAAGGACTCACAACAAGAATTACATAGATTCCTTAGACAGTACAGAGCCACACCACACTCCACTACTGGGATACCACCAGCAACGGCATTGTTCGGCAGGCCCTTGCGCGTCAAAATCCCATGCATTCCGTCAGTTCCTGTCCAAACCCCAATTGCTATTAATGATTCCGTCTCTAAGGATAAAATGAAGCAGTATGCGGAAAAAAGTAGCCGCCGTTACAAGCATCCAGAAATAAAGGTGGGTGATTGAGTTCTTGTAAAGAGACTGAGACCTAGCAACAAGTTTGCATCGCCATACTATCCCGAGCCCTTTCAGGCCACACAGATCAGAGGCACCATGATTACTGCTAAAAACCAAAATCATCAGGTCACTAGAAATGTGTCCCATTTTAAAAAACTTCGTGGCTACGTCCCAGAGACGACGCATGCAGAGGAAGTGGATAGCGACGACCTACTGCCAGAGACAATGACCTCAGCTGCTCCCATAGGAGATACCTCAGAAGACCCCCCAAGTTTATCTGGAAATGAAATGTCTCGACGTTATCCTGGGAGAACAAATCGAGGGCCACCAGTCCACCTTGCGGACTATGTTCTGCAGTAGAGAAAAAAAAAAAAAAACGTTTCTACAACGCGAACTTTTGAACGGTTAACTATTTACTTAGTTTTTTTTGTAAGATGATAAGAGATGTAATGTTATATCTTCTGTTGTTTGCTTGTTGTCTTCCCTGTTTGCTTTTTCTGCCTAGTAACAGTGATGTAAGATGGAGGAGGAGCTGTGGCAGGAAAAGGGGGAGCTGGGAAACGGAAGTGGATTCATTAAAGTATGGCCGCTCGACTGAGCAGTTCAGCATATCTGTGTGTGCTTCTGGATCTATCGTCATCTGCACTACAACACTACACTCCCCTCCTCGGCATCTCCCATACACCAAATTAGCTTTTTTTAAAAAAAAACAAAACAAAAACACAATAAATGTTTATTTTTTTCTTTAAATTAGTGTTTCATATCCCTTTTACAGTCATTCCTGGCTGATTCTATCATTAACCGCTATCTTTATTCACTATGAAATGTGTTTTTCTGTAGGTCTTTTTCAGTGTCTCGAACCAATTAATTGATTTAACCTTGATTCCTATGGGAATCGTTGCCTCGGTTTTCACCAATTTCGGTTTTCGTCGATAGTTTTCGGACTAATTCTGGATGAAAACCAAGGTATCGCTGTAGTAGATCTATGATAAATGGTGTAACACAGGTCTATATTTTTACAGGGAAATCTATTTCACGTTAATTGAAATGAAGAGTTAGTATAAACTCATTGTGGAAAATATCATATATGTAAAGAATGAGATATCAGTCTCAATGAAGAAAGCTCTGTATGAACTCTTAAGGCCCGTTACACGTAGTGATGTTCCAGCGTTCCCACCAACAATTCGACCTGGCCGGGATCGCTGGAACATCGCTATGTGATTGCTGGTGAGCAGTGACACTGGCCGATCAACTTACCGATGCTGCGTCCCCCGACGGTCGCTGGGATGGCTCACTGTCTCGGGCGCAGCATGGGAATCATTGGTCGTTGGCCCCGTCACACATGCTGATGCATGCTGGCCAGCGGGAGACCAACGATGGAAAAATGATCCCGGCCATTCTGCAACGATCAGCGATCTCATCGCTAGTCGTTGCTACATGTCACACGCAGCGACTTCGCTGGCAAGGTCGTTGCAACGTCACAAAACCTGTGGTGAGGTGAGGATATATATATATTTTTTTTAAACTTGCTGTACTCAACTGCACTTCCGCAATGTATGTATAAAAATTGTGGAAGTGAAATAACACAGGAACGGAGCAGTTTTAGTGTACTGAGCATGCTCGCTACACTACAGTGTTGGCCAAAAGTATTGACACCCCTGCAATTCTGTCAGATAATACTCAGTTTCTTCCTGAAAATGATTGCAATCACAAATTCTTTGGTATTATTATCTTCATTTAATTTGTCTTCAATGAAAAAACAAAAAAGAGAATGAAGCAAAAAGCAAAACATCGATCATTTCACACAAAACTCCAAAAATGGGCCAGACAAAAGTATTGGCACCCTCAGCCTAATACTTGGTTGCACAACCTTTAGCCAAAATAACTGCGATCAACCGCTTCCGGTAACCATCAATGAGTTTCTTACAATGCTCTGCTGGAATTTTAGACCATTCTTCTTTGGCAAACTGCTCCAGGTCCCTGATATTTGAAGGGTGCCTTCTCCAAACTGCCATTTTTAGATCTCTCCACAGGTGTTCTATGGGATTCAGGTCTGGACTCATTGCTGGCCACCTTAGAAGTCTCCAGTGCTTTCTCTCAAACCATTTTCTAGTGCTTTTTGAAGTGTGTTTTGGGTCATTGTCCTGCTGGAAGACCCATGACCTCTGAGGGAGACCCAGCTTTCTCACACTGAGCCCTACATTATGCTGCAAAATTTGTTGGTAGTCTTCAGACTTCATGATGCCATGCACACGGTCAAGCAGTCCAGTGCCAGAGGCAGCAAAGCAACCCCAAAACATCAGGGAACCTCCGCCATGTTTGACTGTAGGGACCGTGTACTTTTCTTTGAATGCCTCTTTTTTTCTCCTGTAAACTCTATGTTGATGCCTTTGCCCAAAAAGCTCTACTTTTTTCTCATCTGACCAGAGAACATTCTTCCAAAACGTATTAGGCTTTCTCAGGTAAGTTTTGGCAAACTCCAGCCTGGCTTTTTTATGTCTCGGGGTAAGAAGTGGGGTCTTCCTGAGTATCCTACCATACAGTCCCTTTTCATTCAGACGCCGACGGATAGTACGGGGGCTTGACACTGTTGTACCCTCGGACTGCAGGGCAGCTTGAACTTGTTTGGATGTTAGTCGAGGTTCTTTGTGCGGATGGTGGATAATCTTGCGTTGAAATCTCTCGTCAATTTTTCTTTTCCGTCCACATCTAGGGAGATTAGCCACGGTGCCATGGGCTTTAAACTTCTTTTTTTTTTTTTTTTTTTTTAACCATTCAAATTTTTATTGGCATAAAAAAGGCAAAACAGTTTCCGAGTTTACAGAAATAAGTTGCATAAACAAGAGGGTGGTGGGGGGGGGGAGGAAAGGGGGGAAATATGGGGAAAAACAGGCACAACAAGAGTTTACATCTGAGTTCCGATTAGTAGGCAACAGTGCGGTATTTAAATTGAAGTTACAAAGATAAACAATTATTTGTTACAGGTAGGATATAATGTCATAAAGAACAGTAATACAATCATGAGGGAAGTAATGAAGGGTGTAGGTCTGAGGCAAAGGGAGAAGCAGTCCATGGGTCCCACCAGGTCAGAACCTTATTTTTCTTCGAGAGAGTGTCAGCAGCCGCGATTTCGTGACAGAAGTGAAGATTAATTTTGGCTACGAGTTCTGCCCTAGATGGGACCGCGGCCGACCTCCAGTGAATGGCCAACAACTGTCTAGCCGCGATCAATATGTTTGATACAATAGGTTGTAAGGGGGGGGATAATCAAACAGTGATATACCCAAAATCGCCAACTGTTTGGATAATGTGATGGGGAAGGGCAAAATAGCAGCTACTAATGCCTCAACCTGTTTCCAAAAGGTGAGCACCTGTGGGCACTCCCACCACACATGGACCAGAGTGCCATTGTTACCACACCCCTTCCAGCAAAGCGGTGAGGAGGATAAGTGGCATCTGGCCATTTTTACAGGGGTTAAGTACCACTGGAGCTGTATTTTCTTAGATAGTTCTAGATGGGCTATACACGAGGAGAATTTGGATGAGTGAGTCATTGCAAATTGCCAGTCTTCGGGGGAGGCCTCGAAGGAGAGTAGGGATTCCCATGAGGTAATATATTGGAGCTTATGGCGGGAGTCATTGCATAATAAGGATTTGTATAAGATCGATAGGCCATGCGACATCCTGGTTCCCGGTTTAAAGAACTGCTGGGCAGGAGAGTCCACTAACTCTAGTGAGTCGTTGAATATATGGTTGTTACGTAAGAGGCTACGGAGTTGCAGGTAGGCAAATAACGCCGAGTCAGGGATTATATACTGTCTCCTCAGTTCCGGGAAAGACTTCATTCCAGCGGGGTGGAAGAGGTCTACCACTCGTTTTATCCCGCATTCCAACCATACCGACAGACTCAGGTTAGGTATGACACATGTAGCCGCTTGAAGTGAGATATATTTTTGGCTACTGAGGGAAAGGAGGAGGGACACTCCGCTAACCAGATTTTGACCGCTGCCGCCATGGTGCGGAGGGGAGTGGGTAGGGCACCTGGAGAAAGCAACTGCGCCTCCAATAGCAAGGCAAGAGAACCCCTCGGCGCATGAGAAGATTCAATCATGAGCCAGGGGAGCGCAGAGTCTCCATTCCACCAGCTCCCAACAGGATCCAGAAGGGCAGCTTTGTGGTACAGAGCTATTTTAGGTGAGCCCACGCCTCCCCTGTTGTAGGGTAGGGACATGATTTGGCGTTTGATTCTATGGGGTTTTTTGTTCCAAATGAATCTGTCTAATATGGATTGGAATCGGGAAATAAATTTGGTAGGGAAAGATAGAGGGAGACACCTAAATAGGTAAATGAGTTTAGGCAACAATAGCATTTTGGTGGTCTGAATTCTCGCCATCCACGATAGAGGGCCTTTAGAGAAATTTTCGATGTCTCTGTTTAGCTCTGCAGCAATCGAGTCGGAGTTGACGCGAATTATATCAGCCAGGCGTGTCAATTTTATCCCGAGATATGTGAACCCCATTGGTGACCAAATGAATGAGTAGAGAGATTGTATTTGGGTTTGGGAGTGGGGGGGAAGAAATAATGGAAAGAGGGTGGATTTGGTTGAATTAAGTTTATAAAATGACGCTTCAGAGAAGTCTTGCAAAAGGGAGGCGATTGCCTTTAACGAGGATAACGGGTTAGTGCAAGTGAATACTACGTCATCTGCGTATAGTCCTATTTTATACTCAGAGTTCCCCACTGGGATACCCTTAATGCAGGGGGATTGTCTGACTATAGCAGCGAGGGGCTCCATGACCAAGGCAAAGACAATGGGGGAGAGGGGACAACCTTGTCGTGTACCATTAGTAATTTGGAAGGTTCGTGACGAAAACCCTGAAGCTCTAACAAAGGCGCAGGGATTAGAGTAGAGAGCCATAATGGCTTTAGAAATTAGACCTGACAGGCCGAATTTCTCTAAGGTGTTGTGTAGGTATCCCCAGTGTACCCTGTCGAACGCTTTTTCGGCGTCAAGGGACAGGAACACACTGGGGAGGTGACCCCTCTCCACCACATCCAGCAGGTCAATCAGCCGCCTCGTACCGTCTCTTGTTTGTCTGCCCGGTACAAACCCGACTTGGTCAGGGTGTATGAGGGAAGGCAGAATAGTCATAAGTCTATTGGCCCAGAGCTTTGCATAAATTTTAATGTCCGTATTGAGTAGGGCTATAGGGCGGAGGTTGGCCGGGGAGGTGGGGGACTTTCCTGGCTTTGGGAGGGTAGCGATAGAAGCTTTGAGTCCTTCCGACTTAATAGAGCCAGAGTTGGCCCAAAAGTCAAACAGGCGTCGCAGGTATGGGGTGAGGATTGGGAGAAATTGGGCATAATAGGAGAATGAGAATCCATTTGGGCCGGGAGCTGTTTTTTTCTTGGCATCTTTTATTATTTGGTAGATCTCAGAGTCCTGTATGGGTGCGTTTAAGAAGGAGAGTCGTTCAGATGAAGCTTTGGGGAGGTTCGCCCTGTCTAAAAAGGAAGAAATAGTGGATTGGGAAGGTTGGGGGATGGATGGGTCTAAATTGAGGTTGTAGAGAGAGGAATAATAGGAAGCAAATTCATCTGCGATGTCATTGGGATTGTAGACACGGGAGGAGTTTGATTTGGTCAGGTATGGGATTCTAGATTGCAGTTCTTTTTTCTTGACACGCCTGGCTAACAAGGCACCAGCCCGGTCACCCATAGCATAGAATTTAGCCCTTGATTTCCTGAGAGCATTCTCTGATTTCTGCAATAGAAGTTGTCGTACCTGGAGCCTAACGGCAATGAGGTCAGAGAGATTTTTTTGTGAGGGGTCTTTTTTGTGGCGAGACTCCAGAACTGCCAAAAGCGAAAGTGCGTCTTGAAGGGTCTTAGTGTATTTGCGTTTAGCTATCGCTGCCATTTTAATGAAAATACCCCTGGCCACCGCCTTATGCGTAAACCACAAATTGTCAATCTGTGTCTCACCAGTGTCGTTAAAAGAGAAAAATTCTTTGAGGGACTTTTCAGCAAAGGATGAGTTGGTCTGATCTACTAACAAGTGGTCGTTTAGACGCCACTGTGAAGGAGGGGTAATGGCTAAGGGGTCAGTCAGGGAAACAGAGACCGGGGCATGGTCCGACCAGGAGATGTTACCTATCGATGCAGATAAGCAGTGTGGGAGAGCAACATCATCCACTAGCACATAGTCAATCCTACTGTAGGACCCATGCCTTGGTGACATGTATGTAAAGTCCCGTTCGCCACAATGGAGATACCGCCATATGTCATGTAGGCCAAATGAGTGAACGAGAGGGCCAATCTCTCCCCTGGAGATTGAGGAAGAAGAGCAGTCTAGAGACTTAGAGATAGGAATGTTAAAGTCCCCAGCAATGAGTTTGTAACCATGCTGTATGTCACTGATGGTACCTTTACACGCCGCCACTGCAGGATGGATACAACCCGCTACAGGCTACAAATGTAGCTTGTCGCGCCAATATCGCCCGTAGTAGCGGCGTCTGAAGACGGGACGACACAGCCGGCTACAGATACATCTGTATCCGTGCACTGCCCATAAACAGATGGCTACATCGCCGATTGTAGCAAGCTGTATCGGCGTGTAAAGAACCCACAGAAGGGAACACTGGACACCCGGCGATGTAGCTGCAATGTAGCTAAGGCGTGACCCAGGCTCCGTGTTACCGCGCCCCATCTGCGATCATTGGTGGAAGATGCTGCGTTACGATTGGCCCTTGCCTCACAGCCCTCCATCTTGGATGAGCTGTCCCTTCAGCACTACACATACGCGCCGTATGCACAATCATATAGTAGTACAATTACGCGGACACAGACTTGAAAGAAAATGAGCAAATACCTCATGATCTTCATACAGTCTGCACATCCTCTCCACACATGATAACGATTAATGCTGTACACAGCGCACAAGTGTGTGTTACGTACCGCTCTGGCTTATTGTACAGCAGCTACCGTAGAAGTGTTCCTTGTGTGGCACAGCGCGCAGCGCGCACACAGATGCACACAAACCCATACCACATCGAAAGTTAGTACTCAGCACACAGATCATAGGCGTGTTGTACGCACTGCACTGTGGGTGTCCTGTAGTAGGTGCCGCATAAGTGTGTCGGCCGTGTCACTGCGCGTTGGGCTACTTCAAAAGGTGCGTGACCCCGACAGCGGCCGTAATGACGTCATGACGTTGGTTTCATTTTCACTCTGCCTGCAAGGTGCCAGCCCCGCCTCTGCACACACCATAGCAGTCATGGCAGCCGTTCACCGCGCTGCAACGTGGGGGATGGCGGAGCTGATCATCCTCATTGATCAGTGTGACCGTTATGACTATTGGGGCCACCATCACCACCGGCACCCCAGGTTGCGCAATCGGCGCACCGTTCGGCGCATCCAGCGGTCCCTGGTCCGCCAACTGGGGGTAGAGAGGACAGTCAAAGCGATCCAGAAAAAGATCGCTGACTTAAAACAAAAGTGCCCGGGTCGCATACTGGACATCCATGCCAGGATTGCCAGGCTGCGTGGTGAGTAATAGTTGGCCCAAAACACACACCGCCACATGTGCATGTCCCACAATACACAAAAAAGGATGGAAACATATGACAAGGGACAGTGTGGCCTACACAATCAAACACATCTTCACAGTGTTGTGGTCCTCCAGTCAGCGCAAATAAATGATTCACACGCACAGTACATGCATACAACATGAGTTTATGCATCCAGCATCACCTGGTTGATGCTAAGTTAGCCGTCAGATACATAGCCACACAAGCTATATGTAGGGGAACAATGTGTAGGTACGAATTTATAACGTGTTTTGTTTATTAATTTAAAAATAGATGCCGATTCGTCATCTGAAGAAGGGCACCATGCCCCACCCCCAGGTGGCCCACCTACAACACCGCCACATCAGGCTGAAGTGCCACCCTTGGCCCCAAGCTCCACACCTTCCCCAGGGCCTCTGGAGCCAGACCTGCCCTCACCTACTGGGACAGAGGACCTGGGGGAGCTGTCACCACCTGCAAGGCCGCTGGAGTGTGACGAGCTGTCCTCATCTGGTTGGCTGGAGGAGGACGACATCACCTCCCCACAGGAGGCCGAGGAGCTGGAAGCACCTGCCGGGCCAGAGGAGGGTTTGCCCCGTAGCCCAGGACCCCTTTTGCCCCTAAACCACGTAATGTGGCCACGGAGCCCCAGCCCGGGAGTAACACCACCTCCCACTGTCTCCAGCTCAGTGGCGAGTCCTGGGGTGACCATGTCCCCACACAGTGACTATGGTGGTAAGTGTGTTATGTTGCCACATACAGCCTGCACACTGTTACTACAATTAGATCTTGGACAACAAGATTTCTCTAAACATAGTTAAGAATGTTGTTTAACCATTTCTGCAGATGGTGAACGTGCGGGTGCATCAGGATGGAGCTTGACCCCATCTCTCTCCCCGTCTGATGGTGATGTGGAGTTGGATGAACAGGGTAAGGGGATGCTTGGGGCCAGTCCTGACTAGCCATCACCAGCGACTGCTGTGTACTAAAGTGTGTGTTTACTCCCAATACAGGTGCCCCTACCATGGAGGCAATCATCCTTGCCCATCAGGCGTTTGTCGGCCGCATGACCAGGGCTTTACAGCGTGGCCTGCAGGACCTTGCCCGGATGGGTGAAATGCTGGAGGCCCTACGGGCAGAACATGGATCACAGCCATGAAGTTCATGGCTGCAATTTATTCTGGCCAAACATGGCCCCAAAAACTGTTGTCCTAGTTGGACCCTAAAATTTACACACCTTGCCTTGTTGGCTTGAAAATGTGATAATGTTTGTTTTTGTTTTTGCCCCCGTTGGGCTCTTTTCTTATAGTGTCCCACATTGGGGCCATCACGAGTGTGGACTGCCTAGCCCTTTGCCTTCTTGACCTATACTGTCCCACATTGGGACCATCATGAGTGTGGACTGGCTAGCCCTATCTGGCCTAAGCATTCTGTGTATTGTGCCAAATGGCTGGGACACATGTATGTTTTCAATACAATGCTGGTGTAAGTGTTTTGTACGCTCCTTCATGTGACCTTACTAATATTTGGTGCATAAACCTCACCATGAGGTAACAATGTTAGCCACATCACCACATCCCTTTGTAAAAGTGCAAACACATTACAAAGGAACCGATGGTGGTCCTGCTCTGAGGGCATTGGGCCATATTGTGTGGCTTTGGTAAAGCTATATTAGGCACACTACCATTCACCCACGCTCACCCCCACAATCCTTAATCCTAAAGAAATACACAACTGGGTTCCAAACAAAATTTATTTCCAGCCGGAAAAAAACAAAACCATACAAAAATAATATGCTGTAATCCAGCCAACTTAATTTTGTAAATGTCCTAAATGAAATGAAATAAATAAAAAAACCAACTAGGAGATTGCTCCAAATTATAAAGTCCAGACTGCCAATTCTGTGCATTGGCTACTAGTGTCCAACTTCTTCATCCTCTGTCGGCTCTGACAATGCCGGCTCCCCCCTCCTCTCAGGGCAGCCCCGACCTGCCCGAGAACGTCTTGCTGAACGACGACGTCTTTGGGGGGGATGGGGTGACTGTGGCGGGGCCGGTCTTCTCACGGGCCGTGATGGGGCAGCTGGGGAAAGGGGCCATAAGGTGTGTTGCATAGGGGGGGGGATGTGGCATCCCCATTGAAGGGCCCCATCATCGGCAGCATCAGCGGCATTGTTGAAGACCCGCAGAAGGATCTTTTTTTGGAGCGGCTCCATCCCTCGCAACCTGTCGCTCATGTAGAGGGCGCAGCTGTCGATGTGGGTCCGCTGTTCGCTCAACAGCACGCGTCGGGCCCAGGTGCCCAGCTCCGTCTCTGGTGGTGCTGGACGTCGGCGGCGACGGATCCCGGAGCTGGGCCCTGGGCCCGGACCCACATCACTCGCCGCGCCCTCCTGCTCAGCCCCAGATGTCATTGGCTGAGCATCATCAGCGACAGATTGCTCCGCAATGGAGCCGTCCTCTTCTGGGGCCTGTTGGTGGAGAAAAAAAAAACATCATTAGTGAAGGCAATATCCACTCAATACATTGTCAACAGGACTCTATATACCACTCCCACACACAGCAAGCCCACAAACCAAGATTGGTAATGAGGAAAATCACAGTAAAGCACCAAAGGTTAAATACCACAACACCAGTACTTCTCCTGTACACTCACCTCGACCATTCCAGGAACTCAGCTCTATACAGAATTAGGTGTTAGTCACGGAGCCCCAAACCAATTAGTACATGTCACCACAACACCTTGATACTGGGGGCTGTGCTGCCCAATGACAGATATTGGCCACCTTCCCTTTTGGACTCATATTATGAAGAGAATCCACCCCACATTCAACTACCTATAACCCACTGGCACCAAAGGCAACACACATGTGTGCCAGCACCATTTACTACATGGTACTAGGTGGCTGTTTAAAATCAAACCACCTGCAATCTGGAAACCCTTAATTAAGTAACCTAAACATAACAAGATGTAGTGGAAGATGCAACATTGGAATACGGCTGTAAGCCTAGAATTTATAAGGGAAAAAAACCCCAGATTGATTGACACCCAAAGGTTTCAAACAGCAAGGAGGAAAATAGGACCAAAAGGTTGGTGTAAAGGATTTAGCCAAGCACACATGAGAATGAAACATTGTGGCCCACCACTGTCACACAATTACTCACCTCCTGTGGCGCAGATGGTGATGCAGCCGGGCCTACATGGGACGCAGCAACGGGGCAGTTGGTCGTCGTTCCATGCGGGCGAGCCTCGCCCAGGATGAAGGTGAAGAGGGGATAGTACCATAGGGTAGGTGATGGTACCTCCTCAGCTCCAGCCCCTGAGCGACGGCGCAGGTACTCAGTGTGAGCCCGCATGAACGCAGACCTCATGTTCTTTATTTTGAGTGCCACCATATGCCTGTCCCACCTCTTGCCTACCCTTGGCTCCAACCGATTTGCTAGAGCCACAAGAGTCCTGTAGGCCGCGGCCCTCGCTGCCTGATTTTTATATTCAGGCAGCGAGCTGCGCCACAAACACTCGTGCCGCTGATACTCCGTGAGAAGCTGGGACTCCAACTCCACAGTACCCCTCGGCATCTGCCAATCACAAAACAGAACAAAAATTACAGTCACTACACAAGGCATACCGAAACTTCAGAACTTTGAAAAAGGATAAACATGCTCATGAACCGGGAACATGGAGAATATATGCTGCTATTTGGTTGAGGCCAACTTTGCATGAGTAGGGCATTTTCTCTATCTCACACCGCTCCAAAGTCAAACACATGTAGCTGGAAAATATCATTCAACGCATATCTGTGTCCACCTACAGATGTTTCTTACATGATTTAAGTCCCCAATGTACCTATTGAAACACACCTTTACATGGTGTGTGCGTACATACCTGTAGGCCACCATGTGAGCAAACACATTGTGTGCAAGCTAGTACCTGTGCAGTCTCCAAAATGGTTGTGGTAAAATATATGAGAAACGAGGGCTGTGTGTGTGCCAACACTGCACATGCTACATCTAATGTGCACCCACATGATCATGTTGGTGTTCCTCCGGACGTGGGACTACAATTTTTACACATGTACCAAACATCACTGGAATCAACGGGGCAATTCTTTCACCCATCAAATGGTGATGTGAAGTACCGTCCAAAACAAAACCTATATCTGTTGCCATAGAAACTAACCTCAAGGTGCAATCTATAGTTGCACAATACAAGTAGAGGCACTACCTGGCTATTGCCCTACAGAGAATAACGTTGCCATATGCATTATTACAGGGCAAAAATTACATGCCGTATCAAACATGGCCATACACACATTGCCTAAGCGGCCTGTGCCAGAAGCATCTGCGTTCATTACAATTTATTGGAAACCGCTAAAGAGGCTTACCGTCAGAGCAACAGAAGTAAAATAGGACACTAGTAGCTCAATGCACATCGACGTCTGGACAAGGTGCAGTGGCCATAGGCCTGGCTTTATAGTCCGCTAAACCAATCACAGCGGACACAATTACGCACATCGTGATGGGACACCTGGGTGCGGATTACACTCCCGCTAATTGGTGGAGATCGCTGAATCGTGATAGGTTGGCGGTCCTTTAAAAGCTGCACATTCCGCCAAACATTACGCTTGCTGGCCAGACCCATTAAGTAAGTTTTTGTGGACACACATGGAATTTGCGCTGGGTGGGGTGCATATGATGATGTTCTTAGAGAGCGCCGAACCCTGCTTTAGCGGACTATATAGGGGTTTGTATTATTGGGCACGATATAGTGTACTGTGTGGATTTTGAGTAGGCATTTTGTCTGGTGCTTCACACTTTTGTTGAGATACATTACATAGTAACATAGTAACATAGTAACATAGTTTTTAAGGTTGAAGGAAGACTTTAAGTCCATCTAGTTCAACCCATAGCCTAACATGTTGATCCAGAGGAAGGCAAAAAAAACCCATGTGGCAACACTAAGCTCCACATTGGGGAAAAATATTCCTTCCTGACTCCAGGTACGGCAATCAGACTAGATCCCTGGATCAACGCCCTATCAAAGAATCTAGTATGTATAACTGGTAATATTATAGTTTTCAAGAAAGGCATCCAGGCCCTTCTTAAATGTTAGTAGTGACTCCCTCATTACAACATCATGTGGCAGAGAGTTCCACAGTCTCACTGCTCTTACAGTAAAGAATCCACATCTGTGATTATGATTAAACCTTCTTTCCTCCAGACCTAGAGGATGCCCCCTTGTCCCCGTTTCAGGCCTAAGAGTAAAGAGATCATTAGAAAGTTCTCTGTACTGTCCCCTCATATATTTATACATTATTATAAGATCACCCCTAAGCCTTCGTTTTTCCAAGCTAAATAACCCCAAGTTTAATAACCTGTCTTGGTATTGCTGTGTTTGTTTCCAGACACCATAGAGGAGAATGGATGCATGACTGTAGACAGAACTGTGTAACTCATGTCGACTGGATCGATTCCTGCATACTGGTTGTGGCCAATGGAGACTGTGTCCAACGGGAATAGGATCACACATGGCTTGGAGGTGTGGCGCTCCACACATAGCATAGATGTGTAGTAAAAATGACACCTGGAAAAACATATGAAACCATGGTTAACCATCCGCAGTCATGTGCAATGTTGTTTGGTTCATGTAGCCTTACTCAACCTGGCATATCGGGGTACGTAAGATTTGTTATTCTTCTCATTTTTACAGTAATCAATTTAAATTATGGTCTGTCTAATGGATTCTGGGACCTGTTTGAGCAACATTATTGGTGACACATGTCCCTTTCTAACTCACCTAGGTGCAGATGTGTGACTTTGGGACCCCTCGATTGAAGTTGATGTATTGGAGGCCACTCTCATTCGCCGTGTTCCATTTTTGTTGGGGTGACTACTGGGTGTTTGCGGTCCCTTGCTTCAGGGATGTGTTTTGGGCCCACACTAGAGATCCCATCCACTTGGCTATAGTGTGTAGTCGATAAGAGGTGTGGCTTGCTAAACCTGCTGACATGGCCACATATTGTTGTATGTACTCATGTTGTGTATTGTCATCTACAGGTGCTGATATTGAGGATGCAGAATATCCATGACCGCAATGTTATCGTGGCTCTTGCGTTGGTGGAAGAGCAAATGTGGCTTCAGGATCGGTATGAGAGGTTGATGAGGCGCAGACAGCAGTGTTTGTGGACCCGCGATTGGCTTCTCAGGCGGTAAACCCGGGGCCACATGCAGCTGTTGCGGGAGCTGGAGCTTAACTGTCCTGATGATTACCGAAACTATCTCCGTATGCCCGAGGACTGTTTCACCTTCCTATTGGAGCGTGTTGGGCCAATGATAGCGCGTCAGGACACTATAATGCGACCATCAGTATCAGCTGCTGAGCGGTTGGCGATCACTTTGCGGTTCCTGGCTACAGGGCAGTCCATGACATCCCTCACATACTTGTCACGTGTCTCCCTGCCCCTACTGAGCCGCCTGATCCCTGAAACGTGTTGGGCCATCTGGAGAGCTCTGCAGCCAGCCTACATGAAAATGCCTCTAACCACCGCAGAATGGCTGGAAGTAGGCCGAGGCTTTGAAACCCGGTGGAACTTCCCCAACTGTGGCGGGGCATTGGATGGTAAGCACGTGAGGATTACCAAACCTGCCAACTCTGGCTCTTTGTTTTTCAATTACAAAGGGTATTGTAGTATAATCCTCATGGCTGTAGTGGATGCCAACTATGAGTTCCTCTACGTGGATGTTGGAATGCCTGGTCGCAACTCAGATGGGGGGGTGTTTGCCCGAAGCTCCTTGGCAACACTACTAGGGAGTGGTGGGCTAAACTTACCCTCAAATGAGGACACGAGCCGAACATCTCAACTTTGCGTTTGTGGCGGATGAAGCATTCCCACTTCAGGAACACCTACTGCGGCCATATCCCCAGAGGGCCCTTACTTCTGAGAGACGCATTTTCAACTACCGGCTATCCCGGGCCCGCCGTGTAGTTGAAAATGCGTTTGGGATAATGGCCAATAGATTCCGGGTTTTTCATACGCCTATACATATGAAACCGGACTCTATTGACGCGGTTGTGGTGGCCTGCTGTGTGCTGCATAACTTCCTGCGTCGTAGGGATAGAGCATCATACACGCCAGGAGGTTATGTAGATAATGCAGACGCTACAACAGGGGAGCTCCGTCCAGGGTCTTGGCGTGATGAGGGCCATGTGATTGTGCCACTCCAGCGGCAGAGCCATGACCGCACTCGGCAGGAGGCCAGGGACAGTAGAGACGCTTACTGCTCCTACTTCAATGGGTCTGGTGCAGTGAGCTGGCAGGACCAGGCCATGTAGTGTGGCTGGCTCTGGGAGTTGCTTTTCAGGTTGCAATGGAGGTGACAGCAGGTTAGCTGCGCCCCTTTTCTTTTTGGTTGACCCTTTTCACTATCTTTGGTTTCATTATGTGCATAAGGTTGCGTTACTTAGTTAGTTAGTTAGTTAGTTTAGGAATGTTTTTTTTTTTTTTTTTTGGGATGCACAGTTTTCAATGTGTGGTCAATTGGATATCCCTTTAATGTGGGTGAAGAATGTGACATGCACTTTAATTCTACATTGTTTTTACTTTCTGTATATTTTTAAGTTGCAATCCAACGTCAACATTAATGCATTTTAATAAAAAAAATTTATGTTGGATCCAAAATCATCTGTGTGAGCCTGATTACTTGGTGGAGGAGGGCAATGTGATGAAGGTTTTGGTGGGGGCCAGGGATGTCATAGCCACCTATTGGCTGGGATTGTGCAGACAATATGTGTGGGTAGCCATGTTTGTCAAAAAGGATTTTGCCCAACAGTGATTGTGGCCAGTGTGCGTACATGATCCTTGATTTTGTTGTAGGCAGAGGGTCCCCTGCACACAGCACATTGATGCAGGACATATTGTTCTCGGGTGTTTTCAAATACACTGTCACACAGACCTTTGACATGTTGCCTTGGGAGCTGTTCCACTACATTCACATCTGTGAGCAGATATATTAACACCATTCAGCCTGTAGTCACACATAGTTGGCAAGAGTTGACACAGATAGAATTTCTACAGAAAACGCACATACTGTGTATTGTAAGCCGCTACTGTGTGTCGCACAAACGCACCTCAGTGCAATCGCCACACGCCGCTGTCACAAGCGCTGATCGTGCGTGACAAGCCAAACACTTCTACTACGCACACATAGCCCAGGACCGCTACTTTTATACACACGGGGGTATGTGACTGGCCACCGCTCCAGCGTGACGCTTTCCCATCGATTTCGATGCATTCGCCATGCTCCGCAATGTCACAACCGCTTATTCCGTGCTTCACTCCGATCACTAGTACGGCACGTCTCGCCCATCCGCCCTTTCCGTCGTGGCCAATCACAACTCCGTAGTGTTGGCCAATGGTTGTGGTTTGGGCGCGGCGTACAGGTCTGTGGCACGCCTATTTGTTTTACGTCCTGCCTTTGTTCCTCCCAGATCACTCTGTGGTGACGGCGTGTAAAGCTGGTACGCTGAGCTACAGGTGGCGACTTGAGACACCCGGCGTTGTAGCTAGCTGTAAATGTAGCGTAGCGTAGCGCACCTTGTGGCGGCGTGTAAAGAGGGTGCGGTTCCCGTTGGTAACCGTTTGGGCGTGCTCGTGCACGTGAAGTAGCCGTTGGTATCCATCCTGCAGTGGCGGCGTGTAAAGGTACCATAAGAGTCTGAAAGAATTTTCTAAGAAACTTGTGTTGGCCGATATTGGGTGCATACACAGATGCAATGGTGTAGGGAACGTTGTTAATTATACACAGAATTATTAGAAATCTACCTAGTGGGTCGGGTATTGTTTTTACTAGTTGGAAGGAGAGAGATTTATTAAAGAAGATAGCCACACCTGCCTTTTTGGAGTTATTGTTAGCAAAATACTGATGTGGGTACCAACCGCATTGCATCCTATCGTTATCTCGTTCGAGAAGGTGCGTTTCTTGTAAGCAAATTATGTGGTGGCGTGATTTAATTAATTGGCGCCAGACTAACGATCTCTTACCCGGTGAGTTGAGGCCGTTTACATTAATAGAGGTTAGGGAGATACTCATGGTACAATTGTGGTTTTATGCTTATAATATTGTAGCGTATAAAGAGACTTACAGCACATGAGAGCCCATAGAATAAAAAATTACATTGCCTGCAGGAAGGAAGGGGGGACGAAGAGAGGGGGAGGAACACAAATATGACAAACAAACATAGAACCATATTTACGTAGTCCATTCAGCCACGGCTGGATGCCTAGGTGAGTAAAGAACAGTCTCACCAGAGGGGCCTTGATCTGAGGAGGCTCAGTATCAAGAAAAGGAGAAAAAGAAAAAACTTGAAGAGAAAACAGTCAAGGAGTGTCCGTCTGATAAGGGAAGAAAAAAACGTGGAAAGTCCCAAAGTCAGCGGACCAGAATAAAACAAAAAGGCGGCGGGAAAAGTAGAACCAGGAACCTGCAGCGACTTGTCCCTTCAGGCGACGTCCCAATCTGGGTTGACACGGCGCTTGGTGTGCCTCTCAGTGATGTGCAGAGGAAGGAGAGCCCGGAGGTCTCAGCCCCCATTGAGACAGTTGCTTTGCAGCATGAGGGGGAGTCAAGCATGTCGTCACAACACCATCCCTTCTGATCAGGAGCCTCGTAGGGAATCCCCAGCGGTAAGGGATGCCTTTATCCCTCAAAATTGCCGTGTATGGGGCAAATGCCCTGCGCAGAGCTAATGTTCCAGGGGATAAATCTGGGTATACTGCAATGTGGGCAAAGCGATCCTCCAGTGCAGGATTCCCCCTCAGGGCTGAGAGGAACTCCTCTTTGACTTCAAAAAAGTGCACTCGTGCTAGCACATCCCTAGGGACTGAGGGGGCCAAGCCGGACGGTTTAGGAATGCGGTGGATACGGTCTATAACCACAGTCTGTTTGTTGGTGTGAGGGAGAACAGCCATTATAAAATCTTGCAGAAATGGCTTAAGATCTGAAGCTGGAATAGTTTCCTCAATTCCCCTTAGCTTTACATTGTTGCACCTGGACCTGTCTTCCAGGTCCAGGGTCTTATATTGGGTCTTTGTGGCCATGGAGTGCAGTGAGTCATGAGCATCCCAGAGCTCGTTATGCGAGGCCACCAGCTCCTCCATTTTGCGCTCCAGCCTGTCTGTGCGGGTGCCCAGTTCCTCCACCTCTCCTCTCAGCTCCGCCATCATGTTGCGCATATCAGCCTGGAGGGACGATCTGAGCTCCCCCAGCATGACTTTCAGAAGAGCTGCTGTGACCGGAGCCTCGGAGCTGATAGCAGCTTCCCCCCCCAGCACCGGAGGATGGGGCCATCTGGGAGTCTCTGCAGGCAGCGCGGGCTGCTCTGGGAGAAGGAGGCGCCATTTTCTCTCCCTGAGAGATCTGGAGAGGGGCAGCAAAGAAGTCTGCAATGCGCCTGTTAGGGTCGCGATAGCCGGTCTTGGTCTTCCCCATAGACTCACCGGGAGGTCAGCAAGTGATATCCGTGCACCGGGATGGGAACAGGTAAGCAGGGCTGGCGTTTTGTGCTGTTTCTCGGTTCCTGGACCTGGAGCTCCCGCGCTGTGTGACCTACACCATGAGTGGTTAGGCCACGCCCCGGCTTTAAACGTCTTTGTGGCGCCCCGCAACGAGTGCGTCACAGGAGGGTATTGCAGCCACAAATGCAGCCGCAATATCCTCTGACTCAGCAATGACCTGGTTAATTTAGAAATCCAACCCAGCATACATCACCTAGAATAGAGGGCCAATCCTAGGTCCTGGTGGGCGGAGTGCTAGGGTAGTGCAGGAGAACACACAATGGTCTAGATAGTCGAAGAAGAAGTCTAGAACCTGACGAGAGCAGACTAGAGCTTGGAGAGGAGCGGGGGCTCCGCACTCCGTGCGGGCCCCTGGGCCGTCACCGGTCGGGTGTCAGCACCTGAGGCCTTAACCACCGGGATTGGGCATTTCTACACGGGTTCCCAAAAGACTCCCGTGCCCACAACTTACAGCCGGTTCACTGGTACCGAAGCTGGCAGCAGTTCACCTCTGCTACGCGAACCAGAAGAGTGGAGGATCAGCTTTATAGGAGCACCCCACCAACAGCCAATTTCCAGTCGTCTAACCAGCGGTGTACCCACTGAGGGACCCAAGGCTCCCCAAAACATCCAGAATGTACAGCATGGATAGGGCATTGAAGCAGCCTCCCCGTACCCGATCTGGTATTCCTGGGCGACATTGGTAACCACTTAGCTAGAATGGAGGAGCACTACGGATTTCTAAGGGACACCATCACTGCTGAGTCCACCCGGTCTACTACTCAACCACTGTATACCATGTATTGCCTGCTGGTTACAGTAAAGACCGTTATAGAGACTGTCTGTGTCCGTGATTCCTTATGAACTGTCCGTCATTAACTAGAAGGTAACCGCAGCTGCCGCACAACATCTTGAGCAGCTCCAGCCCCCGGGGATCACCGCTCAGCCTGTGGGGAGCGTAACATCTTGCTGCTGTCCATCCCCCGGGGCAGGGCCGGCTCCAGGTTTTCATGGGCCCTGGGCGAAAGAGTTGCAGTGGGCCCCTTTAACACATACCATCCCCTACAGAGAACAATATAATGTTATCACTCTGAACCACAAAGCCCTTTACAGTTTCTGCACATCTTCTCTTCATCTCTGTCTGTCAACTACCCATCCTTTCCATAGTACTACACTGTCCAATATCTCCTCCTTATTTTTATCACCTACCCATCCTCTCCACAATGCTGTCCTACATCTCCTCCCTTATCTCTGACTATTGAACTACTACACGCTACCTCTGTTCTGCTAATGACCTAAGACTGACATTATCTATAAACTGAACCTAACACTCCGGTCTCCAAGAGTTCTCACGAGCTGCACCAATTCTCTGGAATGTATTTCCCAAAACAATTTGATTAATTCCCAATATCCACACTTTTATGTGAGCCCTAAACACGCATTTCTTTTGATTGGCCTATCACCTCAGCAATTTAACTATTTCCATTTTGCCTTTTTCCAGATCTGGTCTCTTGTGCCACCTTTCTACACCCCCATGCACTTAATAGCACTTTATCTGTTGTACAGATCCTGGCTGGTGAACGGTTCATGCAGCATTATGGCTGGACCATATATGACGGCACTTTTTACCATTCACCTCCTCTATATCCTTATAGATTGTAGCTTGTGAGCAGGGACCTCACTCCTTATGTATCTGGTGAATATTTTGTTAGGCTATGTGCCCACAGGACATTTTTGCTGCGGTCCAGAATGCAGCATAACCTGTAGTGGTTTCAAGTATCTCAAGAGTCCTTGACAGGAGATTTGCTGCGTTCTTGACCTGCGTTTTTTTTGCACGTTTTTCTTGCGTTTTTGGACATGGTCATTCTTTGCCAACCACAGCAAAAACTGGGGGATTTGACACTTTCAGCAACTTCCAAAACCAATATGTAGATTCAGTAGTTCTGTGAAACACATTGGTTTTGCTGGAAAGCCAAAACGCTGGAACATATTAGCATACATTTGCATAAAACCATACTAAAAACGCATGAGAGCAGGAAAAACGTCCTGTGGGCACATACCTACTCTGTATTGTCTCATATTGTCTGTACCTGTTTCCTCTGAATTGGAAAGTGCTGTGGATTATGTTTGGTGCTATAGAAATAATAATTATTACTATTATATGTGACCTGGCATTAGTGAGGAGCCGGTGTCCAATCAACGGTTGGTGAAGTTGTATGAACTTGAATATGTACATATAATGATACTCCGTTCAGAGAGCATAGGGGGAAGGACACATATTCCAGAGTATTTTACAATATAAGGACTAATTATGGTATATATGTATATAAGAGAGAATTGAGCCAGCTCTGCAAAGTCTGGGTGAAAAAGTGTAAGATCCTTTATTTCCCCCCTGGCAGCTCTTGTCATATTAATGTTTCAACCAGAGCTGGGGTGCATGGGGTACTCGGTCACCGGGGCTTCTGTGTGGGATGTCACGGGTGGTCGGTATCCCCAGTGCCGTGCCCTGGCGAACAACTATACCAGGTGTTGTTGGTAAAACGGTGGGGGTAAAAGGGGTTATTTACAGGGGGACGTGACGCCACCTGTAGGGTCCGGTAAGGTGGTACCGGCGCTGCCGGCCGGCCGCTGAGGTGATGGAGGGGGCAGCAGTGTGTGGTACAGCTCCCCACAGGTGGAGCTTTACCTCAGGGCAGCTGTGGTGGTGGTGAGACGGTGAGGGAGACAGTGATGGTAAATGGTGGTGCAGTTCTTACCCCTCTGCTGTTGATGTTGATGATGTTACGTCCTTTGAGCTGCGGCAGGAAGAATAACAGAAACCGTTTCCATTTTTAAGTTTGCTTTACTCGGTACCGGCTGATGGCATAACAATACACGGTACAGTTTGGTTTAGGGTGTTGTTACCAACTCAGGATTTCTCTTAAGGAGTCTTTAGATGTTCTTTCTCTGTCTTTCAGGGTTTCTATTCTCTTTCTAGATCTTTCTGTCTTTCCCACCTTTGAAGAGCTCACCCGCCAGTCCTGCAGTCTGTGTCTAGTAGGCTTAACTTGACTATTACCGGTCCAAATGGGAACAGCAGGAACGCACAAGTTTCCCACCTGACACCGGGTTTCAGTCTTTCCTCACTAGTGTAGGACCGTCTTTTGGGCATGAGGGGTGAGGTACCTTTGTGGGGCTGTCAGCAACCCGGTCCTGTTGGGCCTGCAGCTCGTCGGTTTCGCAGTCAGGGCTGAACTCCTGGCTGCCTCGGTAGGCCGTGTCACCTGTGAACCCTCAACATGACCAGCTGGTTCCTACCAGTCTAGGTCCGTTGCCATCTGTCCTGGGCCCCCTCATAAAGATGGGGTACCCTCCACTCAGCTGAGCCGCCAGGCGTGACCACACTGTCTGCCTTCCCAAGCCGTCTGAGGTAAATTCCTAACTGTCACTCTGCTCTATCCTAAGCTCCTCCCACCACCTGTGGAACCTACCATAAAGTCAGTTTCCCCTACACTAAGTGGTGCGGTCCTAAGTGAGTGCTAAAAATAGACTCCATAAGATTTAATCCTAAACCAGCAACTTACAAGGAAAAACACATTTTATATTCAAGTGTAATACCATTCTGTGGCGCATACCCGCAGGGGCGCCACATTAACCCATCTCATGCTGGACACCTGCCTCAATAATTTTTTATAACTGTTGAATGGAGGAAGACAGCGATTGCCACTGAGGAGGATGAAGACGGCATGCACTGACGCTGAGGAACACGTCAACATGCCATTTTACATTTTTTACCTTTTTTTTCTACATGCATAATACTTGCAAAGTTAGATGGAAATGGTGGCTTCTGCATATATCAAACTGTGCAGTGCTTGTGGTACTATAGTTATATGCACAAAGATAGACAGATGATTGATGGATGGGTAACTAATAGATTTAATATATTTAGAGTTGGATACATACACGGTGTGTGTTTAATGACATCTGTAGAAAGTGAAAGTATCTGTCTGCTATTAATCCTTGTAAGTGCAGTGCACTGTGTGCTGGTGACCTCTCCCCCATCTAGTGCTGAGCATGGGGATATTTGTGCCCAATCTGACCCCTGACAGGACACCCAGGCTCCATACTCAGGTTTTCCAGAGCAGTTTGGTAGTAAATGACATCTCTGGGAATCTTAAGAATTGAGTTGTATTGTCCTGTTATGGCTCTTCACAGCAGTAGGTGGAGGAGGAGGAGGCCCCCAGCACAAACACCAGCAATCTGCCGCGGAGTTTATCAAGATTTACTGCTGACAAGAGAAGAGTCAGTATTAGGAGCGGCCATCCTCCTCAGTGAGCTCAGGTCACAGCACACCGGCTGACTGAGGATACCACTGCTGCTCCTGTTCTGGAGGGACCCAGCACACACTCACCTCAGGGCTCCTCACTGATCTGCTGCGGGCTAAGCATGGCCGGGATAATAAAGTCCCGCCCCCTGCAGCTCCCATTGGCTGCATGATCCTCCACACATAGACTGCTCCAGTTTGAGGGGGAAAATCCCAGCAGCAGCCCTCCAGCTCCTATAGCTGCTGTGAGAGATCTGCTATGACTGGCAGAAGGACACCCCTGCCTGACAGCGAATGGGCCCTCCCACCTGTCCCGGGCCCCGGCATTTGCCCGGGTGCGCCGGGTGCTGACGCCGGCCCTGCCCCGGGGGTCCCGCAGCGTCGATAGCCCTTACCGAACTACTCATAGGTGGCGTCACGAAGAAAACAAATTAAAACCCCTTAATCTGTTCCCGCAAGACGTCTTCACTTTTGATCTGCACTACACCGGGCCCCACTACCGGCAGGCGCGGTCCACCCGTGACAAGGAGGAAGGAAGCATCGCCTGTATCAACCGGAGTCAGCCGGCCACGGTGAGTCAGAAAATGGCGTCACGAACAGGATACGAGCAGGCCCGTTACCCAACGGGTATATTGTGCTTAAAATGGACTTTATTGTCTACAATTGGACTTTGTTCGTCCCTAAAAGAACTTTTCCGCCTTTACACCATTGGGTCAAGATGGCGCCCAAGATGGCGTTCCCGCCACAAGAAGCCGCCACGTGAAGCCCAGGAGTGAGTCAACCCCCCCTCATTGTGGGAGGGCTAAAGACAAAAGGCGCCAAACTCTTTGTCCGCCCTGATTGCTCGAATCAACCATGGGGGCGGACCCCAAAGACTTTTCCCACGATTGGACTATGAAAGCCCAGAGGAAATGGGAGTGTCATAGATAGACACACCGACAGAGAGAGAAGACCTTCTTCACCAGCTCTACCAGAACGTCTTACCGGTTGAACGGGTGTGGTTTCCCTCCAAGAAGAGAATGGCCAGCACGAGACTCCAAGACCTAATGCGGGAGGTCGAGGCGGAGGCTAGAGCAGCCATAGGCCAACCGGGTCCGGATCCTGCCCTTACTATAGACAGCAGCCCCGACTTCTGGCTCGAGGCTCTACAAGACCTCCGGGTGCGACTACTTGAGACTGTGGAGTGGACGATTCGCAGCTGGAGCGCGACCCTAGGCAGAAGACTCCATCATGCGATGCAGCAGAGCCGGCCGGGTACAGCTTCTCCAAGCCCAGACGACATCGCCAGCTTTTCCACCACCTCACCGTCGCCCACCACCTGTCCTGCTTCGTCGTCGGAGCCCATAGACTGTGTTATTCCAGTGAGGACCACAGCTCGACCCGTTCCAGCGGACGATACCGCAGCCGACTCCGTTCCAGAGCCGGAGCTTCCAACACGCTCCCACGAAGAAGCCGACCTCTACCTGGTTCCACCTGCGGAACCCGCGACTGGTTTCCACACTACCGAGACTGTCGCCTGTTTCTCCCTTGAACCGGAGGCCTCCTCTGCAACTACAGAGGCCTACCTGGTGACCGGGATTGAAACACCACTTCCTGCTGCTACAGAAGAAGAGGCAGGCAGCCTGGAAGTCCTGCACAACGACCCCGAGGAGAACCTTGCAGCACAGCCACCCACCGATCCAGAGGATTCCATCCCATCATCTTCGCCAGCCGAGCAGCCCGACGTAGTCATCGAGGGGGTCGAGGAGGATGACGAGGAGACCTACAGTTCACCTGAGGATCTCTACACCGGGTTCGCCTGGGGAGACACACGGAACCCTTCTGCCGGGCGATCAGCTCGGGTGCACCGGTCGGGTGCCGCCGCAACAGTATCTTCTCCGATTCCGTTGAACCGGGCTCCACTCCAGACTGCCCACCAAGCTCGAGCGGTTCAACAGCCAGCACGCCGTAGTGACTTTATCCACACGCCGCATCACTCCGACGAAGAGGTACGTCGTATCCGGAGAGACGAGTGGCACACTCGACTGCAAGCCAACATGCAGGCTCGTGCCGAGGCCCGCCGCCAATGTCCATTGCCTGAACAATTCCGTAAAACCGGGTGGGTAAGCACATTTAACTTGTCCACCGGGTGGGGATTCGTAAGGGAGGAGGGTGTGAGTACTGAAGTGTTTGTGGGGCGCCGTGATGTGGAATCGCACCTACCGCGAGGCCATCCAAGCCGAGACTTGTATAGAGGGGACATTGTAACCTATGAGCGCCATATATGCCGTGATGGGTGGTTCGCTATACGGGTCCGGAACACTGCCCTCCATAAGTGACTGTTGTTGTTTGAACTTTGCTATTAAACGAGACTTCTTCCTGTTTGCACCGTAACACCGCGACTTGGCGGCTACAGCCTGAACTTTTATTCTAAGGACAGCCGACCGCCCGCCGAGTCCGCGCAACGTGTTAACCTGTTTATCTACCTCACTTTTATGCATATATGACCTGTCATTAATAAAAGTGTATTACCTGTTATAAAAATGTAAAAACCTCTGTAATGTGAGTAGTGAGACGCTTGGGGACAAGCGTATTCAACCAAGGGGGAGTGTGGCGCCCCGCAACGAGTGCGTCACAGGAGGGTATTGCAGCCACAAATGCAGCCGCAATATCTTCTGACTCAGCAATGACCTGGTTAATTTAGAAATCCAACCCAGCATACATCACCTAGAATAGAGGGCCAATCCTAGGTCCTGGTGGGCGGAGTGCTAGGGTAGTGCAGGAGAACACACAATGGTCTAGATAGTCGAAGAAGAAGTCTAGAACCTGACGAGAGCAGACTAGAGCTTGGAGAGGAGCGGGGGCTCCGCACTCCGTGCGGGCCCCTGGGCCGTCACCGGTCGGGTGTCAGCACCTGAGGCCTTAACCACCGGGATTGGGCATTTCTACACAGGTTCCCAAAAGACTCCTGTGCCCACAACTTACAGCCGGTTCACTGGTACCGAAGCTGGCAGCAGTTCACCTCTGCTACGCGAACCAGAAGAGTGGAGGATCAGCTTTATAGGAGCACCCCACCAACAGCCAATTTCCAGTCGTCTAACCAGCGGTGTACCCACTGAGGGACCCAAGGCTCCCCAAAACATCCAGAACGTACAGCATGGATAGGGCATTGAAGCAGCCTCCCCGTACCCGATCTGGTATTCCTGGGCGACATTGGTAACCACTTAGCTAGAATGGAGGAGCACTACGGATTTCTAAGGGACACCATCACTGCTGAGTCCACCCGGTCTACTACTCAACCACTGTATACCATGTATTGCCTGCTGGTTACAGTAAAGACCGTTATAGAGACTGTCTGTGTCCGTGATTCCTTATGAACTGTCCGTCATTAACTAGAAGGTAACCGCAGCTGCCGCACAACATCTTGAGCAGCTCCAGCCCCCGGGGATCACCGCTCAGCCTGTGGGGAGCGTAACATCTTGCTGCTGTCCATCCCCCGGGGGTCCCGCAGCGTCGGTAGCCCTTACCGAACTACTCATAGGTGGCGTCACGAAGAAAACAAATTAAAACCCCTTAATCTGTTCCCGCAAGACGTCTTCACTTTTGATCTGCACTACACCGGGCCCCACTACCGGCAGGCGCGGTCCACCCGTGACAAGGAGGAAGGAAGCATCGCCTGTATCAACCGGAGTCAGCCGGCCACGGTGAGTCATCTTGATGACACTGCGCACGGTAGACACAGAAAAATTCAGGTCTTTGGAGATGGACTTGTAGCCTTGCGATTGCTCATGCTTCCTCACAATTTGGTTTCTCAAGTCCTCAGACAGTTATTTGGTCTTCTTTCTTTTCTCCATGCTCAATGTGGTACACACAAGGACACAGGACAGAGGTTGAGTCAACTTTAATCCATGTCAACTGGCTGCAAGTGTGATTTAGTTATTGCCAACACTTGTTCGGTGCCACAGGTAAGTTACAGGTGCTGTTAATTACACAAATTAGAGGAGCATCACATGATTTTTCTAACAGTGTCAATACTTTTGTCCACCCCCTTTATGTTTGGTGTGGAACTATATCCAATTTGGCTTTAGGACAATTCTTTTTGTGTTTTCTCATTGAAGACAAATTAAATGAAGATAATACCAAAGAATTTGTGATTGCAATCATTTTCAGGAAGAAACTGAGTATTATCTGACAGAATTGCAGGAGTGTCAATACTTTTGGCCACAACTGTAATTACTAACCCTATTAGCCTATATCCTGTGTGAGACAACTGCAATCCCTCCCCCCAGGACTCCTCCTCTGTGAAATTCCAGAAATATTTACTTACAGCCAGAATAGAGCAGTGAGATCCTTGTATGACCTGAGGCTTTCACCAGAGAGGTTGTGAGTACAATGTATGGGGGAATGTATGGGGAAATGTTTATGTATGGGGGTTATAATACTAATAATAAGACACCTTTAGATGTATATGGGTTGTCCGATTTTTATGTGACACATCTACAGGAGAGTAACTCCATAAATTTGACAGCAGTTGAATCTTCTACCGCGCTATGACAATGTGAAGACTCTGTGCCATGGGCAAGGAACCTTTTTTATGTTGTTCTAGGTGTTGTTCTAGGGAATAAGAGTCATTGGATTAAACACGACCCTTAATTTTTTGTACCGGCCTTCAGCTGGATCTCAAGCCACGGTGACTTGATGGATGAACACTCTGTAAGAAGATCGATCTTGTGCAGCCTAGATAGATCTAGCAGGGTTTTCTCCACCACTGGGTTGATAATATCAAGCCATCAGGTTGCTGGCCTTCCTTTTCGCCTTTATATCGGTGGTGTAGGTTGTAGAATGAAAATTCTACAACCTACACCACCGATATAAAGGATGATGAGATATCAAATGCATGCAAGAAACATAATGTGTAAAGGAAGGAGAACAGATTCATTGTTTCCAGTGCACACCTTTTTAATGCCTTTTTATTTCTTCGTGGACCTCCTCCTACAGGGACCAGATCCGTGTCCGTCATGAAAATTCTAATTAAACTAAGAAGCTTTGCCTCTCATCTTAACCCAAGGGTCTGCTCCAGATTAATCAAGAGACAAACGTTTTCGGACCCTCAGAATTTCCTTGACTATGAGGAAATTAGGTCAATTTACAAACTGGATCCACCAGAATACTTCAACTTTGCAAGTGACGTCTTAGACAAGTGGACCGCTGCTGATAAGGTGATAGTCTATGATTACTTATTTATGCACCCAAATATAATGTATATAGTACAGGATGGATAAAAACTGGCTTTGGACATGGTACAGGACTGCGTATTTTGAAGATGATGGATTGATGAGGATGATGATGGATTGATGATGATGATGATGGATTGATGATGATGATGATGATGATGGATTGATGATGATGATGATGGATTGATGATGATGATGATGATGGATTGATGAGGATGATGATGATGGATTGATGATGATGATGATGATGATGATGGATTGATGATGATGATGATGATGATGGATTGATGATGATGGATTGATGATTAAGGTGAATTAGTAATAGTAATAGTAATGGTCTTTTCCCAGGATGGCAGTAGAAATCCCAATCCCGCTCTGTGGTGGATAGATGGTGAAGGAAAAGAGGTGAAATGGAGCTTTGACGAGTTGGGGTTTCACTCCAGGAAAGTGGCAAATTTACTCTCTGATGGCTGTGACTTAAAACCGGGAGACCGAGTTATTGTGATTCTCCCTCGGGTGCCGGAGTGGTGGCTGCTTAATGTTGCCTGCATTAGAGCAGGTAAGTAGAGACCTGGACACCCTCGTGATCACACATTAATGACTCTCCACCCATCTGTAGGATAAATATTTGGAAATACCCATTATCTGGATGGCACAATTCTGACTGTCCTCAAATGCTGCAAAAAAGTGGAGTTCACCTCCAAAAACAGCAAGAAGCGTCTATTGTACAAAAATAAATAAAATGAAAATTAGAAACACAGTTTAGTAATAGATTTAGGGAGTGTTATAGATATTGTTTGTGTCCTCAGGGGGCCCTAAGGTCTTTATGACGCATAAGTAGACAGTAGTACTATAAAAGCGGTGTGATGTTGAGGGGTTATAACAGATCTCCTTTGTGACTTGGATGCTTGAAGTCTTTACTTAGATGTTTCCCTCCTCAACGATAATATATAAAACCCTCGTAACAAGTTCTATCTAAACTTTCCATTCCTTTGCAGGTTTAGTTTTACTTCCCGGAACAACACAACTTACAGCAAAGGATATTCTGCACAGGTTACAAACCTCAGAGGCAAAGTGCATTATCACAAGCCAAGAACTGGCCCCAACAGTAGACTCCATCTCATCCCAAGCTCCATTACTGCAAACCAAAATGAGCGTGTCTGGAAGGAGAGAAGGGTGGCTGAATTTTCAAGATCTCTATACGTATGTCCCATCCTATTAGCATGTAATGATAGTCACTGGGGATCATGTAATAACACTATATTTCCATATATTTAAGGTCAGCGAATGATAAGCACGTGTGTGTGAGGACAAGGAGTACAGACCCCATGACCATTTACTTCACTAGTGGGACAACAGGTTCTCCGAAAATGGCCGAGCACAGTCACTGCAGCTACGGAATAGGATTGACAATAGCTGGAAAGTAAGTATACATGGACGTTAGTTGCATAGGATTCTTCTAAACTGCAAGTTTAGTGGCCTAGGTGAGCTAAGATCAGCATCAGACACAGAGGAAGATCCAGAGCTTCTAAAAGGGTGGATTTTATTTTATGAATTAAAATACATACCGGAATTGGAAGCAGACAGACTTGTAAAGAATCCACATGATGTTGATTAGGAATTATAACGCAGGGTGAGCATCCGGGAGTGAACTTACTGGGTCATGTCACTGATCGCCACCTGGAAGAGCAAGCTGACTCCAGGGGTCGGCACTTACGGACCACTTAAGTCTCTAGGTAGGTATGGCCAGAGTGGCCAAGGCTGGCAGCAGGTATCAGCAGGTATCAGCAGGCGTGATGGGTATGAGGCAGCACAGTGTATTCATGAACTGGTGTAGGCAGGTATAAATGGTGCAATGTATGCAGACAGATGCAGACTGGTACATACGGCACCGCAGGTGCAGACAGATGACGGCTGGTATATATGGCACTGCAAGTGCAGGCTGGTATGTGTGGCACAGCAGATGCAGGCAGGTATATGAGGCACAGCAGATGTAGGTAGGAGCTAGAACAAGACACAGATTGAAGCATGGGTGCGGAGTCCCAGGCCTCGAGGGCCACCAACCCTGCAGGTTTTCATGACTTCCCTAGTATTGCACAGGTGATTATTGCAACCCCTATGTAATACTAAGGAAATCTTGAAAACCTGCACTGTTGGCAGTCCTTGAGCCCTGGAGTTCCCCACCCCTGGACTAGAGGATCGGTAACACAATCACAGGAACAGGGTTATAATACGGGTAAAGGGACCTGACAACTATCAATGCATCTCCAGGAATAAACCATGTTGCCCAGGTAGCTCCCAATAGGGAAGACGCCTTAAAGACACTGTGCTTCTCTGCCATAGGCAGAGAAGCATTTCCGAATTAGGGCATACTGGCTCTTTAAGACATGCCGAGAGCGCAGTGCGCGCCACCTAAGTTCACTCCCAGGAGACCTGTGCAGCATATACAGGCCCTTGGAGCAGGAAGTCACTGATGGGAAACGAGCAGATACCTTGGGCTCGCCAGTGGGGTGAGTGTTCCCGTCGGTCTCCCTGCGTTGTTGAGGACGACGCTAATGCGATTAGGCTCTACAAGAATCCACCATGATAATGGTTTACACGTTTTGATGCTGCATATCTCCTAATCATAACCATCTAGGGAGGTGTCGGAGTCAACAACGTATGGAAAAGCTCAAGATTGGGGTAAACATGCGATACGCTTCCAAATCTGAGATCCTGGTCAAAGAGGTTGTTAATTGTGACTATATCCCTGGAGCTAGCCTAAGGGATAACCTTCATATTTGTGTTCCAGTCTTGTTACTCATCTTGTGTAGTTGTGTTCTGTTCTAGGACCTTGGTCTCATATTAAGAATGTTCGGCTTTGTGAACTACATGTCTGAGCCTTTTGTTTCGTGCAGCTGCCAGAGTATATATTAAATGTATACATAGGACTGTATAGGACACACAAAGAAGGCCAAAAAAACCTGTCCTTAATTGGGACAGTATTACTTTGTTTTTAATGTTTAGGAAATAAAGAGATTGGCGAAAGCTCCATATGTATACTGCATCTCTGATGAAGAGCACTAAGCCCTTTCAGCATAGTCCATAAACTGGAGGGGAGGGATAATAAGATGTATATGTGCTGAACCGGTCTCCGGTGACCCTCACTGAAGAATATGCAGATATTTAATAATTCAGTACCTATTGTGTCTATACAGGTATTTGATGGATTTAACACCATCAGACGTGTTTTGGAATACATCCGACACCGGTTGGGTAAAGTCTGCATGGTGCAGTGTTTTTGGACCTTGGATCCAAGGCTCGTGTGTCTTTGCTCACTTTTTGCCTCGATTTGACCCGGTTGAAATTTTGAAAGTAAGTTGAAAGGAAATCCAGATTATACAGGGGGGAGGAAAATAAACCTGACATGACCCAGTGTTCTCTATATGATTGAAATGTTTGGATAAGGTCTCAAATGGTTAATCATTATGTACAATATACACCTGGGACATTATCCCAAGCAAATTTGTAGTTCAGTTATTGCACATGCGCACCCCTGGCAATGGTAGTAGTGCCTGTGTAATCTTTTGGCTACAGTGCCCTGCTTCACTTGCACCTCTAAACATGAACCTTCCATAATTAAGGACATTTCTATGTCCAAAACGCGTTGGTGTGTGTCTGGATGTCATATTTTTTAATAATATTAATATTGGAAGCTGTACCAATAAAATGATGATGTTTTATAACCAAACAACTGATGCTCGTTTACTTTTGTGCGGAGCCGGCCTTGAATTAAACACTATTGGACATAGAGTAGAATTTTTACAGCCGCATTGGTTACATTGAAATTATTTTTGTGTTTTATTAGGCTGCTTTCACATTGCGATTTTTGAGCATCCGTGGCTGTCCGTTGTAAAATCGGAAGGATAATTAGGCCAAATCCGACCCAATCCGCGGCCTTTGACCTGGGGGCTATGGAGCACGGGTCTGAGAAAACACAGGATCATTTCTTGGACCCGATTTTAGTGTACTGAGCATGCTCAGTACACTAAAACTGCTCCTAACAATCTAATTTCACTTCCGCAATGTATATGCATACATTGCGGAAGTGAAATTTAGTAAAAGAAAGGGTTAAAAATAAAAATTATGTATGGTCACCTTTCAGTGAGTCCCCCAACGCCTCCAGCAAGCTCCGGATGCTTATAGGACCTGCAGTTATGTGGCGCCCCACTAAGAGTGCGTCACAGGAGGGTACTGCACCCCTGACTGAAGGTGCTGTATTATCTGTCCCATTGGTGAATAAGATAATCCCAAGGCTCCATGTACCACATGCAACACCTTGAGGCAGAGGACCAATTAGATACCCGTTTCCTGGGCAACCGGTCCTGGTGGGAGGAGAGTTAGGTATATAGCAGTGGGGAAGAGAAGAACAGAGTTAGAAAGTTGGAGCGACAAGAGCAAGGAGAAGTCGAGTCGTGACAGAACAGCTAATAGGGAGGGCACCGAGTACTGGTGACCCAGAAGTGAAAGGGACAAGAGAAGCAGAAAACGGGAGATAGACGACCCGAGCCCAGTCCAAACCCGGAGTACCGGCTCCGAGGTGGTACAGACGCTTTATCGCTGCACCACAGAACCCGGAGTGATTGAGAGCTTTAAAGGAGCGCAATACACAACCCACCATCACCGCAGCTGTACCAGGGGGGGACCCACCACAGAGGTTCAGGGACCTAACGGGAGCCGAAGGCCAACGGCTCGGGTCCAAACAGAGGATCCTCAGTATCCTGACTTGGTATATCAGAAGCAGCGACGAGAGAGGGACAGTCAGTATAGAGAAAGACACTGTGGAGCCTTGGAGGGACACTGTTCATCGCAGGGACCACCCGGTCCGTTACTTGGCAGTGAAAACCGTTATACCTGTCTGCCGTGAAAAAACTAAGTAAATACCCGTTCAGAGGACCAACGTGTCCGAGCTTTATTTCGGGACGGTTACTAACCGCTTTGTCTACAGAATTAACCGAGCTGCCTTATTCCTCGACTGCATCTCCTGACCCCGGGGACCCCCGCTCGTCCTGTAGGGTGCGGATCCATCCTGCTGCCGCCCATCCCCCGGAGGTCCAAGCAGCGCTGGTGCTGTCACCGGACCCCTACAGGTGTCGTCACGAATCAATAACTTTATACCTTCTATTACTTTACTTTAACCCTTTTCTTGACCACCGGGCCCGCAGCTTCAGGCACCGAACCGTGACCCACAGCCAGCGCCTGAGACCTGAGAACCCGGCCAACGGTGAGTCAGTTACGTCACAACCCGATCAGCTGATCGGGTCACATGACCGATTACCGCGCTAACTGTGGTCATGTGACCCGATGACACTGACGGGTTGTGATGTAACCGCAGGTCCTGTAAGCATCCAGAGCTTGCTGGAGGCGTCGGGACTCGCTGGATAGGTGAGCATACATATTTTTTATTTTTAACCTTTTCTTTTACTAAAGTTCACTTCCGCAATGTATGTATATACATTGCGTAAGTGAAAGTGCCCCGCTGCCTCCTGTCATCTCTTTCTGTGTCCGGATCCGTGATAATCACAGCCCCCCCGGACACAGAAATAGCATCTGGAGGTCACCTCCTGTGGTGTCTGTTCCTGTCCGTGGGGTCCTGCAAAAAGTAGGATCCCCTTGGACAGGAAAAAATATGCGATGTGAAACCAGCGTTAGAGATTTGTTTGCTTGTCAATTTTAAGGTCACTTGTCAGTTGGAAGGGGTAATAGGTTTGTAAAGCTCCCGTCACACATAACGAGATCGTTAGCGAGATCATTGTAACTTCACAGGTTTTGTGACGTAACAGCGATCTCGCTAACGATCTCGCTATGTGTGACACGAGGCAGTGATCAGGCCCCTGCTGTGAGATCGCTGATCGTTACAAAGTGCTCTGGGTCATTTTTTTGGTCGTTGCACTCCCGCTGGTTAGCAAGCATAGCTGCGTGTAACAGCGAGAGACCAACGATCAGCGACCTCACAGGCTGGTAAGCATGGTAAACACCGGGTATCTAGGCAGTGCACGCTGCCTACATACCCGCTGTTTATCATGGTTACCAGCGCTAAGCAGGGAGGACGCTGGTAACTTATGATAAACAGTGGGTATCTAGACAGTGCGCGCTGCCTAGATACCCTCTGCTTATCATAGTTACCAGCATCCTCCCTGCTTAGCGCAGCCTGTAAGCAGGGAGGACGCTGGTAACTATGATAAACAGCGGGTATCTAGGCAGCGCACGCTGCCTAGATACCCGCTGGTTATCATAGTTACCAGTGTCCTTCGCTTCCAGCAATGTGGAGGGGGCTCCCTTGTCCCGGTCGCTGAGGAGATCTGCCTGTTTGACAGCTCCCCAGCGACCAGGTAACAACGCACCAAAAATCCCTACAGGATCGCTATCGTTCTGGGGATCACTGTTGCGTCATTGTGTGTGACAGGAGCTTTAACAGTGTGTCATCCTTGTCAGCCTCCATGGCCATAACACAATCATGCCTACATTAACATTCATTGTCTTGTATCTGGTGAGGAAATCTGTGTCTTTGTTGCTCTCTGTGGTTGGCCTCCCGAGTACACACCTTTGCAGACAGTCCGGAGACTTCATTAAACTTCATTTACTTTTGAATTGAATGTACCTGGTGATTAAGGGGATTGGGTGTGCTTGTCTCTGCTCAACTTGGAGGCTGAGTCCAAGTGTTGAAGTGGGATTCAAGGGACCCCAGCTCTTTGCTTATCCCTTGCCAAATTAACGTATTCAAGAAGCATGCTTTGAAGCTTTGATATCGGACACAGAGTCAGATACTGAACTTCTCTTGAAGAGAAATGGCACAGAAGTGAACTTTATTATTAACATGGCTTTTATACAGTACAAAGGAGGGAGGTATCAGGGGTAATCTTCTATATGATTCAACCAGTCAGCAATGGCTAAGATCCAAACATAGATAACAGTTCTCCAATTACGTCTGTCTCTATTTGGTTATCTTCCTCCTTGGACATTGCCCTTGCATTCCATATTTCTTCCAAACATATTCTTTTGTTCACCTAAATTTGTTTTAGCTAGTTCAATCAGGACATAGAACACAACCCAGACTATATACAATACATGCAGTACATCAAAGTGCAGACATAGATAACTAATATAACATATATATATATATATATATATATATAGGGCCTGGAACAATGTGCTACAACCGATCCCTCCGAGCAGCCTCCCGGCTTGCCTCCGACTGAACTTCTCCTCTTGCCTACCTCAGCCTTACTTCCCTAACCCTCCCTCTAACTAGAAACTGGGACCTGCCCAAATAGGGCCTTTTCAGTTCTCAGCTTCCTGATTGAAGTTTGGGTTTGCGTTGGATGCTTTGGGCTTCAAGCAAAGGGCGCTCCAATTCTCCCCAGACATGATATCACAATCAATGTTAACGAAATATCATCTATGGCAACCAAATCGCAGGGGCACCACAAAAACTAAAAAGTACTTTTTATTAATTAGTTCTTTTTTGCCATGATCCCTGCTGGTTATGATGTTTTGTTAGAATCTCCAATGATTCTTTCCAACAAATCAGAAAATTATTTCTAATAATTATGGGCTGGTTTTTATTCCTGCTATACTGAGCATATATATTTGAGGTACGAGGGTTCAACTAATATTTAGATTTTAGCATTGGAAAGTTGATGCACAAGTGAGATTAATTCATGTTCCTAGAGCGGTGGAAATAATCTGTAATCAGCAAATTCTAAACTAAATGATGAATAACTAATTACCCGATCTGCGTTAATATGGTTTTCTTTTTTTATGTAGACTTTGGCCAAGTACCCTATCACTGGATTCTGTGTTCCACCTACAGGCTTTCGTATGCTGGTGTTATGCGACCTTGCGAGGTACGTACATACAGTATAGTATATGTACATGAAATATCAGAAAACAGTAATAATACATTGTATTTTTTTGTCTATATTTCTAAAGCTACAAATTTAAGAATCTAAAGCATTGCATGACTGGTGGAGAACCCATCAACCCTCAAGTGATCGAGCAATGGAAAGCAAACACAGGGCTTCACATTTACGAAGGCTATGGTCAATCGGAGACGGTAAGTTACAACTGGACAAAACCTTTTTTGCAACCAAGCACTGGTTCTAGTCTGGCTGCCGGTCATAACCTCAGACCAAGCTTCATTAAGACGTCTAGTTATCATGTTACAGGTATGGACTGCGATACGCAAACAGACCGCGGGTCTCCTGATCTGAACTTGACAGCATCATAGGCTGTCATGGTTGTGTCAAGAGACGCTAGGTTAGTCTATGCTTCATTGTCCATGTACATGGACCATGATGTCTAAATGTGGCTTAGGGCTCACTCACAAAAAATTGCATCCCACTCAGACCAAAGTTAGCCACAATGGGACCGATCACATCAAATATTTTCTTTGGACCGTCTCAGTCTGAGGGAAAAGTCACAGCCTGTTTGATCCGCTATTTGGATTGCACTCTGTAATACAAGTCAATGAGTGCATGGAAATCATTGTACTGCACTTGGATGACATTTGAGTGCAGTCCCATTTCTGCTCACTTGACACAATGAAGAAGATGGAGAAATTTTGTTCTCTTTCTTATCATCACAGTGCGAGAATCAGATCACACTAAAGAGGACCTGTCACCCCCTGGTGCATGGCAAAGTAAATGCAGCACTGAATGCAGCATGTCTGCTGCATTCAGGGAAGGGGTCCCCTTTGTCTCTAGCCCCCCGTACCCCGAGAAATACACTTTATAAAGCTTACAGATAAGAGGTCGCCTGGGTGGGATCTTATTAAGAGGTCGTCGCCGCTGGCACAGTCCTCCCGCCTCCTTCTTGTGTATTCAGCCCCTTCTATGTGAATGCCGTTGCCTCCTATTGTGCTGGGTCTGCCCTCCTCTTCTCCTGCTGTCTGTCAATCACGCTGGCACACAAAGTGGCTGTTGTGTGATGTCAGCACCAGATTCCCGCCCAGCTGTTTGAATAAAGCATAAAGCAGGGCGGGTTCTGCTACTGATGTCACGCAAGGCCGCTTTGTGCGGCAGCATGATTGAAAGACAGCAGGAGAAGAGAAGGGCAGAGCCAGCACAACAGGAGGCAGCGGCATTCACATAGAAGGGGCTGAATACATGAGGAGGCAGAAGGACTGTGCCAGCAGAGACGACCTATTAATTAGATCCCACCCAGGCGGCCTCTTATCTGTAAGCTTTGTAAAGTGTATTTCTTGGGTTACAGGGGGGCCGGAGACATGTGGGACCTCTCCCCTGAATGCAGCAGGCACGCTGCATTCAGTGCTGCATTTACTTTGCCATGCACCAATGTGACAGGGGGTGACAGGTCCTCTTAAACTGACACTCAGACTAGAGTTGATCGCGAATGAAAGAAGCTATAAGCATGTGTTTGAGTTTATAGCCTTCAGCCAGAATAGTATTATCAACCTGAATGAGGCTTAACTGCAATGTTTAGGAACACATACGTTGCTGTACTGCAGCTATAAGCATTGCCAATTGGCAAACTGACCTGTTCATTTTTTTAAACATAAATAGCATATATCACCTAAGCATAAGGCCCAGCATTCATAAGAACAGGGGTCCCAAAGTAATCCATGTGACTGAACCATTAGTGCACATGTGACCACTACTTTATAATAATAAATAATAATAAATCTTTATTCATATAATGCCAATATATTCTGCAGCGCTTTACAATACAGTGGTTCATATACAAATGGTCAAAGGTAACAATAAAAAATATACAATACAGTAAGTAAAGTGGAGAATCAATATAAAATACACTAAGCAGAGAATCAATGTAAAAAGTACAATAAACGCAGAGAAACAATGTAAAAATACATTACAGTAATTAGTTACAATACAATTTTGTTATTATTTATTTATATAGCGCCATTATATTCCACGGCGCTTTACATGCTAAAAGGGGCAGACTAGGACAAGTAACACAGTAACAATACAAGTAACAATAAATGTGGACAATTCGGTCATACAGATACAAGAGGGGAGAAATCCTGTCCGCGAGGGCTCACAGTCTACGAGGGGCGGGTGGGGATATAGTGGGAGGGGGAAGTTCCAGTCGTGAGGCGGTGTGGTGGATCGGGTCTTATTGCAGGTGGTAGGCTTGGCAGAACAGGTGGGTCTTCAGGCTTCTTTTGAAGGTTCCCAGGGTAGGAGAATGTCTGATGTGTTGGGGCAGAGAGTTCCAGAGTATGGGTGAAGCACGGGAGAAATCCTGTATGCGGTTGTGCAAAGAGGAGATGAAAGGGAGTAGAGGAGGAGCTCTTGGGAGGATCACAGGTTGCGTGAGGGTAGGTAGACCATGTCAGAGATGTATGGAGGGGACAGGTTGTGAATGGCTTTGTACGTCATGGTTAATGTTTTAAACCGGGATCTCTGAGAAGTAGGGAACCAGTGAAGGGCTTGGCAGAGGGGGGAGACAGGGGAATAGCGGAGAGACAGATAGATTAGGCGGGCAGCGGAGTTCAGGATAGATTGGAGAGGTGCAAGGGAGGTATTGGGGAGGCCGGTGAGCAGGAGGTTGCAGTAGTCGAGACGGGAGATGATGAGAGCATGAATAAGGGTTTTAGCAGTGTCGTGGTCAAGGAAAGTGCGGATCCTATAGTTGTTTTTGAGCTGGAGTCGACAGGAGGTGGTGAGGGCCTGGATGTGAGGCTTGAAGGAGAGGGCAGAGTCAAGGATAACCCCGAGGCACTTGGCGTGGGGGACTGGGGAGAGAGAGCAGTTGTTGACGACAATGGATAGGTCAGGATGAGATGGCGGACAGGCATTGCGGAATTTTGGATAGAAGGGAGGCGATGTCCGGACCAGACAGGTAGATTTAGGTGTCGTCGGCATTGAGGTGGTACTGGAGGCCATGGGACTCAATGAGTTGCCCTAGTCCGAGAGTGGAGATTGAGAAGAGTAACGGCCCAAGAACCGAGCCCTGGGGGACCCCAACAAATAGGGGGTAGGGCGAGGAAGATGTGTGGGAGTGGGTGACAATAAGCATAGAATCAATGTAAAAAGTACAAAGTGAAAATAAAGGTAACCCTGCTCAAAAAAAGCTTACAATCTACAACAGGATAGGGGTTATACAAAGTACAGGGGCTTATTACACTGATGGTCCACGCATTTTGAGGATATGGAGGATAGAAATAAAGTTACATGATTGGTCATTATTACTTTATTACCTGGTCATTGCTTCCTGGATTTGTGGTGATCTAAGCAGCTGGATCTCAGGCAATTATACATTTATCCTGGATATATGTGATGTTTTCTATCACACCTTTAAGTCTTTGATCAACGCTTCGATCATTCATGTGTCTTGTCACACTGTATTGTATATTTGTGTGAAATGCTGGCTGATCATGCAGCTTTATTGTTCTTTCCACCATATGTGTTCTAGTGAGGACTTTGCACATTACACTTTTATCTCTCCCCTCATATAGTTTAGACTGTAAAGCCCTAGTCACACATAGCGATATCGCTGTTGCGTCACAGGTTTTGTGACTCAACAGCGACCTCTCCAGCAATCTCGCTATGTAGCAGTGAGAGAGCCCCTGCTGTGACATCGCCGATCGTGTCGGAATGGCCTGGACCATTTTTTGATCGTCGGGTTCCCGCTTACCAGGTCGTATCATTGTCTGGATCGCTGGAACGTCCCCAAGTGTGACGGGACCCTAAGCTCTTATGTTC
Organism: Allobates femoralis; assembly: GCA_033576535.1. Classification (NCBI taxonomy): domain Eukaryota; kingdom Metazoa; phylum Chordata; class Amphibia; order Anura; family Aromobatidae; genus Allobates; species Allobates femoralis. Next base: position 209,370,692 of record JARQOC010000011.1, on the reverse strand, counting down.
ATTGTTCCATGAAGAGTTTACGTCACATAGTGTGAGGAGCTGGCCATGGACTAATAACTAGTGGACTTTTTACAGCACAGAGCGCTGGGTACATCGATATTATTTTTGTGTTTTATTGGGAATTTCCTGGCTTGTCAGTTTAAAGGTGGTGTCACACCTGACGACGTCGCTAGCGACATCGCCGAAAAAGTGACGTATCAGTGACGTCGCGCTGTGTAAATGAGAGGCGCGACCGCGTTTTATCGCTGGTCGCAGGTTGACAGGTTTACGGGAAGAACCGTTAACCTGTCAACCGGCGACCTGCGATAAGGCTGGATCGCGCCGTGTGACATTGCCAGAGCGATGTCGGCGGCGATCCAGCCTATACCGCAGCGTTGCTGCGGATCGCTCGCTGGGCTGAGCCCAGCCCAGCGAGCGATGTCACCGCCGCATCGCTGCAGTGTCGCCGGCCGCAGCGATGCGGTGTGACAGCTGGCCAGCGATGTCGGAAGCGAGCGGGCACCGCACATCGCTTCCGACATCGCTGGCCAGATCGTGCTGTGTGACAGCACCTTAAAGTACACAATTTGAAAGGGGAAGGGGTGATAACAATGAGTCCTGCTAGTAGGCCCCTGAACTCCAATGCAATCAGGTCTACATTACCATTCAATGTCCTGAATCTGATCGGGCGTTGTGAGTCATTGTTCCTCCTTGCAGGGGGCCTCCTGGATACACCCCTAAAGGTACTGTCACACACAGAGATATCTCTGGGAGACATTGCTTGCAATTCTCTGGTTGCAGTGAAATCATGGACACATTTATGTTGCCATGTACAAATAGAACTATGTGTCCATGAGTTCACTGCAACCAAAGAATTGCAAGCAATGTCTCCCAGAGATATCTCTGTGTGTGACGGTACCTTTAGCAGACTGGCCAGAGACTTGATTGAACTGCTTTTACTCTTTGAATTGAATGGTACCTGATGGTTCATGGGGTTGGTTGGGCTTATGTTTGCCAACTAGGGGGCTTAGTCTAAAAAAAAGGCAGAAAAGAAGAAGACCCCTTTTTGGGGGAGGTTAGCTGGTGCTATGAATTAGAAGCGAAAATATCTGTACTGAGGCCAGGTCCCGAACATATGGATGGACTGAAGACTTTGGAGTTGGATATACGTGCTACGGTTGTGACATCTACTGTCAGGATTTAAGAACTGTCCTAAGCCTATTCTTGCCGGCTGGTTTTGATCTTGTGGACTGGGGGCATTGCATTGTGGTCATCTACCTGGAGTTGCTGTAATAACGTGTATTACATAATAATAATATTATAATATTTATTCATTTATATAGTGCTATTAATTCCATAGCACTTTACATACATCATAAAAATTGTTGCATTGTTATCATGCGAAGGTGATTATTTCAACCCAGAACTTCAAATCTTCACACAGAGCATCTTATTTAACATGTTTTGTATTAAAAAATATAAAAATATTTTTTTTTAAGTGTCCATGCAGAATATCGGAGGCATGTTTCACTCCTACTCCATCGGTACAGTATACAAAGCAAACAGGCCCAACTCATGCAAGTGTAATTGAGGCTTTATAGTAAAGAACACTAAAGCAAATGAATATCGCTAACACCGCCATTACTATCTAGGTCCTGATATGTGGAACATTTAAAGGAATGAAAATAAAACCAGGCTCTATGGGAAAGTCTTCTCCAGCCTATGATGTCCAGGTATGAACATGCGATAAGGAAAGGTTGTGCTCATATTGGCAAAGTAAAACAAGAAGAGAAATATCTCGAGAGCTTTTCTTTTCAGTGACAGGTTATAACCATATATAAGTGGTAATATACCCAGAGTACTCCCTTGGCAAGTGATAGGGCTGTCTACACTTGGTCGAAACTTCTCAATAGGTAAGTAATGCCCACACTGTTAGGATGCAGCTTGGTCTTGCCAAATCCAGCAGTCAAGTGATTAGCATACTTTGATAAAGTGTTACTAGTTTTGACAGCATATCTCAATTGACAACCACTGAAAGTAGTCAGCAGAGCCAGATCCTAACTGTGTGTGCATTGCACACCATTAGACTATGGCAAGTTGAAGTGCTTACTGAAGGTTTTACCATTGGCACACATTTCCTTTTCAGTAATCAGCGCCACAAAATTATAACTTTACATGTAATCAACACTGATTTTCAAGGCTACGCCTATGGACTAGGGCCAGATTTCCCGATATCACTACCATAATACTTATTTTTGCTGCTGAAGTCTTCTATACAGATTTGTCACACTGTTAACTCTACCCAACATGGGTGCAGTCTTAGATGGTGAAATAACTTATATTGCAGTGAGATCTTTTTATAATGACTCTTTAATATATATTTTATCATTTCAGATAGTTGATGCTGATGGCAACATATTACCCCAGGTCAGGAAGGTGAAATTGGAATCCGTATAGCACCTCGAAGACCTTTTTATCTTTTTACTCAATACACAGTAAGCTTATTTTAAAGTTGGCCATGTCTGCCGTGCTAACCATTATATTTTTACAGTCATAGTCATTTTAAATGTTGATAACTTTAATTGAAAATGTATTGTTGCATGTCTACAGCTCCTGTGCAAACTCGTGTCTACGTAGATGATAAGAATATAGATAGACAGCATTCACCGATCTTCTTTTCATGCAGACTATATTTTAAAGTGATATTGTCGAGCCCCAGGCCCTGGGGGATACTCGGGTATCAGGCTCAGAGGGGTTCACGAGGATGTCACGAGTGGTGGTGCCTGAGCCCATGGCCTGGGTCGACACTTCAAAGAGGGGTTATGCACAAGGGATAAGAGTTGTTGTCTCGTGACGCCACCTGTAGTACCTGGTGAGGGATCACCAGCGCCACCACAGTCCTCCGGAGGGCGATGGTATTGCGGCAAGAATGGCAAAGTACCCTACAGGTGGAGCTGGTCCTCCAGGGCAGCGTAGAGTAAAGGGGCATCTTGGAGTGGGACTTGAGACCAGGGTAAGAAGCAGTGGATCAGTCTATATGGAGGCTGGGGACGGAGAGGAATAACTACACACACTCTGAAGAAAGTCTCTTTTACCTTTTTACTGATGGTATTCGCAGGTAAAGATGTCCAGAGCACTGTCGGGTGACCAGGTGCACAGTGAATCTCCACAGCAAGTGGGTATAAGGCCTCCTCAGGTTCCCTGCTGTTGCTGAAGCCCTGTCTGTATACAACACAACTGGCCTCCTCACTTTCTCTGGTCCTCTCTCTCTCCTCCTGCGCGGTCCATGGGTTACCCTCTCTGATCACTGCTGCGTTATTCCTCACTATGGTGTCTGGCTCCCTTTGGCTGGGTACGCAGGGGGACCGGGTGACTAAAGTCTCCACAGTGTGACGGGGTTTTCTGCATTTTTGAAGTAATCTGCAGTCGATCCGAAGTCTGGTAAGTCTTGGGCAAACTTCCACTAGTTTCTCTGCTCCCTTGCTTAAGCTCCGTGCCTTCTGTCCCCACTCCTAAGCTTGGCTGAACGCAGAAGGGCCACTCCGGGTCACTGGTTCGGGCCTAACCGCAGCACCGAGCACCAGGACGTCTTCGCAGCTCTCCTAACGTCTGCACACTCTAACTCCTCCCCCAGCAGTATTTATAGGGAATCTTTGCCCAAAGTCAGTGAGTCTAGCTCCCCCTACTGTACCGGGTGGAAAGTGTTGCATGTAGTGGGTACCTGCTGTGGAAACCCAGCTGTGCAGTAGGGAAGGCTGTGGCTGCCTGCGTGAGCAGGGTGCCACAATATCATAGAGGAAAGTGAAGTCTTTTTCAGCTCACCCCACTGCGGTCCTCCTCCAGCATTGATGGATCCAGTTCCTGGGGAACAGAAGAATGCCTTGCCCTCGGGCGACAATGCCAATAGAAATACTTGCAGTCCTGCGACAGCAGGAGACTAGTATTTTTTAAAACACAGTTTTATTCTTCTTGATTAAAAGTTTATGCAGCATTAATGAGCCCCAAAGCAGAACACAGGACCCAGTCCTATGCTTTTCAGCTAGGAAGCCTTAGCCATTTCTTTTAACCAAGAAAAATAAAACCGTGTGTTTTAAAAAAAAATTCCTGTTTCCTGCTGTCGCTGGACTGCAACTATTTCTATATATTTTAAAGTGGGGTTACATCAGTGCAGGGGAGGGGGAGTGGAGACAGCGAACAACGGCCTCACCTTTTTGTGCAATGTGCGCTTCAACGAAACCTGTGTATGAAGCGCACGTTGCGCGAAACGGTGAAGCCGTTTGTTCGCTTTCTCGTGCGTCTCCGTTGTAAAAACCTTGTAGACTGTACTTGTACTCTCTTACATACATTCCTCACTTATTGAAAACTTACGCTGGCTGGTTAATAAGGAGTAAGGGACAGAAGATGGGAGAAAAAAAAGATGAACACAAGATCAGACTACACATGCATTCTTTGTAGTCTGTTACCATGGAGATAGAGTGGTGGTACTTCCAAAACTGTTTACAAAGTTGTTTCATTTTGCATGTGAAAGTGGAGATAATCTTTAAGTGAGGTTTATACCGAGACCTGCTTCAATTAGACTGCAATTTTCAGCAATCTACTACTTAATACAATGATTTAGCCTTTACAGATGATGTATTCATTTACAATAGGGTGACCCGGAGAAAACAGCCTCAACTCAGAAAGGAGACTTTTATCTTACTGGAGACAGAGCAATAAAAGATGAAGATGGCTATTTCTGGTTTATCGGAAGATCAGATGACATAATTTTATCTTCAGGGTAAATATAAGGTTTTAGCATAATCTAAATCATTCCTCAAAACAATATAACATAAAAAATGTTCCTTGTGCAATTTAATAGGAGCTCTACTTTAAAGAAATTTTATGGGATTTTAGAAAAGTTAGCCAAGAGTAGGTTGTGTTACAAAACAGGAAAGAAAACATTAGTTACCCATTATCACTACTCAAAGGCTAGATGTCAGGCTTGGTGGTCAAGAGGTCTGGGGTCAGATACCATTAGGGCTAGCAATAAACAAAGGGGTGAGACAAAGGCATTGTCAGATCACATCTGAGGTCAAAATTCTAGGAAGAAAGAGTCAAGACAAAAAGGGCTAAGCAAATGGTTGATCAGAAGCAAGGTCCCAAGTTTGGGTAAATAATAGATCAGACTGAGCACGTGAACAACAGTCAAGCTAACTTGGCTAAAGTTACGAATGGCAGTAATTAAAGGCAGAGAGAAAGCTAAATAGCCAGGTAATCACTGCAGCCAGGAGACACATGAAAGAAATATCACATGGCTCGGCCCTGATTGGGTTGCTAAGCTGTCTATCACCATACTAACACACGCCCCTGCCTAAAATTGGATGGCTGATGTCACTCCCGCATGCAGACCCACAGAAGGAATTGTGACACCCATTGAATTAACTTCTGCTCCAGTGTTGACACTCAGGTGGTCCCTGACAATCCTATCGTGATGATGTCCCATCCAACAGCCAAGTGACCACTGCAGCCAATCAATAGCGCAGATGCCAATGTCAAGTTCAGTGATTGGCTGCAGCGGTCACCTGAATGCTGGATGGGACATCATCACTGCAGACAAACGGGAACCACCAGGAAGATGGCACTAGTAAGTAATGGTTGTCTCTTCATTGTACAACAACACCTATTGGCGGCACGGTGGCTTAGTGGTTAGCACTGCAGCCTTGCAGTGCTGGGGTCCTGGGTTCAATTCCCACTAAGGACAACATCTGCAAAGGAGTTTATATGTTCTCCCTGTGTTTGTGAGTTTCCTCTAAGCCAGGGGTCCCCAAATCCAGGCCTCAAGGGCTGCCAACAGTGCAGGATTTCCTTAGTATTGCACAGAGGTTGGAATCATTACCTGTGCAGGTGATCACATTAGCACCTGTGCAATACTAAGGAAATCCTGAAAACCTGCACTGTTGGCAGCCCTTGAGGCCTGGAGTTGGGGACCTCTGATCTAAGTACTCTGGTTACCTCCCACATTTCAAAGACATAGGATATTTAGATTGTGACCTCCAATGGGGACAGTGTTGCAAATGTATGGAAAGCGCTATGGAATTAATAGCGATATACAAATATTACATTATTATTGGTACATGTAAACCTAGGTTTCCATGTAGATTTAATCTGAGGTGTAATATATATATTATATAACATACTGTGTGTATGTATATATATATATATTAGTTAATGGGCATGGATATGATAAGGATATAAGGATAGCTGTTGTGATTCCTTGACACTGAAGAATTGGGTTGTTTGTTATAAATGTTTAGTGTAAATGTGCATGTCACTAATTTAGCAATACTGGGTGTATGGAATTTTTACAGCAGAATATAGACCAAAAAATAGGAGACGTCATTAGCCACAAGCAGTATACAATCCTTTCTATTTGAGGCACCTGGATGTACAAAATACACCTATAGGACTTTATAGGTGTTAGGCGGCCGTCACACGGTGAGATATCTTGCCCGATATCGTTTAAGCGATCTCCTTTTTGATCGCTTAAGCGATATCGGGCAAGATATCGTTGCATGTAATCAAGCGATTTACGATGTTAAATCGCTTGATCGTGACATCGCTGATCTGAGGTTCGGTTCTCAGATCTAGCGATGAACGATGCAACGATCTGCATCATCGTGGTGTATGACACCACGATGATCCATCTCCCAGCGACCGCGCCTATGCTGGGAGATGGTAACTATGGTACACGTCGGGTAACTAAGCGACGCGCGGCGCCTAGTTACCCGATGTGTACCATAGTAACGAGCGAGATCGCGGCTCCGCATCGCTGGTGAGTCTGTCTGTGTGACATCTCACCAGCGATGTGAGCGATATTGTAAGCGATCGCGCGTGCACGTGATCGCTTACAATATCGCTAAGGATATCTCACCGTGTGACGGCCCCCTTAGATATCAAATCCATAAAATGGCTGTGTGCTCACAAGTCCTTTTTTCATGGTCTTTATCAGATATCGCATTGGACCATTTGAAATAGAAAGTGCCCTAATAGAGCACCCGGCGGTGGCAGAATCTGCAGCGGTCAGCAGTCCGGACCCCATCAGAGGAGAGGTAAGAATAATTAACTCTTGTGTAGATTATGAAATATTTCAGGTTATGTAACAAGATGACTCAAACAATCATAGAGGATAAGGGATTCTCATGTCCTACAAGAACTATGTGCTGTCAATACATGGGCGATACTATGAATATAAAAAAAAATAGCCATGTCAATTAGTAAAAAGATATAAGGCCCAATTGATAAGGAGCTGTACTGGAGCCAGACACTCCTGATTCGTGAAGGGGTGCGCACCTCTTCATGACTCCTGAGCGTCTGACGAGTGGTGTGCTCCTCAGTGCGCCACACAGAAATCTCACTCCAGTCACATACTAGAATGAGATTTCTGGTGTATAAATTACCACAGCTGGTCATGAATTTGACGAGCTGTGGTATCCTGCACCCATCCCGCCCAGGGCTGTGGAATCGGAATCGTGGTCCATTTTGGTGGAGACAAATTCATGGAAATTGAGGAGTTGTAGTTGGAGTCGAAGGTTTGACCTGCCGCCTTAACCCCAGGGCTGTGAGGTCGGAATCGGTGTCCATTTTTGTGGAGTCAGAGTTGGATTCAGAGAAATTGGGGAGTCGGAGGTTTGGCTTACCGACTCCACAGCCCTGATCACGCCACCGCCCATTTTGTCAGAGCGGGGAGAAAGTGGTGTGAAGACGACAAAAGGCAAAAAGCTGCACCAAAATTTTGCAACTTTATAAAGCTTTTACACCAAAATTCTGGATTGAAAGGTTTGATGAATCTGGGCCATAGTTTCTTCTTTATTTCAACATTTGCACAATTAAATCACGGCTATTTTTGCATTGCATGTGGAAATAAAGAAGAAACTGAAGGAACATGTCGTCTAAATTAGTTTTTTGATCCACAGCTGCTGTAATAATGCAATGTGTTAAGCAGATCATTGTGAAGTGTAGGGTCAGTTAGTACTGTAGATTGATCCAGCACATATTGCCTTTACCCCTAAGGCCCCCTTCACATCATGTGTTGTGCACATCCGTGGTGATCCTTTAATTTCAAGGATCACACGGACAGGCACGGTCTGTGCCAACAGATGCCACTGATGCCCACGGACCCATCATCGGTTAGTAGAGATAGGGCTGTACCTTGCTTCTGATAATGCGGATCCGATTTTTTGTTGGATCCGTTTTGTTCTGTCACCATAGAGATTTATGTTATTTGAAACAGACACCAACGAATCCATTTCTGTCCGATTTTTTTAAGGCAGGCCAAAATAGGGGCAGGCTCAAATTTTGGGGACAGATAAAAAGTTGACACAAACAGATCCATCACCAAACTGACACAAGGACCAATCCGTGCCCATAGGGATACATGGAGGCCAAATCGAATCCGTGGCTATCGGTTTTACAACAGGTAGACACGGAACCACAAAAAATGTGATGTGAAGGGGCCTAAAGGATCACACCTATTGGGAGAATAAAAAAACCTCTTAAGGTACCGTCACACGGGGAGATATCGCCGGCGATGTTGCCGGCAACCGAGGGGCGTGGCCAGGTTGCGGCGACATCGCCGGCGAATTGCCGCGTGTGCCAGGGCGATAATCAGGCGATGAATCGCCTGAGTCACATCGCCAGGTTTCCCAACAATGTTGGGAAACCTGGCGATGTTGCTCAGGCGATTCTGCCTGATCGCCCTGTGTAACGCGGCAATCCGCAATGTTACGGGCGATTCCGCCTATCTACTACATTGCGGGTTATCGCTCGCTGGGTTGCTGGGCAACTCAGCGAGCGATAGCCGCGGCAACTAGCCGGCGACATCGCCGGTAAATTGCTCAGTCTGACATCTCACCGGCGATGTTGTCAGGGATGCGCGCTCCCGCGATCGCCGGCAACATCGCCGGCGATATGTCCCTGTGTGACGGTACCTTTACAGAAGGTCAGGATATCCTTTACTGCTCGGCAGAGGACCTAGAAGTTGAGCCACCATGATCACAACTGAATACACACATAGGAATACCTCTTTTAGTTTAATATCCAGAACGCATTTGTTTAAATCTTTGCTATGTGCTGCAATAAACTATCAGAGTGTCTGAAATCTAAATTATAGTGTCTTACACCTAATCGCTATGTTCACTGTACAGGTGGTGAAGGCTTTTGTTGTCTTGTCTCCTACATACATTGAACACGACCAGGAGACACTGACTAAAGAACTACAAGAACATGTGAAGAAGGTGACCGCCCCATACAAATACCCAAGAAAGGTAGGTATCTTCATGACATCGCCACTGTCACACAAGAAGCTGCTGGACCTTGTACTGACTTATTCTTATTATTAATAGATTGAGTTTGTGCAACAATTGCCCAAAACCGTCAGCGGGAAGATTCGGAGAAATGACCTGAGGAATAAAGAATGGGGAAAAGCCTAAAGAGCGGTTACCACGAGCAAAACTAACCAGCACAGATAATATAGTCACATCAAGAATCCCGATCCACATGTACAGAGAAGCATCCAACAACTCATGTTCTAATAGACAGCATGATTGTTTTTTATAAAATTTATACAATTGTTGAGAATATTTTCAAACTGAAATAAACCTTTTTCATTTTTATGGATTAAATATTTCCAGTCCTGGGCTGCACGGAATCAGGAGTAAAGATCCTTGGATATAGACCTTCATTAAAAAGATTGTCCCATAAACGTTTCTAACCAATCCACAGGACAGATAAGTGTATGATAGGTGCAGGGAACCTGTCATGTCCTTTTTTGTTCGGCACTGTTAACCCTTTGGATCGCTCTGTCAATCACTGACAGTACAACCTAAAGCACAGCGGCTGAGAATGCGCTGTTCCCTGCCAGCATCGCCAATTATAGGGCGATCAAGGGGCCTCAATGCATTGCCATGACAGCGAAGGGTCAGCTGATGACCCTGGATGCTGTCATGAATCACTTAGTGCCAGCAATGACCGAGCGACGTCGCCTGCAGAAAATGATTACTTGTGCTGTGCAGAGAGATGCTGAAGCATCTCTCTGCATAAGGCGGAAGGCACATTGTACGAGGAACTCGCGCGAGTGCAATGCGAGGGAAACTCGCATTGCAATCGGACCAGTGTTACCCTATCAGGCAGGGCACACTGGTGCGAGTCCCCTGCACTAAACTTGTGCTGTGACTGCACGCGATTCTGACGCGCGTGAGGGCAATGCAAGTCTATGGGTGCGAGAAAATCTCGCACCCATACACCACACGGTGCGAGTTTGTAGCACCATGCTGGTCAAAGATGGGTAGAATAGCTAGATCAGGTTTAATAGTCTCCGGGGCTACTTAATGGACCAGATCATCTATGTGCACCAGGACTTTACTAAAATCAGTGCTTTAAGGAAGGGGGAAATATACAAAGGGGAAAAAATCCAAGTTGCTTACTGGTAATGGGATTTTCAAGAACCCATAACCGCACCACCTGAGAGAGAAAGGTTTCGCCCATCCAAGACAGGAAACCACTGAAATAACAAGTCAGCACCTCTCCTCTGCATTAGTTTGTTTTCAGAGCAAGTTAAGAAGGACCTCCAGACAAACATTATTATTAAACCACTTCACCAATCACCACTAACATTAATTTTACCCAAATGGTGCCCACAAGCAGTGATAGGTGCTGAAATATAAGCAGGGGTGTGCCTAGCCTCTCTGCCGCCTGAGGCAAACTGAAAAACAGTGCCCCCTCGATCGTAAATTTTAAAATCGGTACAAAGAAATCTGATTCACACAGTTATATCTATCCTGTAAAAATGAGTACAACAGTGTTTTTTAATTTAGAGAAATGGAAAAAAATATGTCCTAAACAAGAATGTCAGTGCCATCACCCGCACATACAAGAACCACACAGAAAATCGCAGAATAAGGATCATTAATGGCAATGGCAGCGTTGGCACAGAATACAGACACACAATGATGGCTGGCAGAGCAGAGGTCCTGTAAGCAGACACAGTCCTGCATCCTTATAGCACAGGAGGCAGTAATGATTGGCAATCTAATATCTCTGACACACGCCTACAGAACTTCAATGTGGCCGCTGTCTGGCACTAATTAGTCAGACATGTCCACCATGCAGCACCGTCCACACACCACAAGCAACGAGCATCTCACTCACCGAGTCCAAACAAGCTGCAACAAGCAGCCACTGCACTAAACTGGTAAAATGGCGCGTCTTCCCCAACAGACCACGTCTCTTTCTCACCAAACACTTAGCCAATCACAAATGCCGCCCACAGGCCTGTCCGGAATTAATAGCAGGGGTCTTCTTATTGGGTTGAGCAAGGGATGTGGGAGCGGGAAGGACGAGCGCCAATGACCAACCACCGCCCAGGAGAATCATGGCTGGATGCCGGTACATACCGAGGGCCGGCAATGGACATGAAGTGTAAGTTATGGCCAATTAGTTCTGCAGCAGAGCAGCTGCTACAGGGGCATACATAGAAATCATGGGGCTCCATAGCAAAAGTTCTAACTGAGTCCCCCCCCCCCAAAAAAAAAAAAATAACATCTGGCTGGGTCACATAGGTACATATCTCACAACTTTGTAGTCCTTACAAAGTAATTTTTCTCCCATTGAAGCCCCTAGATTCCTCTTTCATTGCCCCCATAAGGTATGATGTCAGCAAGTGTGCCCCACAACCACTGCATGATCCCTCCGCAGAGAATTCCTCCACACGCACAGTAGGATGACCCTAATGTTAACCCCCTCAACTACTCCAGCACAGTATGATCCCCAACTGTGACCCCCACACAGCTCTCCATGTAGTATAATGGACCTACGAACAGTATAATGGCTCCTACACCTCTTCACACTGAATAATGTTTTCAACACAGCCCTTAAATAGCCCAACATAAATTTAATAGCTCCCTCATAGTCCTCCAAGTATTATCATGTCCCCACAGAGCACACCAAATATTATATTGGTTTTCATAAAGTATAATTGGCTCCATATATTTTAATGCATCATCCTTAGTCCTCCATATATTATAATGAACCCCACAATGCCCTCCTTATAGTATGTTTCACCCCCATAGTCCCCAATATAGTATAATGTATATAGTATAATGCATCCCCCATAGTGCTCCATATAGTAGAAAGCACTCCCATAGTCCTCCATAAAGTATATTGCACCCCAATGACCTCCATATACTATAATGCACCCCCATAACCCTCCGTATATTATAATGCACCCCCACAGTCCTCTTTATAACATATTGCACCTCCATAGTCCTTCCATATAGTATATTTCACCCCCATAGTCTTCCATACATTATAATGCACCCCCAAAGCCCTCCATATATTATAATGAACTCCCCATAGTCCTCTTAATTACATTGCAAATCAGTCTTCCATGTACTATAAAGTACTCCCATAGCCCTCCATATAGTATAATGCACCCCCATCATCATCTATATAGTATAAAGCATGCTCATAGTCTTCCATATAGTATAGTGCTCCCCCATAGTCCTCCATATAGTATAAATCACCCCCCCATAGTTCTCCGTATAGTATAAAGCACCCCCATACTCCTCCATATAGCATAATTCACCTCCACAGTTCTCCATATAGTATATTGCACCCCTATAGTGCTCCATATATTATATTGTACCCTTATAGCCCTCCATATAGTACAAAATACCCCCATTGTCCTCCATATAGTACATTGCACCCCCATAGCCCTCCATTATTTAATGCAGCTTCGTTGTCCTTCATATAGTTTAATGCACCCGCATAGTCCTCCATATAGTATAAGCACACCCATAGCTCCCATATAGTATATTGCACCCCCATAGCCCTCCATATTATTTAATGCAGCTCCATTGTCCTCCATATAGTATATTGCACCCATATAGTCTTCCGTTATAGTGTAAAGCACCCCCATAGTTCTCCATATAGTATATTGCATCCCATAATTTTCTATATAGTATATGGACCCCCATTATCCTCCATCTAACCGCTGTGCACGGCTCAGCACAGCAGCACTCAGTGATGATGTCATCATGCCCCACTGTGCTGAGCAGCAAGGGCAAACAGCAGTGGCCAGGGACCGGAAGAATTGATTCAAACTGTAGTTGAAGCATTCGTGGGGGCCATGCTGCCACTGGGCCCCCCATGGATGCTGCCCTCTGTTTACCAGCAGGTCACCTCATGATAGGTATGCCACTGCCCCTGAGGAATAAAGAACAGTTAGTCACCATGTTAGTCACGGGGGGGGGGGGGGGGGCGACACCTGGCCTGCCCAGACTAAGGAGGGCAACGTCTGGACTGTGGCAGCTGAGCAGGATGACAGCAGGACAGGGGAGGAGATCAAATTCAGGTAGCGCTGGCACAGAAACACAGTACAGACACAGGACAACAGGGCAAGGAAGACAGGCAAAAGTCATCTACCGTTTGCATAGATGGAAGTCATCAAGCACGGACATCAGGTTAAAGTCATCTGGTGCTGGCATGGATAGAAGTCATCAGGCACTGACATAGACACAGGTGCAGGATTCAGGCCGTAACATGCACATGAATGGACTAGGCACACAGGCAGGATGGGTAGGATTCCAGCTGATATCAAGACACAAAATGGGTAGGACAGTTCCAGACACAGAACTGGGAGCATGCAGGACTGGTGCTGGATATGGACAACTAGAGCAACAGGCTGGACCAACACACAGGGATAGGTTAGGAAACCTAATGAGTTGTTTGGGCAATGCCCAACATTGAAAGGGAACTGTAAATACCTGGTGCCTCCTGGCAATAAGCTGCGGACACCAATTCAAGGTGTGTGCACTGCCCCTGTAAGAGGGGGGAAATGCGCGCATGTGGCACCCCAGGAGTCCGGTTGCCACAGTGGCATTGCCTCCCTCACAGGGGGGTGATGTCATGGCTGGAAGGAAGAAGGGGTCTTCACACTAGGTAACACCTGCATCCAACACGTTCCTGACTCCAGGCCAGAAGGGTGAGCTCCCCTATAAATTCTGGCTGGGAGGTGGGGTTAGGCAGAAAGTTAGAGGAGAACAATAGAGAGACAGACGTCCTGGGACTGGAGCCACCAAGAGTCTAGTCCCAAGGCAGTGGAAAGTGAGTGAGTGGGAAGAGAAGTCGAGTAGAATCTGGGGAGTGGAGCTGTGACTGAGCTCGCCCCAGTGGAAAGCGCTAGAAATCGGACGCCTGAGTCCGTGGTTGTATGGGTACTGAAGTGTCGGCAGCTAAATCTGGAGGGCTGGAGATTGCAAGTCACTTGGCCACCAGACACTAAAAGACTCAAGCTGCCTGCAATACGGGTGAGAAACCAGCACGCAGGAAGAGGGTCGCAGCACAGCTTTAGACAGTGGGGACTAAAGAGGACAGCGCAGAAGGAAGGCCTCTGAACCCACCTGGTGTGGTGGATCTCCAATTGCTTCCAGGCTGCCCTGTTCTCCATTGCCACCTGTTACCAGTGTCCTGGATTGCACCATCAACTACCAAGTTAAAAGTAAAGTAAACCACCATCCTTGTGTTGTCCGATCATTTTCTGCACCCTCAGTCCTGCACCCCAACGTTCACTACCCCTTCATTAACTGTACCAGTTGCCTTGAGGCCCCGCTCCACCCGTGGGGATTTGTCCCATATTTGCTGCGTCACCAACTGCCCAAGTGGTCCTGAACGTCAGCGTCTGCCATCCAATTGTCGAATACCACGGGTGGCGTCACGACTCAATCCCATATAAATTATCCTTCATTTTATGACACGGCCAAGGCCATGGAGTCGGCACCTCCCCAAAGAACTGTCCGACCCAGTTCCGAGTACCCCACAGCCCTGGTGGGTACGTCACAAACATGTGCACTCTAGGCTAGAGACCAGGAACCCAGCAAGACAAGCACAGGTCCTGGGGCCTAAGGACCCTGGCAGAAGACGGGGACCAAAACACATGGGCAGCCATGCAGGAGAACCAGTGTTTGCACTAGACATGGGCTGCAACATATTTTTTATGGTTCTCTGCTACATACACCAAGTTCCATTTCTGCATTTTTAATATGTTTTAGGCAGTTGCTATATCACAATTCTTTAATATGAGCTTGGAAAAATGAAATCAGGGATAAATAATAGTGTTAATTAGGCTGGAGTTACACTTACGTGTCACTCTTGTGAGCCTTTCTTCACATCACTCGGCATGACCGCCTGTTCTCTGGACTGGAGCGTTTCAATACATGCAGCTGACACGTTCCTGTCTCGAGAGCTGGCGGCCATGCCAGGTGATGTGATGGGAGGCTCCCAAGAGTGACACGTAAGTGTGACTCCAGCCTTTTAGAACTGACCCAACTACAGTTAATTACTAACCCTGTTATCCTAGATCCAGTGCGAGACAAGTGCAATCTCTCCCCCCCAGGACTCCTCCTCTGTAAAATTACACAAATATTTACTTACAGCCAGAATAGAGCAGTGGCATCCTTGTATGACCTGAGGCTTTCACCGGAGAGGCTGTGAGTACAATGTTTGGGGGATTGTTCTGTAACTCCATATACATGATAGCACATGAATCCTGTACAACTCTATTGTAAGAGCCACACTAGACTATGTGAGGGCTCTCTGCCATGTACAAGGGACCTTTTTAGTTGTTATAGGGAATAGTAGTCATTGGAATAAGCCCAACCTTTACTTTTTTGTAATGGCCTTCAGCTTGATCTCGAGCCATGGAGACTTCATGGATGAACGCTCTGTAGGAAGATCGATCTTGCGCAGGTCCATGCAAGAAATATTACAGATTCATTGTTTTTAGTACTCAGATAATTGTAGAGCACTTGGATGATTTTTTCTTCGACTTTCTTATTCAGGGACCAGATCGGTGTCGGTCATGAAAATTCTAATTAAACTAAGAACCTTCGCCTGTCATGCTAACCCAAGGGTCTGCTCCAGATTAATCAGCAAGAGACAAACGTTTTCTGCCCCTCAGAATTTCTCTGATTATGAGGAAATTAAGTCAAATTACAAACTGGATCCACCAGAATACTTCAACTTTGCAAGTGACGTTTTAGACAAGTGGACCGCTGCTGATAAGGTATGATTACTTGTTTATTCTCCAATGGAATAAAGATGTAATGTATAGAATACAGAATGCTTTAAACTGGCTATGGACATGGTACAGGACTGCGTACTATGATGATGATGATGTATTAGTAGTAGTAATAGTAATGGTCTTTTCCCAGGATGGCAGTAGACATCCCAATCCTGCTCTGTGGTGGATAGATGGTGAAGGAAAAGAGGTGAAATGGAGCTTTGATGAGTTGGGGTTTCACTCCAGGAAAGTGGCAAATTTACTCTCTGATGCCTGTGACTTAAAACCGGGAGACAGAGTCATTGTGATTCTCCCTCGGGTGCCGGAGTGGTGGCTGCTTAATGTTGCCTGCATTAGAGCAGGTAAGTAGAGATCTGGACACCCTCGTAATCACACATTAATGACTCTCCACCCATCTGAAGGATATACAGGTATGTGGCGCCCCACTATGTAGGTGCCACAGAGGGGTACTGCACCCGTAAAAGAGGTGTAGTCACCCCAGCTGCAAGTGGATTTCAGGATGATAGGCGGAACCCTAAACCCACACCCCACACTAGATCACACAGTGGGAGGTAACCGGGAAGGAGTACAAAACCACCTCTAGGGGGAGTTGGAGGAGCTAGTGTGTGCAGACGCTAGGAGAGCTGCAAGGACGTCCTGGTGGTCGGTGCTGTGATTAGGCCTGAACCAGTGACCCGGAGTGGCCCTTCTGCGTCCCACAAGCGTAAATGGGACTGAAGGCAGGGAGCGAGGAACTTGAGAGAGTTTGTCCCAGGAGAAACGCCAGATATTGGGGATCCACACTTGTGGGGGACTATAGGCCCACAGAAAACCCCGTCGCACCGTGGAAGCTTTAGCTACCCGGTCTCCTAGGTGGGTCAAGAGAGGGAGCCAGGAACAGCAGGCCAGCTGCAGCATCCAGAGAGGGTCATCCCGGAGACCGCACAGGAGAGAGAGACAGACAAAGGAAGAGAGTGGAGGCAAATCAGGCTGCAGCAGGCTGTGCTTCAGAAACTACACATGCACAGGAGGCCTTATACCCACTTGCTGTGGGAACCCACTGTGCAGCCCGTTTACCCGTCAGTGCCCTGGATCGTTTACCTGCTCAACACCAGTAAAAGGTAAAAGAGACTTGGCTGTGTGCGTGTATGCTTATTCTCCACTCCCAGCACCCCTCATAGACCATACCAACGCTCCCCACACAATCCCAGCTCCACTCTAAGGGCCCTTTCACATCAGCGTTTTTCGTAATTCGCGGCAGATGCGGTGAAAAAACCGCATCTGCCGCGTTTGCCGCATAACCGTTCCACTTGCGGCACGGTTGCGGTTTTTCCCATACAAAGTATAGGGGGACTTGCGGCAGATGCGGCAAGTGCGGTTTTGCACTTGCGGCAGGTGCGGCAGCGAAAAAAACCGCAGTAAGCCGCGGTTTTTTTTCGCGGCCGCACCTGCCGCAAGTGCAAAACCGCACTTGCCGCATCTGCCGCAAGTCCCCCTATACTTTGCATAGAAAAAACCGCAACCGTGCCGCAAGTGGAACGGTTATGCGGCAAACGCGGCAGATGCGGTTTTTTCACCGCATCTGCCGCGAATTACGAAAAACGCTGATGTGAAAGCACCCTTAGCTGCCCCCCTTCTCACTAAGCTGCCCCGGAGGTCCAGTCCTGCCTGAGGAGGACTATAACATCTCAGCCGCAATACCACCAACCTCATCACCAGACACTGCAGGTGGCGTTACGACAAACTATAAACTTGTAAATACTCCCCTGTACATAATCCCCTTTTCAAGAGAACCGTCCCCCGGGATACGGGATCAGGCGTGGCCGCCATTCCCCGTGACACAGCAGTTAACCCCTTCTGCCGCCTGATACCCGAGTACCCCATACCCCGGGGGCGACAAAGGTGCACCTCAATAAATTAGAATATCATAAAAAGATAATTTATTTCAGTAATTTAATACATTAAGTGAAACGCATATATTATATAGAGTCATTACAAACAGAGTGATCTATTTCAAGTGTTTATTTCTTTTAATGTTGATGATTATGAAAAAGAAGAGCAGATGGGCGCACATGAGAAGTATCCGAAGGACAATAGGGGTTAGTATTATTATGAGGCAGGGATATGACACCTCTCACCTTTTTGGGTTGTGCAAGCCCTGCACAATCCTGGGAAGCGGCACCATATGTTGCACTGCAGAGCGGTGAAGCAAGGAGGCTCCAATGTACACTTCCTGCTGCGACCATATGGTACTGGGAAGCCGGTCAGCTGACACCGCGTCAGCGGATACACGTCAAGCCAGGTCCTGGTAGTGTTAGTACGGGCTCTCTAGGCAAAAGCAGCTCCACCAAAGGGGAGAAGAGATCAGGGGATCCGGATCCGGACAAAAAAAAAACGCATCTGCTGCAAGTGCCGCCTAATGGAGGCACTTGCGGAACACTTGTGGCAAACCCCATGCATTGTCTATGGGGCTTGCGATAAGGTGCGGCAAGTGCGGTTGCAGCAGTTGCGGCCGCACCTTACCGCAAGCCCCATAGGCAATGCATGGGGTTTGCCACAAGTGTTCCGCAAGTGTCTCCGTTAGGCGGAAGATGCGGTAAATCTGCCGTATCTGCTGCATTTTGGCGAAAATGCCAGTGTGAAAGCAGCCTTAGAAACACAGTTTAGTAATAAATTTAGGAAGTGTTGTAAATGTTGTTTTTGTCCTCAGGGGGCCCTAAGGTCTTTATGACGCATAAGAGGACAGTAGTGCTATAAAAGCGGTGTGATGTTGAGGGGTTATAACAGATTTCCTTAGTGACCTGGATGCTTGAAGTCTTTGCTTTCCAAGGAATTCATTCTCATATGTTTCCGTCCTCAACGATAATATATAAAACCCTCATAACAAGTTCTATCTAAACTTTCCATTCCTTTGCAGGTTTAGTTTTACTTCCCGGAACAACACAACTTACAGCAAAGGATATTCTGCACAGGTTACAAACCTCAGAGGCAAAGTGCATTATCACAAGCCAAGAACTGGCCCCAACAGTAGACTCCATCTCATCCCAAGCTCCATTACTGAAAACCAAAATGAGCGTGTCTGGAAGGAGAGAAGGGTGGCTGAATTTTCAAGATCTCTATACGTATGTCCCATCATATTAGCATGTAATGATAGTCACTGGGCATCATGTAATAAAACTATATTTCCATATATTTAAGGTCAGCGAATGATAAGCACGTGTGTGTGAGGACAAGGAGTACAGACCCCATGACCATTTACTTCACTAGTGGGACAACAGGTTCTCCGAAAATGACCGAGCACAGTCACTGCAGCTACGGAATAGGATTGACAATAGCTGGAAAGTAAGTATACATGGACGTTAGTTGCATAGGATTCTTCTAAACTAGAAGTTGGTGGCCTAGGTGAGCTAAGATCAGCATCAGGCACATCTAGGAAGGGGATAAAAATCCACAAAGGAGGAATATCCAACACGTCTAAAAGGGTAGACTTTATTTTATTAATTAAAATACATAGAGGAATTGGACGTAGACAAACGTGTAAAGAATCCACATGATATTGGTTAGGAATTATAACACTCACATGGTGAGCATCAGGAGTGGACCAACTGGGCTGTGACACCAATTGCCACCTGGAAATGCGAGCTGAGGAGGATCCCCGAGCTTTCTGCCAAAGCCAAAAGATTGGAGATAGGCCAAGCTGGTTGGTGCCAGCCAGTTGAAGCCCCAGGGGGTCTCAATGCCACAACAGCTGAACCCAGGGGTCGGCTCTTACGGACTGGTATGCTGGCAGCAGGCGAGGCTCATCTATCAGCAGACGGGATGGGTATGAGGCAGCACAGCGGATCCAGGAATGGTGTAGGCAGGTATAAGTGGCACAACAGATGCAGGCAGTTATATATGGCATGGCAGGTGCAGATAGGTGATGGCTGGTATGTGTGACACAGCAGATGCAGGCAGGTATATGAGGCACGGCAGATGCAGGCAGGCACAGGTTAGAAGATAGGGAAAACAAGGACAGGCACCGGGACAGAATACTGGTAAGGGGACCTGACAACTAACAATGCGTCTCTAGTAATAGACCACGTTGCCCAGGCACCTCTAAATGGGGAAGGCACCTTAAATTCACTGTGCTTCTCCGCAATAGGCTGAGAAGTATTCCGGATTAGAGCGTCCTGGCCCATTAAGAAAAGTGTGAGTGCGGCGCTCTACCTAAACATGCTCCCAGGAGACCTGTGCAGCATACACAGGCCCAGGAAGTGACTGACGGGGAGCAAGCAGATGCCTTGGGCCCGTAGATGAGGTGAGTATACCACGAACGTCAGTCTACCTGCCATGTGGAGGCCGACAACACAGAGATAGGTGCTTCAAGAGTCCACCATAACAATGGTTTATGCATTTTGAGGTTTCATGCCTTTTAATCTTAACCATCTAGGAAGGTGCCAGGGTTAACTAGATATGGGAAAGCTCAAGATTGGGGTAAACATGTGACAGGCTTCGAGATCTGAGGTCCTGGTGAAACAGGTTATCTATTGTGACTATGTCCAATGGCCTGTATACACCTGAAGCTGACCTAAGGGATAACTTCATATTTGTGTCCCAATCTTGTGAAGTTGCGTTGTGTTCTACAACTTTGGTCTCATAAAAAGAATATTTGGCCTTGTGTATGCTGTGTCTGAGCCTAATGTTTGGTGCAACTGCCAGATATATATTAAATGTATACATAGGAATGCATTCATACAAAGGAGGCCATAAAAGTTGTCCTCCATTGGGACAGTATTACTTTGTTGTAAATATTTAGGAAATGTCTGAGATTGGTGAATTTTCCAAATGAACACCGCTCCTCTGATGAAGACGCCCTTTTCAGCGTAATTCATAATATGGAGGAGAGGGATGATAATATTTATATGTGCTAAAATCTGAGACTGGTCTCCGGTGCTCCTCACTGAAAAGTATGCAGATATCAAATATCAAATAATTTAGTACCTATTGTATCCATACAGGTATTGGCTGGATTTAACACCATCGGACGTGTTTTGGAATTCATCAGACACCGGTTGGGTAAAGTCTGTATGGAGCAGTGTTTTTGCACCTTGGATCCAAGGCTCGTGTGTCTTTGCTCACTATATGCCTCGATTTAACCCAACTGTAATTTTAGAAGTAAGTTGAAAGCAAATCCAGATTAGACAGAGGGAGGAAAACAAACCTCAAATGACCCAGTGTTCTCTTTATGAATGAAATGTTTCAGTAAGGCCAAATATATGGCCTCAAATGGTTAATCATTACATACAATAACCACCTGGGACTTTATCCCGAGCAGATTTGTAGTTTAACCTAATGCCAGTGCTGTATTTGGCCACATCATTACTTTTTTAAACAGAACCTGTCAGCAGGATTTTAGACTCTTAACTAAAGACATGACTGTAATGGAGCTTTGAAGCTGACTTAAAATACGGTATACTTTTAAAGAAATTCATTTTGTTGTATTTCTACAATCTGCCGTGGAAGTTTTATGCTAAAGAGGCCAAGTGCAACGGGGCTGGATGTTGCACTTGGTCTTTTGCTGCCTCTCTGGATATTATCCGCACCCCGACCTGCCTCCGGTCTATGGATGATAGCTCTCTACTTTTTCAGTGACATGCCTCAACTAGCTGTATTTTTTTTTTTTATTGGTGTCAGAAGAGGCACATGCGCAGATTGATTTTTCATCTAAAGGACGGCATTTTGAATTTACTACTAGGGATGGGCGAACCAGAACTGTAAAGTTCAGGTCCTGTACCGGGCACCTAGTGTTTGGGCACAGGTCCTAAACGGAGACTTTCCTGAGAAGTCTGGTTACAGTTCGGTTTTGAGTTCGGTGGAGAGTTGTAAAAATAAACAAAATATTGTTTAAATATCAGCTCATAGTTACCAGGTCTGCGCATTGCACTTCCGGAGCCACTCATTAACTTCCGGATTATTCACTGGTGTGGGTGCAACCACCAATCACTGATGCTGTCACAGAGAGTGGGCATCTGTGATTGGCTTTTGAAACCACTGCAGTAACCTGGAAACAGCCTATTCATTCTAGCATCTACCCTGCGGTAGATGCCAGAATGTATGGGCTGTTTCCAGGTTACTGCACTGGCTCCAACAGCCAATCACAGACGCCACTCTCTGTGACAGTGTCTGTGGTTGGATGTTGTGCCCCTGACCTATTGACTGATGTTATCCGGTTATGTCCACTATACAGCCGGGTGTATGTATCCCGGCTTCAAAGTGTGCATGATCGAAATACAAGGAACATTCCAAGCATGCGCGGTAATCCTCTCTGAAGTCGGGGATGCCCACAACTCGGAGACAGGGATTGTGAATAATACACAGCTGCGTGATGCTATGCATACATGTATTCCACCCGCGGTGAATAGCATGCTATGTGGACAGAATAGTATAGGAAACTAATGCCACATTAGCATATCATAAACAATATTTAGAAATACTTTTTCTAAAGATTTGTTAATGTATAGCTGCTAGATGCTGAAACTACCTAAAAAGAATTTCAGATATGTACCAGAACTGCCCGTGGTTCGGGGTGCACAGGGAACATGTAAGGTGGTTAGGTGTGCTTGTGTTTGCTCAACTAGGGGCTGATTACAAGAAGAAGAGAAAAAGACTTATTTGGGGGAGGTCAGTTGGTGTAATGAATTGAAAGCTAGAAGATTAGTACTAAGGCCATGTAGCGTATGGATAGACTGTAGAATTGGGACTTATATACATGTGCTATGATCGTTATATCTAATGTCGGATTTGAGGATCTATCCTACGTACTATTGTGGAGTTGGATACATGCGCTGCGGTTAGATATCAGTCATCTGGAGGCACTTATAGCGTACCCACCGTTTAAATTTTTATTGTATAATAATATAGAGCAAGTGATTTTAATAAACTTAATACATTTTCAAATATACTTCATTAGAAAATTCTGGTTGGTTACCATTCATAAACCTTCCACAAGTTGTCCCCACTGCAATTTCTGTGAACAGCTTTTACTATCAGTTATATCCGTCTTCAGTGAATATGGGGCATGTAACCATATAAGGGAAAGGAGGTGTGGTCTACACTGCTGACTGCAGCTGGTAAGGAAACAATGTATCAGATTACAGCAAAGAGCTGAGCAATGTCAGAATGTAAACTCCTCTTTCTAATCATCTCTGTTTTGTCATCTGGCTCCACATAGCTTAGTCACAATCTCTGTTAACCCCTTGTCTGCTAACCCCCCACACAGCTGTCAGAAGCTGTGAAAATACACATGCAGTGCTGGCAGATGCTGGCCACGCCCACACAGACATAAAATGCAGTTTTTAAAAGAGCACAGAAAAATGTGAGAAAATAAGTCATATGACACAAAAAGCATCATCTTAGCGGGTATATGACCCATCATTAATAACCAGTGCTGTATTATTTTTTTGTTTTTTTTTTTCAATGAAATGACATTCACACTTTACAGACTATAGTTTATCGACTGGTTTGGGATCTTGTGGACTGCATTGTGGTCATTTACCTGGAGTTGATGTAATACTGTGTACAGATACGAATAAAACTTGTTGCATCGTTATCCTGCCTATGTGATTATTACACGCCCACAACTTCAGATCCTCATAGCTTTGTTTAAAGCTTCCACGGCTGATTACAGAAGAACAGCAAAATAGATTTTTTCCAAACGTTATCAACGTAACCAAAAAAAATCAATGTAATCAAAAAAAGTTGGCTAATACTAAAAAGTTAGTCCTGCAAAAAGTACTTTTTATTAATTACGGTAGTTCTTTTTCCCTTGATCCCTGCTGGTTATGATGTTTTGTTTGAATCACCATTGATCCTTTTTGACAAATCAATCAGAACATTATTTCTAATAATTATGGGCTGGTCTTTATTCCTGCCATACTGAGCATTTATATTTGAGGTACAAGGCTTTAAGTAGTACATATGTTTTAGCATAGGAACGTTGAAGCACAAGTCAATTTAATTTATGTTCCAAGAGCGGTGGAAATAATCTGTAATCACCAAATTCTAAACTAAATGGTGAATAATTAATTAAACAAAGTGCTAATATGGTTTTCTTTTTTTATGTAGACTTTGGCCAAGTACCCTATCACTGGATTCTGTTCTCCACCAACAGGCTTTCGTATGCTGGTGTTATGTGACCTTGCGAGGTACGTACATACAGTATAGTATATGTACATGAAAGATCAGAAAACCTCTGCCATAAAACTATTGTTCAGGAGAGCACTAGTCTGCCCTGATTCTCAGGTATTCAGTCCGTGGAATGGACAGCTTTGGTCAGATATGCACAAAATGACTGTTGTTTTCTTTTCTCTAACATGGGGTTCAATAATACATTGTATTTTTTTTCATTATATTTCTAAAGCTACAAATTTAAGAATCTAAAGCATTGTGTGACTGGTGGAGAACCCATCAACCCTGAAGTGATGGAGCAATGGAAAGCAAACACAGGGCTTCAGCTTTACGAAGGCTATGGTCAAACGGAGACTGTAAGTTACAACTGGACAAAACTTTTTTTGCAACCAAGCACTTGGGCAATTATTAATGCTCCAAGAGATGATGGTTCTAGTCTGGCTTACGGTCATAAACTGAGACTAACCTTCAATCAGATGTCTATTTATCATGGTCCATGTAAATACACAAACTGGCCGCGGGTCTCGCGGACCAACGTTAGCCACAATGGGACCAATCACATCAAATATTTTCTTGGACCGTCCCGGTCTGAGGGAAAGGTCACAGCATGTCCAAGTTTGATGCACTATTTGGATCGCACTCGGAAATGCATGTAAATGAGCGCAGGAAATCATTAGACTGCACTTGAGATGACATTTGAGTGCAGTCCGTTTCTGTGCACTTGACACAATGCAGAAGATAAGGAAATTTTTTCTCTTTCTTATTATCACAGTGAGAGAATCAGATCACAGTAAACTGACACTCGGATCAGATTTGATAGCAGACGAAAGAAGCTTAGGCATGTGACCCTGGCCCTAGTCTGAGTTTATAGCTATCAGCCAGAATAGTACCATCAACCTGCAAGAAGCTTAACTCAAATGTTTAGAGACATGTACATTACCGTACTGCAGCTATAAGCATTGCCAATTGGCCAACTGACATGTGCACCCCTTCAACTTAATAAATGGCATATATCACCAAAGCATACGACCCAGCAGTTATAAAATATGGGTCCCAAATTAATCCATGTGAATGAAGCATTAGTGCACGTGAGACCACTACTTTATTACCTGGTCAATGCTTTTGGGATTTGTGGTGATCTAAGCACTTGGACCCTGGGCAATCATACATTTCTCCTGGGTATACAGTTGTGCTCAAAAGTTTACATACCCCAGCAGATTTTTTGCTTTCTTAGCCTTTTTTAGAGAATATGAATGATAACACAAAAACCTTTTTTCCACTCATGGTTAGTGGTTGGGTGAAGCCATTTATTGTCAAACTACTGTGTTTTCTCTTTTTAAAGCATGAATGACAACCAAAAACATCCAAATAACCCTGATCAAAAGTTCACATCCCCCAGTTCTTAATACGTGTATTGCCCCCTCTAACATCAATGACAACTTCAAGTCTTTTGTGGTACTTGTGGATGAGGCTCTTTATTTTCTCAGGTGTTAAAGCTGCCCATTCTTCTGGACAAAAAGCCTCCAGTTCCTGTAAATTCCTGGGCTCTCTTGCATGAACTGCGCGCTTGAGTTTCTCCCAGAGTGGCTCAATGATATTGAGGTCAGGAGACTGAGATGTCCACTCCAGAACCTTCACTTTGTTCTGCTGTAGCCACTGACAGGTTGACTTGGCATTTTGTTTTGGATCCTTGTCATGTTGGAACATCCAAGTACGTGCCATGTGCAACTTCCAGGCTGGTGAGTGCAAATTTGCCTCCAGTATTTGCGGATAACTGCTGCATTCATCTTTCCTTTAACTTTGACCAAGTTTCCTGTGCATTTGTAGCTTACACATTCCCACATCATCAGCGATACACCTCTGTGCTTTACAGTAGGAATGCTGTTCCTTTCATCATAGGCTTTGTAAGACACCTTTACAAATGTAATGTTTATGGTTGTGGCCAAAAAGTTTCATTTTGGTCACATCACTCCAAATTACCTTGTTCCAGAAGTTTGGAGGCTTGTCTTTGTCCAGTTTGGTGCATTGTAGGCATTAGTGCAGTAATTACTTTCTTCTGGCGACTCAACCATGCAGCCCATTTTTCTTTAACACTAGAAGTCCCAGAAATGTTGAGCTCCCCCCTGAAGTCCCGAAAGAGGGTCAAATGACCTTAGTCCAAACCGACAACTCTGATGGCTCCAATTAGCATCCTTTCATTTGTAAATGTGGCCTAAAATCCTTCAGGTCATTTGACCTGTCTCTGGGTTTCAAAGGTAGAAATATTTAAATGACCCCTCTCTGGGACTTCTAGTGTTAAGTGCCTCCTTACTGTGCATCTTGAAACGGCCACACAGCTAGTTTTCAGTGAGTCCTGTATTTCAGCTCAAGTTATTTGTGGGTTTTTCTTTGCATCATGAACAATTTTCCTGGCAATTGTGTCTGAAATTTTTGTTGGTCTACCTGATCGTGGTTTAGTTTTTACAGAGCCCCTGATTTTCCATTTGTTACTCTTAGTTTGGACACTACTGACTGGCATTATCAATTCCTTTAATATCTTTTTGTATCCCTTTCCTGTTTTATACAGTTTAGCTATCTTTTCCGATATATCCATTGAATATTCTTTTGCTTTCTCCATGACCTACAATCCAGAAACGTCAATGGCTGGATGAAAGGTGCAGAAGTCTGTCTGGATCCCAGAAACTCACTCAACTTTTATACACACACATTGATCACAAGCAAACTGGTCACAGGATGTTACCTTTATTAACCACACAAACCCATTTGTATCAACTTCTGTGTGTGTTATCAGGCCAAAATCACCTGGGTGTGCAAACTTTTGATCAGAGTCATTTGGATGTTTTTGGTTGTCATTATGATTTAAAAAGAGAAAACACAGTAGTTTGATAATAAATGGCTTCACCCAACCATTAACCATGAGTGGAAAAAAAGTTTTTGAGTTATCATTCATATTCTCTGAAAAAAGGCCAAGAAAGCAAAAAATCTGCCGGAGTATGTAAACTTTTGTAAAAGCTTGTGGGAATGGCGTGCACTCAAATCTGGAGTTCTTGAGGTGCTAGTGAAAGGATTGCTGGAACCCGTATTAATATATGAAGGAATATCACTGCACTCTCAGAGGCGTTTATGCAAAGTGAAAGTTTTTATTGTGATTGAACAACATGCGACCACTGACGCCGTTTCGGTCCACAATTTTGGACCTTTCTCAAAGTGTCCCTAGAATTGAAACAAATGAAAGTGTCAACATAAGTGAAAAAACGTTTTTGTAAATGTACATATATACAACTTGGAATACATCATCAGAATCACAGCACAAGTGAATATGGCTGGTTCTTAATATAGAGGCATGGTTTCAATTGTACATCGTCATTGTAAGACAGAGAGCAAGACCAGTGTACAGGGAAGGAAGGAGAGGATTAGTTATAGTTCAGAGTCAGACATAGGGAAGAAAAGGGTTACTGGTAATAGTGTACCTTGACTGGTATGGAGCCTAGGGTACTAGAGATGGTTTTATAAATAGCTACTACTTCTATTTGGAAGAGCTATTGTGGAAGGGTAACCTAGGTCAGGGGTTAGAGAGGATAGATATGAGTTACAGTGTGTATTCCTGTGTCATGGATCAATACCCCCTTAGGGGGTGTATTGTGTTATAGTCAGGAGCCCACCTGTGGTAGTTTTAAGCTGGTTATTCCGAGGGTACTTATGTGTACCGCAGCGCAGGACGCTGCGGAGGGTCCACAAGTCTGATGCCAGCCATAGAAATATCTCAGACTGCATATACTACACACATACCTCAGATACATACAATGACATGAAGAACTGCAGCTAAGATCACACACACCTCCTTCCCCCTCCTTTCTGCTCTGTCTGCAATGAATGAGTCACACAGCATAAAGATCGAAGGAAAGGCAGAACAGTGTAATGATGCATGAATATTCATTCCTTGGGGAGCAGGCAACAGAATTCGCTGTGATTGACAGACAGAATGAATCTTATTTTGCAGTGTACAGAGTATTTGAGGCTTTATAATATAAAATACTGAAGCAAATGAACATCGCTAACCACCGCTATTATAATCTAGGTGCTGATATGTGGAACATTTAAAGGAATGAAAATAAAACTAGGCTCTATGGGAAAGTCTTCTCCAGCCTATGATGTCCAGGTATGAACACGGGATAAGGAAAGGTTGTGCTCATATTGGCAAAATAAAACAAGAAATTAAATATGTCTTGAGAACTTTTTTTCAGATAACCATATATTGCTTGCATAAGTGATGATACCAGAGTATGTCCTTGGCAATTGATAGGGCTGCCTACACTTGGTGAAACCTTCGGCTTGCCAGAGCCTAATAGTGTGTAATGCACACACAGTTAGGATGCAGTTCGGCTTGCCGAGTCCGACAGTCATCAAGTGACAGCAAGTATGTGATTCGCATACTTTAGATCAAGTGCTGACTAGAGTCTCAACAGCATCTCTGAATTGACGACCACTGAAAGGAACGAGGACAGCCAGATTCTAACGTTGTGTGCGTTGCACACCATTAGAATTTGGCAAGCTAAACTGCTTACCGAAGATTTCACCATAGAAGTTCCATTTAAATTAAAAAGCTTCACAAATGTATAACTTTACATGTAATCAACACTCATATTCAAGGCTACGCCTATGGACAGAGTTTCCCCACAACACAACCGTAATACTGTGCTCTCGGCTGAAGTCTTCTATACAGATTTTCACATTGTTAACTCTACCCAACATGGGTGCAGTCTTAGATGATGACATAGCTTATCTTGCAGATGAGATCTTTTTATAATGTCTCTTTAATATACATTTATTATCATTTCAGATAGTTGATGCTGATGGCAACATATTACCCCCAGGTCAGGAAGGTGAAATTGGAATCCGTATAGCACCTCGAAGACCTTTTTATCTTTTTTCTCAATACGCAGTAAGCCTATTTTAAATGTTGCCATATCTACTGTCCTAACCATTTTATTTTTACTGTCCTAGTCCATTTTAAATGTTGCAACCTTGCAAATAATTTTGATTGAAAATGTATTGTTGTGTGTCTACAGCTCATGTGCAAACTCAAGCATCTCCATCATAACGGACTACTAAAAATCTTGAAGACTTGTACTCTCTTACATTCATTCTCCCTTTTTTGCTAACTTATACTTGGCAGGTTAACAAGGAGTAAGGGACAGAAGAGGGGAGAAAAATAAAGAGATGAATACAAAATCAGACTACACATGCTTTGTTTGTAGTCTGTTTCCATGGAGATAGAGTTGTACTTCCAAAACTGTTTTAATGCAGACCATTTACAAATTTGTTTTGCAATGCCCATCAGGGCGGGGGGGGTACTCGGAACCGGACTGGTCAGATCTTTGGGGGATCATGGTGGATGTGACCTGGCTTCATGGCCCTGGGTGTGCAGTAAAGGGGGTATTTATAGGGGATGAACGTGATGCCACCTATGGTACTTGGCCAGGGATGGCTGACGCTGCAGATTAGGGCTGCTAGGGCAGATGGTGATGTAGCCAGGATGGCATCGCTCCCCACAGGTGGAGCAGGGCCCCAGGGATAGGCGAGACAGTCTATTAGGATGGTGATGGTCATTGGGGTGCAGGACAGAGGACGCAGTAAATAACTGGATGACACAGAAGGGTGCAGTTTCTGTTACCTTTACTTGGTAGTTGGTATTGCAATCTGGGGCACTGGTTACAGGTGGTAGAAGGGATCTGGCCAGCCTGGGGGCAATTCGGGAATCCACCTTGCCAGGTGGGGTTGGAGGCCTTCCTGCTGCGCTCTCTATTTTCAGGTCCCTGTGGCTTGTAGCTATGGTGCGGCCCTTTTCCTGCCTGTCAGTTGTTTTTTTAAATCAGATACATTTTTATTGAAAATGATCAATTTATATACATCATGGCATCAATACTACATTGCATGGTATTATACATTAACAATACGCCGTCCCACATTACCCCCCTCCCTCCTCTCTCCCGGACAGCTTAACCAGTCTTACCACAGATATTACCCAACAATCCTTTGTGTTACTTGTTCTTACCTGTATGGCAGGCAGCACTAGCCTATCACAGGCAGCACCTTGCTCTTGGCGGCTCCGAGCTCTCAGGATGCTGCTGTGCCGCTGGGTGTTCGGTGTGGCCAGGAGACTTGCACTTGCTACAGCACCTGCGCAACCCAGGACTCTGGCGTCCTTTCCTAGTGCTCCGCTCTGGGGTGAGCTCAGTCGCAGCTCCACTCCCCCAGAGCCCTCTCCTCGACATTCTGCCAAACCCCCCTCCTCCTGGCCAGAACCAGGGCAGCTCCCCTGAAGTCGGGTTCTAGATCTCCCCCTTCTGGTCTGGAGTCAGGAATTGTGTTGCATGCTGGGTGTTACCTAGTGTGGGGATCTCAAACCCTGTGAGGGACGCAATGCCACTGTGGCAACCGAACCACTGGGGTGCCACAGTTTCAATTTGCACGTGAAAGTGGACATAATCTTTAAAAAAGAGAATTTTGTTTACGTACCGTAAATTCTTTTTTCTTGAATCATCAATGGGAGACCCAGACAATGGGTTTAGGGCGCTGCCCTCCGGAGGTCACACTAGGTACTACAAGTTTGTAGCACCGCCTCCTCCGCTTATAAACCCCCACCGTAGGAGACATCCTCAGTTTAGTCCATAAGCTGCGAGGAGAAATAAACCACACCCGAAACATCGGGAAGAATGCCGTGCACAGACGGTGTAACAACCCGGAAACACTGTCTCAACAGAGAACAGATCAAATGCAAACATGCAACGGAACAACTGGGTGGGTGCTGGGTCTCCCATTGATGATTCAAGAAAAAAGAATTTACGGTACGTAAACAAAATTCTCTTTTTTCTGATCATCATAATGGGAGACCCAGACAATGGGGATGTCCTAAAGCAATACCCCAGGGCGGGAAGAGTTCCTCAACAAGACGGATAACACATGGTTCCCTTTTAAAGGTGGGCAACCGCCGCCTGGAGAACCCGCCTGCCCAAACTCGCATCCGCAGAGGCATGGGCATGCACCATATAGTGCTTAGAGAAAGTGTGCAGGCTGGACCAAGTGGCCGCTTGACACACCTGTAGAGCAGAAGCTCGATGTCGCAAGGCCCAAGAGGCACCTACAGCTCTAGTAGAGTGTGCCTTCAAACCCACCGGGAGAGGCAAACCAGAAGACCGGTAAGCCTCCTGAATGGGAGCCTTGATCCATCTGGCCAAGGTCGACTTTGAAGCCGCGGACCCCTTACAGCGACCCATCGTGAGGACAAATAAGGAATCCGAACTCCTAAAGGAGGCGGTCCTGGACACATAAATGCGTACAGCTCTCACGAGATCCAGAGTATGGAGGTCGCGCTCAACCTGATGAACGGGAGCGGGGCAAAATGATGGGAGAACAATCTCCTGGTTCAAGTGGAATGTTGAAACCACCTTCGGCAAAAATTCAGGCCGTGGGCGTAACACCACCTTGTCCTGGTGAACCACCAGAAAGGGTGACTTGCACGAAAGTGCAGCCAATTCTGAGACCCTTCTCAGAGACGTAATCGCCACCAGAAAGACCACTTTCTGGGACAGACGAGAGAGAGAGACGTCTCTCAGTGGCTCAAACGGCGGTTTCTGCAATGTCGTCAGGACCATGTTTAGGTCCCAAGGGTCCAGAGGTCGTCTATAGGGCGGGACCACCCGAGACACCCCCTGCAGAAATTGACGTACCTTCGGGAGGAGCGCCAAGCGCCTGTCAAACAACACTGAAAGTGCTGATACTTGACCTTTCAGAGAGCCAAGGGATAATCCCAACTCCAACCCCGACTGTAGGAAGGCCAGCAATGTCGGGGTAGACAAAAGCCACGGTGAGCGGCCACCAGAGGCACACCAGGTAAAAAAGATTTTCCACGTTCTGTGGTATATCTTCCTGGAAACAGGTTTCCTTGCCCGATTCATAGTGGCAACCACTGTAGGAGAGAAACCTCTGGATGTCAGCAGCCAGGCCTCAAGAGCCATGCAGTCAATCTGAGGGCCCTGGAATTGAGGTGGAAGAATGGCCCTTGCGCGAGTAGATCTGCGCGTTCTGGAAGAGCCCACCTGTGTCCGCCTGACAGTTGCCACAGGTCCGGGTACCAAGACCTCCTGGGCCAATCTGGAGCCACTAGAATGGCCACTCTGCATTCTGTCCTGATCTTCCACAGGACCCTGGGAATCAGAGCCAGAGGCGGAAACACATATGGTAGCTGGAATCTGGACCAGCTCAGAATCAGGGCGTCCGCCCCCAGAGACTGGGGATCCCAAGATCTTGCCATGTATTGGGGCACCTGATGATTCAGCCGTGAGGCCATCAGATCCACGTCCGGAGTGCCCCACCTGCCGCAGATGTCCCGGAAGACGTCTGGATGTAGAGACCACTCTCCGGCGTCCATCCCCTGTCTGCTCAGATAGTCGGCCTCCCAGTTTCGACCCCTGGGATGTGAACTGCGGAGATCAGGCAGCCGTTTTCCTCCACCCAGAGTAGAATGCGGTGGACTTCGGCGAGGGCCTGAGCACTTCTGGTCCCTCCCTGATGATTTATGTAGGCGACGGCCGTCGCATTGTCGGACTGTACCCGAATGGGCTGTCCTGACAGGAATTTCTGAAACGCCAGTAGCGCCAGATAGACCGCCTTGATCTCCAGCACGTTGATCTGCAACAGCGACTCCGACTGAGTCCAGAGGCCTTGAGCCCTGTGGTGCAAGAACACCGCCCCCAGCCCTTCAGACTGGCGTCGGTGGTCACCACTAACCATGACGGTTTTAGGAAGGACCGGCCCCGTGACAGGTGAAGTGGCTG
The DNA here is from genome assembly GCA_033576535.1 of Allobates femoralis. Classification (NCBI taxonomy): domain Eukaryota; kingdom Metazoa; phylum Chordata; class Amphibia; order Anura; family Aromobatidae; genus Allobates; species Allobates femoralis. The sequence goes on along the minus strand of JARQOC010000011.1, from coordinate 209,337,614 downwards.
GAGCCACCACTGTAGAGAGTCCCTGGTTGGTTGTGACAGTGTCACCAGCCGATTCAGAGAGATCGTCCTCTTGTCCCATCTGCGAAGAATCTCCAGCTGGAGAGGACGGAGGCCGAAACTGTGCGAACGGCACCGCCCTCTATCGCCGCTACCATGCGACCCACCAGTCTCATCAATACCCGTAGGGATGACTGTGGAGACAGGAGGACATTCTGCACTCCTGATTGGATCGCAAGCTGCTTGGCTTGAGGTAGGGACACCAGGGCCGAGTCCGTGTGGAAGTCCATGCCCAGATATGTCAATGACTGGGTCGGAACCAGGGTCGACTTCTGAATGTTGATAAGCCACCCGAACCGTTCCAGGGACTTCATGGTCACCTCCAGGCTTACCCGACAAAGGTCTTCCGATGGCGCCCTGACCAACAGGTCGTCCAAATAGGGTATGACGGCGTGTCCCTGCGCATGCAGGAGAGCCATCATGGAGGCCATCACCTTTGTGAACACCCGTGGTGCTGAGGCTAGCCCGAATGGCAGTGCCACAAATTGGAAGTGCTCTTCCCCCACTGCGAATCTCAACCAGCGCTGATGAGCTGGTGCAATGGGGACGTGAAGGTAAGCGTCCCTGATATCGATGGACGCTAGGAAGTCTCCCTGTGACACAGCCGCGATCACTGAGCGCAGGGATTCCATGCGGAACTTCCGAACCAACACGTACGGTTGAACAACTTGAGGTCCAAAACCGGGCGAAAAGAGCCGTCCTTCTTTGGGACAATAAAGAGGTTGGAGTAAAAACCCCTGAACCTCTCTTCCGTGGGCACGGGGACCACCACTCCGTCTCTGCGGAGTCCCTCCAACACCAGGTAAAAAGCCTGAGCCTTTTCTGGAGAAGGAACCGACCGATGGAATCGGTGTATTGGTTGTGACGTCAGCTCTATCCTGTAACCTCTTGAGACTACATCTCGAACCCACTGATCTTGAATGTGAAGAAGCCACTTGTCCTGAAAGCGGGACAGGCGGCCCCCCACCTGTGGGGAGGCAGGATGAGATAGCGAGTCATGTCGAGGCGGGCTTGGGGGTGGCAGCCGCTGCCCCCGCCGGCTTCTTCTGACGACTCTTGGAACGCCACTGAGTAGCAGGCTTGCCCCCTCGGTCTGAGCGAGTGGACGCCGTTGATGACTGTGAACCGGAGCGAAAGGACCACTGCTTAGGGTTCCTTTTCACGGTGTACCGTGGCTTAGCTTATTCTGCGGTATCTTAGACTCAGCAGAATCCTTTATCAATTTGTCCAGTTCGGTGCCAAAAAGCCTGTCACCAGCGAACGGAAGATTTTGTTAAAATCTTCTTAGATGTGGCATCTGAGTCCCAGAGACGCAGCCACAATAGCCTGCGGATCGCAATTGCATTGGCCGAGGCCACAGCAGAGCGAGTGGCAGTTTCCAAAGATGCCGTCCTGGCATAGTCCGCATAGGCCCTTGCTCTCTCAGTGAGAGCCAGGACCTCTGGACTGGACCTAGCTAGATCAGTGATACCATCCAAACAGATAGTGATCGCTTGTAGGGTCCAGACTGCGGCAAAATTAGGGGCAAACGAAGACCCCACAGCCTCATAGGAAGACTTGGCGAGTTGCTCGACCTGTCTATCAGTAGCATCCTTCAACGAGGAGCTATCAGAGGCAGAAAACAAGGAGCGCGCAGCAATCCTAGTCATGGAAGCATCCACCTTGGGAGACTGCGACCATTCCTGGAGCGCCTCCTGGGGAAAGGGAAAGCGATTGTCCTTAGTTTTACGGACATAACGCCGCCCAGGATGCAACCTGGGAGCTTTAATCACCCTTCCGAAATTAGTGTGGTCCATGAAGGAGCCACTTGGTCTAGCTCTGGCCGCAGCCATTGATAATCTCCTTGGGGTGTACAGTCACCTCCCCAGGAGGAGTGACAAGACGCAATGTCTCATTGATGGAGGACACCAGATCCTCCACCCCATCTGGAGGTTCAGACATAGACCCAAGAGTAGAACCCCCATCATCTTCCTCACCATCAGAGGAACGCTCCTCCTCAGAGAGAGTACCTGGAAGGCTCAGAGAAGCCTCCACGCTTCGCTAGGTGGGGTCTTTACAGCAGAAGTAAGAGACACCCGTGGGTAACTAGAGGAGTAGCTTGTTTTCTCCAGTCTCCTATGCAGGCCCTCCAGGGTTTGACGACATGGAGGACAACTGGAACAAGCAGAGATTCATTGATCTTATTCTTGCGTTTGCCCAAGGCCCTGGGGATCCACCTGAACCTCAGGGTATAATCCGGATTTGCATACTCAATAGTATCATATCGGGTGCCTCAGGGCGTCCGCAGTTATTGCAGGACCCCTCCCAGTGACCGTTGCATGTATACAACAAGGTGGCCCCCGCCGCCATAGCAGCAAGCTTCCCAGCTGAGTACATCTCCACATGGGGGTAACATAAGCAAAGTTCACAATACAAAACCGGGAATCCCGGTGGCTTACCGACCGCAGTGAAGGGTCGGTAAGTAGGAATGCGTGTGTGGTGTGTTGTGACCTCCGCGAGTTCCGGTCCATCCCTTGCAAGTGCAACACGCGCTGTATTTTCAGATCCCAGCCGGGAAGTGATGGAGAAGAAGCCGCCGACAGTGAAGATGGTTGGGCGGAGCCAGGAACACGCGTGAATAACACACAACATCGCCCCCTACACCAGCGGTGATGTCACCATAAGGGCATGCCTCCTCCACCTCCAGACTGCCTCACAATGGAGGTGCCGAGCCGAGCGCGGGAAACGAGAGTGAATATCACCACACACACTCTCAGACTAGCATGTACACAAAAGACACCCGCAGTCTACAGCCTCAGTCCCCCTGTGAAAACACATGGGCGGGTCAGCCAGGGAGACCCCAGCACAGGCCACCGCCAGAACCGCGACCCGATTGGCGATAACCGCGCGGATCTGAGTGTCATGACACCACAGTGACAGACCCTACCCCTACCCCCAGGCACACAGGAGACACACCAGGTGCCTCAGTGCCGGTCCGGTCCTGTAAGCACCTTTAGGAGGCCTCGTACTGGGGGTACAGCACCAGTCCGGATTGTAGCACCATTTAAGGGAGGCCACGGACTGGGCTGTCTCCTTCCGCCATCTGTATGCACCTTTAGGGAGAGCCTCGGACGTAGCGGAGCTGTGCAAGTGCCAGGCTCCACCCTATCCATAGCTCCATGGAGGGATGGAAAGGAAAGGACACGACAGCGTACCGTAGAATCACTAAAGTGTCCAGGCTAAAAGCCCTCCGGTACCTCCACCAGGCGTGTTCCGCAGAGGGTGAGCGGGGAGGCTGTCGAGGGTCCCGAATGGGACCATTTTACCTTGTCTTCATACGCCATCACGTAAGTTTGTGAGAATGCAGTGAAGTGCAGCAAAGCGTGATCCACCGAGCACACTAAGTTTAAAACGAGGATGTCTCCTACTGAGGGTGTTATAACGGAAGAGGCGTGTGCTACAAACATGTAGTACCTAGTGTGACCGTCCGAGCGGTCAGCGCCCTAACCCATTGGTCTGTGTGTCTCCCATTATTGTATGATCAGAAAAGGAGATCTATATGATTAAGAAATGTACTTAAAAAAGCAATAGACTGTAATGAGTCCATCTCAATTTGAAAGCAATTTTCCACACACAATCCGTTAAATAATGCGACATTTAAGCCTTTACAGATGAGTATCCATTTACAAAAGGGTGACCCAAGAAAACAGCCTCAAGTCAAAAAGGAGACAATTATGACACTAGGAGACAGAGCTATAAAAGATAAATGGCTTATTATCTGGTTTACGGAAGATCAGATGACATAATTTTATCTTCAGGGTAAATAAATAAGGTTTTATCCATAATCTAAATAATTTCATCAAAACTAATGTAACATAACAGTGTTTCTCTCTGAAAAGGAGCACTGCTTTAAAAGGGAACCTATCAGTACCCCCCCAGTGCCTTTTAAGGCGAAAAGAGCCACCCTCGGCAGCGCCTATGCTGCATTTTTGTGAAGGTGGTCTTATTATCCTAGCCCCCAGGACACTGAAATAATGACTTTATAAGATAGTGTCTAGTTTAAGGTCCGGGAGGCTGCAGTTACTCCTCCTCCTGTGGTGGTCTGGGTCCCTCCATCTCTTAGCTCCGAGTGACGTCCGGCACGTTCTCCTTCAGCACTCTGGCATCTCCATGATATCTGCCCAAAGCTGAGGTCACATGGTATCACGCAGACCCCAGAATCCCGCCCTTTGTGTGTTTATAGCTGTAAGCACACTGCAGGTGCAGGGAATCCATGAGGGCTGGGTAGTCAAGGCGTACTGGGGTCAGATACCAATAGGCTGGCAAAAAACTAGGGCAGAGACACAAGACATAGTCGTGTCACTGTCCACAGGCCAAAATTTCCAGGAAGAAAGGTAACATGACAAAGGGGGCAAGCAAATGGATCAACATAGCAAGGTTGGGTAAACAATAGATCCAAGATGAGCACAGAAACAACAGGCACGCAGACAACCACCAAGCTGAAGTTACGACTGGCCAATGAAGGCAGAGAGGCAGCTAAATAGCCAAGTAGGTTAAGACAGTAGACACATGGAGGACATATCACACAGCCCAGGCCCTAATGGATTCTGAAGCAGTCAATCTGAGGGCCCTGGAATTGAGGTGGAAGAATGGCCCTTGCGCGAGTAGATCTGCGCGTTCTGGAAGAGCCCACCTGTGTCCGCCTGACAGTTGCCACAGGTCCGGGTACCAAGACCTCCTGGGCCAATCTGGAGCCACTAGAATGGCCACTCTGCATTCTGTCCTGATCTTCCACAGGACCCTGGGAATCAGAGCCAGAGGCGGAAACACATATGGTAGCTGGAATCTGGACCAGCTCAGAATCAGGGCGTCCGCCCCCAGAGACTGGGGATCCCAAGATCTTGCCATGTATTGGGGCACCTGATGATTCAGCCGTGAGGCCATCAGATCCACGTCCGGAGTGCCCCACCTGCCGCAGATGTCCCGGAAGACGTCTGGATGTAGAGACCACTCTCCGGCGTCCATCCCCTGTCTGCTCAGATAGTCGGCCTCCCAGTTCTCGACCCCTGGGATGTGAACTGCGGAGATCAGGCAGCCGTTTTCCTCCACCCAGAGTAGAATGCGGTGGACTTCGGCGAGGGCCTGAGCACTTCTGGTCCCTCCCTGATGATTTATGTAGGCGACGGCCGTCGCATTGTCGGACTGTACCCGAATGGGCTGTCCTGACAGGAATTTCTGAAACGCCAGTAGCGCCAGATAGACCGCCTTGATCTCCAGCACGTTGATCTGCAACAGCGACTCCGACTGAGTCCAGAGGCCTTGAGCCCTGTGGTGCAAGAACACCGCCCCCCAGCCCTTCAGACTGGCGTCGGTGGTCACCACTAACCATGACGGTTTTAGGAAGGACCGGCCCCGTGACAGGTGAAGTGGCTGGAGCCACCACTGTAGAGAGTCCCTGGTTGGTTGTGACAGTGTCACCAGCCGATTCAGAGAGATCGTCCTCTTGTCCCATCTGCGAAGAATCTCCAGCTGGAGAGGACGGAGGCGAAACTGTGCGAACGGCACCGCCTCTATCGCCGCTACCATGCGACCCACCAGTCTCATCAATACCCGTAGGGATGACTGTGGAGACAGGAGGACATTCTGCACTCCTGATTGGATCGCAAGCTGCTTGGCTTGAGGTAGGGACACCAGGGCCGAGTCCGTGTGGAAGTCCATGCCCAGATATGTCAATGACTGGGTCGGAACCAGGGTCGACTTCTGAATGTTGATAAGCCACCCGAACCGTTCCAGGGACTTCATGGTCACCTCCAGGCTTACCCGACAAAGGTCTTCCGATGGCGCCCTGACCAACAGGTCGTCCAAATAGGGTATGACGGCGTGTCCCTGCGCATGCAGGAGAGCCATCATGGAGGCCATCACCTTTGTGAACACCCGTGGTGCTGAGGCTAGCCCGAATGGCAGTGCCACAAATTGGAAGTGCTCTTCCCCCACTGCGAATCTCAACCAGCGCTGATGAGCTGGTGCAATGGGGACGTGAAGGTAAGCGTCCCTGATATCGATGGACGCTAGGAAGTCTCCCTGTGACACAGCCGCGATCACTGAGCGCAGGGATTCCATGCGGAACTTCCGAACCAACACGTGACGGTTGAACAACTTGAGGTCCAAAACCGGGCGAAAAGAGCCGTCCTTCTTTGGGACAATAAAGAGGTTGGAGTAAAAACCCCTGAACCTCTCTTCCGTGGGCACGGGGACCACCACTCCGTCTCTGCGGAGTCCCTCCAACACCAGGTAAAAAGCCTGAGCCTTTTCTGGAGAAGGAACCGACCGATGGAATCGGTGTATTGGTTGTGACGTCAGCTCTATCCTGTAACCTCTTGAGACTACATCTCGAACCCACTGATCTTGAATGTGAAGAAGCCACTTGTCCTGAAAGCGGGACAGGCGGCCCCCCACCTGTGGGGAGGCAGGATGAGATAGCGAGTCATGTCGAGGCGGGCTTGGGGGTGGCAGCCGCTGCCCCCGCCGGCTTCTTCTGACGACTCTTGGAACGCCACTGAGTAGCAGGCTTGCCCCCTCGGTCTGAGCGAGTGGACGCCGTTGATGACTGTGAACCGGAGCGAAAGGACCACTGCTTAGGGTTCCTTTTCACGGTGTACCGTGGCTTAGGCTTATTCTGCGGTATCTTAGACTCAGCAGAATCCTTTATCAATTTGTCCAGTTCGGTGCCAAAAAGCCTGTCACCAGCGAACGGAAGATTTTGTAAAATCTTCTTAGATGTGGCATCTGAGTCCCAGAGACGCAGCCACAATAGCCTGCGGATCGCAATTGCATTGGCCGAGGCCACAGCAGAGCGAGTGGCAGTTTCCAAAGATGCCGTCCTGGCATAGTCCGCATAGGCCCTTGCTCTCTCAGTGAGAGCCAGGACCTCTGGACTGGACCTAGCTAGATCAGTGATACCATCCAAACAGATAGTGATCGCTTGTAGGGTCCAGACTGCGGCAAAATTAGGGGCAAACGAAGACCCCACAGCCTCATAGGAAGACTTGGCGAGTTGCTCGACCTGTCTATCAGTAGCATCCTTCAACGAGGAGCTATCAGAGGCAGAAAACAAGGAGCGCGCAGCAATCCTAGTCATGGAAGCATCCACCTTGGGAGACTGCGACCATTCCTGGAGCGCCTCCTGGGGAAAGGGAAAGCGATTGTCCTTAGTTTTACGGACATAACGCCGCCCAGGATGCAACCTGGGAGCTTTAATCACCCTTCCGAAATTAGTGTGGTCCATGAAGGAGCCACTTGGTCTAGCCTCTGGCCGCAGCCATTGATAGATCTCCTTGGGGTGTACAGTCACCTCCTCAGGAGGAGTGACAAGACGCAATGTCTCATTGATGGAGGACACCAGATCCTCCACCCCATCTGGAGGTTCAGACATAGACCCAAGAGTAGAACCCCCATCATCTTCCTCACCATCAGAGGAACGCTCCTCCTCAGAGAGAGTCTGGAGCTCAGGAGAAGCCTCACGGGCTCGCTTAGGGGGTCTTACAGCAGAAGTAAGAGACACCCGGGGTAACTAGGAGGAGTAGCTGGGTTCTCCAGTCTCCTATGCAGTGCCTCCAGGGTTTGCGACATGGAGGACATCTGGGACAGCAGAGATTCATTGATCTTATTCTGCGTTTCCCATGGCCCTGGGATCACCTGAACCTCAGGGTATAATCCCGGATTTGCAGACTCAATAGTAGCAGATCGGGCCTCTGGGCGTCCGCAGTTATTGCAGGACCCCTCCACCAGTGTCCCGTTGCATGTAGTACAGACAATGGTGGCCACCGCCGCCTTAGCAGCATGCTTCCCAGCTGAGGACATCTCCACAGTGGGGGGAAAATAAGCCAAAGTTCACAAACAAACCGGGAATCCCGGTGGCTTACCGACCGCAGTGAAGCGGTAGGAGGAAGCGGTGTGTGTGTGTGACCTCCGCGAGTTCCGGTCTCCCTTGCAAGTGCAGACACGCGCTGTAGTTCAGATCCCAGCCGGGAAGTGAGGGAGAAGATGGCCGCCGACAGTGAAGATGTGGGCGGAGCCAGGAACACGCGGGAAGAACACACAACACGCCCAGCGGTGATGTCACCATAAGGGCTGCCTCCTCCTCCTCCAGACTGCCTCAGCAATGGAGGTGCCGGAGCCCGCAGCGCGGGAAACGAGAGTGAATATCACCACACACACTCTCAGACTGCATGTACACATAAGACACCCGCAGTCTACAGCCTCAGCCCCTGTGAAAACACAGGGCGGTCAGCCAGGGAGACCCCAGCACAGGGCCACCGCCAGAACCGCGGACCCGAGGGTAACCGCGCGGTCTGAGTGTCATGACACCACAGTGACAGACACTACCCCCAGGCACACAGGAGACACACCAGGTGCCTCAGTGCCGGTCCGGTCTGTAAGCACCTTTAGGGAGGCCTCGGACGGGGGTACAGCACCAGTCCGGAGTGTAAGCACCATTTAGGGAGGCCTCGGACTGGGCTGGCTCCGTCCGGTCTGTAAGCACCATTTAGGGAGGCCTCGGACGGAGCGGAGCTGTGCAAGGCTCCAGGCTCCCCCTATCCAGAGCCTCCATGGAGGGATGGAAAGGAAAGGAGCACGACAGCGTACCGGGAGAACACTAAAGTGTCCAGGCTAAAAGCCCTCCGGTACCTCCACCAGCGTGTTCCGCAGAGGGTGAGCGGGGAGGCTGTCGAGGGTCCCGAATGGGACCATTTTACCTTGTCTTCATACGCCATCACGTAAGTTGTGAGAATGCAGTGAAGTGCAAGCAAAGCGTGATCCTCCGAGCACACTAAGTTTAAAACTGAGGATGTCTCCTACGGTGGGGGTTTATAAGCGGAGGAGGCGGTGCTACAAACTTGTAGTACCTAGTGTGACCTCCGGAGGGCAGCGCCCTAAACCCATTGTCTGGGTCTCCCATTATGATGATCAGAAAAGGAGATCTATAGTGATTAAGAAATGTAATTAAAAAAGCAATAGACTGTAATGAGGCCTGTCTCAATTTGATTGCAATTTTCAGCACACAATCCGTTATATAATGCGACATTTTAGCCTTTACAGATGATGTATCCATTTACAATAGGGTGACCCAGAGAAAACAGCCTCAAGTCAAAAAGGAGACTTTTATGTCACTGGAGACAGAGCTATAAAAGATGAAGATGGCTATTTCTGGTTTATCGGAAGATCAGATGACATAATTTTATCTTCAGGGTAAATATAAGGTTTTAGCATAATCTAAATAATTTCTCAAAACTATGTAACATTAAAAGTGTTCTCTCTAATAGGAGCTCTGCTTTAAAAGGGAACCTATCAGTCCCCCCAGGGCCTATTAAGCTAAAAGAGCCACCCTCGGCAGCGCCTATGCTGCATTTTGTGAAGGTGGCTCTTATTATCCTAGCCCCCAGGGACACTGAAATAATGACTTTATAAGATACTAGTTTAGGTCCGGGAGGTGCTGTTACCCCTCCTCCTGTGTGGTCTGGGTCCCTCCATCTCTTAGCCTCCGGAGTGGCGTCGGCACGTTCTCTCAGCTCTCTGGCATCTCCATGATATCTGCCCGAAAGCTGAGGTCACATGGTATCACGCAGCCCCAGATCCCGCCCTGTGGTGTGTTATGCTGTATGCACACTGCAGGGCTGGGAATCCATGAGGCTGGGTAGTCAAGCGGACTGGGGTCAGATACCATTAGCGCTGGCAATAAACAGAGGGCAGAGACAAAGACATAGTCGAGTCATGGTCCAAGGCCAAAATTCCAGGAAGAAAGGATCAAGACAAAGGGGGCTAAGCAAATGGATCATCAATAGCAAGGTTGGGTAAACAATAGATCAAACTGAGCACAGAAACAACAGGCACGCAGACACCACCAAGCTGAAGTTACGACTGGCAATTGAAGGCAGAGAGGCAGCTAAATAGCCAAGTAGGTTAAGACAGGAGACACATGGAGGAAATATCACACAGCCCAGCCCTAATTGGATGGCTGAGCTGTCTATCACAATACTGACAACTCAGCTTGCCCCTGACCAAGATTAGACGGCTGAGCTGTCACTCACTGCGTCCAGACATACAGATAGGTGAAATTGTGACACATGTATAGGACGAATTGTGACACCCATTGAATTAAACTTCTGCTCCAGTGTTGCCACTCAAGTGGTCCCTGACAATCCTATCGTGATGATGTCCCATCCAACAGCCAAGTGACCACTGCAGCCATTCGGTAGCACAGAAGCACTGCCGAGTCCAATGAGGAATGCTGAATGCGACATCCTCACTGCAGGCGGAAGGGAACCACTAGGCTGATGGCACTAGTAAGTAATGGTTGTCTCTTCATTTTACAACAGTATCTATCCTTGCCACACTTTGGTTTCCATGTGGACCTAATTTGAGAGCATAGGGAATGTAAAAGCCAAAAAATGCATAAGCAGTAAATATACATAAATATGATGAGGATTGCTGTCTTTTCTTGATTTCTTTGCACAAAAATATTATTTTTTTGTGTTATAAATTTTTAGTATACGTGAACATCATGAATTTAGCAATACTGAGTGTATGGAATTTGAACAGCAGCACATGGACTAAACCATGGAGACTTCACGTGCAGCAATCAGTATACAATGATTTCCATTCAAGGCATATGAAAGTGAAAAATAAATCTATAGGACCTTATAGGTGCTAGATAACAGATCTATAAAATGGCTGTGTGCACACAAGTCCTTTTTTCATGGTCTTTTTCAGATATCGCATTGGACCATTTGAAATAGAAAGTGCCCTAATAGAGCACCCGGCGGTGGCAGAATCTGCAGTGGTCAGCAGTCCGGACCCCATCAGAGGAGAGGTAACAATTAATACACTATTGGTCACAATATTGTAATATTTCAGGTTGTGTAACTAGAAACTAAAAAAATAGGCTTCACAGAGTATATAGTATTCTCATGTCCTTTAAGAACTATGGTGCTATCAATACATACAGTGTAGTAAGAACAAAAAGGGCAGACAAGATCATTAGTAAAAAGAGATAGGGCTCCATTCATAAGCGGGCATACTGGAGCCAGACGCTCCTGATTCATGAAGGGGTGCTCCTGAATCCTGAGCCTCTGATGAATGGCACGCTCCTCACTCAGTCAGATACTGGAATGAGATTTCTGGTATACAAAATGCCACATCTAGTCCTGAATTAGACAAGCTGTGGTATCCTGTACCCATCCCACCCAGGGCTGTGGAGTTCATTTTGGTGGAGTCGGAGTCAGGGAAATTGAGGAGTCGGAGGTTTGGCTTACTGACTCCACAGCCCTAATCCCACCACCGCCCATTTTGTCGGAGCGGGGAGAAACTGGTGTGAGAACGACAGAAGGGTGAAAAGTTGCTCCTAAATTTTGCGACTTTACAAAGCTTTTTTTTTTTTTTTTTTTTTTAAATGTAAAACGTTATATCAGCTCCCCCTCCTGTGTGAAGTCCTCCATCCAAAGAGAGGCAGAGAACTCCGAAAATGGGCTAATGAGGATAGACAAGCCCTGAAGTAGAAATCCCAGGGTCTCCAGAGCTTGCCTCAATTGCCGATCTGAGCCCGTTTGGCCATAAAGTCAGATAACTGACTGCACTATACTGCCATATACGCACTGTCTAGAACACCATAAATGAGTGAGCTCACATGGGGATTACAGCCACCGCATGGATGCTGCCATGATTGTAGCAGGAAAAGTCCATGAATGAAAAAGAGAAATCCAGCGTCCATAGAAATTTTCCAGTCTTTATGAACAAATCCATTTCTGTAGCAATGGAACCACAGGGGAAAAGGTGCCCAATCAAACGCATTATGGCAGATAAAGCGTATCCACAACTAACGATAAATTTAGATACCTCTGCCCCTGTGGTTACATTTCTATGGAAATGGATTTGTCTTAAAGTTGTTATTAAAGACTGGAACTTTTTCATTCATTTACAAAGCTTTTATGCCAAAATTCTGGTTAGAAAGCTTTGATGGGCCATAGTTTCTATATTTTCACATGTGCAGCAACTAAAACAAAATACCATTGTGGCCATTTTTGCATTGAAATAAAGAATAAACTTTATCTTTTCACTGAACAGACATGCCGGCTAAATTTCTTTCATTTTCACGTGCCCTGCCTCTATGGGCGAGAAGCCACTGGCTGCATGCTATCTCCTGCCCCCTGTCTTCAAGCTGCCTGAGAGAAAGCACTCAACTCGCCTCATTATAGGTGCACCCCTGTTTACCTCTAAATAACAAAGACTTAAACAAATACTTTTTAGGATACGTGCTGCAATAAAATATCAGAGTATGTGAAATCTAAATCATCGTGTCTTACACCTAATCGCTATGTTTATTGTACAGGTGGTGAAGGCTTTTGTTGTCTTGTCCCCTACATACAATGAACACAACCAGGAGACACTGACTCAAGAACTACAAGAACATGTGAAGAAGGTGACCGCCCCGTACAAATACCCAAGAAAGGTAGGTATCTTCATAACATCGCCACCGTCACACAAGAAGCTGCTGGACCTTGTACTGACTTATTCTTCTATTTATAATAGATTGAATTTGTTCAACAATTGCCTAAAACCGTCAGTGGGAAGATTCGGAGAAATGACCTGAGGAATAAAGAATGGGGAAAAGCCTAAAGAGCGTTTACCACGAGAAAAACTAACCAGCACAGATAATATAGTCACATCAAGAATCCCGATCCACATGTACAGAGAAGCATCCAACAACTCATGTTCTAATAGACACCATGATTGTTTTTTTTATCTATAAAAATGTGGGGAATATTTACATACTGAAATAAATCTTTATTATCTTTATGGATCAAATACAGTCCTAAGCTACACGGAAATGGGAGGAAAGATCTTGGATATAGACCTTCATTAAAGGACTGTCCCATAAACAACATTTCCAACCAATCCACAGGATAGATGATAAATTCATGATGATTAAAGGGAACCGGTCATGTACGTTTTTGTTATTAAACCGCCCCCAATGGTATTTAGATCATGTATGTTGTATCATATAAGAAACTATGTTTATTTTAATCTTTTTAAACTTGTTGTATTATGCCAAAAAAATGCATCATGTGAATTTTTCGCATTGCTACTGGTAGCGTGACATATTGTCAACTCGGAAGTGTTAACCACTGGGATGAATGTCTGCCCAGTTAGCTAATGAACACATGTAAGTATCTATAATGCTTTTTTTGGAGAATACATAGGTTTAAAAAAAATATATAAAAGTTATTAATGAACACTACATGATCTAAATAACATTGGGGGCGGTTTACAAAAAAAAAAAAAAAGACATGACAGGTTCCCATTTAAGGGTATATCTGGAAAAAAAAAAAAAAAGAAGATCCTAAGCACTATCAGGCGAGTAATTACTAACTACCTGCCTGTTATGTTCGGTGCCCTTCACCACAAGCAGACTGCTGCCGGGATGCAATGGCTTTGTCAACATGGCGGTGGTTCTTTTCTGTTCTGCTCTGTAGACGGGGCAGGACAGGAGATGTCATCCTGATTGACAGTCGGTTTCCCGCTACCTCACTGGCTGTCAATAAGCATGAGGTCAGCTGTGACGCCCATCAACAGAGCAGAGAAGCCGCCTCCCTGGACGGGACATCAGCGGCAGCTGCAGAATCACTGGCAGGAGCAGTCTTACACCACTCTGTGTCCACGAAGAACAGCGCCGGGCACAACAGGTAGGGAAGGTAGCAACTATCTACCTATTACTGCTTAGAGCAGGGTGGGAACTCCAGTCCTCGAGGGCCGCAAACAGTGCATGTTTTCAGATTCCTTAGTTGCACAGTGATAACATAATCACTTGCACTGTGATGATTCCAATCCCTGTGAAAATACTAAGGAATCGTGAAAACCTGCACTGATGCGGCCTTCAGGACTGGAGTTCCACCCTGCTTAGAGGGATCCTGTCACCTCAGAATGCCTCCTAAGCTTGCAACATGTCCCTGCAGCATCCATTCACTAATCTCACACTCCTTTTGTCTCTAAAGCATCCTGTGAAACTGCATAAAAACGTTTTAATACTTACTCATTAGTGATTATAAATAGCAGGGGCTATGTTCTTTAGTCACAAGGGCGTGTTGTTTTGCAGCTCCAGGATCCACCCTCTCTCTGTCTGTGTGCTCTGCTTGTGCAGGCTTTACCCTCCCCCCTCTCTATCACTCACACAATGCAAATAATTAGTCCTACCTTCAGCTGCACATCACAGATCACAGACAGAGAGAAGCTGGATCCTCGAGGCTGCAAAACAACATGCCCTGGTGACTAAAGAATATAGCCCCTGCTAATTATAATCACTAATGAGTGAGTATTAAAACGTTTTTATGCAGTTTCACAGGATGCTTTTAGGAGACAAAAGGAGTGTGAGATTAGTGATAGGATGCTGCAGGGACATGTTTTGATAGCTTAGGAGGCGTTTGTAGTGACAAGATGTTTGTTTTTTTTTGTAAAATCGTGGATACACCATTTCCTTTGAGGAAATGGCTGCTGAAAGACCCCTGAATCTGTTTTAGGGCTCCCAGAAACTCACTGAAACACGGCAAGATTACATTGATTTTTGAGAATATTCTTATTCATTGAGATGCACTTGTATAAAGCAGCATGGTGGCTCAGTGGTTAGCACTGCAGCCTTGCAGCACTGGGGTCCTGGGTTCAAAAAACAAGGACGACATCTGCAAGGAGTTTGTATGTTCTCCCCGATGATTCCATAGGTTTCCTCCGGGTTCTCCCATTTCCTCCCACAGTCCATAGACATAGGATAGGGAAAGTAGATTGTGAGCCTCGATGGGGACAGCAATGATCACATTCTGTGGAATTAATGGCACTATATAAGGGAGTAAGATAAATAAGACTATGTGCTTAGTTTATACTGGCACTTTGGGCTGACAGACTCCCTTCAAAACACTTTTACCACAAACTATATATGCAAAAAATTGGGGGTACATGATCGTGAGATTGGAGGTGCTACATCCATGTACTTAGGTGGAGAAATCCAGAGACTTGAGGGAGACCGCCCTGGGGCCAGGGACCCCAGTTCTGGGGACATGGGATACATATAATATGATTTTCTTAATGGTATTGCTGATTGGCTCTTTTTAAGTCTTGGTTGGGAAGGACTACATTCACCTGAAAACATCTACTTTTAAAATAACAAATATTAATTTTACAAATAAAAATATAAATATGCTTTTATTTTGTTTCTATTATTAAAATGGCACTGGCAATGCCAGGCAATGTGTAGTAAAAAAATGTGCAATTGATACATACAGGATAAATCCATTCAATAAAATTATCTTAAAAATATGACAATAGCACATACAGGAGCGATGTACAATGTACCATTAACGTTAGGGCTCCTGCTGTCTAGAGCTTCTAGCGCTCAGTTTTTCAATGCTGTACTGTGATTGCTTCCTGGAATAAACCTATCAGAGTTTGATCTCTTCTTTTACACTTTATTCTATGTAAAGGGACAATCCCTCCCCTAAAAAAATAAAATACTGTGCAACTTTTTGTTTTGCACTGGGTCCCTTTGATGATGGATGTCACAACATCTATCCAGACTGTGGTCGCTGTCAGACGTATATTTCATGAGTGTGTCCGGCCTATAATAAAGCTCAGACCATCTGTGAAGCGCAAGTCTCTCAACAAGTTTGTCACATCTTGGACAGTTCGAACGATAGATTTTCCTCAAAGTTTACCCAATTTCTCTCTTGAGTTTTAATAGACCAATTGTGGCCTTGTCCCTTCTTTAAAATGGCAAGAGGCAATAAAAGTTACACATTTTTTTGTAGTGTCATCAACTAAGAGGTAAGACATCCTGGGATTGTCAATTCCTTGTACGTTGCAGGACAGAGTGTCATCACTTATAGCACAGAGGAAATGTTAAAGGGAATCTGTCAGCAGGTTTTGCTATTTAATCCGAGAGGAGCATAAAGAGCGGAAGAGAGTCTAATTCCAGGGATGTGTCACTTGCTCGGCAGCTTGATGTTTCAATACAATCAGTGTTTTATCAGCAGGAGATTATCACTCCAGGTCTAGGTCTCAGGTACAGCCCAGTCAGGCTAATATGTACAACCCCGCCCCCCACCACTGATTGTATTGAAACTACAGCAAGCTGCCAATCAGTGGTGAGGGTGGATGTTATATAAATTAGCCTGAGTGGCTTGCACGTGAGACCCAGTCCTGCAGTGATAATCTCCAGCTGATAAAGAACTGAGTGTTGAAACTACAGCAAGCTGCCAATCAGTGCTGGGGGCAGGGTTATACAAATTAGCCTGACTGGTCTACATGTGAGACCTAGTCCTCCTGTGAATAAAACACTGATTGGCAGCTTGCTGCAGTTTCAATACAATCAGCATGCAGACCAGTCAGGCTAATTTGTATAACCTTGCCCCCACCACTGATTGGCAGCTTGCTGTAATTCAATACAATCGTGGTGGGGGCAGGGTAATATAAATTAGCCTGACTGGTCTACATGTGAGACGTAGTTCTCCTGCAGATAAAACACTAATTGTATTGACACTGCAGCAAGCTGCCAATCAGCATTGAGACCAGTCAGGCTACTTTGTATAACCCCGCCCCACCAATGATTGGCAGCTTGCTGACCATTCAGTGTAGAGAAGAAGTTATCAATCAGTGGTGTGGTCGGGGTTATAGAGAGCTCAGCAGTCTGAGCATCAAAACACCACCAAGCAATCCAGAAAGTGACATCACTGGAATCAGGGTCTCTGCCCCTACTTAATGCAGCTCTAAAAGTACATAGCAAAAACCTGCTGACAGATTCCCTTTAACACTAGCTAGAAACACAGTCATAAACCTTGAGAGCATGGCATGTACAGAAATCATTAGGTGCACAAAATCATCAAACCTGTTGTTATACTGATGTTGTCCAAAGTCCAATATTTTTCCCTGTGCACAATTTTACAAAAAGTCATGATATATTATCATAAATCCCAGTGATGTAGGAGATCCACTGGTACATGAAGGTGTGTAATAAAATGCTAGTAACATGATACCACAGTCAATTTATATTAGATGGAAATCATTGTGAGGCCATGATCCTGGTAGCAACTTAAAAAATTAGGTTCTCATGGATGGTCTCAGCTTGATAAAAGGCTGGTGCACAGCCGAAGACCCCGCAGAAGGTAAACTTCTGTTAGAGGACGAGGATATCACACTGGTGGATAGGGAGGCCGACCTGTTTGCAGTCTTCTCTTTCAGAAGTGTGTCCTCCCATTTGAAGTAGTTACAGCCTTTGCTGTTCTCATCACTTCTCCTCCGCACGGAGCAACTATAGAAAACCCGACCATGGTTGGGACCATTATTAGACACGGTGAGCTTCTTGGCCCTGCGACCACACTGGCACATCGGGGCAGTAATACGGTCACATTTTGGAGCCCCGAAAGTCTTGTCTAGATTAATTGTAGAGCTTAATACTTTATTTGACAGGACGCTGGAGCCTTTAGCAGGGGCTGGTAACGTGCGGTTCCCGTCTTCATGTATGGTAAATGGAAGTTTCTTGGGGGAGAGTAGAAGCTTACACTAGCAAGTTTCCTTTTTGGGAAGTAGTCTAACAGGGTAGACGTCTTGCTCATGTGTCGAGTAGATGGAGCTGGGCCGCTTGTTTTATTTCCCAGAGCGCTGGGTAGCTTAAATCCTGAAACAGTGGATGCTGCCTTCTTCATATGAACATTATAAATAGTGGTGTCCGGGCTCCTATAAACCACAGATTTACTGTGATTCACAGCCCTGATACATGGCATGGATTGGCAGCTATTCTGATTTTCATGCTCATTTCTAAGCCTTAGGACAGCGGTTGATGGTGAATCTACCGGTAACAGATCTGGTTCCTCTGGATTTCCGGGACCGTCACGTTGCGAATCCTCTATAACAGCAGCTTCTTCCCAGTCCGCTAAAATGGACATATCTGAGCAGGGATCCAGATCAGAGACGTCGTTCACAGTATGGACAGTGGTAGACGTTAAAATGTGACCTCTGTCACATGGTGAATGATCCAGGGGTGTAGAGGAGAAGGCCCCAATCCGGCTGCCATATTTTAAGGGACCGAATGACGTTCGTGTGAGGAACCTGTATTTATTGTCATTTCCAAGTGTTGTAGAAAGTCCATTTATTAACGTCTTGGGTGGCGGCACGTCCTTCTGTTGTATGGCACTGGCACATAGTTTCTCAGTATCCTTTCTTAAGTCTTGCTCCTCTTCTTTAGCTCTAGCCGTCACCTCTTTGTCATTACCTTGTCGGGATTTATGTACTTGACCAGCTGACGATGGCCCCGGCCTTACGGGATATTTAGGAGGTGCCTAGTTTTTATTTAAAAGAAAGTCAAGAATTCTTAAAAAAAAAATAATAATCACCAACAAAAGTTTCTTTTTTTTCCTTCATGTTTTGCCTCCAGATGTTATTTGCCATTGCTCTTTCTATTCATCGTGGTTAGTTGAATGAAGAAAAAATGGAGACCTGAAAAACCAACTGACCTTATCTAAGGATTTAGTGATTTTCATGACACAACCATCACAGATCATTCTCCAGGCGAGACGAGCTGTGTTCCGGGAATCATCTAGTCCTGGAAAGGAAAGATCAACATATGTAAAATATAGAAGATGAACAATAAGTTGTGCAATATGTGCGTCTCTTTCCAAACTTCACATTCACTTTATGTATATATTAAAAAAAAAGCAGCCCTACCGGAGTGTTCCCGACCAGAAAACTCAATGCCAACATCTTGTAAAGCGCCATTTAGGCCTTTGGGCTTGCGATTGTAGAAAATCTGAAAGGCAACATTAGAGGCAAGGCTTAATTTTAATGGAACTGAGGAGCACTAGGTCTCACTCATATACTCTACTAGGGCATGTAACAGGTTGTATCCAACAAATGATCTGATTTCTGGTGTCCAGATGAGCTGTATACTTGAAATTATACTAGTGTCACATCTCCACCCGAGTCTGCCCCATTGACATCATCTTCTGTCACCAGGCATGGCTGCATTCACACTGTAGGTGGGGTTGGTGATGAAGAGATCAGAGCCAGAATCTCTGGTGAGCGCACACTCCGTCCATCCACTAAGATTACAGTGACTTGGACCTGGTGTACTTCACAGTCTGACAGAGTGGATGTGTGTGTGTGTGCTGTCCAGCTGAAGTCATTAACTTCAGCTTCAGCCTATTAGAAAACACCACACCCTACTAATACCTTGAGCTTGCTGCTAGACATTGCTTTTGGTTTGCCTGACCAGTGTCCTGTCTTGTATTGGTGTTTTTTCTCTTCTACCTTGGTCTGATTTTTAGACACTTCTTCCTCACGATTTTGTACCTTGCGGTCATCTTGGTTTTGACCTGGCTCCCTGACTATGCATCCTGATTTTGTCCTTTTAATGATGTCCGGGCTTTGATACTGCTTGGCGACTTTCCTGTCTCTGGACTGCAGCCCTTCCATAGGCCGCAATTTCCTAGTCCCTGTTGTAAATCCAGATCCCTGTATAGGGTTAAAGTGTGTCAGAGTTTCTTGGCGTTCTGTCAAGTCTGCCCAAGATAGTCCTTTTGTGCCTGTAGCCTCCGATGGTCATCACAACTAGTGTGCGAGTCTCCAAGGTTTCACTAGCCTCAAACATACAGGTTGGAGTTGTATTGAGGGCTTTGAATAATCACATTCACTGTTGCTCAGTAGCATCTGTAAGCACCATGACAAGCAAGTCTGCAGGTTAAATAACCTGCTAAATGATGTATTGTAGGATGGCGGAATAAGAGGGTGGACATGTAGCCCTGTGCCCCTCTGAAGACATTGATGATTTTATTGTATTGTGTGTAATTTCATTGAGGAGTGTATTAAGCAAACTGTTCTATAGTGTTAGGAAATGTTATGTAGTAATGTATTCTCCTGATGTAGATATAATAAGGTGTAGGTATAGCAGAACTGGTTATGGGTGCAAACTATTTGCTTTTGGTAGACTGTAAGAAAGAATGCAGGCGAAATGTGAGAAGCTTGACAGACCTATGGCGAGTCACAGGGGGAGAGGCCAGTCTACTATGAGGCCAGTTTAGTTTCATTGTCAGTCAGGAGTAGACAGTGTGTGGACACAGTGAGGAGAGGTTGTAGAAACCAAACTTGTCAGCCTGCAATGTCTGCTCCTGGGGGAACAGGACTCTGAGAATCCCGGTGTGAGGACTTCTGGTGTCTGGAGCGTAAGGCTCGGGGCTGGTGTTAAGAGAGAGCACCTGAAAACCCTTCCATTCAGGGGAAGTGAGACAAGGAGTCGCTAGGTAGGAGAGACATGGAGTCTGAAGCAGCAGAGGGAATGGGTAGTGAATACCTAAGACAGTAAGCAGGAATAGTCCAGGATGTGGGTAAAGACAATATGAATGTCCACTGCGTCATGAACTTTGTTGCTGGAAGATGTTATATCTCATATACTGTGGAGATATATGATGAAACAGGAATGTTAAGTAAAGTTATTGTTGAAGAGAAATGTTTGCTGTCAGCTGAATTATGTGCGACGGCTACTGAAGAAAGAGTTGCAGCCAACAGCCTGCAAGTGGCCAAATAAATTGAGACAGCGGAGTCTGCTGGCCCACACGTGAGTACTGGACACTACAAAATCCCAAAAATCATCCCTTGCACTGAGGAGCCGGCCGGGGCATGTGCTGCGACTATCAAAGCCCTGTACGGTCGGCTCCTTAACGACGGGATAGAGACCATGTTCCTAATGATGTAAAAGAAATAAAAAAAGAAATGGGAGCAGCCATGTTGCTTAAATGGAACCTGCCTGTCATAAAACGCTATTAACCTGAAGATATGGATTTAATCTGGGGGTTTATAGTGTTCTAAAACCATATGACCACTGCACTTAAAGCCTGGCTACTCAGGGGAAATGAAAATGATTCCTCCTGGCAGCCTCTGGCTTTCAGTCATAGACATGCAGCCTATTCGGCTTCAGTCACTGGTCAGTACATAGTAATTGGGAGATCTCACCTTGCTCCTGGAACTGACGGACAGCCGGCTCAACACTGATGAACTGTAGTCAGTGCCAGTCAGTCCCACTGTCAAACTGTGCATTACTCATCCTCCCCGGGTCCAGTGCAGAGTCTCTGCGGCGGCTCCCGATATCTGTTTTTGTCATGTCAGTGAGCCAAGTTGCTCTGAGGGACTTGTGCCATCAACTCTGCCACAGGGTGTGAAAAGATGCTGATGCCATGTCTGTACTTTTTATTTTTATAATTCTAACTTGTTTCAGGCAATAAGCAACGCTCAGTGGTCAGCACTGTACGGTGGTTCAGTGGTCAGCACTGTACGGTGGCTCAGTGGTCAGTACTGTTGCTTTGCAGCGTTGGAATCCTGGGTTCAAATCCCACCAAGGACAACATCTGCAAGGAGTTTGTATGTTCTCTCCATGTCTGTGTGGGTTGTCTTCCATGTTCTCCTGGTTTCCTCCCACACTCCAAAGAAATACTAATAGGGGATTTAGATTGTGAGCCACATTGGGAACAGTGATGATAATGTATGTAAAACATTGTGAAATATGATAGTGCTGTAGAAGCAATGAATAATAAATAATAACATAGGGGCGAGATTAGATCCACCATTCACTATGTACTGAGCTGTGACTGAAGCCTAGCTGGCTGAACCTCGATGACTAAAGGGCCCGTTACACAGCACGACATCGTCAAAGACATCGCTGATACGTCACAGGTTGGGAGGCGTTTCAGCGATGTCGTTGCGACCTCGTCACGTGTGACTCTGGCAAGTTGCTACGATAAATCGTTGGACCGGAGTTGATAGGGTTACCCACATGTTAGAAAACCTGACGATCTCAACTCCAGCAACCTGCTGCATCGTTATATGTGACACCGCGATAACGATGTCGTGGACGACTTCGCCCATTAACAGCAATGAGCAAAGATCGTTTGCGGGGTTTGCGAACGATGCGTGACCACAACATTGTTGGCGAGTTGTCCACGATATCTAGACGTATGACATCTCACCAGCAATGTTGAAATAATGTCAAAAACAACCGCGCGCCCCCAGACGTGTCAACTCGTTTCACCAATACGTCGTCATTAAGCCAAATCCCTTATGTAACTAATCCAGGCTGAAGGTTAGACCGCTGTCCATAGTGTGCAACATTTTTATGTACATGAAGCAGCCCATCCCATTCTTTAGTAAACAGCCAATGTTCTAATACGAGAGGTCAATATCATGGAGTGTACATGAATGTCTGCCCCTACCCTTGTTTTTTTTTCTTCACGTAGTTAATCGATCAATCCGGGTTCAGAGTCCAGCCTCCTTAGCTGTTTCCTTTGCATTCGTACAGTAAAACCCCAAGTCCAGTCGAAAAGCATAACATAATGCATTCTGCAGTTTGTCCATTTACAAATTACCTCGGCAATGGGACCATACAATAGCTGATGCAACAAATTTACCAGCAGGCATATCCTGTCCTGTGTAAGCTAAATTATTAAACTTGTCAGGTATGTTTACATTTAGTATTCTTCTGCTCCAGCTTCTTAGTTGAGAGATGAGCGATTGTGTCCTAGAAAAAAATATTTTATATTTGTTTTTGCAGTGTTGAGATGGTGTCTGCACCATCTAAAGGGGTTGTATCACATCTGTATGTAGAAGTAGAGAGGAAGGAAGGATTGGAAGCTTTTTTTGGAACATATTCACTATGTGTATAGAGATTAGTGATGAGTGAGTACAATCATGTTTGGGACACGAAACAAGCACTTTACACTCAGATGGCACAAAGATCTTCCAGAAAAATGCTCAAGTTTCCCACTGACTTCCATTATATCCTGTAAGTACTACTTACAGGTCCTGCCAGTGTCCGAACGGAAGACATTGCCAGGGCTCACCGTGGATTGCCGGGTAGGGTAAGAGAGTATGTGTCTTTGGCTGTGTGTCTATGGTTCAGGGGTACGTACCGTGTTTGCCGAAAATAAGACTTATTAGGGGGGTTTGCAGCCCTGCTGAATATAAATCGCCCCTGAAAATAAGGCATATCAATTTATTGTAGCACTGTTTTCCCACCGATCAGAAGACCGGGCGTGCAGTTGTGAATCATCCTCCAGCCCCCAGCCATTGTCCCGATGCCCGCCGCTGACCATTGTATTGTCACTGCTCTCATCTCCCTGCCTGAGATGCAGTAGGTGTACGGTGCCGCCAGGTGGCCACTGGCTTGTGATTGGCTGCCCGGCAGCCACTGACTTGTGATTGGCCACTCGGCGGCTGCTGGTCTGTGATTGGCGGCACTGTACACCTACGACATCTGAGATAGGGAGATGAGAGATGCGCCAAAATACATGCATCGGTGGGCACTGGGACAGCGGCAGGGAGCTGCACCGGAATGCAGTGTCAGGCTGGTGAGACATGCCTTGTGTGTGTGTTTTGATGCCGATACAGTATTGGGGGATGATGGGGTCGATGGGGATACCATATTGGGGAATGATGGGGTTGTTGAGGATACCCCTATTAGGGGATAATGGAAACACCATATTGGGGGCTGCAAGGGGATGATAAATGTTAATTTTTTTGTACAATTAATGTGAATTCTTCTTCATGGACAAATAAGACACCCCCTGAAAATAAGACATGGCGCATCTTTGGGAGCAAAAATTAATACAAGACAATGTCTTATTTTTGGGGAAAGAGGGAATGCAGTTTTTTTGGTATAGCGCACAAATCCAGAATCCAGGCGCAGATTATTCTTTTGGTAGTACTTCTTTGTTTAACAAATATGGCTCTCACAACATGTTTTGGTGGGTCACTGGAGATCAACCGACGAAGGCGGTGACCCGCCGAAACATGTTGTGAGAGCCACATTTGTTAAATAAAGAAGTACTACCAAAAGAATAATCTGTGCCTGGATTCTGGATTTGTGCGTTATACCAAAAAACTGCATTGAAATCCCATTGAAATCCCCTTCTGAACAGTAGGAGCTGCAGCTTACAGCGCTGGAGCAGAAAGTGAAGGCCCTGCGGTGAAGTTATTCCCACGTGACCGGCCCAGCCTAAACGCCGGAGGATTGTGCAGTGTGCAATTACACACCACATGCCCACACTGTGGTTGTGAAGAGGTGCACAACCATGAAAGATGAGTGATCTCAAAACCCCCCTCCCCCAAAAATCCCCACTAGACCATCAGGTACACACAAGGGCACCTCTTTGAATGTTTTATTTTTCTGTCTGTATGTTTGTGGGTGTCTCCCGAAAAGAGAGCAAAAAAGAAACAGATGATGGGTTTGTGATGCGTTTGTTGAAAAAAAGAGTATCTGTTTTTGGTGCTGAAACAAAAACCAGAGCACAAACGCTCTGTGTGCATGAGGCCTAAGAAAAAAATAAATATAACAATAATAACACAGTACCTGACCATGTTACAAATCCACACATCTTCTGCTCGGAGGTTGCAGGTGTTGGGGAGACACCAGGGAACATAATGTGCTTTTCCTTCTGAAGTTTTTGAATCCATGTGGAGAATTGGGACAAGCAGATCTTTAAAGGGACACCATCATCCACTTGTTGCTATCATAAAGCAGAATTGGAGTGTTATACAAACTGCATTGAGATAACAAATATGATACAGACAAACCCAAATTTCAGACTTGACATCAACCTACGAAAATAAAAATTCTTTACATCTATATTGCTCAGCAATATTAATGTGATAAGGAGGTGAGGGCGGCTGATGTGGTGGAGTTGACGTGCAGGCGTTCTATTCTTATGACTAGGAAAGGTGCACAATGCCTGAAAGGCAGGATCCTATTACATGACTTCGACAATATGGAAGTCAGGGGTACGGAAATAACCCTTATATGAGACAAACACATGTACCTGTTTTATTCCGGTTAGCTCCATGCAAAACCCGGAAAGCACTGGGTGCTCTTGTGGCTGTACATACGTGTGAAACTCGGACTCAATCTCTCCGTGCGTTGTGTTTAATAAAACTGCTGGAAACTCAACTGAAATAAGAACAAATATACATATATAACAGAAGAATATTAGAGGCCAGTCACTACATGTTCTCTTAGGTGCTTAAAAGGGGTTATTCACTACTAATGTCACTCCCTTTCATTTCACCTAACTCCTCCTAACACTTTCCTAAAATACTTTTACTACCTGCTTTGCCCCTGTCAAATGATCTGTGTGTGGCTCCTATATCCTTCTGTGTTGGGGACCAGAATTGGACCAATTGACCAGGGCACGTCACTAGTGGAGGCCAGGGCTACCTCTGTGAGTGACAGCAGTCTGGACACATTACAGTTGGGGGCTGGGGCTACCTCTGTGAGTGACAGCAGTCTGGGTAGGTCACTAGTGGGGGCCGGGGCTACCTCTGTGAGTGACACAGGCTGGGTAAGTAACTGGTGGGTTTCAGAGCTGCCTCTCTGTGAGTGACGGCATTCTGGACACACATGCTCAGATCATACTTCACTCTCCTCTCAGCCTGGTCTACAGTGTGGTGCTTTTAGTAACAAAAGGAGAACAACATGTGGAGTCAAACAATTGCTTTAAATACTCCTATACATCATTTTATTTTGAGACACATATAGACATAAATATGCAGAAAAACAAAGTGCATCGTGTGTGACACATAGTACATAGTCCATAACAAAAAAATAAGAGCGCACAATGATATACAAGAATTGCACATTCATAGGATAAGCAGCATTGGTTCATTAAAGATTAAAGTAGTTTCCAGTAAAACAACCATAGTAATCCAGGTATGGATTGGCATTTTACAAAGCCTATTGCAGCGTCCCATAAAGTGCAAATGCAAGGTAATTTCATACAAGGTGCACAACAAATCAATTGCACATGGTACTAATGCGGGATAAGGGTGAAAACCTCCATATCTGACTCCTTACGTACGTTTCGCTTTGCTTCAAACACGCATATGCTTCATCATGATGAGATATGGAGGTTTTCACCCTTATCCCGCATTAGTACCATGTGCAATTGATTTGTTGTGCACCTTGTATGAAATTACCTTGCATTTGCACTTTATGGGACGCTGCAATAGGCTTTGTAAAATGCCAATCCATACCTGGATTACTATG
This sequence comes from Allobates femoralis, assembly GCA_033576535.1. Lineage (NCBI taxonomy): Eukaryota > Metazoa > Chordata > Amphibia > Anura > Aromobatidae > Allobates > Allobates femoralis. Next base: position 209,311,462 of record JARQOC010000011.1, on the reverse strand, counting down.
GTTGTTTTACTGGAAACTACTTTAATCTTTAATGAACCAATGCTGCTTATCCTATGAATGTGCAATTCTTGTATATCATTGTGCGCTCTTATTTTTTTGTTATGGACTATGTACTATGTGTCACACACGATGCACTTTGTTTTTCTGCATATTTATGTCTATATGTGTCTCAAAATAAAATGATGTATATGAGTATTTAAAGCAATTGTTTGACTCCACATGTTGTTCTCCTTTTGATACTATTAATCAAGTGTTGAGCTGCTCAGCTAATCAGGCAATCACCTGATAGCTGTATAGGAAACTATAACCATATGGAATACGTATATTTAGTGTGGTGCTTTTACCTGAAAAGCGCTGCGATGTGCTGATCATTAGATAGACTATCACAGGCCCTGTTGTCACAGAACATAAAAGGCCACCAACCATACCTGGAAGACCCTCAGGTAATTCTTTGACCTCTGGTTGCCACAACAATCATCTGCACCATTCAATCACAATGCAAGAAGGCTAGTTGGGATGCGAGAGGGTGCCCCCTCCTTTTCACAACCTTCTAAATGCAGTAATTGCCATTGAGCATAGTATATATAGGGTTAAAAAGTAAGGGACAGTGTTAGACCTGAAAGAACAAAACCTCCTGTGCCCACATGGCCATTTGCGTGATCAAGTTCCCAAATAAGACATAATAAGTTTTAATGTTAGGAAAGGGTTAAATATCAGAAACAAAGAAAAAAGCTGCAACACTTAAATTCTTGTAAAAGCCGCATACAAAAAGACGGACAAAAGTGAAATCTATGTCAAGGGCCAAGCGATTCGAGGCATTGGGCCTCTTACTCATACTTGATCCACTGCGTCGAAACGCGTGACCCTTGACAGGTGAGCCAGCAATTTTTCTTTTATTAAAGGGTTAAATATTCCTATCATCTTGAGAATGGAGAGGATTTTTAACTTGTAAATTTCAAAACTTGAATGTTTTCACAAGAGAATAATCCTTTACTGAAGAACGCTCTTGAGTCATGCAATACTCACTGATTTCCTGCCCATAATGCTTTTATATCTTTCCAACATGTCGACTCAAAGTCAATGATAATCAAATAGTCAAAAAACTGACCTACAAAAGATAAAGGAAAGAAAAGCCGACAATGTCATAAGAAATGGAACAAGCTCCTTGAAACCCATGAGAAGGTGAGAAGCGACACTCACTACATCGGGGGCTGCAGGGATTCTTCGCCTTCAGAGACAACTTGGAGCTTCTCCTTATAAGACCGAGCTGCCTAGGACGAATCACAGCAGAAATCGTATTATTTACCCAGAAAACATCGCTCACAGCAACAAAGTAACACTGAATTCTGGAAGCTAAACATACAGGAAGGACTTCATCTCTTACTTTGCCAGCTGCTTTGTGCTCATTCTGACTGCAGGACAATTACCTGGGAAAAGACAAAGAAGAAACAGGTCTGAATTGAGACACTTTTCATCATCATAGAGGAGATGGATTGTTTACTAAAGGGGCGAACAAGGATTTCTTCTTTGCAAAATTTCCAACAAAACTGGAGCTTGGTGACAGATCAAACAATGACAATGAGCTCTGTCCCACCGCAGAGATGATAAAAGGAGGCAAATGTGCAACATGCAGCCAGTGAGAAGAAATGTCATCTCTGGATTAATGTCCTAAATGGCAGACCACTGACCCCCCCCAACAAAAAAAGGCATCCTGTGTACCACCCATCAATACCAGATGCAGCTGGCAGAACCCACCTTCCCCAATAATAGAGGTACTTGTAGTTTCCCCCCCAATAATAGAGGCAGCTTGCAGTCTCCCCCCAATAACAGAGGAAGCTCCCAGACCCCCCCCCAATAACAGAGGAAGCTCCCAGACCCCCCCCCCCCAATAACAGAGGAAGCTCCCAGTACCCCCCCCCCAATAACAGAGGAAGCCCCAGACCCCCCCCCCCAATAACAGAGGAAGCTCCCAGACCCCCCCCCCCAATAACAGAGGAAGCTCCCAGACCCCCCCCCAATAACAGAGGAAGCTCCCAGACCCCCCCCCCAATAACAGAGGAAGCTCCCAGACCCCCCCCCCCCAATAATAGAGGCAGCTCGCAGAACACCCCCCTCCCCCACCAATAACAGAGGAAGCTCCCAGCTGCCCCCCCCATTAACAGAGGAAGCTCCCAGACCCCCCCCCAATAATAGAGGCAGCTCGCAGACCCCCCCCCCAATAACAGAGGAAGCTCCCAGACCCCCCCAATAACAGAGGAAGCTCCCAGACCCCCCCCCCCAATAACAGAGGAAGCTCCCAGACCCCCCCCCCAATAACAGAGGAAGCTCCCAGACCCCCCAATAATAGAGGCAGCTCGCAGACCCCCCCCAATAATAGAGGCAGCTCGCAGACCCCCCCCCCCAATAATAGAGGCAGCTCGCAGACCCCCCCCCCAATAACAGAGGAAGCTCCCAGACCCCCCCAATAACAGAGGAAGCTCCCAGACCCCCCCCCCAATAACAGAGGAAGCTCCCAGACCCCCCCCCCCAATAACAGAGGAAGCTCCAGACCCCCCCCCAATAATAGAGGAAGCTCCCAGACCCCCCCCCCAATAACAGAGGAAGCTCCCAGACCCCCCCCCCCCAATAACAGAGGAAGCTCCCAGACCCCCCCCCCCAATAACAGAGGAAGCTCCCAGACCCCCCCCCCCAATAACAGAGGAAGCTCCCAGACCCCCCCCCCAATAACAGAGAAGCTCCCAGACCCCCCCCCCAATAACAGAGGAAGCTCCCAGACCCCCCCCCAATAACAGAGGAAGCTCCCAGACCCCCCCCCCAATAACAGAGGAAGCTCCCAGACCCCCCCCCCAATAACAGAGGAAGCTCCAGAACCCCCCCCCCAATAACAGAGGAAGCTCCCAGACCCTCCCCCCCCAATAACAGGGAAGCTCCCAGACCCCCCCCCCCCAATAACAGAGGCAGCTCCCAGACCCCAAAACCCCCACCCCCAATAACAGAGGAAGCTCCCAGACCCCCCCCCAATAACAGAGGAAGCTCCCAGACCCCCCCCCAATAACAGAGGAAGCCCCAGACCCCCCCCCAATAACAGAGGAAGCTCCCAGACCCTCCCCCCCCAATAACAGAGGAAGCTCCCAGACCCCCCCCCAATAATAGAGGCAGCTCCAGACCCCCCCCCCAATAACAGAGGCAGCTCCCAGACCCCCCCCCCCCAATAACAGAGGCAGCTCCCAGACCCCCCCCCCAATAACAGAGGAAGCTCCAGACCCCCCCCCCCAATAACAGAGGAAGCTCCCAGACCCCCCCCCCCAATAACAGAGGAAGCTCCCAACCCCCCCCAATAACAAGAGCTCCAGACCCCCCCCAATAACAGAGGAAGCTCCCAACCCCCCCCCAATAACAGAGGAAGCTCTCCAGACCCCCCCCCCCAATAACAGAGGAGCTCCCACCCCCCCCCCCAATAACAGAGGAAGCTCCCAACCCCCCCCCTCCCAATAACAGAGGAAGCTCCCCCCCCCCCTTCCCAATAACAGAGGAAGCTCTCCCCCCCCCCCCCCCAATAACAGAGGAAGCTCCCCCCCCCCCCTTCCCAATAACAGAGGAAGCTCTCCCCCCCCCCCTCCCAATAACAGAGGCAGCTCCAGACCCCCCCTTCACCAATAACAAGAAGCTCTCTTTCCCAAAAGCCCCCCCCCGCCATAATAGAGGAGCCTCCCCACCCTCCTCACTCATTCCGCCAAACAAGAAGCTCTCCCTCCCCTCCGGCGCAGTGTAGCGGCTCCTCAGCCCCCCCTATCGGCTCACACGCCGTCCCCCCCTCGGCATGTAGCGGCATCCCTCAGCCTCCATATTCGGCTCACACCCGTCCTCCCCCTCTCACCTCTGTACGGCTTCCCTCAGCTCCCCGACATTTCCTTTTTTTTCTACAAATTCCAATCCCCGGCTGTAAACAGCATCTCCGTGACGTCATCATCCTGCGACGATTCGGCCGCTGATTGCTCCTGTCTGTCTCTGGTGCCCAGGGTCAGCAGGCTGTGGAGTCGATAGCAAGAGATGATGTAGCTGTGTGAGTCATGCAAGATGATTAGGCTGTGGAGTCGATAGCAGAGAGATGGATGTAGGCTGTGGAGTCGATAGCAGAGAGATGGATGTATCCACGTGTGATCAGACTGTGAGTATCCGGGGTGATGGGAGCCGCTGTACTGAGGTGACTGGAGATAATAACGCAGTGACAGCTGTGTGTGAACTGTAGCCTGTCCTGCTCCATGTCTTGGCACCTTGTAGGCTGCAGCACCTTCTCTTCCCCCCATAGCTGGGTTCACACCACAGAGACATGCTACCTGACTCATCAATAAATCACACATAGATGCTATTTATTACAGACACAATGTAAATCCATAATCAATCATTGTGATTATTAGTGACCAGGTGTGCACAGTATATTCCTGATCTGAGCCATCCGCTGCAGTGTGTGTTATAGTGATGATCACAGGCAGAATCCTCTATAGAAGCTTCTACACCTCCATAGACATCACACACACCTTCATATTATTATAGACCGGCCTGTAAAGTGTGGTCAGTGCCGCCAGGTCCACACAAGAATGAAACCACAGCAGAGAATGGACATTAAGGCATCTTGCATGCATCTCACATGACTCACCCGGCCCGGCCTCTGCCTCTCTGGTCAGGAGCGCGCTTTGGCTAGGGTCACACTAGGCATGAGTTTTTACCTAGGATCCGTTTTTGGGATCACTTTTGTAATTTTTTTCTCTAAGTCCAATAACACATATGCGTTAACGCATGGTGCATTGCATTTTTCAAAAACGCATGCGGTTTTGTTCAGCATCCCAGAAAATGCTGCTATGGGTGCAGTGAAAAAATGCATGTTTTTTTTTAACATGGGGCCCTATGGGAAATGCATGTGTTAATGCATGGCACATATAAGCACCTGCGTTAACGCATATGTGTTTTTAAGAAAAAATGACTAAGTCCAAAAACCGTCCAGGACCTCAGGGGACACTATTGGCACCCTAAATAAAACGCATGCACTTTTCTAGGGGCTTAAAAAAGCGCATGGGCATGTGTGACCCTGGCCTTTCTCCGTAGAGACACAATCAGCTCTATGTTCCTGTCCAGAGAGGCAGGGACCGGGCCGGGTGACTCATGAGATACTCACATACAGCTCGCACAAGTGTGTCTTTGCCCTTAAACAAACTGTGCATTACTCATCCTCCCCGGGTCCAGTGCAGAGTCTCTGCTGCGGCTCTCGATGTCTGTTTTGTCATGTCAGTGAGCCAAGTTGCTCTGAGGGACTTGTGCCATCAACTCCGTTACGGGGTTTGAAAAGATGCTGACGCCATGTCTGTACTTTTTATCTTTATACTTCTAGCTTTTGTCAGTCAATAAGCAAAGCTCAGAGGTTAGCACTGTACGGTGGCTCAGTGGTTAGCACTGTACGGTGGCTCAGTGGTCAGCACTGTATATGGTGGCTCAGTGGTTAGCACTATATATGGGGCTCAGTGGTTAGCACTGTATGGTGGCTCAGTGGTTAGCACTGTATGGTGGCTCAGTGGTTAGCTCTGTGTACAGTGGCTCAGTGGTTAGCATTGTATATGGTGGCTCAGTGGTTAGCATTGTATATGGTGGCTCAGTGGTTAGCACTGTATATGGTGGCTCAGTGGTTAGCATTGTATATGGTGGCTCAGTGGTTAGCACTGTATACGGTGGCTCAGTGGTTAGCACTGTATATGGTGGCTCAGTGGTTAGCACTGTATACGGTGGCTCAGTGGTTAGCACTGTATATGGTGGCTCAGTGGTTAGCATTGTATATGGTGGCTCAGTGGTTAGCACTGTATGGTGGCTCAGTGGTTAGCACTGTATGGTGGCTCAGTGGTTAGCACTGTATGGTAGCTCAGTGGTTAGCACTGTATATGGTGGCTCAGTGGTTAGCTCTGTGTACAGTGGCTCAGTGGTTAGCATTGTACGGTGGCTCAGTGGTTAGCATTGTACGGTGGCTCAGTGGTTAGTACAGTACGGTGGCTCAGTGGTTAGCACTGTATGGTGGCTCAGTGGTTAGCACTGTATGGTGGCTCAGTGGTTAGCACTGTATATGGTGGCTCAGTGGTTAGCATTGTATATGGTGGCTCAGTGGTTAGCACTGTATGGTGGCTCAGTGGTTAGCACTGTATGTGTGCTCAGTGGTTAGCACTGTATGGTAGCTCAGTGGTTAGCACTGTATATGGTGGCTCAGTGGTTAGCTCTGTGTACAGTGGGCTCAGTGGTTAGCATTGTACGGTGGCTCAGTGGTTAGCACTGTATGGTGGCTCAGTGGTTAGCATTGTACGGTGGCTCAGTGGTTAGTACAGTACGGTGGCTCAGTGGTCAGCACTGTATGGTGTCTCAGTGGTCAGCCCTGTATGGTGTCTCAGTGGTTAGCACTGTATGGTGGCTCAGTGGTCAGCACTGTATGGTGGCTCAGTGGTCAGCACTGTATGGTGTCTCAGTGGTCTGCACTGTATGTATGGTGTCTCAGTGGTTAGCACTGTATGGAGCTCAGTGGTAGCACTGTATGGTGTCTCAGTGGTCAGCACTGTGTCGTGTCTCAGTGGTCTGCACTGTATGGTGGCTCAGTGGTTAGCACTGTATGGAGGCTCAGTGGGTAGCACTGTACGGTGGCTCAGTGGTTAGCACTGTATGGTGTCTCAGTGGTCAGCACTGTGTCGTGTCTCAGTGGTCTGCACTGTATGGTGGCTCAGTGGTTAGCACTATATGGTGGCTCAGTGGTTAGCACTGTATCGTGGCTCAGTGGTTAGCACTGTATACGGTGGCTCAGTGGTTAGCACTGTACGGAGGCTCAGTGGTAGTACTGTATGGTGTCTCAGGGGTTAGCACTGTATGGTGTCTCAGTGGTCTGCACTGTATGGTGTCTCAGTGGTCTGCACTGTATGGTGTCTCAGTGGTCTGCACTGTATGGTGTCTCAGTGGTCAGCACATTATGGTGTCTCAGTGGTTAGCACTGTATGGTGCTCAGTGGTTAGCACTGTATGGTGCTCAGTGGTTAGCACTGTATGGTGCTCAGTGGTTAGCACTGTATGGTGCTCAGTGGTTAGCACTGCATGGTGCTCAGTGGTTAGCACTGTATGGTGCTCAGTGGTTAGCATTGTATGGTGGCTCAGTGGTCAGCACTGTATGGTGACTCAGTGGTCTGCACTGTATGGTGACTCAGTGGTCTGCACTGTATGGTGACTCAGTGGTCTGCACTGTATGGTGACTCAGTGGTCTGCACTGTATGGTGACTCAGTGGTCTGCACTGTATGGTGACTCAGTGGTCTGCACTGTATGGTGACTCAGTGGTCTACACTGTATGGTGACTCAGTGGTCTGCACTGTATTGTGACTCAGTGGTCTGCACTGTATGGTGACTCAGTGGTTAGCACTGTATCGTGGCTCAGTGGTTAGCACTGTACGGTGGCTCAGTGGTCTGCACTGTATGGTGACTCAGTGGTCTGCACTGTATGGTGGCTCAGTGGTCAGCATTGTTTGGTGGCTCAGTATTTATCACTGCTGCCTTGCAGCGCTGGGGTTCTGGGTTTAAATCCCGCAAAGGATGAATTCTGCACGGAGTTTGTTTTCTCTCTGTGTTTCCTCCCACACTCCAAAGACATACTGATAGGATGTACGGAGCCCCAATGGGAACAGTTTTGCTAATGTATGGGAAGCGCTTTGGAATTAATAGCGCTACAGCGCCTTGTGAAAGTATTTGTCCCCCTTGAACTTGTCAACCTTTTGCCACATTTCAGGCTTCAAACATAAAGATATAAATCTAATTTTTTGTGAAGAATCAACAACAAGTGGGACACAATCGTGAAGTGGAATGAAATTTATTGCATATTTTTAAACTTTTTTAACAAATAAAAAACTGTAAAGTGGGGCGTGCAATATTATTCAGCCCCTTGAGTTAATACTTTGTAGCGCCACCTTTTGCTGCGATTACAGCTGCAGTCTCTTGGGGTATGTCTCTATCAGTTTTGCACATGGAGAGACTGAAATTCTTGGACATTCTTCCTTGCAGAACAGCTGGAGCTCAGTGAGGTTGGATTGAGGCGTTTGTGAACAGCAGTTTTCAGCTCTTTCCACAGATTCTCCATTGGATTCAGGTCTGGATGTGACTTGACCATTCTAACACCTGGATACGTTTATTTTTGCACCATTCCATTGTAGACTTTGCTTTATGTTTGGGATCATTGTCTTGTTGGAAGATAAATCTCCGTCCCAGTCTCAGGCCTTTTGCAGACTCCAACAGGTTTTCTTCCAGAATGGTCCTGTATTTGGCTCCGTCCATCTTCCCATCAATTTTAACCATCTTCCCTGTCCCTGCTGAAGTAAAGCAGGCCCAAACCATGATGCTGCCACCACCATGTGTGACAGTGGGGATGGTGTTTTGAGGGTGATGAGCTGTGTTGCTTTTACACCAAACATGTCGTTTTGCATTGTGGGCAACAAGTTTGATTTTGGTTTCCTCTGAGCAGAGCCCCTTATTCCACATGTTTGGTGTCTCCCTGGTGGCTTGTGGGAAACTTCAAACGAGACTTTTCATGGCTATCTTTGAGAAATGGCTTTCTTCTTGCCACTCTTCCATAAAGGCCAGATTTGTGCAGTGTATGGCTGATTGTTGTCCTATGGACAGACTCTCCCACCTCAGCTGTAGATCTCTGCAGTTCAGAGTGATCATGGGCCTTTTGGCCTCATCTCTGATCAGTCTTCTCCTTGTTCGAGATGAAAGTTTAGAGGGACGGCCGGGTCTTGATAGAGTTGCAGTGGTCTGATACTCCTTCCATTTCAATATGATCACTTGCACAGTGGCTCCTTGAGATGTTTAAAACTTGGGAAATCTTTTTGTATCCAAATCCAGCTTTAAACTTCACCACAACAGTATCCAGGACCTGTCTGGTGTGTTCCTTGGTCTTCATGATGCTTTCTGCACTTGAAACAGAACCCTGAGACTATCGCAGGCAGGTGCATTTATGCGGACACTTGATTACACACAGGTGGATTCTATTTATCATTACCAGTCATTTAGGACAACACTGGATCATTCAGAGATCCTCACTGAACTCCTGGAGTGAGTTTGCTGCACTGAAAGTAAGGTTGCGTGCACACGGTCCGGAGGACGCTGCTCCTCCCAACCTGA